>CM061119.1:6450100-7650100 GCA_030770115.1 Daphnia galeata
TTTTGCATTGTCATGCACTTGCATGAATTTTCATGAAAAAATATTGAACTTTCAAAGTTCACTTTTTTCTTGGTTCATATGTGAGATTCAATTGCATTGTCATGCACTTGCATGAATTTTTCATGAAAAAAATATTGAACTTTCAAAGTTCACTTTTTCTTGGTTCAGAAGGGATATTCAATGCATTGTCATGCACTTGCATGAATTTTTTTGAAAAATATTGAACTTTCAAAGTTCACTTTTTTCTTGGTTCAGATTTGAGATTCAATGCATTGTCCATTGCACTTGCAGAATTTTCATGAAAAAATATTGAACTTTCAAAGTTCACTTTTTTCTTGGTTCATATGTGAGATTCAATGCATTGTCATGCACTTGCATGAATTTTCATGAAAAAATATTGAACTTTCAAAGTTCACTTTTTTCTTGGTTCAGATGTGAGATTCAATGCATGTCATGCACTTGCATGAATTTTTCATGAATAATATTGAACTTTCAAAGTTCCACGTTTTTCTTGGTTCAGATGTGAGATTCAATTGCATTGTCAGGCACTTGCATGAATTTTCATGAAAAAAATATTGAACTTTCAAAGTTCACTTTTTTCTTGGTTCATATGTGAGATTCAATGCATTGTCATGCAATTGCATGAATTTTTCATGAAAAAATGTTGAACTTTCAAAAATCACTTTTTTTTTGGTTCAGATGTGAGATTCAATGCATTGTCATGCACTTGAATGAATTTTCATGAAAAAAGTATTGAACTTTCAAAGTTCACTTTTTTTCTTGGTTCAGATGTGAGATTCAATGCATTTTAGTGCACTTGCAATGAATTTTCATGAAAAATATTGAACTTTCAAAGTTCACTTTTTTCTTGGTTCAGATGTGAGATTCAATGCATTTTAGTGCACTTGCATGAATTTTCATGAAAAATATTGAACTTTCAATGTTCACTTTTTTCTTGGTTCAGAAGTGATATTCAATGCATTGTCATCGCACTTGCATGAATTTTCATGAAAAAATATTGAACTTTCAAAGTTCACTTTTTTCTTTGGTTCAGATGTGAGATTCAATGCATTGTCATGCACTTGCAAGAATTTTCATGAAAAAATATTGAAATTTCAAAGTTCACTTTTTTCTTGGTTCAGATGTGAGATCAATTGCATTGTCATGCACTTGCATGAATTTTCATGAAAAAATATTGAACTTTCAAAGTTCACTTTTTTCTTGGTTCAGATGTGAGATTCAATGCATTTAGTGAACTTGCATGAATGTTCATGAAAAAATATTGAACTTTCAAAGTTCACTTTTTTCTTGGTTCAGATGTGAGATTCAATGCATTGTAATGCACTTGCATGAATTTTCATGAAAAAATGTTGAACTTTCAAAGTTCACTTTTTTCTTGGTTCATATGTGAGATTCAATGCATTGTCATGCACTTGCATGAATTTTTCATGAAAAAATATTGAACTTTCAAAGTTCACTTCTTTCCTGGTTCAGAAGTGATATTCAATGCATTGTCATGCACTTGCATGAATTTTCATGAAAAAATATTGAACTTTCAAAGTTCACTTTTTTCTTGGTTCAGATGTGAGATTCAATGCATTGTCATGCACTTGCATGAATTTTCATGAAAAAATATTGAACTTTCAAAGTTCACTTTTTTCTTGGTTCATATGTGAGATTCAATGCATTGTCATGCACTTGCATGAATTTTCATGAAAAAATGTTGAACTTTCAAAATCACTTTTTTTTTGGTTCAGATGTGAGATTCAATGCATTGTCATGCACTTGAATGAATTTTCATGAAAAAGTATTGAACTTTCAAAGTTCACTTTTTTCTTGGTTCAGATGTGAGATTCAATGCATTGTAGTGCACTTGCATGAATTTTCATGAAAAAATATTGAACTTTCAAAGTTCACTTTTTTCTTGGTTCAGATGTGAGATTCAATGCATTTTAGTGCACTTGCATGAATTTTCATGAAAAAATATTGAACTTTTCAATGTTCACTTTTTTCTTGGTTCAGAAGTGATATTCAATGCATTGTCATGCACTTGCATGAATTTTCATGAAAAATATTGAACTTTCAAAGTTCACTTTTTTCTTGGTTCAGATGTGAGGTTCAATGAATTGTCATGCAGTTGCATGAATTTTCATGAAAAAATATTGAACTTTCAAAGTTCACTTTTTTCTTGGTTCAGATGTGAGATTCAATGCATTTTAGTGAACTTGCATGAATTTTTCATGAAAAAATATTGAACTTTCAAAGTTCACTTTTTTCTTGGTTCAGATGTGAGATTCAATGCATTGTCATGCACTTGCATGAATTTTCATGAAAAAATGTTGAACTTTCAAAGTTCACTTTTTTTCTTGGTTCATATGTGAGATTCAATGCATTGTCATGCACTTGCATGAATTTTCATGAAAAAATATTGAACTTTCAAAGTTCACTTTTTTCTTGGTTCAGAAGGGATATTCAATGCATTGTCATGCACTTGCATGAATTTTTTTTGAAAAATATTGAACTTTCAAAGTTCACTTTTTCTTGGTTCAGATTTGAGATTCAATGCATTGTCATGCACTTGAATGAATTTTCATGAAAAAGTATTGAACTTTCAAAGTTCACTTTTTTCTTGGTTCAGATGTGAGATTCAATGCATTTTAGTGCACTTGCATGAATTTTCATGAAAAAATATTGAACTTTCAAAGTTCACTTTTTTCTTGGTTCAGATGTGAGATTCAATGCATTTTAGTGCACTTGCATGAATTTTCATGAAAAATATTGAACTTTCAATGTTCACTTTTTTCTTGGTTCAGAAGTGATATTCAATGCATTGTCATGCACTTGCATGAATTTTCATGAAAAATATTGAACTTTCAAAGTTCACTTTTTTCTTGGTTCAGATGTGAGATTCAATGCATTGTCATGCACTTGCATGAATTTTCATGAAAAAATATTGAACTTTCAAAGTTCACTTTTTTCTTGGTTCATATGTGAGATTCAATGCATTGTCATGCAATTGCATGAATTTTCATGAAAAAATGTTGAACTTTCAAAAATCACTTTTTTTTTGGTTCAGATGTGAGATTCAATGCATTGTCATGCACTTGAATGAATTTTCATGAAAAAGTATTGAACTTTCAAAGTTCACTTTTTTCTTGGTTCAGATGTGAGATTCAATGCATTTTAGTGCACTTGCATGAATTTTCATGAAAAAATATTGAACTTTCAAAGTTCACTTTTTTCTTGGTTCATATGTGAGATTCAATGCATTGTCATGCAATTGCATGAATTTTCATGAAAAAATGTTGAACTTTCAAAAATCACTTTTTTTTTTGGTTCAGATGTGAGATTCAATGCATTGTCATGCACTTGAATGAATTTTCATGAAAAAGTATTGAACTTTCAAAGTTCACTTTTTTCTTGGTTCAGATGTGAGATTCAATGCATTTTAGTGCACTTGCATGAATTTTCATGAAAAAATATTGAACTTTCAAAGTTCACTTTTTTCTTGGTTCATATGTGAGATTCAATGCATTGTCATGCACTTGCATGAATTTTCATGAAAAATATTGAACTTTCAAAGTTCACTTTTTTCTTGGTTCAGATGTGAGATTCAATGCATTGTCATGCACTTGCATGAATTTTCATGAAATAATATTGAACTTTCAAAGTTCACTTTTTTCTTGGTTCAGATGTGAGATTCAATGCATTGTCATGCACTTGCATGAATTTTCATGAAAAAATATTGAACTTTCAAAGTTCACTTTTTTCTTGGTTCATATGTGAGATTCAATGCATTGTCATGCAATTGCATGAATTTTCATGAAAAAAATGTTGAACTTTCAAAAATCACTTTTTTTTTGGTTCAGATGTGAGATTCAATGCATTGTCATGCACTTGAATGAATTTTCATGAAAAAGTATTGAACTTTCAAAGTTCACTTTTTTCTTGGTTCAGATGTGAGATTCAATGCATTTTAGTGCACTTGCATGAATTTTCATGAAAAAATATTGAACTTTCAAAGTTCACTTTTTTCTTGGTTCAGATGTGAGATTCAATGCATTTTAGTGCACTTGCATGAATTTTTCATGAAAAATATTGAACTTTCAATGTTCACTTTTTTCTTGGTTCAGAAGTGATATTCAATGCATTGTCATGCACTTGCATGAATTTTCATGAAAAATATTGAACTTTCAAAGTTCACTTTTTTTCTTGGTTCAGATGTGAGATTCAATGCATTGTCATGCACTTGCATGAATTTTCATGAAAAAATATTGAACTTTCAAAGTTCACTTTTTTCTTGGTTCATATGTGAGATTCAATGCATTGTCATGCAATTGCATGAATTTTCATGAAAAAATGTTGAACTTTCAAAAATCACTTTTTTTTGGTTCAGATGTGAGATTCAATGCATTGTCATGCACTTGAATGAATTTTCATGAAAAAGTATTGAACTTTCAAAGTTCACTTTTTTCTTGGTTCAGATGTGAGATTCAATGCATTTTAGTGCACTTGCATGAATTTTCATGAAAAAATATTGAACTTTCAAAGTTCACTTTTTTCTTGGTTCATATGTGAGATTCAATGCATTGTCATGCAATTGCATGAATTTTCATGAAAAAATATTGAACTTTCAAAGTTCACTTTTTTCTTGGTTCAGATGTGAGATTCAATGCATTTTAGTGCACTTGCATGAATTTTCATGAAAAAATATTGAACTTTCAAAGTTCACTTTTTTCTTGGTTCAGATGTGAGATTCAATGCATTTTAGTGCACTTGCATGAATTTTCATGAAAAATATTGAACTTTCAATGTTCACTTTTTTCTTGGTTCAGAAGTGATATTCAATGCATTGTCATGCACTTGCATGAATTTTCATGAAAAATATTGAACTTTCAAAGTTCACTTTTTTCTTGGTTCAGATGTGAGGTTCAATGAATTGTCATGCAGTTGCATGAATTTTCATGAAAAAATATTGAACTTTCAAAGTTCACTTTTTTCTTGGTTCAGATGTGAGATTCAATGCATTTTAGTGAACTTGCATGAATTTTCATGAAAAAATATTGAACTTTCAAAGTTCACTTTTTTCTTGGTTAAGATGTGAGATTCAATGCATTGTCATGCACTTGCATGAATTTTCATGAAAAAATGTTGAACTTTCAAAGTTCACTTTTTTTCTTGGTTCATATGTGAGATTCAATGCATTGTCATGCACTTGCATGAATTTTCATGAAAAAATATTGAACTTTCAAAGTTCACTTTTTTCTTGGTTCAGAAGGGATATTCAATGCATTGTCATGCACTTGCATGAATTTTTTTTGAAAAATATTGAACTTTCAAAGTTCACTTTTTTCTTGGTTCAGATTTGAGATTCAATGCATTGTCATGCACTTGCATGAATTTTCATGAAAAAATATTGAACTTTCAAAGTTCACTTTTTTCTTGGTTCATATGTGAGATTCAATGCATTGTCATGCACTTGCATGAATTTTCATGAAAAATATTGAACTTTCAAAGTTCACTTTTTTCTTGGTTCAGATGTGAGATTCAATGCATTGTCATGCACTTGCATGAATTTTCATGAAATAATATTGAACTTTCAAAGTTCACTTTTTTCTTGGTTCAGATGTGAGATTCAATGCATTGTCATGCACCTGCATGAATATTCATGAAAAGTATTGAACTTTCAAAGTTCACTTTTTTCTTGGTTCAGATGTGAGATTCAATGCATTATCATGCACAGACGAAGACAACTATACAGCTCCATCAGCCAGTATGTATCAGCAAAGAATCGCAAGAAACGAAGACAGTGCAAGCCAGTAGCTCTCAAGTGAAGCAGTTTTTACCTGTTTTGTCGAGCTCTTATAAAATAGAGCCAAAAGCGGATACGTCACTATAAACAATCGCCGATTTTTGCTGTTTGCGCTCATTCGCTCATTCATTCAGTTGCGCTCATTAAAAACTCCTGTTCCCTTCCGTTGTAACTCCTGTCACGCACAACATATTGTTTGGGAAAACAAGAAAACAAATCATGGCTAATTCAAATAATAACGCGAAAACTAGAAACGGGGTTTGTGGTCACTCATTTTTCTTTTTTTCAATTGGATCCTATCAATACTACCGTAGTAAATATGATAAATAAATAAATAGATAAATATATCTTCTCCGGTTTGGTTTACGTCACTGCAGTATGTCTACACTTTAAGTTGACTTGTTTTTAAAATATTTCATTTTTGGCGTATTGGAAACTGGCCTAGACTTATATGATTCCTAGTGTCCTGTAGGTTATTTTTGCTGAATTTTCGCAGCATTAGCATTACTCCAGTTACCTTTGTGGGCTGCGTACGTTGTTTACAAGCAAGAAGAAGGTTTTACTATATTACAGATAACTATTTCGATTAAACTGAATTCGTTTTTAGCCAATCTGAAACTTTACTGAGTTTTGTATTTCAAATTGAAATAGCTGATCGCCAAAAGTTTGAAACCTACCAAACGCTGGGATACCCGAAACCCTGTCCATCGTTTGGAATGGACAAAAGGATTGAATCCTAAATATCAGAAAACTTACACTTCCAGAATTTGGGTGCCCATACTTCATCGGTTCTTCCCACATCTGTTCAACACGGATTGATGTTGCCATTGGAATTTGCCTTATAAAAACGGTTTATTTCTTAATCGACTGAAGAATTATGTTACCCATCAAATGTTACTAAAGATACTCGTTTGTCAAATATTTTTGTCACTGCAAGCTGCAACCATTATGTTAAGTACCCTTTGCTTCACTCATGTAATTTCTTATTAGTTACTGTAGTTGATTTAATTATTTTTATTGATTTTATTTATCACCACCTATTATTCGTATTTGAAACTATGTAGTTTGCATTATTTAAATAGTGTTCATCCTACGCAATTCCATGTAGGGTTTTTAGCAGAGTAGTCAGCAGGCCGAACAGAAAAGGCCGAGGCACCATAGGGTCGGCAGGACCAATTGTTCCGTGTTTCCACGTTGGATGGGAGAAAAGCTGGCATGCACTCCCACCGAAGGTTTGGATTCCACAACGGAGACCATGTTGTGTGATGCGATTATTTTTATAATGTTTTAATTATCCCTGAGGTTATATATATACGAAGGTCTTAAAGAATATATATAGGGGAAGGGTATAGGGGGTAGGGTATTAGGGTAGACTTCAGAGGGTTTATTAGCACAAAAAAAGTCCAATTTGTTTTTCCATATAGGTTTTTTCCCTGCTTGACCAATCTTTACAAAATTTTGTACAAAATTCTATCATAATTTAGCGGAGGTCAACGTCATATTTTCGTTTTTATTACAGTTATTTCATTTCATTTTCGTACTGGTTATCTAGTTAGTTGCCGAATCCTAGTAAGTGAAATTCTTGTTGCTTTTATTTGAATAACCTCGTTTCTGTCAACAAAATTAGTTGCCAGAATGAATGATATCAATTAGTCTGTAGACCAAAATATAGTTTTATCAAAACAACTACACAATATCATTTTTTTGAGAAATGAACTATATAAACTAGTTTATTTCGAGATTATTAACGCAAAATATTCTGAATACGTTAAAAATGTGTCTTAAAAAACGAATGAAATGCTTTACTTTCGTTAGCAATATTTTTCAATAAGAAAACTATATATAGTGGTGAAACTGTTTCTTGGGAACAACAACAACAAAACTGAAGATAAGAAACACATTTTCCGATTTTCAAGCACCCGCTAGAGGCGCTACACAGCAACTCCAGCAAAACAACATAGCAAACTTGTAATCAAATCAAACTATTTAATCTTTTTTTCTCTTAATTTTTTTTGAGCCCAATCACTGAAAAAATGGCAACACGTCCGACGAACGCAGGATCAAGGTCATGCATCAAGAAACATGTTACTAAATGGATAGATAAAATTAAGGACTACCACAATGTTTCAGTAGACCTTACAATTAGAAACACCCTCTTAGGAGCCGAAACAATTTTGAGAAATAGTTACAACAAGTTCGAAAAATTCTCAAGTGGCGTTATGAAAGATTTGGAATCAGCCAACACCACCGAAGAAGCTTTTTGACATCGAACCTTAGTATCAACTCAAGATGGAAGAACAATTCCGAGAGGCCTTGGTCATCGTAAAATCCAAAACAGATCAATACGAAAAATTACAAGAGGAAGAAAGGAAACAGCACGAAGAAAAGAGACAGGCAAGCGAGAGAAGTCTCACTACTCTTCTCGGAATAACACAAAAATTGGCAAAAGCTTTGAGAGAACAAGACAGTTTAGCTGCTGAGGCTGCAAGAGAACAAGACAGACGTGATCACCAACAAGCAATGCAACAACGCAGAGATTTAATAGAAAAACTAATCAACAATCTTAAAGCCGGACTACCAGTTTTAGCTCTAGCTGTAGCAGAAAACGCAGCTCAAAACCGGAAACTACCGGAAAACTCAGAAATTACTCACGGAAACAACTGAAAATCTAATTGATAAATCAGCTGTAGGTAATAATCTCAACATTCATTCGGCTTATCAGTCATTTTCTCTCCCGGAAAGGCCAGCTACGACGCTGGAAAAGCTAACAGATGGAGTTTCTACCATATTCACCAAGGAGGAGATTCCAGACTTAACACCAAGATCGAACCAACATCAAGTCTTCACAATCGGGCAAGAGACTATACCAGACTCTGATGACACCACACAGCCAGATTCGTTAGAAGAAACAGCTTTTAATCTTTCAGAAGTATCAACTACAACGTTAGAAAAGTTAACCGAAGGAGCTTCTCTTGCAGTCATTTACGAAGAAACTCCATTGTTGACAATGGATTATTCAGACAATCAACAGAGCATTCCTTTGGAATCTATCCGGCCAGCTGAGCCGATAGAGGGAGCTTCCTCCACGACTCATCAACAAGAATCTCCAGTATCAACACCGTTACATCAAAATCAACATTCATCAGTCGAGCAGACAGATAGAGGATGCAGTGAAATCCAGCCATCTAGCTTCAACCACAATTCAGCTGCCGTCTCTTCTCCGCTTGACCAGCCATCTAGCTTCAACCACAATTCAGCTGCTGTCTCTTTTCCGCTTGACCAGCCAGACACATCGCTGGATAAATCTCAACCATCTCAGACAGTCCGACTACTATTCACACTCTCTGAATCAACTAGCAATGAAGTGGTTGATGAAGAAATCACTCCACAATTCAGAACACCAAGTGGTAAACCAAGAAACCCACAAGTCTTATCTAAACAGTATTCTGTGTTTAAGCGGAAGTGCTGGGAGCGAGTCATCTCGACCCTCCTACTCCGCAACGAGTCATCAAACCAGTTGTCAGTCATCAATCCATTCACACAGGTACTCCAATCCGTTTCACAACAACTAAAGAATTATCTTGTTAAAAAGGTCTTAGAAGAAACCACCAGAATCCACCAATCGGTTTGGGATCCCGGCGGTCTAACTAAAACTGAAGTTCACCAGCTCTCAATCGGAACCGCAACCAACGGATGGAAAATCTCACTTATCAAAAGTCCCTCCGTTCCAGCCGGTGTCCAGTAGTTTTCCAGCAGGTATCCAGCCGATGTTGTCGATCACAATGAGGTCGAGCCGTATGGAACGGGCTCTGCTGGGGAGTATGTTGGGAACAGAATGGTACCCAACAGTGATCGACTAGGAATAAGCACTAGCGAACTCTTGTATATGTTTTGTAGGAGCCTCAACAGAGGGCTCCCCCTATTTCACTTTTCCGCTCCTTTATTATGTGAATTCAACCCTCTTTAAATTACTACTATCAGTCTGTATCTAAGTCTCAAGTATTAATCTCACCGTCTAGCACTTGTCTCACTCACACTCACAAGTCTTAAACTATCATCTATCACGAGTCTAAATTATTGTACACGAGGAGAACACGAGAATACAACGAGGTTACTCAACAAATCATCTAAAGTGTGTTTAATTCAACTTCAATTAGGTATGCATTAGGGTCCCACACTTCCCTATCGCATATTTTTCACTGTTACGATTTTGGCTTTACTCTCACTCATGATAATCATGATTAAAAGTAATCATGTGATTGATATTGTATTGACGCAATAATCAATATGTCAGGTATTAAGAATTAAATGATGATGATGATGAATGACGCATCATTCAAATTCGTAATATAATATAGTTAGTTAATCTTGGAAATTTAACAAATAGAGAACACTGTAATAAAAAAAGGGTTCCAATTAAATAAATCGGGACAAGGTATAAGATAAGAATCTTTTAACCAGATATTAGAAAAGATTTTTACAACTATATTATCTTACAACTAGATAACGAGTCGTTATCTGGTTGATTGCCGAATAGTGAAAGTCTTGTCGCTTTGGTTTGCATACCTTCGTTTCTGACAACAAAATCAGTTCATTTCAGTTGCTATAATGAATGATATCAATAAGTCCTCAGACCAAAATATAGTTTACCAAAACAACTTAATTATATCATCTATTTGACAAATGAACTTTATAAACTAGTTAGAGATTATTTAGATTATAGATATTATTATTGATTATTGATTGATTATAATATTATTATTATTGATATTAGAGATTATAGATTATTTTGAGATTATTAATGCATAAATATTCTAAATAAGTTCATAATATATTAATATCTTAAAAGCTATCTTAACCCAGCTAGCAGAAAATATTTTTCAAATATTGGTAAAATATTTAAATAAACAAACCAATTGTCTAAAAATCGAGATCGTCCACTAGTCTCGAACTACTAACTTTCGGACTTCGAAGTTAACACTCTACCTTCACGCCAACGTGATACAATATATCTCAAACATAAAGAAGATCAAATATTAATACTGCTATTTTCGATAAGTTTATATATTTAGGATTTAAAACGCATGGAAAATGTTAAAGATATATAGCTTTTTCATAAAAAACGATTTATTCATTATTTAATGGTCCGTTATTGGGAAAATAAAAAATAAAAATATTGATCTTTGATAATAGTCATTTATTAGGAATACAGCAGAACAATTAAATAGCCACCTTGTCGCAACAAAATCCTAATCTAATACTATACCAATATGTGGATTATCGGCCAAAAAAATATTCTCGGATAAAAATATTTTGCCAATAAAGACGGCCAATATTTTCGGAAAACAATATTTTACCAATAAACACGTGCTAGCTGGGAAAAAGCGATCGAAATGCTTTACTTTCGTTAGCCATGTTTTTTCAATAAGAAAACTATTCATCTAGTGGCAAAACTGGGTACATGCTTAAACTTGCGTTTATCTAAAACAACCGCGATTAAGACAAGTCATGTGATCACTTGATATAATTATGATATAACTTCTCAATATATCAGATATTCAGGAAAATAATGATGAATGACGGAACATTCCACTTCATATTAAAAAAATAATTACGGTGAGATTTAAAAAATAAAAATTAATGTAAAATAACGCGAGTTGCGATTAAATTAATTGGAACATGGTAATAGATATTAACTTTAATAGCATAACAAAAGAAAATAACAAAATGAAATTAATACTAAAATGGCCCTTGTAAAAAGCTCTTGAACTAAACCAGTGTAACAAACCAAAAAACTACAAAAAAAAAGTTATAAATTTCCATGTGAAACCTTTCACGCAAAAAAGTGGATGTAACACCTGTTTAAAACACTGGTATCAAACGGCACCAAACAGGCATTTAAAATAGCAATTCAATGTTTTTAGAAGTAAATTTAATAATTTCTTATAAGTATTTTGAACGAAGATTCATATTATTGATAGTAATAAAGTTTTTGAAAAAAAAATCATCGAGCTATTTGTTCGCCAACCCTTCATAGTGGGAACAATTCATAGTACCCAATTCGCACAAGGCCAGCTGCATCACAAGGAAATTTAATATTTTTTGGGTCGCAAGGATTTTGTAGCATAAGGCAATAATTTCATAAGGAATTTAGAATAAAATAAATTTAATTAGAAGAAAATTAAAACTATTTGCTCAAGGAATTCGTATCATAAGTCCCAATGTTCACAAGGATTTATTTATAAATCATTTAATTAATTAAAAATGGAAGTTTTGTAACAACGACTTTGTATCATAAGACCAAATTTTCAAAAGGATATAATTTTTTTTTATTTTTTGTTAATTAATTTGTTAAAAATTTAATATTCTACTATTCTAAATTCAACTGAACCATTGAGTCAGAAGGCATGTTGCAATATAATAATCGATGTATAAAAGTAAACAATTGATAACATTGCAGAGTCGTAAAGTATTGAAACCTTGCAAACTCCTGAATTTTTTAGTGGCGCTCCTTAGCGGATGAAAATACCAAGTTCAAAGTAATATAAGAACGTCTTTCAATAATGTCAGTTTAGCAATCTTAAGTTCCAACAGTCTAAATAGCATGAAATATTTAAAAAAAAGTATGTTATGAGCTTGTCATAGAAGGGCACACGAACTAGCTTTAAAAAGTATTTCAAAATCTTTGTTCTTCAATTAAAATTATTCCATGTTTTATAATCTCAATTACACCAACTCGATTAATTGACCACTTTTCAAGAAGGAAGAATTCAAAATGATGCATCCATTGAATATTTAATATCATAAAAAAGTTCCTATAGCTCAGTTAGTAAAGCGATAGATAGGATTTTGAAAATTAAAGATCAATCCTTTTGTCAATTGTCTTGTCAAACAAAAGCTTTTGTTAATTGTATTATTATTTTCCTATTTTCAACGCGAAAGTTTTAAAAACGTAATTCTCTTAAAGAAATATGTTTGACCTTTTCCTAAGTTTGAAAAGTTATTTTCTTAACAAATAAAGACTCAGAATAAAACTTAACAAAACGGAAAAACCAGTTTTCCAACACAACCGCAGTGACGCTTATAAGAAGCGCTAAGAAACACTCGAGAAAAAGACATAGAGCTCCTCATATCATAAGTGATGCTACCAAGGTTCTATGGCTCTGCTTTAACTGCCTTTTTAAAGTCTGCTTTACATTACTTTGCTTGTCACGACATTGCCAAACGCCTAGTCAAAACACATGAAATAAAAATATATGAAAAGGGTATTTTTTCTTTATTTCAAATGAGGTTCTGGATTTTCAAAAAAATTAGCATAATCTTGATTATAGCTAGGCCATGTAAACATGGGAACACATATTGAAAATAGCCAAAATAGCTAGAACTAGCCATTTAAAGACGCACTACAATTCTCACAAAACAAATTTCTGGATTCACCCAAATACGATTTAAAAATGGCAAACTCTTGCAAAATAATCAATATCAGATTATACTGGAACAATTCTGGTAAAGCGACGACGACAATTCGGGCACTGTTGCGGACGCAGACGGCGTAGACACCTCTCACAAAAAAGATGAACGCAAGAATTCATTGTAAAATTTGCTGGTCTATCGTAACAAATTGTGCACTGATTATCGTCTTCAATATTTTCTGCATAATCGAAAAATATCGGATTTGCTGGATCATTGTTTGGCTGAATTTCCTCTATGTTGTCATCAGCGAAAATGTCATCAGCAAGAATGACATCACGCGGGTTTTCATTTTCTTCTGCGTCCAAATTACGCAGTATCCTTTCGAGATATTGTCTTCTATATTCTTCTAATAAAAAGTCAAATCCAAATTTGCCATGAATAACACCCTGAATAGCCATCCACGAGAGCACTTACTTCGTACCCTGACCATGCGCGTCCAGGTGGAAGAAGAGCCAAAGCAATCGCCATTTTTATTATCCTCCTTACATGCTCATTATCACGATAGGCTGTCTGAAGTCCAAGACGACATGCATACCTGTACATTGCCTGATAAAAAATGATTGCATTAAATTTACATGTAAACATGTGAAAAAATATTGTTATTACTGTTGCTGAGTGGTAGTAGCAACCTCTTGCTTGGCCAGTGGGAAACGTTGACGCCAAAGCTTGTAATATGGCAATTTCATAATCACTTACAAGAAGCAACGGTCTCGGTGATCTACCGGTATGTTCTCGGCAAATTTCAAGAACGCGTCGAAGGCAAGCTTCGTATAAAGCTTGCGATCTTGAGGTCATCAGAAAACTAGCAATGTTTACAGCCTATGAAAAAAAAAACATAATTAATTTATATTTTATGACTGCTTTTTTAATTACTATTTTTCTCAATTAAAAGGATCAAGTCCTACCGTATTAAATGCAATAGCGTGGAGTGAAGCAAGTTGTGAGAATCCGTTCGGCGCTGAGTGGAAAGTAGCATCCATATGCAGTTCTACGGCATCCACAAATGCTTGCAAACAATTGATATTAATGAAAATGAGGGCTTCTTCGCCTCCAACTTCAATTCTCCCCCAAAAGAATTGCGTTTTCCCCATTCATGTCCATCCTATGAAGTAATTGAAAAATCAATGTGAGATATTGTGAGATAAATCAGATTTTGTGAAGCAGCATAAATCGTTATTACCGAAAGCGCTGAGAATTTAAAATTAAACGTCCAGCATCTTCAACAGATGCAGGAATAGGAGGTTGATTACTTCTTCTGGCTCTATTCATCGAGCTTCGAATCTCTATGAATGTTACTGGAGGGGGGCCAGGAAACCTTTTATTTAACAATAATTTTGGTTGAACTATAAAATTGATACTAATACACTATAGAAACCATTACCGTTTTAAAGCAGCGATGTAAATGTTTAACAAACTCATGTTTGAGTTGGCAGCCATCTCTTTACACAAATTGACGAACTCAAACCGTTTAATTCTCCCTCTATGATTTTCATGATTGTGTTGCCCATTGCTCAAGTAATGACCATTTCTGCATGTCAAAGTAGCACGACAATGGATATTACGATCAGAACTCCTGTACTGTATCAAATTTCTTTCTCTACGTATATAACAAATCACATTTATTTGCAGCTTAAAACAACAACGAACCATAACATACCTTAATCTCCCATTCTGATGCCAAACATATTCACCGATTCGGTCAATCAGCACCATTTGTCCTCGGCGAGCACCAGGCATTCTCACATGCCGCTCTCCTTCCATGACGTTCTGAACAGTTTTGTTGATCACAATAGAATGAAGTAATAAATATGTTTGCTAAAAAAAAAATTAAACTTGTTACTAAGGAATTCAGTTAGATGGTCAGCAACTCATTTAAGAGCTTCCTATTGTTAACCCCAACCCCTAATGGTTAGCCTAAGCCCCATGGGAATGATCTTGTTCTATACGTTCCCAACCCATGCGATTAAATGAAAGTGTTTTATGATTTCTTTGCAAACTCACAGATTTCTTACAAGTATTTTTCAGTTTGCCTTAATTTTACTTATTTCTTGTAGTTCTTCAAGCAATTTTACATTGTTGTGAAGCTGTTTGAAATATTTAAAAATTCGTTTGAAAAATTCGTACAACTTTTTAAGAAATAAAAAACTGTAAACCCTTTAAACATTAGTTGCATATTTCGACCAAATAGAAAAGGAACTTTTTTCATATGCGTCCCGCTTTTGTTTTCAAATTGGTGGCAAACGTACTCCCCCCTGCGTTCGCACAAATTTTTTGAAATTAAAAAATTAGTAGTAAAGGCTGGACATCCACCTTGCAAAATCCACTTTGTTTCCATGATTAAAACCAATATGGAAACAAAAATTCAAGGCGGAAACCCAATGGCCTTTTTTTGAAAAAGAAAGAAAAGAGTCCAGGTGAAACTTGACGAAAAGAAACTCGAATAAACGGAATATGTTTTGGGGACACCAAAATGTATTATAATTGTTACTTGACACGTCACAAAGAAACTAGACTTCACTCCGCGAACCAGCCATCAGTATTTGGATTCTACTCTTATTCGCTGTCGTTGGAAGTTGAATTGGTCCGCAATTGGTGATTCCTTTTTCCGTGGATGGCGTAAGCCTCCAGAAGGGGATTAGGTGACAGAGGCCGGAAAGAATCGGCTGGATAGGCCAAATTCTGTTCCTCGTTGCACAGGTATTCGCACAAATGGAATTCCGTCCCGTTGTCGGCGTTGTCCGTGTAGTATATCATGTAGACGTTGCACATTTCGTCGGACCCCGTCAGTCCTTTAGGCAATCGATGAACATAAAAACACAGCAATTAATATCAAATTGTTAATGTTGCGTTATTTCTATTTTGTAATATTAAATAAAATGAACAAACCTGCATAAGTGAAAGTGTTTTTACCAAGAGAACTATATGTACATCTCTTCAGAATTTCATCGCCTTTGATCATCATGAATTGGCATGTCGTCGGATAACAGGCTTGAGGCCATTCAGGGTTTCCTTTGTGTGACTGAAATTGACAACTTTAAGAGAAAAATTAAACTTTGATTAACAAATTAAAAGAATTTAGTAATATAAAAATTATCTACTTGGCGAGGAGGTACCTCTGGCAAAGCCAACATTAACAAAATATCTGCAATTTACACTTCTGCCTACAATAATTCGATATTTTTAAAAAGAAATTAATATTTGCAAAAATTTCTATTCGAATCGAAATTACGGCTCGCTTGTGATTTCCAAAACCAGTCCCGTGTAATCGCTCTGCCGTTGCCGGGGCCACCAATGCGGAAAAAAGAAAGGAGGTAAACGAGTTCTATCCGCATTTTTAGCCCAGGCGTACAATATTCTCGTTGCACCGGAACACGACACTTTTCCCGTCCCGTGAGAAGCGCATATCCTTTTTTTAGAATTAACCGTTAATCATCCACTGTGAATCATGCAGTTTAACTTATATAGTAAGGTATTTAAACTAACCAGGATGGAGTGGGTGAATTGGTGAGTATACCAGCGTAGCCACTGAGAATCATATGATGGGCTTTTTCGGCCGTCCCTTCCACACGAAGTTGAGTTATGTATGTACATTTCCTTTTCAGGCTCCAGTATTAAGGCAGTACAAATGTAACCGTCCTCCTATTAATTACTATTCAATTTCAAATGATACTCGTTTTAATTTGTTCAAATTTAGTCTTATTAGAAAAAACCACTGTAGGGACGGCGCCGGGCATCGCGGGCATCCGCAATTGATAGGTGTTGGTTCCCGGTAAAGAGGCATGTCCGAGAACCCGTCACAATAAGTGACAAAATTACAAAAGGAAATAATGACAATCAATATTAAGGACTGAATAAGAAATAGCATTTTTTATTTGGATGTTGGATCTTTCAAGAGGCAAATGAAGACGACAATCGATATCAAACTAAAATAAGCGACTGTAGCTTCCGTCTCAAGGCAGCCAGGTTATTGCGCTACACAAATTATTTGATCGAATTGAAGGTTAATGTCATTATAGAACAGAGCTACTGTACCCATCAAGGTGAAATTCAAGGTAAACAAATTCATCCACGGAGAGATCGCTAGCCTCTCAATATCTCCGCTTCGTGATTAATTGTGCCCTGTAACTACAAATACTCCACGGCGCATCATACTAAAAGCTTTCGGGTCTCTAGTCGTCAATCTTATAAACAAATAAAGATTTCGTTTATTTGTGGAATTTAGGAAAATGTTTTGCATTGGCAAATGTAAAAGGACAATGTTTCTCCAACAGAGTTGAGAAAACAGGATCGAATACATTTCTATTGAGACTAGACATTGAATCCCAATCTATCAAAACGGCATCGTCATTCTAGATGGCCTTTTTTCATCGTGTCACGTGGCTTGATTTGAATTTACTGCTAATTCACTCAATGAGCGCAAAAAAAAAACAAGTCGAATGGTGGAAAGAAGACGTCATTTTGTTAAATCAACCGCACATCAAGACATTGATTCTTCCATCCGCTAATTAGGTTCAGCCGGTTTACACTGGCGTCAATGGCGGCACCCAAAATCCCGTTGCCTGATGTTGTTTCTTTGATATTCGCTTTCGCAATATTAAAAATGATCTCGTCGATCAAGTGGTGGCCGTGGACGAGATGCAGCATCTTGACAGTGACTCCTCCTCTCTGATGATTACTTTTTTGGCTTCGATTGACGACTGTTGACGACGAAAAAGTTGTTCCATTTCGACCAAATCAGAAACTTCGTGACGACGCTGTCCATATCGAGAACGAGGCCACCACCTCTGAAGAGCGTGACGGAACGAATGTAGTCGGCCAGGTGGTCATTTCGTTCCGCGTTTATTCTTCACTGGCTCGTCTTGAACCGGATGAATAGGGCCGTGTTGTTCGAGTACACGATATCGTCGCCAATTTGAATAACTTCTACATTGTTGTAGCGACGCAAAACGGTAAGCCAAACGTCTGATGTATTCCTATGACTTGGTGTCCATCGCATGAAGAGATGAATCGGGTGATTGGCATTATGTCTATCGGCCGATTCGAAAGCGCAATTCTGCCTGACGTTCAAATAATCCCGTCAACTCGTTTCGTGCAAAACGATTCTTAGGCTATCGATCGCCTCGAGGTAACCTTGTTACCATTGAGATATCCTCACTTCAGTCTTTCCTTCCGGGTGGCTATGGTCTTCATTGTCAATATCAGGACGGAATAAAGCCAGCCAAATGTGACACGTAATAATAATTCCCACGGTAGTTCCAATAATGACCTAAGCAATCCTGTATGATCGCTGAACAGTTTAGTATCTTGATCATCAGATATTTTCCAGCACAATAATAAATAACGTGCAAAATAATAGCGCAATAACAATAGCGCTTAATATATTAAGGGTTTTTTCAATAGTTGACAGTTCACTGGGATACATCAATCCAACTACGTGAAAATGATATACACACCAACACCCCTCTAGCTAAGCCACAATGTAACAACTGAAGAAAGCTCCGTCCTTATTCTACATTCCAAACCAGCAGTTTCAGTCTCCAACTCGACCCAAGCTTAAATCACGTTGTCCAATAGTCTACGCCTGCGATTGGTTACACACACACACACAAAGGAAAAAGTTTAGAATTATTTTGGCATGGTGGTAGTGAAGACGGGGTTTCGTTTCCTTATACGATACGACGTAATTAATTGTGTGTAATAAACTGAGTGTACACAATGAAAAACGGATATCAACTTGAATTGCCACG
Organism: Daphnia galeata; assembly: GCA_030770115.1. Lineage (NCBI taxonomy): Eukaryota > Metazoa > Arthropoda > Branchiopoda > Diplostraca > Daphniidae > Daphnia > Daphnia galeata. The sequence continues at coordinate 6,469,133 of CM061119.1, forward strand.
TTATTCAAATAAGGGAATCGCCGAGTTTTGGATGATGCGCGGTGGGCCACTGGTCGACGTCTCCACCTCTTATTCCGGAGGAAAACTGTTGACAGAATACAATTGTTTTTCTTTAGCACTTAGGGTTTGACTTTTCTCTTTTCATTTTCTGAAAAAAACATGTTTACTGACAGTAAACATATGTTTAGCTTTCGCAAAACATTTTCGTATTGCTATCGCGTCGTAAACACAATGTTTACTCTTCGTAGCTATACATGAAATGTATAGCGTTAAATGAACAAATATTGTATAGCAGTTGTCGATATTATTATACGTAGCACCCTAGGAGGTTTCGAGAAAGTGGGAAAGGACAGTAACAGTATTATAGAAAAAGGGGGGTATTGTTTTAAAACTTAGTATTCGTATTTTCGTAATCCCCCTTCCCCCGCAAACAATCTCTGCTAGGAAAGTCATTGATTGATTTGTATAGATTTCAATATCACTACAAAATACACTATATTACTATGTCATAGCGTATAAAGTTATAACTATTAAAATCATTACTATTTTCTTTTAATATTATTAGGTTCAAGGTCATCCATGATTTAAAAAAAAATATGTAACCATTCTTTGCGTTCAACATTATAGCTTTGCTTTATTAACGATATAGTAGACGTGAGAGAATTACAGAAAAATTTAGTTATGTAGTACCAGGGATTTATTCAACATCGTCATTTTTGGTTAATGAGACAAGTGAATACAAAACATGTACACCTTGTGAAAAGATAGATGGCTCAATTTGTATCAATTTCTCGAAGAAATAAAAATTTTTTTTGTGGGCATCCGGATAGTTTAGATTTAGAATGTACATGGTAAGGTAAGCAAATGCCAAAGTAATAGTAGACACATTGGAGGGCAGTTTGATCGATCCCTCGTTCACCTTGATGAAATATTGTCCATTGATGTTCAAAACACCGAATAGTCTCATCATTGTAGCCTCAGATGCAGCAGCTACGGGCAAGATTATTCTCTGAAAGGAAAAAGCATGATACCTTTAGATCTATACACAAAATTAAAAATAAGACGACGAGCAAAAACGCAAACTTACATCAAAGTTTTGAAACAAGGCCGGCCAGGATTCTGCTGTTGGAGTTCTAGTCCTCTTCCCCTATTGGCCGTCTTGTTAGGGAGAAGGTGTAGTAGTAATTCAAAAGCTAGAGACGTAAACGCCACTGAATCTATTACAGAAATAAATAAAACATTAGTCAATAAAACAAATGATAAATAAAAAAAAAGAATTAGCAGAAACTGCTAACAAAACTAAACATACCGTAATTCTCTTCTGCCTTTTCAAGATTCTCGAGAATGGCTTTAGCTTCAGGACTCCTCGTCAAAGTCTCTTTCCGTCTGGCAACCACTTTTTTCCACACTTTTCCGAGATTACACAAAAGCCACAGGTGTTTAATTTTTTAAAAACTTAAATTCATCTTCGATATAAAAAAACCCAATAAAGGTTTTTGAATATAATTATCAAAACTTGCAATGCAAACAAACTCACGGCTTCTTTCATATATTTCAATCTTGGGTATCGGTTCAATATCGTTGTGGCAGCATTGTTCCCCTTTTCTATAAATTCCCGCCGGCTTGGGCGAGTCAGCACAAATTTCGCCAACATTCGCGATTGTTGTTACGCTGATCTTCGGAATTGAGAACCTCTTCCGCATATATTTCTCATCAATTAGTATTTCTTCAGCCGTGGGATTACTGTGTCAAGTTCCAAACGCCTGCAAAACAAATTCAAATATGAATGTGGTCATTTGAATATGCAATTGTCCAAGTCATAACCTTTTTTTTTAGATTGACTACTGCTACTGGCATTCAGGCAAAAACCTTTTGCTTCGCACAAAGGATTCCAGTGGGCTCTTGTGTGTTTTCCCATCGTAGAAGTATTCCTGGAATTTGTATATAAGAAGGCATTTATTAAGTAACATATGCTAAAGAAAAGAAGAATGTACCCATGGGCTCTTCGAACATTTGATCCCTGTTGGTGGATAGTGTAAGGATTCGCCACCTTCAAGTAGCAACAAGAGTAGTGACGTATACACGTTACTCGTGCTATGAAAGATGGTTCACTTATATTGACCCTTGCCCATTAGAAAGATCTAGAAAAAACATCTGGAAACGTTAAACTAGTTAATTGAACGAAGGAAAACAGGAAATCACGTGCAGAAAATAGACTAGAAAACCACGGAGAATATTGTTAACTTTTACACTACGGTATAGCTGTTCATACGCTGAGCAGATTAGCATAAGTAATAAATAAGACTAACAAATAGATAAAACCCGCACTTGTTTCTTTCTCTTTCGCTCGTAAAGACGACCCTACACTCTTCTCCAAAACCACCATTCTTCACTTCACTTCATTTCTCTTATTTTGCAACTTTATTCTACATTGTGCTAAACTACTTCCCTTCTCATCGACCAGACTTTCCATTTGACCTGTATCAACCTTCATAAAATTCCTTCAGCTGTGTGTTCGTCACTTTCAGAAATACAATGCGGTAAATTCTTAACTCGTCTATAATTATATTTTGCATGCTAATAGTATTAGCGCCACACGCACGCGCCAAAAACTATTACAATAGTAGTGTACGATTGACTTGGCCATCTTCAAGAACTCTTAAGGAGTAGCATATTGTTCTTTAGTGTTAGTTGAAATGATAACACTAGTTAGCAGCTGTACAACACTAATATTAATTACGAGATTACATACTGACCTCTCACAGTTGGCCATAAGCCAATTTACAGTTGCTTTTTTCACCAACTATCTGTCTCGATTGCTGCACACTTCACATCCAAGTAGTCTTTCGATCAATTGTTGAGCACAGTCTGCTAAATCGCCCCGAACGTTTTCACGCAATGTTATTAGAATTTTATCCACTAAATAGAAGCGTTAAAAAACAGAAAAGTCAAATTTGTACATACAAATTATGTTCACATTTACTTACAAGTGTATTTCTTGCGTCGTCTTCTACAACGTCGACAGCTGGTGGTGTTTGATTGTTGTCATTGGCACTTGTCACAAGCTGCACTTCCATTAATTCGAGTTGATTTATCGAACCGTCAATGCTGACAGAGTCACCAGGGCTGAGCGGCAATATGGGGACTTTCTTCATGGGTAAATTCTGTAACGTCCTTTACGTAAATAGCAAAATTTACATCAGTTTTCAGAAAAATACACATGTTCAGATACACAAACAACTAAAATTGGCAGTTCCCTACCATTACACGTCAAATCAAAGGGTACAGGGTTATAGATCTCGTCACGGCGATCATTTTGAATATAGGGTTTAGGGTGTGCAAATGAACGGGAGTGCCCGAAAAACGCGTTGAAAGTTTTGCATTTTACATAGGCGACGCGCAGCCCAAACACGCATAAAAGGGGGTCGAGTAGGGGGAGACTCTGCGTACTCCCTCTCAAGGGAGAGAGGGGAGTGTGAAGGCCGAAGGGGTACTACCTGTCATGCAATGAAAAGGGGGGATAGTAGCTATGCAATATTCAAACAGATAGAAAACTCATATATCAAATTAATTTGGCTTTGTGGATATCGCGGCCAGCTGTTGATCGATCGTACCATGGTACGATGGTTCGTCTCTCGGTCTGAGCTAAATCAGATTCCAAGTACTTTATTGATGATTTGCAAAAAAAAATTTTATTAATAATCAGAAATTAGGTTGTCGAAATTGACATGAGTAGCGATCACTGCTAAAAATTTATAATTTTGGAAAAAAAAATTGAAAATATATTCTCATGTCTTATGTCTTTGATTATTCTGTTGTTTAAGAAAACTAAAAATATTGTAGCGCAGTGGTAACAGTTTACGGAATAGTAACAATTGGTCAAAGGTTCGAATACACTAAGATCCAGAAAACTTTTGGAGAATTGTCGTGTTTTGCGTTTTTTTGACGTAGAATTGGGAGATCATCAGCCTATTATTTCCCAGCCTCCTAAGTTGTTTAAAAGTTACTTCGTTCTTGATCGCTACTTATGTATATTTCGTTACATAATGTTACTTATGTAAACGTATAACTATTTTCTTATTATCGATGACATGTGAGAAAATTTTTTTTTTGCAAAATGTAAATAAATTGCTTTGTTTCCGACTTTTCTGACTTAGCATAGAATGTGATTCGAACTATAGATCATTAGTGTGATAGCGTGATAGTGTGATAGCTGGTGGCGCTATCCGCAATACCGTAACTGCCATGGTGTGTCAGAATATAAATATTAAGGTATGCACTCCCCCCTTTTCACTGCATCACCGGGAAGTACCAAGTTATGATATTCGCGACGTGTTTTTCAGGTTTTTGCTTTTCATTCTGCCCATTCTGCTGTTCAACACGATTTTGTTCAACATGATGTTGTGTTCTTGATCAAATTATTCCCGATCTTAACCCTTTTTGACCGTAAATTGTGTTTTTTTTAAACAAAAATTGTTGTAAGTAGTAGTGTTAAGACATACTTAGGATCGATCACGAAAGATCTTTGAATCATAAAAAGAACAGTCTAGAAGGCATATTTATGTTTTGACTTAAGCGAGATTCGAACTTTAGTCGAATGGTGTCACCGCTGAATGCGCTATCCATAACGCCAATAGATGATATACTTCATAGAGAAACATTAGTACAAATAGTGATACATAGGCATCTCTCCCCTTCACTTTCGCCCAGTCCCCCCTATCCCATGAGAGCTTGAGGCATGCGGAGTCTCCCCCCATCCGACCCTCTTTTATGCGTGTTTGGGCTGCGCGTCGCCCATTTGAGAAAACGTGTTATGGTAGGGAACTGCCCTAAAATTCTTACGCTATGAACTGGTGAGCTACTATCGCCATTTTGAGGTATATCAGCAGTTCCGTCGAGTTTTGTCGTCACGTATAGAGGTACTTCCTTGTACTAGAAAACAAAGCTTCGTCGTCGGCAATAACGGCTTCACACTCAGTAACAATTTCACAATCGTTATTTAACCCGTGTGCAACGGCTCCTAAAAATGTGCATTTAATAAGTTACCTTAAAAAGGAGAAAAGGGAAATTCATACCTTTAACACAGAGTTCTTCTAAAGTACTAACCACAACGTATTTCTTTTTCACAGTTCCTCCCTTTTGAAATTCTGAAAAAGAATCCAATTTCACACCAATTTTAGACATTTTCAGGAGAGATGTTTACTGAACGCAATTTCACAGTATACTGCTGATGACACATATTATTGTTAAATACGCTGGAATGTGTAATGTGTTTTTACTGTTAGAACTAACGCCACCTGTGGCGTTGAAAATGTGAGAGAAAGGGAAAGGTATGAAAAAAAGGAAAGATTATATCTCTAAAGCTGAATAAGGGTGATATTTTACAACTTAAAAGAGTATAAGATATAAAATGAAGGAATGAAATCAAATTTTCTAGAAATTTCTATTGGTTGGGAAAATTACTTCTTGTTATTACTAGCACAGACTGAGAGGGTATAGACTCCGAGCGCTAGATGGCTATGGTTCCAAAAAAGAGGCACTCATTTAAACTCGGCGCTAAATTAATAAATTCGAATTTAATAAATATCACCCGTAACAAGAATATCGATTCTTAATATTTGAGGGACTTGTGATACAATATCCTATTTTAAATAAAATAATATCCTTATGCTACAATTTACTATTGAGATAATGTTACATTGTCCCTAAAATACAGTGGGACTTCTGAAACGATATATCAGTGACTCATTTTCCTTGTGACAATAAAAATAATAATCATAATTTATTTATTTATCCTTGAAATACATTGGCACTGTGTAACAATGTCCTTATAAGACGAAAAAAAATTTTTAAATTATAAATGCGAAAATTCGGTGTCCACCCGTTTCGGCACTTTTTTCGGCACTTTTCATTTTGGCGTTTTCGGCACCCATAAAAAACACATGCCCCCCCTTGCATTTAAAATGCCCTCGTATATGAAATAAACCAGCCGTTTCGGCACCAACTGTGTTTGTTTCGGCACCAATTATGTACGTTTCGGCACCAAAACAAAAACTTTTGTTGTGAATAATCTAGCATTAAAATATTAAATTCCTTCCTTGCTATCATACATAGGTTTTTAGTGTAGACACTAAAAGAAGAGAAAAAAGCTGGGCTTCTAATTCGTACGTTCTCCCCGCACTTTTAAAACAAGTAAAGTTTTTTGCAGCGTTGCCAGATAAAACGGCAAAACAAAACCAATCCCGAAGAGCCCCTATATCGTTGAGAGGAGACCTTTGGTGAAGCTTCTTACCTCAGCTATAGTAGTGCAAACGGTTTCTTGATTTTTCTCATTTCCCTGCTGATTTGAATCTTTACACACCTCTATTTTAAAAATAATCTATTTGTGCTACATGTTTAATCTATCAACTGGTTCTGGTTCCTTGATCTAGTTGGTTTTTCAATGGCAATTAATAATTCGACAACAAAATTTCCCGAAATATTTTAACAAGACATCTGGTAAATTACGAAATTTGCGGTGTGGTACCAAAACAGACAAAATAGTGCCGAAACGGATAAAATTTGTTAGGAAAAATTACATCGTTATACCAATACTAAGTGCAATATCTGATGGCGGTGCCGAAACAGACAAGCGCGGTGCCGAAACGGAAAAATTGGTGCCGAAAACGCCAAAATTAGAAGTGCCGAAAAAAGTGCCGAAACGGGTGGCAACCGAAAATTCAAGAGAAAAAAATTCCCTATGATATTAAATCATTGTGGCACATGGTGCTTATGATATAATTCCTTGTGCCACAAATTAATTGCAATGCATCCTTGTGCGAATGGGTGACTGTGATACGCACCCTTCATAGTTTACCATCATTTCCCTTTTTTACATTTTGCATTCTTCCAGTCAAATTGTCACATGGGATATAAATTATGTGGATAAATTAATTTGGTATCCTAGCGATTAACCAAAAATCCCCGAAAAATCCCCAGAATAATTTTCTTTCCAAATCATTAGAAATATTTTAAAAAAATATTTTAAAATCTTGAGACATTACTTTGTCTCTTGCTTAGCATTGCCTAAAGAAAGTTAGGCCTAGTTGACAAAAAGGAAGCAGCCATTACCTAGAAGGTTGTAAAAAACAGGAAAATATAAAGATAATTTGTCTGAAAGAAGAAAGAGAAAACAAATCCCAAACGCAACAAATCCCCCCGCTTTTGAGACAAAGAGTTGTCTCTAAGATGCTGAGGATAGGTTGTGCGATTTTTTCATTATTACAAGGAAACTTTATTTAATTCAGAAAAAAATGTTTTTGGTTTAATTCTAAATGATTCCATCAAAAGAGACAAAGCTCTGTCTCAAGATTTTATGGAAGAAAAATTTTGAGAATTAAATGAAATAAAACAAAAGAATAAGCAATAAATACAGAATAAAAAACGATTCAAATTATTTTTTTTTGTAAAAAAAAATTAGTGGTTGAGGTTGAATAGGAGAAAGAAGAGAAGCTTTTATGATAACCCTCGGCAGCGAACTATGTAGGGCACATCACTAGATTTCGTAGGCCTCACTTATTAGTTGAGGTCTAAAGTAAAGGCCGAGAACTATCAGCTTCTCTTCAAAGCCGCAAGAGGCAGTATAAGCCCATGAAAAAATAGCTGATATTCTGGGAGGGAAATTGAGCAAAATCTGAGTCTAGAATTCCGCTAATATCTTCGTCGATAAAATCCGGAAAACATATTTCCTTTTAGATTCTTATAGTGAAAATATAAATAAAGGTTTCTGAAAAATTGTTTTTCAAACTTGTCCAATTTATTGAAAAGTCATGTCAAACACCCCCCCCCCCCCAAAAAAAAAAAAAAACAAAACAAAAATCGAAGAATTTTGACATTTTTCAACTCAAATAACTCCAAAACGGTAAGGAGTTTTAAAATTCTGAGAACGCAGGTAAATCCGGCGTGCAGAGACGAAAAACTATTTTTTTTCATTTTTTTCTAAGTCCCTTTCCGGATTTAGAAAAAAACGGGGGGTCCGTAAATCCGGTCTACTTCTCTCGCGAACTGCTTGTTAAAAGAGAACTCTGTGTTAATCTATTGTGATCAAACTTCCCTTCTGTCTTTATCTGTCAGAGTTTTTCAGAAGACCACTAGTTGGAACCACCTCTCTATTGGCAGCTTATGTCAGTGGGTGTCAATCTTGCTCTAGCATAGTGTGTCTATTTCTCTCTGACAGGTACGTTACTCTGAATATTTTGTATATGTTAAATGATCTTGATTTTTATTCGCTTTGCTAATATAGTGTGTCTATTTCTCTCTGACAGGCCTGTTCTCAGCCAGTCAGTGTAATACAGTTAACTATCAAGTCATACAGCAATCTCTGGTATTAGTTCTATTTATTGAATAATAGTTAACACTCTGTGTAAAAGAAGAAAAAGTTTTTCTGTGGGCTTCTACACATTGAATTAAAAACTGAAATTGCTCTTCGTCCTTCGTAATACATGAAAAATCCTCTACTAATTTTATAGCAAGCTCAGCGCAATCATTAACAACTTGCAAGTTGAAAAACAAAACAAACAACTTTCAGTGGAGAAAATACAGCTATTCGTGAAAGTAAAAAATACTTGGCATAAAACAGTGCAATAAACTGGGCCATTCGATGAACTTGTCTTTTTTCTTCAACAGTAACAGTAATCTGCTCAGTTATCAGTTCCATTTTCAGTAAATAAATCGCTTTACTCATAAAACGCGCGTGATGCATGGCTCCAGGCTGGCGGAGTAAAAAAAATTCGGGCAGGCAGTTCTCCACCCAAGTAGACCAAAGTTAGTTCAAGAAATTCCCGATTATCCTCTCTTCGTAAAATAATATCGGCTTGATAGAAAAAATCTGTCAATTTTTCCGGCCATTCGGCAAGGTTTAAGTTACTTGAATCTTGGTCCAGCATCTCCCATTCTGTCTTGAAATTTTTTAAATAGGACATCTTCTCGGCCGATTGTTCTTTCATTTGTTATCGTTTGCCAATATTGCCATGCATGTTTTATGCGCAATTCGGTCGAATGTTGACGGCAAGCGCACCAAAAAACGGCACGTTTTAGCTCTTTTTCCATCAACGCACAGCATCCGTTTCTAATCCCCGAATTGTTAGCTGTTGTGTCGAAACAAAATGCCTTTACTTTATCTTTCACTGACCAAGTTTCAAGCATACTGAGAGTTGGCGTCATTACAGCTCGGCCAGCAGAATCGTCGATTAGTGGAATTCCGATTATCTTGGTTCTAATAGTTATTTTAAAAAAATACTCATAAATAAACAAGAAGGATATAAATTAATGAAATTATTTACCCCGGACTTATAATAACAGCAATTTTTTCTTGCTTTTTATTGGAGGACGAATGGAAAATTTTTATATTCCAGTGCTGAATAAGATGTTTCCGATTATCTTTCAAACATTCTGCCCATAATATTTTTCGCTCATTTTTCCCGACCGGATAACCTTTTTCTCCAGATTGACGACTTCCACAAAGAGTAGTCATCTAGATTCCCTCCACCAGAGTTAACGATTTGAGACGTCAGTAGCAGTTGATTTGAAATGGATAGACCGCATCGATCAGCAACTTGAACGGAATTTGAAATGAATTTAGTTGGTGATAGTAGAGGATCAATTGTCCTTGGTTTCTTCCTTTTTTTGGTGACAACAATCGAAAGTAATCTTCATTTAAACTCAAACTGTCGACGTTTCACTATCACTACTATCAAAACTGACTGTAATGTCAATTAAGGGGATGAGCGACTGTTGAACTAATTGTTCTTGGTGTAGTGCTCTTGATTAATTTCTTTTTTTAATGCAATAGGATCTTTGATCTAAACTTGAAATGTGGTAAATGTGGTTGATTTTCGTAAAAAAATCCGGTTTTCCCTCCAGTTTTTGCGACGAGATGAACGCAGTTTATCATAAACATCACGAAAAGATAAGTCAAAAAGACGGCCAAGTTCCTTTTCAAAGCTATCAATATTAGTTTGAATTATTTTACTTGATTTCTGGCGTAGAGAAAGCGATATTTATTTCACTTAATTCCATCGTTCATACAAATGAATAAGTTGGTCGAGTTGATTTTTTCCAAAAGCTTTATTCCACACAACTTCTAATTCAATTAATATTATGTGAAATATAGCTCTAACAGACTCATATTTCTTGTCCTTTCTGAAAAATAAATATTAATAAATGACATCACGATTTGTTGGCAATCGGCTTAATTTCGCTGAACTTTTATCCCGAAAAGATCCAACCATCCAGGCATTTTAATTTTGCCACTCATTTTATGAAAATTACTTATAAAAACTTGTTGGGGTCTGACGTTTAGGTCGTCACTCGTCAATGATCCCCTTCGATAATAACAAACTTAATTTGACGTAGCATGTTATTTTAAATAATAACCGCGGACCCCTAATTTTCGTCCCATTATTTTAAATTTTTTAGTCAAAATTTGCAACGTACCTTTATACCTAGCGTTAAAAAAATGGGTGTGATTGCGTTTATATCTTGGCTGATATTAGCGATGAATGTCAAAAATTCACGCTTTTTACCAAAATATCTTTATACTTATTTAGCGCGCGATCCATAAATTTTATTTTTAAGACTGATTTTTTCCAGAAAAGGTAGATCACGTATCGAACTTTAATATGGCCAAAGGCCGTAATTTTTTTATTCGCGGCTAGCCCGCGAGAGGCAAAAAACTATGAAAATATGGCGTTTTTCACACTTTTCCCTTAGCGCGACCCCTAAATATTTTTTTTTGTCGAAAAAAATACACGGGGTTTTTATATGTAACGAAACCCCGATCCATGAAGGCCGATATCAAAATCAATATTTGTAGATCTGGACGAGGAACTGCGTGGAAACACAAGTCTCTTCATTTTTCCAAGGATACAGCCATGACAAGGTGATGTTGGTAGTTCAGCATCCTTTGTGAAACCCACGACAGCTCCATTTGCAGCCATTGTCTTAATAATGTCATTACAGATGTGTTCAAGTTGAGAATGCCAATCAGTATAAGTGTTCCTAAATGGAAGGAATAACGCAGCTACATTTTCACCTTTCCGAGGCACTGAGATGTTCAGATGATAAAGAGAGAGACCGACACGACTGTCAACCATGATGTTGACTTGATTGCAGAAGAATAAAACTTCCGAACGAAAAAAATATACATCCCAATCATGATTCGTAACAGCAGCTATAGAGAAAAGATTGATTCCAAGATCGGGTGCAAAAAAAGGACGTGTTGAAGAGTCGAAAGATGATTCACTCCATTAAGTTGAGTAACAAAATCTATGCTTCCTTCTCCAAATACCTTTACATTAACTCCTTTAATTCCACCAATCGACTGAGATCCACGTTGTCTGACAACGAAAGTTTTAAACATCCACCGTTGACTGCACACATGAACTGTAGCACCCGAGTCCGCACGCCGTCCGAGTTGGTTCGAGCTGCTAAACCAATAGATGACATGGCCTTATGTCAGAAAGGAGTATTACCTTCAGCAGTTTTTCCTTGAGGTTGAGCTTCTTTCTTTCCGTTACGATAATTTCTACTAAGATGACCTGGGGCATGACAAGTGTAGCAAGCTTCATTTTTTAAATCAATGGCATATTTTTTATCAATTGCAGATTGGTTGTTTTGAACTTGTCCAGTTTGATTGTTCTGTCCTCCCCGATTTTCTTGAAGAATTCGATTTCCAAAACATCGATTACCACGATTGACATAACCTCGTCCTCTAGGGTATGGTGAAAATCTGTTGCCAGTATGATTACCCCGAGAATAGGTGGATCGTCAACAATTCCGAAGAATGCCTTTTCTTCTTTACTTCTATCATCACCATTTCTTTCCTTAATTCTTGTCTCTTCTTGAATAAGACGCCTTTGTAATGATCCCAAATCACGCATAGCCGGCATACACACAAGGTCGTATGCACCGGCGTTTCCTGTCAACATATGGGCACAACACGATACGCGGCGAGGCGTGAATCCGCGCGTCGCGTTCGCATAAAAAACACCGACATGCGTGAATTCACACGCTTTGATAGACTTCGGCAAAAATCTCCGCGATAGACGCTGAAGCGCGAGTTGTTCATTCGCGCTCTAGTATTAATACGCGGGGTTTTTGTAAGGTACTTCAGAGTCAGTTTAGCTTTGTTCTAGTGTTCACTCTCACTCTCTCTCTCTGTAAGCCTCTCTTTGTACTCGACTAATTACTTTAAAATACACGGTGATCCTGCGAACCTTTACATTTGGAGGTCCCAACGAGACTACCGAAATATAAGTAAAGAATCGCAATTCTCTGAAAGGAGGATCGAATCACCCTTGGATGCCTACGGGTATCGTGTATTGCTGGTAATTTACTGAGTGCTTTGACAGGTGCGAGAGTGATTGAATAACATTGAGCACAACGTAACTCTTCACTACAACTTCTCTACAAGAGTAAGGTAAGCAGATGACAGATAAATTAGATTTAACACCAGAGACTGCTCTCCAGACCCTTTATGTTAGCCTTTATCCGAAACTATCGGAGGAAGATTTACCAATCGCGGACCCAACCGCCACTGAGGAAGTATATATAGATTTAATTGGTAATCCAGCCGTAAGCAAAGCACGTAGCGAATTTTTAGATAGTTGGAAATCTCCGTAGACTTAGAGACACGTTATCAAGCCGAAACCAAAACTCGACATTCAAGCAAACTAGAAGAAGACAAAAGGACAGCACATAAGATAACTCGCAATCGTTTAAATTTATATGTGTACGCTATTATAAAAGATAAACTAGAGCCCCCTAAAGGTCCTGTAATCACCCCAGAAACAATACAAGAAGCCACCAAATCACTTAGACAATATATAACACTTAACGCTCTCGATAATTCAAAGTTAGACAACCTCATTCAGCTTTTGCACACTGTTCACGGAAAACAGAAAGACTTTACAACAGAGTTAGTAGCTGTATTACAGAGGGAAGCTCTCCTACAACACGCAAATCTCAGTCAGATCAACAGCAATTTGCTTAAAGAAAAGGAAAATTTATCCAAGAAATTAAAAACTGCAGAGAAAAAACTTGAAGAAATACGGAAAGATAACGACGAGTTTGAAAAACTAAAACAAAATTATAACACAAGTCTAAAATTATCAGCTGATTGCGACCAACATGTTGCAAAACTACAGATAGAATTAAAAGCAGCAAAAGAACAAGCTGAACAACTACAATCAGCTGCAGATTCAAATTCACAAGTTGAAACCTTACAACAAGCATTAAAAGAAAAGACCGAGCTCGTCGCCCAATTAGAATCATCATTGGATGCGAAGCTAAAGCATATTGCGAAGATAGAGGAAAGTGGTGTAGAAGATAACAGCACTCTAGAAAGAAAGGTCGAAGAATCTGAAAAACGCTTATTAGAACTAAAACAAGAAAACCACACCCTCCAAAGTAAAAACGCATCTTTGCAGAAAGCATTAGAGTGGGCTGCAACACAAAGTAACCAGGTAAACGATACGAAGAATCAAATTCAAGATAGTCTCAACAAAGTCACCCGCCAGAACAAAGCTCAGGCTGCTGAAATAGTCGATCTTAAAGATAATCAGGAAGAACTAGACCAAAAGATAAAAGATCTAAATTCCAAAATAAAAGACTTATACAATAGAGAAAAAATTTATAAGGAAACAGAAGAATATTATGCAATAAACTTTCAAAACGTCGCTGACAAAATCGCCCACACAGCAGAGGCTGTAGTAGATCTAAAAAATCTCACGTCTGATAAAGCTTCCTTTAACCAATCTTTAGACCAATCCTTGCATCAGGAACTCAATAGCCAAGAAACAAGTGTAGTATTGCAGAAAATAATAATATACTTGATTACTCAAACAAACGACCAGAGTGAACTTATATCCGATTTACAAAAAAGAAATAATAGAGAACTAAAAAATCAAGGGGTAGTTATTAGCATTTCCAACATGGGAATGGGCGCGGGATTGAGCCACGGTGATGGCGCAAGCCAATCCGGCTTAAACACAGGTCAGGATCGAACAAGCCAAAACACTACTCTAGGTAGTTATGGGCAAGATAGTACCATAATAGATAATGTAACAAAACCAATTGTAAAAGTCCTAGGTGAACTTTTTTCAAGGGAAGACAAGAAAACTATTCCAGCATTCAAGGGAAAAAGTACAGAAAAATTAATCACCGAGTGGTTAAAAGCAGCAGAGCACGTAGCCAAAAATAATCGGTGGGACGACGAACAAAAAATACGTTTTTTTTCCGATCGACTAAAAGAAGAAGCTCTAGAATGGCATGACAATTACATTGAGGAGAAAGGTAACATACTAAACTATGAGGATTGGCGAAAAGATATAATAGAACGTTTTCAAGACTCTTCCGACTTAGCTTCTCTTAGAAAAAAGCTACATACGTTAAAACAAAGACCCGAAGAAAACTGTAGAGCGTTTGTATCGAGCTTAAACAGTCTATATGACACGATTGAAGGAAAAGTAGATAAGTTAGATGACCTTAGTAAGACCGATGTTGAGGATCACTTACTATCAAAAATTAGGAAAATGCGCAATAACATCAAAACAAAAATTCTTTTACAAGGTCTTTTACCGAAAATCAAGAGTGAATTATATTTAAGAATGCCGGCAGATTTTGATGACTTCGAAAAGGTGTGTGAACAGTTATTCATTTCCGAGCAAATCCTACAAAACAAGGAAAGTAATAAGGATAAGGAGTTGACAGCGGTAATAGCGGGAATAACGCATAACGAAAAACAGCAAGATGAAGAGTTGACACAACATAAAATAGAACTGGGGTATCTTAAACAGAAATTGGATGAATTAGAAAAAAGAAGAGACTCCTCGCTGGCGACGTTCAGAACGTGCCATGCATGTTTTGAAAAAGGACATGTTGCTAAAGAATGTATGACGGATATAAACTGTGCTAATCAACCATACAACAACAATAATTAATATATAAAAAAAAAACGTCGCAATCAATATATTATCCATAAATAATAAAACACAGCCCAATAGCACAACCTTCCACAAATAAAACAACCTCCTACAACCTTAACAAATGAAACAATACAAACTTGTATTGGTTTACTTAGGTGATATCATCATTTATAGTTAAATAAAAGAAAAAAACCCATTTGATTATCACCTTCTTCATTTGCGTTAAAATGAGATATTGTTAACCGCAGTTAAAAAAAAAAAGTAGTTGCATATAAAAAATTTTTTAGAATCATTCCAAGACTCACGGGATATTACAATAAGTTGTCCGTGCTTTTACAAAAAGCACCATTACAGCTCTGATTAAAGAATTTAAAAAAATAGCGCGCTATCGAAATTGAGCAGGAGGAAAAGGGACGCCTTCATTTGTATCAAGCAATGCTTGATGACTAGACTTATCCTGACGATCCGAACTTTCGCGAAAATTTATCATCTATACGGATACAACAGGGCTAGGCCTAGACGCAGTATTGACAAGCAGACTCCAGCTATACAAATTGTAAGATGCTGATTAAAAAATGGCAAAGCTAGCCAAGAAACTTAGGATCAGACCAGAATTTAAACAAAAGATATAACAAAATGAGCCAGTGAGCCAAAAGGAAATAAAAGAAAATAATAGTCAAAGAATATAGAGCAATGCAAGTAAAATAAAATAAGTATAGTAAAATGACAATAGATAACAAGAATTAAAATAATAGAAAGAAATATATAAGTACGTATGAATAAAGAAATAATGTAAAATAACAATAGATAATGAGATTTAAAAAAGTAAAGTAAATATAAAATTAAAATAAATAGAAAATGTGAAATAGAAAACAAGAATTAGAAGTAAAGATACTAATAATGAGCCAAAGAGCAAAAGTAATTAAAAAGCAAAGACAAAGAAATGAAAACGAGATATAAATAATGAAGCCGTAAAGAAATTAATTGTATGACAAAAAGTTGAAAATAAAAGTTAAAGAAATATCAATAAAAAAAAAATCATGACCATTTGTTGGCAGGACACTTAAGTATAGCTTAAACAATAGCTGAAATTAAAACGACATTGTAATTGGAAAGGATTTTATAATTTAGGAGGACCTACTTAAAAATTTTTTTTTGAATGTAACTTATGAAAACCCAGAAGAATTTCTATTTAACTGACTTTTAAAACCTATTGTCTGTTAATAAGCAAATATTCACCTCTACCAATGACCTAAAGACGTTCACGCCCTCACCTTTTTTTTTGCGGCAAGACACTTAGGTATAGATAAGTAAGACAGAACTAAAAAAAAAGGATTTTAAATTAAAAAAAAAAGGATTTCAGTTAAAAAAAAAACAGACATGGAACTAAAAAATTTTGTTGTCCATACATGACAAAGGAAGAAACAAAACTAACGTAAAGTCCTTTCTTTTTGTTTGGGCAACAATAGCTACTTGTAGCTACTCACCCTACTGCCTAACTGGCAGGTATGTCAACCTTTTAACCCTCTCGCCTTATTTCCTGTTCCTGTTCTCCCCTCCACCCTACCGTCACTACTTCAAAAAACACAAAAGAGAAGTGCACACCCTCTCTCTCTGCAAGGGGGGGAGGCAACCCTCCCCACTCTCTATTCTATTCACCCCACTCACACCCCTCTCAAAATATATATGTACTGCATCAGCAGCACAAGCCACGGCCCCGCAGTCTGAAACGTCAAAATTTTTAAACCAAAAAAGTTAAAATTTTTTTTTATGTAAATGTTGAAACTTTAATAACACTTTTATAACTATAAAAATTTGAAACTTCAAAAAAAAAAAAAAAAAAAACCCTTTCCCTGCAAAACAAAGAAAATTTCTCTCTATCTCTTTCAAAAATAAGATATCCCATCCTGTAACAAGTACGGAAACTAAAAAAAAACAAACAGTTTTTAACCTTTAACAGTACTCCGACACGCAACTTACTACCTTTTACAAACATTCCTTTTGTTTTTAAATCTGTCAACATAATTTTAACCAATAGAAATTGCACAAAAGTTGAACAACACATATAGATAAAACACAAAAAAAAAATCAACAACATAAACCAAAAAAAAAAACAATTATAAAATAACAGAAAAAATCTGAAACTTAAAAAAAAAAAAAAAACATACCAAAGATGCTCTTTTTCTTCGTCCTTCTCTTGCTCAAAAACAGGCCAGAAGGCGGGCACCTCAAACCAATGACACAAATTGTCGGTGGCGCCTAGAACACCACGAACAAAGAGAGTTTCTACATTGGCACCTAAAATAAAGCTTTTAAAGCAGTGTAGAAAGCACAGACAAAAATACCAATCCTACTATTCATTAAAGGGAAAATCACCCTCTGAAAAAGTTGTATGACTGGTCCCTATATCTCTACTGGAGTTCCGTTTTTTTGTCGGAAGCTAGAAATAATTAAACAACATTGCGGAAGATCAAAATTTATTCCTTCCTGTATGGACACTACACACAGGAGAACATCGTAAAATAAAAAAAAAATTAACACAGCCTACGCACGCAACATCACTCTTCGAAAAATCATGTGTCCATATATGTACAATATTCATGATTTTATCGAATCATGGATGTGAACCACATGTGTAAGCATACACAAGAACAACAATAATAATAATAATAAAAAAAACAGGAGTGACTACTAAACAAAAGGCCAAAAAAAATGACAGAAACCACATAAATACAGCGCAAAAAACATTGCAACTCTCAATCTGTTTAGGTCAACCATAGTGCAAAGTGATAATTTCAAATGGATAACAAAAAGAAGAACCCCTTTGTTACAATATACTGCGACATAGTCGACAGTTCAGATGAAAGTGACAAGTGTTCTCCACTACCAACCAATCTTCAAGAAGCACAACTTCAACCACAAGAATATCTTACACCTGACGACAATGTGAGTACACATGTTAACCGATATACGCAAGCACAACCAGAGCCAGAGATCCCAAATGCACAAAAATCTCACGACGAAGAATTAGCCGTTGAAGAGTTACTTAATGGTGAATTAACTATGCGTGCAGTACACGCCCCTCGAGAATCACTACGACAATTTTTGAAAAAGCACATGCCAACACCAATTCCTTTAGACGAAAACAATTTCCTCAACAATTTGTGTGACGGTCTATCATTGTTGCACGAAAGTGTGACGTTACTCAAGCATGACATCATGGAATTGCTACTAGAGTATAAAGCAAACGTTAATATATACGAAAAAGGGAAGACAGTAGCCCACAGAGCAGCGGCGGCAAACGATACTACGATGTTACGCATCATATATCGGTATGGGGGAGACTTCTCACTCTTGAACCAGGATGGGGAAATACCTCTAATGACAGCAATTGTTTTTGGAAACACGGAAGCCATTAAAGAAATACTTCACTACTGGAACATAAACATCTCTTCTAGAAACAATGAAACAATCCTTCATTATGCTGCCCGCCACGACAACCCAAAAATAGCCCTCTACGCTAGTGACCCAGTACATAGAGTTAAACTACATCAGCGCTCAACACATGAGCTGAAAACAGCGTTACATCTTGCAGTAAAGGAATCAAGAGTGGAAATAACACGTATTTTATTGGACCACGGAGCAAGAGACGAGTGGCGCGACTGTTACGGAGCCTTAGCACGAGATTACATCACCAATAATGACATTCGTGCGTTATTCATCACACACGATTTTTCTTTACACTACAATTATAAAACACGATGTTTTGGACCGGAAGTCACAGCAATCACCGCGGAACAACAGCTTCACCTACCAGAACATATGCCTAACCAACAAGACCTGCTTCCAGGCCCTTCATGATTAAAAAAACACCGTGTACAGCACGAGCCAGCAGCGGATGTTGCTCATCAACAAGAACTACAACCCGGTCTTTTGGAATTTAAAGGAGCAAATAAAAATAACCATTCTGTGGCAGATTCTCCGATATTAACCAGCCTTCTACAAGCGACGACATCACGACAACAATATGAGAATTGTCATATCATCTACAACCCGGTACTACGAGACGACACCAAGCTGCCGAAATTTGAAACTTTTGGATTCGAACCGGAATACCAATGGAATGAAAACTACCCAATTGAACCACCCCGACCAGCAAATTATACCCGTCCCGATTTAGAAAATTGTGCACCAAAAATTGTATACCCTATAGAAAATCCAAATGACTACAAATTTCACTTAATGCACTTAAATTTAGAATACTCCATGAGACTAAAAGCTGCTGACAGATGTTGGTACAAGCGAGACTTGTATGAAATCTATAAATGGGAGCGAAATAATTTAGACAAGGACTTAAAAGGAAAACAGACTGTTTGGCTAAAAGAGGCTTTACAAAAACGACTTCCAGTAAAAAGACCTATAGAAAATTAAAAAAAAAGGGGTTTGACATCATTAAATTTGGTTTAATATTAAATTAAGAGTTCTTAAAAAAAATGTTTAAAAAGAGTCGGATTGCATTCAATATTCTTTTAAACATAAGTAACAAACACACTCGCTTAACAAGTGATCAACTTGTCAGTACTTTTACCTCTAAATGATGGATAGGTTTCATCATTTTTCAAAGTTCATCATCTTGTCGGAATTTCTTTTTGATACACTAGTTGCTGGTGGCAAACGTAGAACGATGAAAAATAACTAATAAGGGCAGAAAACAAAGGGAAACAATTTTAAGACAGAGGGAAGGGAACAAATTTAAAACAAACTAGGCGTGACTTATTCTTTATATATTCATTTCGTCTATTTTGTTGAGTAATATGACACTACATGTTAGAGTTATAACACAAACAATGTAGTATGTCAATGGATCACCATGTACTGAGGTGATTGACAATTAAACAAACTTATACTTGGCCGTTACTCCCTTGATTAAAAAGGGCATTAAAGAATTTAAAAAACAATTGTGGTATGTTAAGGCAGTAGGATGAATTTCCTGAATTTTAAAAAATAGCTCTTAGTAATAATGTTTTTGCCTCAAAACACTTCCAAAATGTAGTGACTACTAGATCACCACGTGTATTAATAGCAAAAAGGATATTAAAAGTACTAAAGAACAAAGGGAAGGGAACATTCAAATAAAAAAAGGGGTGGATCAGGTAAAAATTCAGAACACCACAAGTTACAAAGCGAGAGAGATAGAGTGAGAGAACACTAGAACTCGTCATGAGCTGCAACAAAACGTTTTTGTCATTGACTTTTAATTAAGGACACACTTGATTTTAACACATTCTTTCAAAATTTCCAATGCTGTAATTGCGACTTCGATTTCAATCCCTGAATCAATATGTTGCTTTCCAAATTTCAAAGAAAAACAAAAAAAAAAGGGGAAAGGGAAAGGAAAACGGAAATCTATTATTTTTACCAATTTATTATGACTCCTTACTATGATTCACCTAAAAAAAAAAAAGGCCTATACACCCCATGTATTGCATTTACTCATTTATTATATTTCCCATTTATTCACCCACTTTACTACAACCATTTATTTACCCATTTTACTACAACAATTTTTGCTTGTTTTATTATGTTTACTCTCTATGTATCGCCTTACCATTTATCCATTTATTATACTTCAATTGTATCTTTAATTTTCTTTTACTTCAAAATATGTATTTCTTCTTCCTGTCTGAATTAGGGGACTAATTCCTTTTCCCACAAAGGGGGGAGGAATGTAATGATCCCAAATCACGCATAGCCGGCATACACACAAGGTCGTATGCACCGGCGTTTCCTGTCAACATATCGGCACAACGCGATACGCGGCGAGGCGTGAATCCGCGCGTCGCGTTCGCATAAAACACACCGACATGCGTGAATTCACACGCTTTGATAGACTTGCGAAAATCTCCGCGATAGACGCTGAAGCGCGAGTTGTTCATTCGCGCTCTAGTATAAATACGCGGGGTTTTTGTAAGGTACTTCAGAGTCAGTTTAGCTTTGTTCTAGTGTTCACTCTCACTCTCTCTCTCTGTAAGCCTCTCTTTGTACTCGACTAATTACTTTAAAATACACGGTGATCCTGCGAACCTTTACACCTTGTTAGAGAATCAATCTTGCGATGAACTACTGGAACACTTTCCTAGGCCGAGAGAAAATTATGGAAGCCTGGGGGGAAGTGATGTTGTTATTCTGATAATAAGATTCGATTCGGTGACAGGAGCTTTAGCATCCTCTAAATGCTCAGCAAGTAGCTTGATTTCTTCAATATGATTCTATTGAAGAAACAATTAAAATTAATGACATCGTGTTCAGGCTTGAACTTGTAATTCAGATAGAGAGTCTGAAGACTTTGTTGTCTCTCTTCACTACTTTTTATATAGCGTTTCGTTAACGACGTCCACATAGAATATGCAGTCTTGCAAGTAACCAAAGCTTCTTGCTGACCTTTATCACAAGAGTGATACAGAAAACTTCAGGCAAGATTATCACTTTTGAGCCATGTTTTTCGTGATAACACATTTGCATCAACCCCCTCTGCTGTTCCTACCGTCACCTATAATTGGTAAAAACACATTTTTTTTTATTAAACATTACTGCCTCAGTATGATATAATGAATAAAAATTCACCTCATCTCGAATCTTCTTCGTTTCTAGAACTTTCTCCTCCAATTCATTTCTTTGAATGGGAAACCAAACGCTCACATTCCAATTAACAAAATTGGTTCCATCAAATATTACAGGGAAACATTATCATTATCAAGCGTTGTCATCGTTGCTATGAATACCCAGCAAACGCATTGTGGATACGCCACTGAGTGCGGCGGTTGTTTTCGGAAACTTAACCAAATCCTAGACTACGTTTAAGTGTAAATAACTTTTCAAAAATTCCTATTAACACCATAATTGAACGATGGATTTCTATACGCTAGGATGTTCTTTATTATTTAAGAACAATAGAAAAAATTTAGGTCCTATAGATTATAAGTTATTGTAACTTTACTTAGGGACTATCGGGCATAAGAGCCCGCGTTAAACCTTTTTGGCGGCACTATAAAATTTTTAAAAATGTAACAACTTCTGAATTCTACAACTAGAATACCGTTGGACAGACAACATTCATATTTGGCGATATGATGTATCATATCACAAGGTATCATTTCGTGACTTTTTGTGATTTTTAATATTTAAAATCAGGTGTTTAATAGTCCATTTTCACCTTGCGAAAAGCAGTATTAATGTACTCCGGTAATGCTGCAATCCGCCATTTGTAGTCTAACTTTTCATTTTGTTTAGAGTTAAAATAGGCTAAAACGTACGACGTTCTACACGAATTTAATTTCTCGTAGAACAATTAGTGAGAGAAATCGTCCCTCAAAGTTTTTTGCCTATTTTAACTTAAAAAAAAGGAAAAGTTGGACTACAAGGTAACTTACCCATTAGGCGAACCTTTTTTTAGCCTAAACTTCTTAGGTTTCGGAATAGACAATTCAGCTGACGACGAAATAGGAGATTCAGCTGACGACGACTCACTTTTCGAATCATGGGTAGCCTATCAATAAATTAAAAAATAACAGCCTTAAAAATTTACACGCATCAAGGACAAATAAGAGAAATTACGATGGAAACAGCAAACGAAGAACTTGGCTTTTTCTTCGGTTTTGCGCCGAGAGAATGCAGACAAGTGGAACACTTAAAGCCGAAAGGCTCGCGATTCTTATGCATATAACTCATTTTACACGCGAGAGAAATGACTATCCTGGGTAACAATCAAATAGACACTGTCAAATCACGCCCCCTTAATTACTACTGATGCACTGTGCTGAGCTGCTCAGCTGCCTAATCGACGATTTTGAATACTCCCGTTATTAGGCGAATAATTTTTTTTTTGCCTAAAGGGAGAAAAGGCTAAACGTTCTTTAGGCTAAATGTGTGTCGTTGGTTAGGCTAAAAAACGTTCTTTAGGCAAATGTTTGCGTCTATTAGGCTAAAACTTTCGCTTAATGGGTATGTAATCAATTTACTGAAATTTTTTATTTAAATTCAATATTTTTAATAGCAAATATAATCATTTCCTCGGAGAGTTTTGAAAAAGGATTTACTAACTTGATAGTAACACAGTTCATTTAAAAAATCGATTCTTGCAATTTTTTTTAGGTTAAGATAGCCTTTTGAAATAACTTTACTCCATTATTTGAATATTTTTGATTTTGTTCCCGGTTTTCCGCTAACTAAACGGTTAAATTGGTTAACCGCGGTTAATGCTAATTAACGGATTTGTTAAAGTAGTGGTTAACCGGTTAACCACGAACCACTGGTCTGTGACTCTGACTCTGACCATGGATTACTTAATACTAAGGACTGGACACTTCGATGATTCCTATGTCGGCCATGTAATTTTTTTTACATCGATATGACGATATCAGAAAAAACATTAAAAAATAAGTGCTGAATTAATGAATGTCCCTATACCTAAAATGAATTGTTTAAAAGAAATTACTGTTTTATTTGCAGAAAAAGCAGGGAGAAAGGGAAGTTCGTGGACTTTACCATTTCGCCATCTACCCGACAAACACCCGAAGCTCTTACAAAATGGCTCTGCAGGCGGCAAGAATTATTCTACTGAGTTAAAAAAAAGTTGGTTTAAATTCTTGCCGCCTGCAGACCCCATTTGTAAGAGCTTCGGGTGTTTGTCGGGTAGATGGCGAAATGGTCAAGTCCACGAACTTCTCCGAAAAATAAAACCTTAATATCTTTTTTTCTCTTAAATTTAAATTAAAAATTTCAACGTAGCTGAACTCGCCTTTGAAAACTCAATTTAATTTAATTTTTTCCTTATTTGATATAAAAAAGCCTACCCGACAGCCTATAACATGGCGAGATAGGGAAAGAGTCCAGTCCTTAGTATTATGTATTAAGTATAAGCACGCTCTGTGGTATAAGTAGTCCATGCTCTGATGCTTTTAAAAAGATAAAATAAAAAATATGCTGTGGTTTCATTTCAGCATTAGATCTCATAATCAATGGAATTCAGTGAAACAGAAATTGAGGCTCAATTTTTAAAAAAATTTAAATTTCAACAAATTCTACACAATTCATGGTCCTGCAGAAATCCATTTGGGAATTCTTCTTGGAAGGTACAGAATTATCTCATAATTTGACAAGTTTTCTTGTAAATTTTTTTTTGTAGGTCCCAGAATTGCAAAATTTGAGAAGTCACTTGAATTGTACCAAAGGTCTTTTAAGCCATATGGAAGAATCAGCATGGCATAAGCACACAAATTACACTAATCATGCAGGTGCTATATTTCACAAGGTTAAACGTGATATAAATCCACAGTTATTAACACAAGTGATGACAATTTTTATTAATCTATTTTGAAGTTAATCTTACTCTCTTCCTTGATTTGTTTTTGAAGGCTTGGTTGAAGTTTTATGAATGTCTTGCTCAGTTTGATGTAGTTGGTGGATTACCCCAATGGAGTTCTATATTCCAAAGTGTTCATATATGTGAAGCTCCAGGTGCCTTTGTTGCAGCATTAAATCATTTTCTCCAATTATGCCATCCATCTTTGGAGGTAGTAAATAGGATAACAATAAGTAAACCCAGGGAGTTAACATTCATACAAATTTTAACTATTATGTTTGTTTTTTAACAGCTGAAATGGTCAGCAACATCCCTTAATCCTTACTATGAAGGAAATGACAGGAAATCAATGATTGGGGATGATTCTTTCATTTCTTCTACTTTAAAACACTGGAATTTCGGTTCTGACGATACTGGAAACATAATGGAATGGTGTAATGTTGAAGCCATATTGAAAAACAAAATGCTTCATGAACAAGTGCACCTGGTATTCATCTATGTTGTATGTTCCTAACTAAATACAAGTAAATATTGTTAGAACTATTTTTTATTGTCGTAGGTTACTGCAGATGGAAGTGTTGATTGCGCGAACAATCCGGGTGAACAAGAAAACCATCTCGCACAATTGCATTGGTGTGAAACGGTATCTGCTCTGTTAATATTAAGCCGTGGTATGATTCAATCAACTCGTCGTAAAGATAATTTTTGAAATAATTTTTTTTTTATTATTAAATTGATGTAATTCATGAACAGGGGGTTCATACATTTTAAAAATGTTTACCTTGTTTGAACATTCCTCAGTTTCTCTCCTGTATTTATTAATGATATCATTTGAAGAACTGCATGTATTCAAACCGTGCACAAGTAAGGAAGGAAATTCTGAAGTGTATGTTATTGCACTTCGCTACACGAAAACAGAAAAAGTGGAAAACTTGTTGCACAATATTCAATATCAAGTTTATGAACGGTATGAAACACTACACTAATACATTTACAAATTTCTCCCTTTTTAATAGGAACCTCTTTTGTGTAGGAAAATAGACGTTTCTTTGAATGCTTTGTTTTCTCTAGACGAAATTCCTGAAGTCTTTTTATCTAACCTCATTAGATGCGCGACGCTCTTCAAGGAATACCAAGAACATGCAATTTTGCGAAACCTAACACTTTATAACATCCCGTTTGAAGAAAACGAGTTAGAAACCCTAAAAAAGAAAATAGCATGTAATTATATGAAAAAGTACTGCTTGCGACGAATTCCACATCCAAAACAAATCGTACCAACTAAAATTTCAAAATGGAGAATTTTGGATTTTCAACTTGGTCGCGTGAAGCGTTCAAACTTATTGATTTCCATTTTCAATCACAATGAAGTTTTAAACTTGCAAACAGAACTTAAAGAAATCTCGTTTCTTCTTGAAAATTTCAAAATTATAAAGTGGGTAAACGTTGAGAAGAAAGATTGGCAACGTAATATACTTTATGTTCATGGCAAAACATATGATATTTTACAAAACACAAAGTTTTGTCATATGCCTACTTTTAGTGTTTTTGAAAGCCTTGTCAACACAACTTTTGAACTGAAATCCAAATCTTTTTTTGAAACTCTACTCCAAGAAAAACAATCTTTACTACTGGATAGTTTCTTAGATTCTAGTTCCACGATTCGCAAGGGGGGGGAATTTGAACTGAAAAGTCCGGTATTGTCTAGGTTTGCTGTGGCCACTGTATGGATGATATCTCTTCTTTTTTCCCAGGTATTGCTAAGCATAGGGTTTTTAAAATAAATTAACAATTAAGTATTTTAATTAATAGATAGAATTTCACGCCAAAGATGAACCAATACTTCGTTTTGTTGATTATAAAGAAGTACCTGAACTGTTGCTATGGATGAAAGCACTCGATCGTCAGTTGCTTAATTTTGTCGACATTTCAACACTTTGTCGTGAGAATATGGAATTTAAAAAATAGTTATAAAATTTTTAGAATCGTAAAGTTTTCTTCATTTTAGGTGGCTCATTTTATGACTTGATGTCATTGTATAACACAAAGTTGCTCTTGCAGTTTTCATTGTCTTCAATAAGTACAATGTATTCTGATTTGCAAGGGAGCTCACTCTAAATAAACTCAGTTGAATGATTTAAAATATTTTTATATCATTTATTTATGATTGTTGGTGTTAATTAATTTTACATTTTAAAAATAACTAAAAACTATATTTTTGCTATGCCAAATGTTTTTCTACTTTTTTCCCAACAAATGTCCCTAAGCTTTCTTTACAGATATCAAAATCTTTAAATATTTCTTTTTAACTAGGCTATTTAACAAAAACGTAAAAATAGAAAGCACAACCCAAATTTAATTGTTAGACAATGCATGCATCGTTTAGTATCTAATAGAACGCGCATGTGGTAAAACAGTTAAAGCTGAACTTCGGAGAATTCTTTATCTTCTAAGTCCGTCAAGAATTTATAATAATATTTTTGGGACAAGTTCGTAACCATCTATGAAAGCGCCAATTACGCCGATATAGGGCTGTTCGACATCGTTTAAAAGCATGTTTCGAACGCGAAACACAGCAGTCGATCACTTTTCGTCAAACAAATAAAATGCAAGTTTAAAACCTTATACCCTGCATTTACATTTTATAATTAATTAAATGATTATAAAAATAAAAGGAAACAAAATAAACTTTTAGATTTGTTTAAGTTCTCAAATTTACATCGTAGAAGAAGACTAGAAGACGAAAAGTGGCTTCCGAATGCTGCGTTTCGCGATCGAAAGAAAAATAAAAAAGATGTCGAACAGAAATCTCAAACTCAAAGTTTAATTCAAGATGAAAATCCCCGTGAATTTAATAATAGACCAAATATGCAATGATACTACGTCAGTGAAGCGTTTTCATAAACATCATAATCAATTCGATTGAAACTCGTTATACAAAATGAGAAATACGAATCAATCGGGATAGCATTTTAATATTCCTTCTTCAAACATCTTATTAATCGTCATCAAATGTTATCTTATTCCCATGACATCCACTTATGTCAATTTTAAGTTCTTTCTCCTTCCTTTTAGCTTGCCATGATGGGTGAAGAACCTCGGGCATTGAAGCTACAGTAGATAAATAAGTTGAGATTTGAAATATACCAGTTAATATAGTAGCAGTAAAAGTATAACAAAACAATTTCATAAAATAAAGAGTTGATGTAAGTAGCATCAAATGAGCCTCTATAAATTACCTGAAGGTGCTTTAGCGGACTGTCTTATTTGGGTAGGTCCATTAGTTAATTCACGGGTATTACTGGCCAATTTGCAGAAAGTTTTATTTTGCGATGTTCTCTTGCCCAAATTCTTTCTTGAATGAGCTCTGTTAATTAATGCATTCAAATTAGAGTATCCTTAAAGTTACATGTATAACAATATTTTGTTGAATTTTGGATTTACTTTAATGAATCAAAATGATTGTCCTTTTTCTCTTCGTCCACGCCTTCTAAAGGTGAGTCAACACCTCCAAGGAAAAAAGAATCCCGAGGAGGCTCGTTGCTGTCTCGACCGTCATCAACTTTATTATGATATTCATCAACAGATATTGTGTCAGCTTCATAATCAAGGTTTAGCTGCTTGATAATCATAGTTCCAACTGTTTTATTTATTTGGGGGACTAAAAGTTTAGGCCATGGTATTTTCTCATTAAGATTCTCTTTTCGATTAGCGTTTTTTTTCACAATTGGGTTGATGGTAGAAATTCGACTGTTTTGTAATGCATCTAAATTATGATGAACATCTAATATGCAATTTTCTGGCGAAGACTGTGAAATGTGACTGGGACCAATCTTGATTAGTGAATCTATTTCAGCTGAGGATGATAGGTCACAAACTTCATCATATTTTTCTTGGATTACTAAATTAAACATCAACTTTGAATCTTCTTCAGCTGAATCATGCAAGCATTCAATCGGGGTTTCCTTAAGTTCTGGTGAGTGAATAACTTTGTGAACCACTTTTTTCCCCTCAGAAACTTGCTTTTTTGTAAGTAAAACTTTTTTTTTTTTCATTTCCTTGGGTTGATTCTCTTCAACTGAAATATTCAGCAATGACTTCTTCTTTTTCTTTTGATATTGTAATCCAAGAGATCTAATCAAAATAATTAATCTGTCTATAGGGACAGCATAGATTTCACGAAACATTTTTACTTGTTCTTGCACAAATTTATGGTTTGCAAGATGCAGTATGACTTTCTGAGCTATATCCAGCCCATTTCCATCTATCACCTGATTAGACGATTCTTGCTTATTACAAAGTGCAAATTTAGATACTTCATCAACATCAATGTGTTTAAGAATTTGAATTTCACCACGTAGCTTTTCAGCCTTACACTGATTTTTTTCGATATCACGCTCCTTGGCTGTAGCTTTGTTCAGCTTTTTGACACGATGGTTCAAATCGTTTATCAACCACAATCGAGCTCGCTTCACATCTTTTCGCATTTTAACAATCTTAAAATTCAAATTTGATTAAAAATCACAATACTTCACATTTATTTTAAGACATTTTGCTTACCTGATTGTTTAAGGCAAGTTTCTCTATTCTATTCCGGGTCGTCATTTTTCACTTTTTAATATTTACGAAGCAAAGAACTGTATAAAGAAGAAGGGTCACGCCTATTGCACTCCGGAGTCCGAAGCGCTCTATTGTCAAAAGTGGCTATTGCACTCCGGAGTCCTCTAGCGTCAAAAGTGGCTATTGCACTCCGGAAAGGAAATATGAAGTACTTTCATTTAGCGACGAGTAATTCAATAGTCATCGTGAAGGGCAATGGATAGTAAGGGTGCAAATTTCAAAAAATTGCAGCAAACAGAACATTCGCAAATCCCGTGTGTGTGAAGCACGTAATCAGTAGGGAAACGGGAAAATAGCTGAAAAATTCTCCACTTCATATGACCTGCACCCTTGCGGCAAGCTCAAGCGACAAGCATCGCCTACAGAGAGGTATAAGCGAGTTCAGTCTTACTTCGTAGTCTGTGGTATAGGGGAGAGCGGGGTTGGATGGGACAGGGGTTGGGTGGGACAGAGAGGTTTTGTGTAAGTTCCTGTAATGACAGGAAAAATTCCTCTTAGCCCCGAATTAATGAGTGTGTGATGCATATGCTCACAAATTTTTGTAAATTTCCATCCATTTTTTCTATGGGAAACGGCAAAAATGTGTTTTACTGTTTTGGGTTTAGCTTTTGCCTTTTTATTAAATGTAAAAAAAGGTGTTTATATAACTTTGTTCATTTAAATGTAATTACACCATTTTAAAGGAAATTTCTTCCTCTTCCATTTTGCTTTTTGCAAAATGTACGTAGGGCCCTTCGTTCGTTCGCAATAAACGAAAACGTGGGGTACCTTGAGCGGGGTTGGGTGGGACAGTAAGAACGGGGTTGGTTGGGACTAATTTTTGGAAGGTTCGATTAACTATTTATTAACTATCGATAACTAAACAGACAAGCTACAAGCAGACAAGAATGAATCGATTATTAGCAGCCAGCTATCGATTGGAAAATTCTCGTTTTTGAGAAAAAATTTTGTTTTTTAAGATTTCTAAACGTAAAATGTGTTTTTCGTGCATAATATGTACATGGTTGCAAAGAAAATTGAATTTCGCACAAAATGGGTATACCAGTTTTGTTATTTTTTCGTCATTTTATGCACTTAAACTAACATTAAGAAGAGTGTCCAAAGCAACCCCGTGTAAAAAGTGATTTTTATAAACGATCACTTCATTATTAACATTCCCGCTCATGCATTTTTAAAGATAAATTAAATTTAAAAATAGATTTAGAAAGATTAAATAAATGCCTTTAAAGTTCATTTAAAACATTTTCTTAATTCTTTATATTAAAAAAGATATAGGAAGTTACATCCGCTGTTAATTTTTTTGTCCCATCCAACCCCGCTCTCCCCTAACGTATAAGGCATGGACTACTTAATACTAAGGACTGGACACTTCGATGATTCCTATGTCGGCCATGTAATTTTTTTTACATCGATATCAGAAAAAACATTAAAAAATAAGTGCTGAATTAATGAATGTCCCGTTGGTGTTTCATTTTACACGAATATTTTTTGATTCACGCGACATTTAGGATCGAGGTGCGTTATAGGGGGGAAAAAATATTCCCCAAATATGGGATTTTTAAAAAAATGTTTGACTCCCGCGCGGGACAAAAAATCGTGAAAATGGGCCAAATTTGGCATTAATTAATTCATATGAGCAGAACGGCTTGGAATGTCTTAACCACATTTACAGGGATTGTAGATCAACATATTAGGAATACACTCTTAAAAAATGAACTTAATCGGAGTAGTCTTAGATACCGCGAAAAAATAAATTAATGAGCCTACCTTTTGTTTTGATTGTCAGGCCTCAATGCATTGTATCCAAGGCAGAATGCGATCGGCTATCATTCTTCTGATTTTCTTTCAAATTTTATTATAAGTAATACAAATAAGACTAGAACGGATAACTTCCTTGCCTGAAAAACTAAATTTTCCACTGGAAGACTATCGTGAGTGGTTTTGAATTCACGATTCATTTTCTCGGTAGATTTATTTTTCTTTTGAATTTCCGGAAACCAGGTGGAATCTTTTAATAAATTTAACGTTTTATTATTTTCATTCGCCACCCCTTTCCCTTAAATTTAAATTACAAATTTCAACTTAGCTGAACTCGCCTTTGAAAACTCAATTTAATTTAATTTTTCCTTATTTTGCTATAAAAAAGCCTTCCCGACAGCCTATAACACGGCGAGATAGGGAAAGAGTCCAGTCCTTAGTATTAAGTAGTCCATGTATATTGTATAAGGCAACAAGTTAAGGGTGTCGGTAAAGTGCAGGGTGCAGGTGCAGGTTAGACGGTGGATAAAGTGCGGAGCCAGGAGTGCAGGGGCCCTGCACTTTCCCCAAGGGAGCGGCCCCCTCGGTAAAATGCAGGTTTGGAATTCCCCCCAAAAATGCAGGTTATGAATTGTGCAGTGACATTTTATGTTTTACTGCTGGTCAGTCAGTTATTATCCATTTTCGTGTACTTCTTATTTATTGGCAGGCGATAATAGTAGATTATTGTCTACACTGTTGTGCGCTGAATCATGATAAAATAAATTTCAACACTCCGAGAGATTAAAACAATTACTTGATTAGTGGATTGTATTTTCAGATTAACATCTTGGCAGACAGTTAATTATTATTTTTATTTGTAAAAATTAATTTTTTTTACAAGTTGCGCAAATCTCGCGCAATACCACGCGGCTAGTGCCACGCTGAACATGAAAAAATGACTGCGCCAAACGTTTCTGTCTTGCAGAATTCACGTTGACAATTTTACAAAGTTAGTTTAGTTTAGTTTAGGTTAGTTTTTAAGACATAATACCTAACCTGCACTTTTCTTGGGCCTGCCTTTTACCCACCAACCTGCAAGCCGCACACTGCACACCGGCACCCTGCACTTTACCGACACCCGCAAGTGAAGGACTGATGGATTTGATTTTTACCTTCTTGCTTCTCGAACCAGAGCACAGTGTTGAACTGTTCCATGTTTTATAATGTGGAACAGTCAGAGCAGAAAAGGGATTTCAGAAATCCGTGAACCGTTTTAATTTTTTTAAAATTATACAAGCATTTTAAATAAAAAATCAAGATAATGAACTTTTAAAATTAATTAATTGTACGCATGAATCCAATTTTTAAAAATTAAAGGCCATTGGGTGTCCGCCTTCGAGATTTCGTTGGCTTTGTTATCCAAACATGAAACAAATGACGAACACCACCTACAGTGCCATGACGTCATGTATCTAAAATATGAAATATAAATTCAAAGATGGAACGTTTCACGAAAAAAAACCACATCTTGCACTGTAGAATTTCACGCTGAATCCAACAACAACAAAATTGATCCCCAAAAGTGAAAACTGTGGCCACCAAGTGGTTTGCAAGCGTTTAGACCAATCAGAAGCCGAGCTGGAAACCCTTGGGACTGCAATAAAGGTTTTTGGGCCCTGGCCTACCGCATTAAATGCCGTAAAAGCCTTCTCAGGGACAAATTTTTTTTTACACCTTAATATAAAACTTCAAAAGGGGTAGTCCCATAAGACCCCATGTTAAAATAGGCCCAACCGCTACACACCTGCAAGAGTTGCCATAGCAACCCATTTCAATTTTCGTCCTATTTTCGCTCTCTCATCTACGCCTACCATCTTCATCTACCATGGTATAACTCTACGTCTATTCTATCTATATACTTAATGGTGGGTCTGAAACTTAAAGTCTTGGGTCTTAATACTTAAAATGGGTCTGAATGTCGGACACCCGAGATTCACCAAACGTTAAAAAATAACACACAGTGCAAGCCATGAAGGAGGAATGAAGGAGGCGTTACTATGCCTGAGGCAACACCAACATCGCCCCAAACATTTCCCCAAGTTGTGCCTCCTCCATTTCTCCTTCATGGCTTTCACTCTTTCTATACAAATGCCAATGCTCTTTTGTTTGAGGTTGCACCAAACTGGGAAAAAATCCATCCAAGATGGCAACCTCGAACCACTCTATACACTGATACTAGTAGCTAATGACTAACATACTACTCAACACAAGCGGGTGGTTATATAGCCCTTGCGTGCTATATAAAAGAGCAATAGATTCACTTTCCTTTTTTTAAATGAAACAAATTAACTTCAAAATCATTAAAACGTTTAGGAGGTTGTTGGTCTCTTGTTGGTCTAGTTGATTCGTCAGTTGGCTGTTGATCAGTTATTGGAGCTCTAATTGGCCTAACTAATTCATTTGGAGGCGGATTGCGTGCCAGTTCTTTTAGCAATCTTGCTCTGCTGATTTTGTTACAAATATGTTCTGCTGCGTCAGCAATTGCTTGTACTGGATCTTGAGTTGCTGTTGCCTCTTCATGTTGATCTTCGGCTCTTTCATTTACAGTAGGGGGGGGGGGGGGGGGGGGGTTAGCGCGTTTAACACGGGATCTTACTGGCTAGCGTGTCCTCAGTATTTTTGTGATAACTCTCGTTAGAGTTATCGCATTTTCAATTTTAAAACACCATTCTATTGGCAAAGAAATGAACTATCACCGTGGCTATTTTTAAATCACGGTGACTTATAGTTTAGGTGGAAAATGCCAAGTCTTAAGTTTGGAAACAGCGTCGTTTCCTTCATATGACTCCATGCTAATGGCGTAATATTTTAAAAATCACAATAACTTTTTAAAAAATGATTTCGCTCTGAAACTTGCGCGGATGATAGGTGGCATTGTCTTCTACATACCAGCCAAATTTCAAAGAAAAATAATCACATGCAAAATAGCTATGATTTTTTTTCATTAAACTAACCTAAAAAACTAGGTATTTAGTAATAGTAATACCCAGTAAAAAAACTAGATTGCCACCACTCCGGAACGAGTCAGACAAGGTCGTATAAAGAATAGGGTCAGGACCGATAAAATTCAAATTCAAGACAATGACTTATACTAAAATTAAGAGAAGAAAAAAAAACGAAATTTCTCAAATTTAATGTACGCTTCGAAAATAATATATTTTAAGATTCTCCTTCGTTTTAGAGGGAAGTCACGTGATCAAAACTTTAAACCTTAATAACTTCAAAAATAAATTTTTCTGAAGCACACATTAAATTTGAGTCATTTCATTTAAAAAAAATTATTAGTCCTAACCCTACCCCATCTCCTCTATTACTCTAGTGAAAACACGATATAATTGGAAAACATGAACGTCTATCCCTAGAACTGGTTCCTAGATTCCCCACCAGGTTTTCTACTGATAAAGGCCGATTGCCTAACAGAGAAATTGGAAAAATCCCGTTTTTTATTTTTTAGCAGGATTTTAAGTCAAAACCCGTTAGTTAGGCTTTAACACTCCGGATGCAACTCTACAAATTTTCCATTTGGGTAAAATTTGTAGATCGTCTTCTCTCCTGATAGAGGAAAAAATAAAAAATATTCTATCTCTAGCCATTAAAAAGTTATTGACGCAGGTATTATTATTATAAAATTATAATTTAGTTCATGAGCTTTGTGTGTCAATGTGTAGTCTAAAAAGCTCTCCAACTTCCAGGGTTGTCAATTTTTTTCAAATGTTAAAATCTCGTTGTACGCAAGGATAGTTTGCATTTGCATGACACATTATGAAGTTTTCCGAAATCGAGTAAGTAAAACGATTCTTTCAAGTAATTTTCTTGTGTTTCAAGATAAGTTGCTATTTTCTATAAGTTACGGTTTCTATGCCGAAGTTTGTGTCGTTTGTCGTAGAAGGCCGTGTAGTATATCTTCAGCATTGAATCCGCAAGGGGCGTTGGGGTCGACTTTCCAAAATAGGCAGGAAGGTTCTTATTTTTAATCATAACAAATAAACCATAACGAATTAAGAGCTGAAAGTAAATCGTAAAATTCACTTGTAATGCACCGATATGTTATCTCCCTTTATTATTATTATGTTCCCAAGTCCTTCCATGGACACCTACAAATCCACGTATCCAGACCTTCCTTCAGCCACGGATCCAAACCTTCCTTTAGCCATGGCCCCTCTTTTTCTTTCTCTATCCACGTCTTCCTTTATCCATGGAGCGTTTACTGCTTTGTTAGTATAAGAATCTCTTTGTAAACTGTAGAGTATAAAAAGCCACTGCATGGATGGAGTGGAGTCAGTCTGCTGCGTGACTCCTCTCTACTAGATCTCCTGTGGTAATATAACAATAAACTAGTTCTGTCCTAAATTGTCTTTGTGTCGGTTGAACCTTAAGTAAGCGCATCTTTTACTCGTCCATAAAAGTGCCTTACACACTGATAACTTAGCAATCTAACGCTGTAAAAAGCTTGTCTAAATACACAAGATAAATACAAGAAAAAATTGTTTTGCTTACTTTACTGATATATGTTGTCCTCCGTTAAAATCGAGAGCTACCAGAACACTCGTAGCGCAAAACGGCAGAGTTCTCGACCTGCCGTCATTTCTATCAGAGTCGGACCATGGTCTATTAACTTAAGGTCTACGAACTGTCGTATCTACGGCTTTTCGTCTGCTATTTCTAAGGGACAATTTTGGACATCCGCTTGTATTCTTATGGCGCTACGTGGCTTACTGCAACTCGCATAACTTTTTAACCGCTAGGGATTGAATTTTTTTTTCTTTTTTTGTCGATCAGAAGAAAAAGCGATCTACAAATCATACACACTTGACATTGTTGTACGACTTACCCATTATACGACATTGTTAGTCCCTACACCCTCGTTCACAAATTAAGAACACCCCTTATTCCTACCATAAGCGCCGTGTTAAAGCCGGCTTTTTTAAAAATCGATAAAAAATACTTCGCAACATGATAGCGAAACGTGGTTTGCACACAAGGATAGATTAACTTTTTTTATAATATACAGATATTTTCATAATTTTAAGGAATTTTTTAAATCCTCTTCCTATCCCTCGAAGTTTTCGAACCAAAAAATTCTCAAAAAGGGGGAATTCCGCCTATCTCCCCAAGGTTAAGCCGTCAGCCGGACCCCTCTTTTTGAGCAAAAAAAAATTCAAAAAACGGGTCCTCCTCTTACTTTGAAAGCCATTGGGATGGGCTCATCTTGTTTTTAGAATATGGAGCCCACTTTTTTCTTCGGTGACTCGCAAACATCGTCGAAGTAGTTCTTCCTTCCGCATTTCCGATATTCCTTCCCCCACGCTGGACAATTTTTTCTGAAGTGTTTTGAGTTTTCTCCACAGAATCGGCAGAATCCGTTTTCTTTCTTTTCGTTTGATTGGTGCTGCTGTCGAACGACACCGCTTTCTTGGCTTGATACGCAGATTTTCGAATGGCGTTGATGGTGTGGTCTTCTTGAAGGTTGACGGCTTGTAATTGAGATGTTTCTGTTGTGTGAAGGATTGTAACGGCTCTGTCTAAGGTGAGTGCGTCGCCTTGCTCTAACATATTGATGCGCACCACGTTGTCTGCTATTCCTGAAACGATTTGGCCGAGTATTCTTGTTGACGCGCACCATGCGCAACAATCACTGTTGTATTCGCTTTTCTCATTCACGAAGCTCGCACAATCAGTTGTCGGCTTTTTTATTCGGGCGTTGTGTGCATATTGCCATTTGATGTCACCGTACGTGCCTATTTCTTCCGGCGTTGCAACGGTTTCGGAGAAAATTAATTATTTCGTCCAGATCCACGAGCTGTGTGGCTGTGAGCCCAGCGGAGAGGACTGCTTGAAGAGTCTGAAGTGAAAGCATGACAAAAACAGGTTGGTTTTGTATACTGGCCTCTGGGCGGCTTCGAGGACTTCGTCGATTGTGGACAACGCTCTGCCATCTTTTGACCTATGTGTCGAAGGATCTTTTTCTGCGTTGAGGTTGAACGGGGTGGGCCAACATTCAATGTAGGCGGGATAAACTCATTGATCAAGAAAACGAGCTCAATTACGCAATCGCATCCTTACAGTGTGACTCCCGAAAGGCGGCTCACGATTTAGCTATATTAACCAAGCAGAACAACGGGTGGCAAGCCCACTCCCAGCTCAACTTACCAACCCATGCAAAACTGGACGCTTTCTGGAAAACGGCCGTGCTGATCATCTGCACGCACCAGAACGTGACTTTGAAATCAAAATGACGTCATGGACCTCAACACAGATAACTATACCATCAACTCGGACGGTTAAGAGCCGTTCTCTCCATGCCATTTGACAAAAGGGTTCGTGAACTTCAATAACTAACTATACGGGTACCGCAAAAACACTTGGGTCCCAATCGAGGCCAAAATCATCCTTCCAATCCAGACGCTGGAACACTCTTTTCGATGTGACTACGCAGTGTTGTCAACATCGTTACAAAAAAATGTTTAAATCAAAATCATTTAGAAAAAATCGCTTAAATCGGAATCACAAATCAAATCATTTTTTAAAAAATTTTGAATCGAAATTTGAATCATAAATTATATCATTAAAAAATGATTAAAATCGCTATTTAAATCATTTTTGAAATCAAATCAAATAAAAATTTTGACATTTTCATTCACATGCATGCGTCATAGACGCAAGGTGTTAAATGTAGACAACACAAAAATCAATTCATCTTTATATCGATTAATAAGTTTTATAAAAAATATTAGACGTACTAGTCAGACTACGTTAAGTATTTCGACTACGTATACCAAAGAAATCCGGCCTACGAACGAAACGACGCCATCATAGATCAAATGAACATCATGAACATAAGATATTGCCATAGCGATGAACGAACATTCGGAAGCAAATTATTCCCAATCTTACGTCTCAAGGATACACGTCAACAATTCTCCGCACTGTAGGTGATGCAGCAGTCAAAACGTGGTGGATGGATCAGCTGAGTTCTCTTCAATGCTTAACCTCAGTCGTCATCGTCAACGATATGACGACGTATATATCGTGATAATATATGATTCACTTTTACATTATGTGCGGATTTTTCTTCCAATTTTTTTCCAAATTAAAATCCTATTTTTGAAAGGTTTACATTTTTGGAAAACGTTCAGAGAAAAATCTTAGTGTTTGCTGAAACTGAATCACAATGTTTTTACAAATCAACTTTCAACAATTGCCACAGAAAATTCTGTTATGCCTAATTTTAACTTGATCCTATTTTTGAAATCCCTAACACAGAGATCATCAGCGCGTCGTCAAAAATACCCTAGTAGAACGAGATATATTTTAAATATCTTTTAGATATGCATATATCTTGCATATATCTGTTGTCTTTTTTTTAGATATCTTGCCTTTATCTCAAACATATTATTGGAAATGCAAGAGTGTGTCTAAACTTTACATTACCAGAATAATAAAGATGTTTAGAATTGAAAACACTTGGCTGTTGTCGGACTCGACGTTTCTTGTACACTGATTTATTGTATCCAAAATGGGGGTCCAATACTGGTACTGGTACACGGTAGTCCCTAGGGGCTACCAATTTTCGGGTGTTTAGATAGGATGGCGGACGGGTTTGACGGCCAGATCTATTAGTGGCTGCTGGAACATCTATTCTGTTCCCAACATATATATAGGGCCTACAAAAACATCACTTGCTTAACATATCTATAATACGTATAAAAAATATCTTCATAAAAATGACTTATGTAGGATATCATCTGAGCGAGCAGTGATCAGAGCAGAGATTTTGTCATGTAAAGATCCAGTTAATGAGCTAATCTACACCACATGCGATACTTTAAAAACAATTATTGAGGACTATTTACTGAATATCAACATTATAACCCATATATCCCCACACTGTGCTAGGCCACTGGAAATATTGTTTAACTTACGACCACAGCTTTTTGTCGATAATTTCAATCGACACCGAGTTATTAAGAGTTTAGTTAGAATAATTCGCAACTATGCTACTATTGAATGAAGAGAATAAGTTCCTTTCAGAATCAAAATTTCAGCTTTGTATTATCAAGCGAGAAAGAGCAAACCACCTTACACCATCTATGACCTTAGTCAAAGATGGTAGAAAGGAGACTGAAGAGACTGAGGCTTGCAACAAGGTAATTGTAAGACCTCGCACATAGAATCAGGAAAAAACCCAGCATCAACGTTGACTTCTTGTAAGTCCTTGGTGTTCAATATATTACGAAAAAGAAACAATACGGAAAAATAGTGAGGCATATGCCTCTCACGTTATTAAATAATTACTTGGAATACTTAAAATACTAAAAATTAAATGACTACTCAACTAATCGGAATTTCCGACAATACAAACGGCGGAAAAAGAAAACATAAACGACTATTATTCATCAAAATATTTTCTAAATAGGCGATCTTGATTTTCTCTAGGCGAATCTTGATTTTCTCGGACACTTGGCGTGCAGCTTTGCGTTGACTCCGTGCAGATGGTGGTTGGTTCTCGTTAATGGTGTGGATGTTGACGTCTTTCGTTTACCGGATAAAGCTTGTTGGTAGGGCAGCTTGTAAGCCCGGTGGCCGTTCTCATTCCAGCGGATCGGGATCGCCCATCTCCTCGGTTGGTGCTGTGCCCAGATGGAGACTGGTATGATGGCGTGATCCACAAGCACGACAGGATGAGAGTGACTGGCATTCTTTGTTTTGATGTTTCAGGCGGAAGCAATTAGTGCACAGCTTCTTAGTCGCAACAATCTTCTTCCTTTCTTCAATCGATGTGACTTTCTGACATTGGGCTACGGAATGTTCTCCCCCGCAGAAAACGCACAGAAATCGTTTCAAAGGTTTCGAGGTCCCGCTGAATAAATTTGTGCTCTGCTGACCTCTTGGATATTGATTCGCGCTCGTTGATTACTGTTGTTGATGTTAAGGGATAATTTTTGCTAATTCCAAAACTGTTATTTCGCACGTAATGCGGTACTCAATTGTTCCAGGGTCCACTCGTCTTTATCGAACTGGCGCGCTACATTTTTGCGTTCATCGCCGGGTAGTTTATCTAGCAGAATGTAGACTAATAAGTCGCTATATGTTTCTGGGGCTTTCTTCAACGCTTCCAAACCACGAACATAGGACTCCAGCGAATCATAGAACAAGCGAAGACTTTTTAAATTACCTTCCGGTTGTGAAAGAGAGTGGAGAGCCCGCATATAGGCTGCTGTAATTTTTTCTGGACTTCCAAAGGGTTCTGTAAATAAAGTTACTAGCACGGGATAATTTTCATAAGACTATGTGAGACCATCCACAGTGATGAGTACATTGGGTTTTAATTGATCCACAAGATAATAAAACTCATCCCTGGGGGATTTACTTAAGTAAATCACCGAAGGCTTAGAGGTCTTTAAAGCAGAACTTCGCTCCTCCTCCTTCGGTCGACCTGGGAAGCTTTATTGGGATTTTTTTCAACCAATAGGAATCGTGGAAAGTGAAAATGGTCAAGAATGACGAAATAATTATATTTCCAAGCTTAAACTGGTAGATTTACATTATGGCAAATTTAACTAATGATGATTTGCATCGATTATATGCTTTAAACATCAACCCATGTGACATTCTTATCTTTTATTTGCATTTAAAATGTTAAAAGTCGGCCATTTTGTAATTTTTTTCGGCATTTCAGCATTTCAAACATAGATGGCACCACTTGTAAAGTAAACAATAGTAATTAGACTTGACTCATGAAGTACAGAAGGAGCAGTTCCAGCCGTACCTTGAGAGCATACAGACGTGCTCTTCTCTCTCTAAAGTACTTTGTGCTAACTACTCGTCTGGCGCGGAATTTTCAATTCAACCCAGCCTCCAGGTCTAAAACCATCCCGCTAAAATCGTATGTTACTCTTCCCCCGCTATTATATCTTTCGGAAATGAATAACAGTGTATACCACTTCGGCCGCAGCCCCCCCCCCCCCCCCCCAGTAAAAGACCCTATGTAAACCAACCCCCAGATTTCCCAGCCCTTGGCGCCCGCGGCTCAGCCACCCGCCCCCCTCACATCGACCCAGTCTTTATCTCTCTAAAGGACGGTCCCAATTTCAAAGATTTGAGAATTAAAGAAAGAAATGCGTTCCATTTCGCCGTAAATTCCTATGCAGGTGAATACCTTAACTCAAATGTGATGACAGGTGGCGATCTCTGTGTCTATCCCTCGTCTAAACAGCAACAAGAACTCCTCCTTAATGCCACTATCATAGCCGACAGGGAAATCTCTTAAACCCTCCCCCGTTCGTCCTCTATCTTTAAAGGGGTAATTTTCGGGGTTCCCATCGCTGAAAATGAAGAAGATATCCTAGCTGCTCTCTCTGACCAGAACGTAACCCTCGTCAAAAGGTTGCCTATCAAAGGCCGCCCAGAGATCCACTCTGAAACCATTTTGCTCACTTTCTCAAAAAACTCCCCGATAAAGTGAAGATCTCAGCAATGGCTTTCAGAGTTCACTCCTCCGCCCCAAACCCCCTTAGCTGTAAAAAATGCTGGCTCCTCGGCCACACCATCTCCAGATGCAACGGCTCACCAAATTGCAAAAAATGTGGCAAGAAGCACCCAAGCGAGGTCCCCTGCATTACTCGTTGCATAAACTGCAACAGCCCTGCGCACGAGGCCGACTACGCGGAATGCCCTGAATTCATCAAAGCTAAATCCATCCTGAAATATTCATCCTCGCATGGCATGACGGTCCAGGAAGCCCGGACCCAATACAACAACCTCTACATACGTTCTTTCTCTTTCGACATACGTTTCGACTCGATAGAAAAAAAAACAAGATTATGAAGCAAAATCCCACTCCCGCCGCTTCGACGTTCTCTAGAATATGCTCACGAAACTTACTAATGCCATCGCTCCGGCAACAGCAAGCTGTATTCCCTCCCCCATCACTGGACAAGACCTCATCCTCCACTCCTCCCACTCCTTTTCAGACAAAAACGAGCTTTTTCCGAGTCTCACGCACCCCCTAGTCAACGAATTTTTCTCCCCAGCTAACCACGATTTTAACCCCAACGTTAACCTTATCGATGACCAATAATCTAATCTGTCTCCATTGGAATGCGCGCGGTTTGACTAAATCTAGACTCGAAGAGTTCCGCGTACTCCTCAACCAACTTAATCCCGATCTCGTTTTTCTTAGTGAAACACATTGGAGCCACCACTTCAATGTCAAATTTAAGTTCTACTACGTCCTAAAGAGAGACCGCCTACTCCACCGCGGAGGCGGCGTAGCCCTCTTAATTAAGAAATCCATCCAATTTTCAGTTAAACCCCCCATAAATCTCAACGTCACAGAAGCCATAGGCGCCACCATTTTCACCAACTCAGGAGAAGTTGACTGTTTTTCCGTTTACTCCCCTAAAGGGGATTGTTCCCCAGAAGACACCCACTTTTTTTATCAACTACCCATCCTTTCATATTAGCAGGCGACCTAAACGCACATCACCACCTATTGGAGTCATCCCTTACAGAAAACGTAGCTGGTAAATCCATAGGCAACGCCCTTATCTAAAGCCCCGACGCTTCTCTCATCACTCCCATGGACCTAGGTACCAGAATAAACCCATCCTCCGGGAAATTCTCCACCATCGATCTCATCATCACATCACCCGTACTTGCTCTCAACTCTACAATTGTTCTTGGCCCTCACTGTGGCAGTGACTACCTTCTGGTGATCACCACCCTCAACGCCAACCCCATCCATCTGGCATCGAAAACCTCGACCTGGATTTTCGACAAAACCAGATGGCCCCAATGGAACAAAGACCTCGAAGATTCGCTCTCTACACAATCTTTCCAAGATCTGTCCGACCCAAAATCAATGTACGATATTTTCACAAACTCAATTCAATCTAGTAGCAAAAAACTCTTCCGACTTTCCCATCCGTGCGCAAAATCCCCTAAGAAACCCCGCCGCCCCTGGTGGAATAAAGACTGCCAAAAAGCTGTAGCGTCGGCCAAAAAAGCCGAAAAAGAATGGCGTATAAACCCTCTATCGTCCGAAAAAAGAACTGTATGGAAGAGGGCAGAAGCATCGAAAAAAAGACTCATCATCAAATCAAAGAAACAAGCCTGGGCAATCTTTATAAGCAATCTAAATCCCAATGACGGCCAAAGTGCTATCTGGACCTTTAAAAAATCAATGATCGGCCGAGGTAACAACAGTATCCCCATCGTCCCCCTCCATTACTACATCCAACGGTGACAAGCTCACCTCGATAAACGACATCGCTGACAATTTCTTACACCTTTTCTGCTACCCTTCTAACCCCCAGTCAAACTATGCTGAAGACGACGAGCTCCTAGAACCTTTCATCCGCTCTCACATCTCTAATAACTCCCCAAATGACCTCAACCGTCACCTAACCCTCAACGAGCTGGAACAAGCAACAAAGAAAAACAAAAGCAAATCGATGGTTCCCGACTTAATCCATAACAAAATGATAAAAAATCTCTCCTCTAACAACAAGAATAACGTCCTTCTACTTTTCAACACCCTATATAGCAACGCTTTCGTCCCTGACGCGTGGAAAAAAGCCATAGTCATCCCCCTCCCCAAGCCCGGCCAACCGTCTGATGATGCCAACTCCTACAGACCCATCAGCCTCACATCCTGTTTCTGCAAAATCTTCGAAAGGATCATTACCAACCGTCTGTCCTGGTTTGTCGAGCATCACAACCTTCTTGGCCCAGAGCAGGCCGGTTTCAGAAAGCAACGCAGCACTATCGAACCTCTAGTGGACTACGACATCAAATCAGGTTTCAAAACTAGAAAAGCAACCGTCGCCCTATTTCTTGACAACAGCAAAGCTTATTACTCTGTCTGGACAAACGGCATACTCTACAAACTCGGTAAACTCGGCATACGAGGCAACTGCCTCGGCTGGATTACGAATTTCATCCGTAACCGCTCAATTTGCATCCGCCTAGGCAGCCACCTTTCTGATTACTAACCCATCAGTAATTTTGTCCCGAAAGGTGCCGTTATCAGCGAATATCAGCCCCATCCTATTTATTCTCATGCTCTACAACTTTCCGACTCCCCCCCATGATATCAACCTCCAACTTTACGCAGACGACGTCAACTTTTTCACCACAGTCAATCTCTCTACTGATG
This sequence comes from Daphnia galeata, assembly GCA_030770115.1. Classification (NCBI taxonomy): domain Eukaryota; kingdom Metazoa; phylum Arthropoda; class Branchiopoda; order Diplostraca; family Daphniidae; genus Daphnia; species Daphnia galeata. The sequence continues at coordinate 6,513,036 of CM061119.1, forward strand.
CAAAAATAATCCTGCAACCCTACGTCGACAAAGTGGCCAAATGGGGCTGCAAGTGGAAACTTAAATTCTCTGCCTCGAAATCCTCCTCTGTTGTTTTCACCCGCGCCTATAAGCCTGGTGATGACCCTCTTCTTTTCCTAAATGGCCAAAGAATACCTAACGCCAAAAAAGTCAAGTTCCTCGGAATCACAATGGACGTCAAACTACTGTGGAAGGACCACATCGCAGCTGTAATAAATAACTGCGTGAAAATCAAAAACGCTTTCTCCATCATCTCAAAATCGTCATACGTACCCTCCCTCAAATCACTTTCCACCCTATTCAAAAGTCTAGTAAGACGCAGGATCTACTACGGCCTCATCATCTACGGTTCAGCTAGAAAATCCAACCTCCTCAAGATCGACGTCGCAGCTAGACCAATCCTTAGGCTCATCTTTGTTCAAGACTTTCCACTCCTACTGAAGTTATTTACGCCGAGACCGGGACCGAACCTCTATCCGACAGGAGAGATTGGCTTTCCTCAAATTACCTGGTCAACTTGAATTTAAACACAAAAAACCGAACTAGCGGCCTATCAAATCCTTGTTTAATTCAACCGATGCCTGGCCAACAAGATGCTCCCCCTGCCTCCTATCAACGTGCGCCAAAATAAAACCAAATTGTATCTCCTTGTTTCACGCTACCCCAGGAACACCAGGCAAACTATTTTTCCGCCAGCACCCTGGTTCCCTCCTCTCCATGTCACCAAATGGTTCCCCCTAAATAAAAATCAAACAAAAGCCAACCCCACAGCAGCCGCGTCTATTTTTAATTCCCTCCTAGCCAATATAGGCCCTCCCGAGGTTATCGCCTTCACAGATGGCTCTTTAACTAGAACCCGCCCCCCGTCCTCTTCCTGTTCAATCTTCATCCCTTCCCTAGATCTTAAAAAATCGTGGCAACTCAAATCTAGTTCCAGCATCTTCACAGCTGAATTACATGGCATCCACCAAGCCCTAGCCGCAATCTATGCCCTCGATTCCTCTCCCCCTGAAATTCACATTTTTACTGACTCCAGCGCAGCCATCAAAGCCCTATCGTCCACTAACCCACCAAGAAATGAATGCATTACCGTCATAAGAAATCTACTTAAATGCCTCAATTCAAGCGGTTTGATAACTACACTCTACTGGATCCCCAGTCACTCCGGAATCGCCGCTAATGAAACTGCTGACAAGCTCGCAACAGTAGAGACTCTCTCCCCCTCCGGCAACAAAATCAACAACAATCTCGACAAGGGCAAAATCACGTCAATCCTAAAACGTGTTTGGCAAAAAAATCTCACCAAATTCTTGACCTGTAGAAAACCCTGCATCTTGATGAAGACCAATCCTGAAATCATCCCGTGGCACCACTCAGGCGATTGCGCCACATCGACTTGCCTTCATAGACTTCGTAATAAACATACCTATCTCAAGACTTTCACCCACCGAATTGATCCTGACGCAGACCCTAGCTGCCGGCGTGGATGCCCAGCCATAGAAAATCCTAACCACGTCCTTATTGACTGCCAATCCTACTCCCTATACCGCCAAAAAATCTCGGAATTCTTCCACCTACACAACATCCCCCTTAACACCACCTCGCTCCTAGGGCTCGACCCAAACCTTTGTGCAAAAACCCAATTCAAAATAAACAAGCTCCTCTCCTCTTTCCTCATCAACAATGGCCTACGTTTTTCAGCATAACCACCCCACCTAGCCCAACTCCCAAAACACCACCAAGGGGAAAGGATTTCAAGGATGCCTACGGGTAGGGGGACCAGCCTTTTTTTCGGTTGTTAGACTTCAACCAGTCCGGACGGGGTGGAATATGAACCACACACTTTTTGCTGAAAAAAATTTGAAAGAATACTTCGCAACTTACCAACAAAAAAGCAACAAAAAATTTCCATATTCCTAAAATTGATTCTTCTTCGAGCCCACTTCCTACTCAATTTCATCAACCGAAATCTGTTCAGCTAGCACAAAGTTTTGACCTAAACAAACAAGAATTAGCAATATCCAGGAACTCATCATGTCATAATATTTCTGCAATGTACTTACTAGCAAATTGTTTTCCAAAATTGTTCACCACTGCTCCCACTCAATCCGTCAAAAGGTCCTCCAGCAATTTTCCCCTGACTAAATTCCGCTTCCACTCCAAAGATAGTTATCCATTCGCCTCAAGTAATTAACTCCAACCCCAGCAACGTGAAAACAATCACCTCCGGCCAATCAACACAAACAAAAACACAACACACAAAGATCGCTTGGGCGCTCTCTCCTTCCACTACGATGCTCAACACGCGACTCACGTCCAGACGACGACAACAGTTAACTTAACCCACCCCAGGTTCCATCCTCTGCCACCAGAGGTGGGCCTTACAGCCCTCCTGTCTTCCTGTAATTTTAATCTCATCATTCAATTTAATTTCCATCTCATCAAATACCCAATCAAGAAAGATGAAAAAAACCACAGCCAACTCTCATTTGCCGGTGCAAGAGGGTCTTCTAATTACTAACTGAAGACCAGATGTCGGCCAGAATCCGGCAACCCCGGTGCTCTGGCCGCCGCACCTATCCCCTCATCAACATCAACATCATCAGTACAGAAGGAGTACCATCGCTGCTTACGGCAGTTTCAGTTTCGTTCTTGGCTTTTCATCAAAAATTATTCTTTCAGCTCATTTCTAGTAAGTTTGTGTTACATATTATTAAGTGGCAGATAGTGCAGGATCGATAAAACAACATTTGTTTAGCAGGAAATCGTGTACATAATGTTTTGCCCCTTTAAGTGATTCTCGACATGGGAAAGGCATCAAGTGTCACTTTTTTCGTGCACCTAAAAACGATATTTCATTGAATGATTGGCGTCAAGCTACTCCACCAAAGACCGTGAAAAAGACTACTTATGTGAAAAATTGTTATGCCAAAAGATATCATTTGGTTTGAAAGTGTAATAGTGAATGGGGAAGTCAACAACTTGCCACGGAAAACAATTTGAAAGAAAGTGACATTCTTTGTATCTGGCCTAGTAAGTTTAAACAAACTTTAATCGTATATTTTATGAACTACACTAAAGATTATATGTTTATCTTTACAGGCTATCCAAGTTACGTGGCAGTGGCAAACTATCAAGATTCATGGATTGGACGAATTAATGTTTTAGTCAAAGGTATTGTAATATTGTTAGGGAGAGTAAACAAAATATAACTGTCAAGAAATTTTCATTAATTTTCACAATTAAAATTGTGCATTAACTTTCAAATATGTTTTTTTTTTCATTCATCCTAATAAACATCATTTTTCTTTGAAATATTCAGAACCGGAATTTCGCCGACAACGTATTCTTTTACTCGGTCATTCGTCGACCTACTAAGGGACAGCTCTATAATCTTCGGCAACGCCAACACATGGACAGGTGTCATAGTTCACATCATAGTTATGTCTACCAGTCCACCGTCCATCGTCTACCCCTAAACCCCCATCAGTATCATCAATTCACGGATCTATTCATCACACGGAGACTCGAACTTCTGTCTATGCTCAGAGTCCACATCACGCAAGCCCCATCACTTTATCGCGTTGAAGATCATCATCAACAGCACGATGGATATCTTAAATCACTGAATTCCGCTATTGGGGGTAATGGTGCTACTAGAGAGATTGGTAGTCGACTCGATCCTAATGGAACTGACACCATTGGCCAAGCTTCGATTCATATTTTGGCTAAATATAGTGAAGTTAAAAGGAGTTCCTATCATCTTGAAAGTCTTGCTGAATGCGGGAGCACATATCGATTAAGCAACACCAAATGGAGTAACAATTGGCAGCATTTTAAATCAACAGCGACTTCAATTGCGTCTTCCCTCGTTCCACCCATTTGAGTCTGTCTGACAATACCCTGAATTTTGTTCTTCCCCTTTCCTGTTATTGCGCTCAATCTATCCAACGAAATGGAATTCGCTACGAAGAATGAAGATCAACTTCCGTCCCGTCTTCAAAAATTCGTTTTAACTCACGTATAATTTAACAAGTGTTGTAAGTTGTCAAAACCGAATGTTTTTTTTTTTAATTTACGTTGGCATTCACTTTTGTTTGAGATAAAACACATAAAATATTGTTAACAACCAAAATCTCGTGCTGTTATTCCGACTTTCAATTAAAATGTAATAGATTCCTTTATTGAAAAATAACGGATTCTTGTAACTTAAATACAATGTGTTAATTGACATTGATTTCAATGACTTTAATTGTATTTTTGTATTCAAAAAAAAATAAATGGATTTTTTTGCGATTTCCCATATACCTGCGTGTATTTCAAAATCAGACGGTGCACAGCAACGCCATCTGTACAGTCGTAACGGACCCTACCGAAGCTATTCTGCAGACGATGGTACTCCTTCTGTACTTCATGCTAGAATGATCAGGACTTTACTTCGTCATGACTTTACTTTCATGATTCTTAGTCAAAAATTCAAAAATGTCAAAAAAATGTTACATTTATACATGTAAAAGTAATTCTAATAGAAATCAAACTAAATTATACTGCATTCCTCAGACACTGACAAACCATAGAGATAATTGGGAAACATGCCAAAGAAATAAGTTATGAAGACAAACTTGGCTACCAATCTTAAATGTGAATCAAACATTCCTGCAAAAATCTATGTTTGTGAAAATCATTTTGTTACAGATACCATAAATTGTTTGCATGTACGTTAAAAGCTAATCACAGTCTTTATAATAACTCTTATTATAACAAATAGGAAAACCAAGTTCAGCATCTAACGTCAGTCATATAGATTGGGCTCCAACATTATTGCTGCCACACACAACTGTAATACAGAAAAAATTAGAAAAGCAATGCAAAGTGATTCACTGTACAAGCCAATTTTCGAACAAGAAAGCCAGAATGTATTTAATACCAGAAATTAAAATGACAAGCAAAACTCCATCGTTACTTGTATGAACACAAGACAAAGAAGAGAACTATGGTTGAAAAACATTGGATGTATTGAACCGCTTGCAGGAAAGGCATACATCTGTCAATACCATTTTGTTACAGGTAAAATCAAATGCATGTAAAACACATTAATTTACACATATATTTCAGGAAAACCTAGTAACTTAACAGCCACTACAGAGGTGGATTGGGCTCCAACGTTACTTCTGCCAACAACCTATACTGTTAAAAATGTTAATACAGTTGACATGAAATATGCTACAGATAAAGTTACATAATGCAAATGCATGTCACATAAAACTCATTAACTAACACATATACATTCACCGGGGAAACCTGGTAACTCAACAGTAACTAAGAAGGTGGATTTGTTTCTGACATTACTTCTGCCAACAACCTATACTGTTAAAAATTTTAATATAGTTGACATGAAACATACTACAGGTATAGTTGTATAATTAAATAAATGAATTTGATCAAATAGAAAGTGAAACCTTTAAACATTAATGATGTTTATTAAAAACAAATCTTTTACAATCCAGATGAGGAAATGCCTCTACAACATGATAGACATAAAACAGAAGAACTGGAATTGAAAGTAACTTTCCCTTTGCTACATATGGATGGAAAACAAGCAAAAAAGGTACCATTATTCTTTTGCTTTTATTTAGTTATTAACATTCAAGAGTCCATAATTAATGTCTAACAATTCAAAAAGATTTCAATTTGTAAAATGTAAATTTAGAAATCTTAAATTTTAAAAGAAGTCTTAAAATCTGAAAAAAGTTAATTTAATTTATTTAAATTTTTCAAGACAACAGCACTTCCAGTAGACACACCAATATCAGTACAGCTTCAAAAACACCACATCAAAGAGTGTAGAGTCGAAGTTGAGAAACTAGGTAATTCAACACACACCCCTGGTAGCACACTGCTATTTATAGGATGTCCGTCACCCATCCGACTCGTTCGGACGTCCAAGCCGACGGCCATAGGATGGTTGTCGTACAGCCTAATGTCGCGCCGTTCGACGTACGATTGGTGACGGACCATGGACGTCTCCAATCGGACAGTCATCGGATCAACCATCAATCGTTAAGAATAAAAGGGAGATTGACCCGCCACAGGGTCACCCATCTGCAGCTAGGGACAGATGCTGCGAATCTTAACTTTACACCACCACCTGGGGTGGAATTCTGAACAAAGGTGTAAGTCAAGCAAAGTTCTTGACTTAAGGACGGTTAAGTCAAGCCAGCGAAAGTATAAGTATGTTTTGAAGTATACTTATTTTCAAGTATAAGTTAAGACCAATTCTGAAAGATGAACAGCGGAATACTTATCGTGGCTTGACTTAAAAGGACGATACTTTACTTAAGTAAGGTTGTAGGTGGGCGGATTTCTATTCAGCCAATGCCAGCGACTGTTACTGGCAAAATAGCCAGTAGCAAACAACATTGACAATTTCAAAAATTGTTCAATGTTGTGTTTAAAGTGTCCCAAATGAATGTTAAGGAAGAACTTTAAAAATAGACTTAGGGATAAATAACGAAACAAATAGTCTTGTAGACAAATTCCTTTTTTAATATGTATGGGGACCATCTCCAATGATATATTAATATAACATACATTTTTTGGTCAATATCTGCAATTCTGCATAGTAAATATGTGTTAGGATATTGATGTACATTTGCATAATAAAATAAAAATTCACTGTCATAGTTCATCACGGAAACTCCGAAACTGTTAACATTTACCCAAATGTGTCCATTGGGAATTGACATGAATTTAAACTACCCAAAAAAGGAATTTATTTTTGAAATTTACTTGAAATTTCTTATTTTATGACTAAATAAATATATATCTTTTAATAATTTCAAATAAGAACAGCTGAAATAAACTTATTCGTTTACTAGTTTTATTATTCGTTCATTACACTAGTATTACAATTTGAATTAGAAAAGTTGAATTTGATGGTCTTATATCCTAATGAGAACATGGATGGAATATATTAATAACAATTTTGACACTTGGTGCTGCCCCTTATGGGCTTTTACATTTTAGCATTCGATGACGATGACAATTTAGTTTGGCCCGCTAGAGCTCCACATGTTTGTTTACCAATTTTGACAATTGTCAGCTAAAAATTATTAAATTTAGCCCAACTACAATCGTTTCGCACTGTAAAGTCAAACTTATAGCGCGTTAGTCCAACAAATTGTTGGATTACACTTTTGAGTAAGTCAAGTAAGAAACTTGAGAAAGTCAAGTAAAAAACATTACTTGACTTACAACAATTTTGGTTGAGAATCGTTCTTTTAGACTTAAGTAAGAAAATTGGTAAGTTAAGTACGAAAACCCTAAGTTAAGTACGAAAACTGACTTAAACTTACGTTCAGAATTCGGCCCCTGGGGTGGAATTCTATCTGTGGCTTAAAGTAGAAGTATATACTTTAAGTGAAAGTTTAGTACTTATTTCTGTACTTTACTTAAATATTGAATTCTAACTCCTACTCAAAAGTTTTTAAGGAGAAAAAGGACTCTTAAGTTTAAGCAAAAGTAGTAAATTTTTTAAGCCAACTATTTCTTGGCTTAAACGCAATAAAGTACACTTAAAAACTAAGCTCGATTAATGTTCTCTATATTAAGGTGGCGCTATTTAACATACGTTATTGTTTATTGACAGTTGCTATTAAAACGAATGACGATAGAGGTTTCAACGAAGAGCTAGAGTTCTAAAATCTTTCGTTTTGATAGAGCGTCTAGCTGTCCAATTTATTGAAGGTGTACAAAATTAAGAACCTTACTAATGTTAAGCGCACAAAATATATCTAGTTAATACAGGATTGATCAATGATAAACTCGATATAAATTTAAATGGTCAAAGGTTTCTAACACCGATACACCATATTTTTGCTGCTCCAAATTTTTATACTGCTGGAAATTTTCAAAATAACGAGGGAATGTTCTTAGAATGCGTCAATCATCGGTGTCACCGATCAGCTCGTCAACTACAATTCAGCTGATGCGTTACGTACCATGATAATTGATTAAGTAATGTAATGAAAAAAATGGACTGAAAAACTGGGAAAAATAAAAAAATCACTTGTTAATTTAAGCTGTTATTCAGAATTATTATGTGCTTTTGTTAACGACGAATTCATGATTTGAATTTTGCGCCCGATCGTCATTTATTTTATTTTGTTTGAATGTCGTCGGAATTAAAAAAAAAACAAGTTTGTTGTTTCCCTTACCCTTTACATTGTTTTAGGTGGTGCTAACAAACAGCTTGTAACGACGTTTCTCATTGGCTTATACAAATTGAAATAATATCCTCCCTACTAAAGTCTAAGTGGACTTTTGCTACCTAGTACTTAACTAAGTAAAGGCAAAAATTGTAGTTAAGAACATGTTAGAATTCGGTTTTGTCTTAAAAAAAAGTAATACTTAGTTAAGTATAAAATTTTCTTACTTTAACTTAAAACTTGACTTTAAGCCACAGTTAGAATTCCACCCCTGTTCTATTGTGGCGTAGTTACTTATTGAAATCATCAGTAATTATAAAAGATAATAATTTGAAAAAAGTTCTGATAGTTAATTAAAATTGAATAAAAATTAATCAGAATGGAAAATTATGGATCTAAAAGAAATAATCTAAAGAATTTAAAATAAAATACTATTTTGATAGTTAGTAACGCAATGATATTATTATACATTTTCGTTTACTTAACTTAATTTATGTGTACTCGGCATGCGAGCAATTATAAATTGCAAATATTACAAGAAAAATAAGTAGACACACTAATATCAGTACAGCTTCAAAAACATCACATCAAAGAGTGTAGAGTTGAAGTTGAGAAACTTAAGAATGGAACACACACAAGTCAAATTTCATTTCGTGTGCCGACATGTCTAACCGCCAAACAACTAAAAAAGCAGAACGAGATCCAAACATGGCTCAACTATCCTTCGCTATCATCTCTGGATTAGGTCGTTTCAACGATGCTGAACTCCTTCATAGCATATTTGAATTGATGAAAGTTATTTAACGTCTTCATATTATTACTTCACAGGGATACTGATGGATATTACGTGCATTTTATTATCTAATCCAGGATTCGAAGTGTTTTTGTGTTATCTCTCAAGTCTCATTGGTCTCCAATTCAAAATGAAACGCATTTAAAATTTTTTAACTGTGATGAGTTTTGTCTACTGTCAATTTTCCAACAAACGAACCTTAACTGGGTCAATCAGTTATTTTCCCTGGGTAATAAAAAAGATTTCTCGAAGAATTAGTTTTACTTCAACATGCAGCTAAAGTTTATTCTTAAATATATGTGTGCTTATAATAACAAATAACACAAAAATAAATATTCAATGGTATTGATCTAAAAGCTAAAAGGATATGTAATATTTCTTTTACAATAAACACTGCAGAATGAAAATAGTTTATTCAAAATCAAACTAAAAAAAAAGCTTTTGACATGAATCACCTTGAATTACTTTTCATTGATAAATTAGGTATTATTAATTATTTATGATGAATGGAGAATAAGCAAAATGTTTTAAAGTTTAAGATTTCAGAACATTTTCTGAATTGGATAACTATTTCTGGGTTAAAGAAATCATAAACCCCCTATTTTCCTATCTACCCCTGCAACAGAATCCCTCCTTGTATATTTAGAAATATTGCAACGCAGCATCTGCAACTGGTCTATAACGTAATTTTGTTTTCTATTTTTATCACGGAAATAAAAAAAAATTCTTTTTCATTTAATAAAGCGCTGTTGGAAACAGTAAAGTTCACAGGGAAATAAATGTTCAAAACACACACGCAATAGTACTGACAACAAGCACAGACTAATAAGTAGTTTTCAGAAAAAAGGCATACGAAAATATTTCCATTCAAATGATACTATCATACTACCATGATTGTATGGATTCGGCCACCTGCAAAAGAAAAAACTTTCATTTTCATTGCAGGATTTTTGCAAATGAAACATTTCCAAAAGTTCTTAACACCGTATTTAACTAAATTTAAACTAACTTTAAATCCCGAAGGTGCCCAAGGGGCTTTATTGATATTAGCCAAAGCGTCATCAGAATCGATTTCCGCCTTAAATGCTTGCCAAAAGGGCTGCCAACGTAGAATTTCTCCATCGAAAGGTGGGAGCGTTATTTTCGGTCTTTTGGTTGCTCTAGCTGGCAGCTGGCACGATGAATTGCTGTGGTGGTGGTGGTTGAGCAGGTTCAACTCGTCGAAGATCAGGATCTGCAGCTTCAACTGCACGTCTCAGAACGTTGATATGATATAAGTGTGAGACACAAAGTGCCGCCACGGATTGCCTTTAAGAAATAGAATAAATGAGAAAAAATAGGAATTACAGCATTGTTTGTAGGTCAGGTCGTGATAAGGTCGTGGGAACCGGATCGACCTTGCGTGGCTTGAGGTTGTTGATCGAACTTGTTCAGAGTGGTTGGCGAATTCTCACATAACTTCTCATCATATAAGATGATGTCCCGCAATCTACTTAACATGTCCTCTCTTTCTCTTTTTTTTTACAGTGAACTTTATTTTTTCAAACTTTTCGCGCAGGAAACCGAATCGGTTTTTGGGTTCTAAGGGACTCGCCCATTTTTTGTCACTACTTTTTTTCCGAATGAAAGGTTTTCGAGGTTTTGTCTATTTTTTTCAGGAAGTTTGAGCAATCACACACGTAACCGTCACCTGGGTTTACCACGCAAATTCGATCTTTTTTTTCTCCGGTGCAAAGGGGTTGGGGTGGGGAGTCGGGTCTAGGGGGACAGAACATAGGCAAAATATAGCACTAACAATATGTGAAAATCAAACGATGTCCGAGATAAACAATACACAATGAGTAGAAAGTTACGCTCCCGTGCGACACGGGAAGCTGTTTTTTAGCTTATTTACAGCTATCGATTTAGGGGGGAAAAGCTAGCTGCTTCCAGGATCAAATTTTGAAAATGCAGCCTGAAATTTCAGGGTTAAATTAAACTTATAGCGCTAAGCTAGCGTAGCTAGGTAATTTCAACCTATTTTTATGTAAGACAAAACAGCAAAAGCGCGCTCGCGCAAATCTCATAGCTTTCTATTATAGCACTTCAACTTATGACTTCTATTACATTAGGTCGCCCATCCGAATGCTGATGATGTTCAAGGGCGCTTCGCTTCTTTCCTGCTGGTCTCCGGTGATCCTGTTCGGCCATACTTAGTTACTGTAAATTTACAAATATCAATGACTAGAAATTGCTTAAATATAAACTAATTCCACGAAACGCATTATTGATTTATTGTTTTCTGCGGCAGAGTAATCGAAAAGGTGCTGGCATAGGACGATATATATTTTTATATATTCTTAAATTTATGAATACAGTAAAATATACACTAAATTAATATATTAAACTTATGACTTCTATTACATTAGGTCACCCATCTGAATGCTGATGATGTTCAAGGGCGCTTCGCTTCTTTCCTGCTGGTCTCCGGTGATCCTGTTCGGCCATACTTAGTTGCTGTAAATTTACAAATATCAATGACTAGAAATTGCTTAAATATAAACTAATTCCACGATACGCATTATTGATTTATTGTTTTCTGCGGCAGAGTAATCGAAAAGGTGCTGGCATAGGACGATATATATTTTTATATATTCTTAAATTTATGAATACAGTAAAATATACACTAAATTAATATATTTTCTGTTCATTTCTATTAATAATAACAATTATTTGTTTGTAAATTATTATTATTTTTACGCATAGCTGATTTTCATTTAACTTAAATCAGTTTAATAATATAATATTAAGTCGAACGACTAGCTTGAAATAGCTTTACGTACATAGGCTGGCCGTCACTAGCTATCCCTGGTTAAATTACAGCTGAACGCAATTAGAAAAAATTTATAAGTCGAACGACTAGCTTGAAATAGCTTTGCGTACATAGGCTGGCCGTTACTAGCTATCCAAGGTTAAATTACTGCTGAACGCAAGCAGTCTAGTATCAACAGGTTTTAGCTAGCTGGTAGAAACTAGGCTGCTCCTGTTCAGCAGTTCTTTAACTTACAGTTTGATAATTATAACCAGCCTTTGTACGTAAAGCTATTTTTTAGCTAGGCGCGGCTAGACGTTTAGAGACTAGCTAAAATTTTCGTACGGGCTTAGATCAGAAAGAAATTAATGCGCTTAAAACAGTTAGGTTTTGTATCAGAAAAAAAATGAACACAGGAAAGAACACCACACATTTTCTATTTTTTTTTTTGTTTCAACGGTTCATCAGTAATGCAGCTGGTTGCTGGAGCGCTTCTTGATCAGTCATTCCCGTACGGTTGGCCAGACAGGGCCGGAGCGATTGATCAGTCTTTGGAGCTCCAGTTGGGATGCTGGTTGGTATGTTAATGATGTTAATAGTCGCATTAGCTGATTGCCTGCTGCTGACATTTACTCCGAGTTCGATGTCTTCTCCTCGGGAAACGCTGGACGTGACAGTTTTACACGGATTACAATATCGAAAACATGACAAACAATGCATTATTCTAAACAAAATGGAACTTTATCCGCAAAATCTAAAAGCTACGGCGACGAGGATTCCTATTCCGGAAAGTAATCAAAAAATTTTTAACCAACTCCCTATCTGAATAGAAAGGAGATGTGGGGAGCGTCGTGGTGGCTAAGTAATATTTTCGTGACCTGAAGATTACTCGTGAAGTCGGATGAATGGTGCTGCTGCACAGCTGCCAATATGACTGCCATCGCGGCTGCTGGGTTCTGGGGGTTCACCTTCAGGGCTGGGTAAAAATGCAACAAAGTACCCAGGGCATTATCGACTTCCAACGGTAGTTGGTTGATCAATTTGTCCCCTTGTACTATAATCGGTGGCTTGATGGTAGTCCAAGTTCCGTTCCTGTACGTGTGGGAGCGGCCATTAAAGTAACGAAATTGAGGTGCCAGTAACATTCCACGAAGTCCGTGAGTTCCCATCACTCCACACTGATGGTGTGGTTTTTGTACCGGGATTTTGCGGTCCACAACGCGGGATTTCGATCGTGAACGTAATGTTCTTCGATATACATTGCAATACTGCCAAATCTTTCCCTACGGGTTGAATTTTGTTGCACTGAGGTAAGTCGAGGTAGGCTGCTGCCAACCATCCATTGTATTTGACTGTAGAAATGGCATTTCGATGAGTCATTTCACGCACTTTGCACTGTAGTTCACTCACTTTCTTGACTACGCTATTAGTCATTTCTACGGTGAAGTCACGCATATGCTGGGAGTGGGCCACGGTGTCTATTTTAGCTCGGAGTGTGGAAGAGATGTTTTCGAATTTTGGTCCATTCTTCGGTATTTGAGTGTTGTTGTTAATATTATACCAGGTGATCACGACACGGTTCATTCCTAATACTTCCTTGTATGTTGAATTTTTGGCTTGGGTCTCGCACAATCCTACGCTCACGTTTTTTACGATGAATTCCAGTTGCTTTCGGGAGTCCCGAACCCTTAACACACCTGAAGTGGCTGTTGTACACAGCATTGCCAGACCTTCCTCTACTTGTTTTGCTTTACATTTACGTGATTCCTTCAGGGAGTTGTCCAAACGATGGTCACTAGATTATGTGATAGCGATCCGTTAGCTTTTCCGGGAATATCACCCAGGGGCGAACTAATGACGCAATCTGACACTCAGTTTCTAGAACTACTTCCTCTAACCGGCAATTTATTATGGAATGGTGTTGGTTCTCAACCAAGATCCTCGCACATGGGTGGATTTTTCTAAGGACCACTTGTTCGACCCTAGGATATCCGGGTTCCGTCACATAAACGGGAGTCACGCATCTTACGGCACTTGTCACTAGAAACTTCTATCGGTATGAGGTTCTCCTTCACTGAATCCCATTGCAAGAAGTCGCGATACACTGAATTTGACATTTTCCACATGCTGCATGCCCCATGAACCTCTACACTACGGGTAATGTTGAGAGCACTGTGTAGTGAATGGGGCTTGGTTTATCCGTGTTCGGAAGATGTTTATCTTCGTCGTTGAATTCAACGTAACCTTTCCTAGTGGGTTGACTACAATCACAGATGGTTGTTTCGAATCCATCTGTAGCCCTCAGGGTAATGTTGAGCAGTAGCATAACTTAAGTCCTACAAAACATACAAAAAAAATAAACATGAAAAATCACAATCTACACAATTTTGTTTAGAATTCTCGTGGTTTTATTGTCGAACAAGGTCTTAAACCCGCAGGCCTTTCAGCTCGTTGAATCGGGTCGTGCATATACTCTCTTCTTCTCCTACGGGGAGGGGCCACTGGAAACCCATGAAATGGTTCAGAGAATTGTGGGTCGTTTGAAAACTTATCTTCTGGCAAAGCTGGCTGTGTTTCATCCATAACTTCGTCTGGGTTTTCCTCTAGACCAACTTTAGTGTTAAGATCCTCTTCGTTCGTTCTTATATCCTGGAATTGTGGGCATGGTTCATCCTTCCAGATCATGGCTTCTAAGAGAGGTTTTTTTCGATTCACGTGGACTAACTGGACTTTTCCACCCTTTGATGGTTGTATCTCTACGGTGTGGTTATTACAGATTTTGAGGATCCGATAAGGGCCTTTAAACCGAGGAACTAGTTTTTTGCTAACACCCGGCGTAACGGTTCTGACGTCTAGAAGTATTTTATCGCCCACTTGGTATTCTAAATTCTCGTTTTTCGTACTGCTGTTTCTGTTGAATTCGCGCTCGCTTTAAGTTCTTTTTAACTAGCTGAAAGGCGTTAAAAAAGGCGTTTCATCGTCTGGCTTTTGTAGTCCTGGGGTGTAGTTGTTCCGTTGGGTGTGGAGTAAGGAAGATGTCATGTTGGCATCTCTGCATCTCGCCCATGGTTGAAGAAGTATGGCGTTTCGTGAGTTGACGAATTCAGTCTGTGGCGGAACGCAAAGTCCACGTGTCCTTAAATTTCTTCCCAATCCACGTAGCCATCGATAAGGTATTTTCTCAGAATGTCCACCATGGTTTTGTTGAATCTTTCAGTTAGTTCATTTGTTAGTGGGTGGTAGGCGGTGGTAGAGCAGTGTTTTGTTTTTAACTTTTTAAAACAGGTGGTTCCGACGTAAAGTTCGTGCCGCTGTCGGTGACGATGTCGCGGGGAGGGCCATGATAATTAATTATCCTATCGACTAGTGCTTTGCAAGTGGTTTCAGCCGTCCAGTCCTGGAGTGCTATGACCTCGACCCATTTCGTGAAGTAATCCGTGATGACTAAAATGTAATTATTTCTCTCGTACACATACAGGTTTGAAGAAGTTGAGTAAAGGATTATACGATAGTCAAACTCAGATTGTTCCTCATCAAAAGAAATCAAAGCGTATTTCCTTGAAAGTAAAAGAAAGATTACGTAGACAAAACCAAACTGCTGAAGAGCATCAAATTGCTAAAAACTCAGGGCTATAGTAAACGCATTTGTTTTCGACAACATGTGAAAAAACTTGAAACCGCAGGTAAAACTTAATAATATAATTTTTTTCTCCACTACTACAATACTAATGACTGGCCCTCTTCTGGCGGCAAAGTGCCGAAAGGCAAGTAAGAAGGAGCTGATCTGACAAAAATCTGGCACTAGCTCCAGATGGATAGCTCGGGTGACGGCACATGTAAACAAGAAAAAGTAACATTTGTATAGCTTATAACTACCGTCTTCTGCCATATAATCCTCATCGGTATCTTGACTGTTCGGGTTTTTCTTGCAGTATAAGGGCCCAGCAAAGTCTACCCCTGTCACGTTGAAAGCTTGGGCCTTTTTCAGTCGGTTGAGTGGCAAAGGAGCTGCCAGCTCCTGGAAGGGAGGCGACGACAGCTTCCTACATGTTACACAAGCAAACCAACTTTTCTTGACGTGTTGATGGCCTATAACAATCCAAAATCTCTCTTTTAGTTCTGAGAGAGTTGTCTTGACGCCCACATGCATCAACCACTGGTGTCTATCTGTGATGATGAAAGAAACAACAGGGTGATTAGCTGGTAATAAAATGGTGGGGGGGGGGGGGGCTCAATATCTTTATCTCTCAATGCGAGAGAGACTCTTCCACTGATCCTAATTAATTTGTCTCTTGGATCCTAGACTGGATGAAGATGGGCAATCTTCTCCTTAGGATGAACAGGTCCTTCCATTTGGAGACTCTCGAACGCCTTTGGATATGTTTCCATTTGGTGCTGTCAATAAATAAAAATCTCCGCTTCATCCACCTCATCTCCGGATTTCCTGGCGATCGTGGCCTCTTTATCCGGTTTTCTCTGAGACTTATCCTTCGTATAGTCCTTGATCTTGACCACTTCGGTCAATCCCACTCCTGGATTCCATTTCTTATTCCGACATCTTTGAATGAATCGGAAAATCCAGGCTGTTCTCCTTAGTAGCCGATTCCATGTGGAAATCCGCTCTAGACTCCAGTCAAATTTCTTGTTTATTGTAATGGCAGTAGCTGAGTTGGCTACCACACCTCTCGACTCTGATTCCATGTCGTTTTGAACCGATGAATCGTGCTGTTCCGAATCAGGAGATTCAGGCCATTTCTCTTCTTCGAACTTTAGCCATTCTGGTCCGTTCCACCATAACTTTGAGTTCACTAGCGGTGGCGCTGGCGCTCCCCGCGTGGCAAGATCAGCTGGATTCTGGAGCCCTGGGCAGTGTCTCCATCTCTCCTTCTTGGAAACGCTATGAATGGTCTCCACTTGATTTTTTACGAACGGTCGCCAACGATTTGGCTCTCCTCTTATCCATCCAAGAGCATCCAAGGAATCGAACCATTAGGTAATTTTCCAGTTTCCGATGTGGAGTTTTGCCTGCACTGAAGATGATGTTCGTCTCTGTTACTCTTTTCTTTGCTGATTCAACATCTTTGGTACCACATTGAGTCGTCGTCAACATATAGTTGCTCCATCAGCTGATCTACTGTTTCTGGATATCTAGATTAAACTGATTGCAAATGTCTGTTAATTGTCGCTCTGAGCAAAAAGGGACTAGAACTGAGGCCGAAAGGCACTCTTTTTCACTTATAAGCGATAAATGGGGAGCCAATTTTACTCGGCTCCTCTGGCCATAAAAACCTTATTGCTTCTGAGTCTTCTGGTTGCAGGGCGATGTTTAAGAACGCTTTCTCAATGTCGGCGATCAATGCGCATCGATTCATCTGGAATCGCATTGTTGCTGATAGGAGATCCAGATTCAAATTCGGTCCAGTCTCCAGCACATCGTTCAAACTCGTTCCGAATTTTGTTTGTAAAGCTGATAGTCCTCGGCCTTCACTTTAGACCTCAGCTAGCAAGTGAGGCCTACGAAATCTAGTGATGTGCCCTACATAGTTCGCTGCCGAGGGGGGTTTATCATAATAGCTTCTCTTAAAAGCCGAAAGAGGCGGTATAAAGCCATTAAAAAATGTCTGATATTCTGGGAGGAAAATTGAGCAAAATCTACGTCTAGAATTCCGCTAATATCTCCGTCAATAAAATCCGGAAACATATTTCCTTTTAGATTCTTATAGTTTTTCAAAATTCGTCACCCAATTTTTTAAAAAGTGATGTGAAACACCCCCCAAATCGAAGAATTTTGAAAATTTTTCAACTTCCAACTCAAATAACTCAAAAACGATAATAATTTTTAAATTCTGAGAACGCAGGTAATTCTGGCGTGCAGAGACGAACAAATTGGTTTTTTTAGTTTTTTTTCTAAGTCCCTTTCCGGATTTAGGAAACAACGGGGGGTCCGTAAATCCGGTATACTTCTCTCGCGAACTGCTTGTTAAACAAAAGAATATTTTTAAAAAGCGTTATATTCTTCAAACCTGCCTGCATACAATGTTTTTATTCAAAGCAATCGAAGAAACTCTACAAGTCTTTTAGTCTCGGTCCGCGTCGTCTAGCGTGATTCAAGGATTCTTGGATTTCAGCTTCGGGGATAGAGTCTGTTTCCTCCCCAGACTCCTCACTACTGCTAGTGAGTAGTTGGAGTTCTTCCTCTTCTTCTTTTCCTTCTGCCTTCTCTTCTCCTTTCTCGTCTACTGCAATTGTCGCGAACTTCTAAAAAAATTCGGCTGTCGTCTGCTTGTTCTTTACGCCCTCTAATGGCCGAGTTATTGCCCCCCCCCCCCCGGAGGTATGTGGCTCCCTCTACGGCCTCTTCCAATTCTGCCCAGTAGGTGGTGACCTCTTCTTGTTGGCTGGTGGCGGAGCACTTCCTTCCGGTGGTGCTCCTTCTACCGGCTTGTACCTAATATCGCCATAATATTTTAGTTTCAGCGCCTCTCTTAATTTTCGAATGGTCAACACGTTCTGGGCCACTCGGAAGAATGATTTTAGTGCCGATGTCTTCCCTTCTCTTCCTTCTCTCAGTTGCTGTCTAAATTCGCTTCTTTCTCTCTCCAACTGCTCTGGCGACTTGGTGACTGGGGGTAGCAGCAAGTATGGGTCGACAGGAGGTCTTTGGCTGGCCTCCCATCTGCGCTCCGGAGTGTTATGGTGGTCCTTGGGTAGCCTAGGCCCTGTCCGAGGGGGTAGCTCCCCGCGGGCACGAGCCGCCGCCCTCTCCTGTCTTTGCTTCTTATGGCCTATTTTAAAGTGAAAAAAAGGAGGACCTCAATGATTCTCCTACTTAATCTGTGGCCGAAGATAAAGAGAT
Source organism: Daphnia galeata (assembly GCA_030770115.1). Taxonomy (NCBI): domain Eukaryota; kingdom Metazoa; phylum Arthropoda; class Branchiopoda; order Diplostraca; family Daphniidae; genus Daphnia; species Daphnia galeata. Next base: position 6,531,704 of record CM061119.1, read on the forward strand.
TAATGGAGGCACGACATAAATGAGAAGAAAGAATTATAAAAATTAGGGAGAAGGGAAGCAAATATGGTTTCTCTTGGCCTCCTGCGAAAAGGAGTGCTAATGAGGAGAACGGTTTCAAAATAAAGATGGCGTCTCAGCGACAATGCCAAACAGAAGCAAATTTTCAACAAAGATGACCACTTCACTGAGAAATGTTTGGGAAGGGAAAAGTGTCACACAAGATGGCGACTTTGCAAAGAAGATGCTGAAAAAAGGCTCCAAAAAAGATGGCGTCTACTCTCCCCCTTTTTTTGAAAAATTGTTCATGGGTCTGTTTTAAACTTACCCCAACTCAACAATTACGAGTTTTAGTGAATTTCTTAAAGGGCCTTGATTTTACAGAGTTTCAAAGAAGTTAAAATGTTTTTTGGGGGCTGGGTGAACACACTACGATTACTTTTTGCAAAAATTAACGATGAGTGTACGGCAGCAAGATTTTCTTTTTTTTTTTAATGCAAAAAATTCGAGTACCTGATTCAATTTTTTAATCGATGGACCATGTTGATAATGTAAAGTGTGTCTTAGTTTACATACCAGAATAAATGAAGTTGAATGATGACACTTAGTTGTAGTCGGACTCGACGTTCGTTTAGCACTAATTTATTGTATCCAAGTAGGGGTGCAATATAATATTAGTGTGAGGGTACATACACGGGGGCCACCTAGCGGTAGCCCCTAAGGGAAATAGTCACTTAAATAGGCTGGTGAACGGGTGCGACAGCCAAATCAAGTAGTGGCTGTTGGGATACCGGTTTCATTCCCAACAATACTCCGGAACGTGGACGGAAAATAACGGCAGCTTAGGATTTTGATGGTGGTTTTCCTGACAGACCGAGCAACTGGCCACCAAAATTGCGTATTTGATCCTCGCAGCCCGGCCAGTACACCGATAACCTTGCACGTAGTACACTTTTCGTCTCTCCTAAGTGGCTATCGTGAATATTATTTATTATTTCGCGCCGGAGGGCCATTGGAACCACAAGACGGCTACCAAAGAGCACGACGCCATCCACCACGGCCAAATCACACCGTACTGACCAAAAAGGCTTCACTGCAAAGACACACTGACTGCGACGTTCTGGCCAACTGGCCTCCATGACTGACCGCAGAAGACAGAGCGTAGGATCAGCAGCCGTTGCATTAGCGAACCGCTGCCTAGTCGACTCCAGGGGAATTAAACCATTAATTACGTGATGCACTTGTTCTTCATAATTAGCTGTCTCGTTGTCATCGTACACTCTTGGCGATGGTGCTCTGCTCAGCACGTCCGCGATGAATAATTCTTTACCCGGTTTGTATATCAGCTGGAAGTCAAACCGTTGCAGTTGAAGCCGCATTCGTTGAATCCTCGGCGAGCACGAAGCAATAGACTTGTCCAGCAAACCAACCAGCGGTTTGTGATCGGACTCCACAACAACACGCTGTTCGTATACTGAACGGCTAGTAACTTTTTCTCGATTTGACAATATCGTTTTTGCGTCACAGTCAGGGTGGTTGAAGAAAACGCCACAGGCTGGCCCTCCTGCATCAACACTGCTCCGATACCAAATAGAGACGCATCCACTGACACAACCACTGGTTGAGAAATTTCGAACAAACGAAGTACCGGCAGTGACGAAATATTTGACTTTAAGTTAGCCATTGCTTGTTTCTGCTGATTGTCCCAAATATAGGCCGCATCCTTCTTTAAAATATCCCGCAGAGGACGCGTTAAATTAACCAAATTTTTGCAAAATTTCTCGAGATAAGTTACCATAAAGTCGAATCAGGCCAGGCTTGTCCATCGGATCAGGCATATTAACTATAGCCTCTACTTTGTCAGGATCTGGACGAAGTGTTCCACTTCCGATGACATGTCCCAACCACGGCAACTGTTCTAGGAAAAATCGACACTTTTTAAGCTGCAGTTTGAGATTTGTTGCATGAAATCTGACGAATACCTTCCTAAGGTTACTTTCAAGCTCCTCAGTTGTATCAACAACCACAGAAAGTCGTCAACAAAAATAATGACTCCCGGGATATCTCCAAACAGGTCGGACATCACTTGTAGATAAACTTCAGGGGCCGATTTGAAACGAAACGGAAGGTGGAGAAACCGATATCTACCTTTAGGAGTCGCCATCGTACACAGATACGACGCTCTTTCTGAAAGCGGAATTTGATAGAATCCGAAAGCAGCAGCCAAACTACAAAAATATTCGGCTTTACCGATTTTTGCAAAGAGTTCCTCCACAGTAGGGACGGCAAAATGCTGGCGAAGAATGGCCTTATTCAATTCAGACGGATCCAAACATATTTTCACGTCACCATCCGATTTGCTTACAACCAGCATGCGGCTCACCCGCTCAGTCGGTTCCACCACCGGAACAATGATTTCGTCCTTCAGCATCTGATCCATTTTCTTGTGCACCTTTCCTTCCAGAAGAAACGGCTACCGACTAGCTACACAGACCACCGGATCGACAAAGTTCTGACCAGTTGCTAGTTTAATGTCATGGACCACCGGTAACTTTCCAATACCCACGAACACGTCTTGAAACTCATTCACAACTGGCGGCAAATCTTGCTGTTTTTCCTCGGACACAGAATGGACTCGTTTGATGAGTTGCAGGGCGTTGCAAGTTGGAAAACCAAGAATCGGTGGTTGACCAGGCTCGTCAACTACAACAAACTTCACTTTAAAATTGGTTCCGTGTTGACAACACCTTAAAACACTCCCATCACGTTCAGATAACCACCCCTTGCACCATAGTTTCCTGACTGCTTGATGCGTCGATACGACTTATAGGGCAGAATGTTGCATGTAGCTCCTGAGTCTAGCTTGAAGCGAACGTTCTCCTCCATCAATCGACAATTATTCGTGCCATTCATACCTTATGCCACCAGTGTCACAATCGGAGCTCTTGAGCTCATGCGTTACATATTTATCAACCAGGTAACGAACATCCTCCTGTGTCGACGTTCCCTCTTCCTCTTCCATGGTATGTAGCCTTTGTTTCATGAATGTCCCTCGTTGGGCTGGATACCACTGACGTTGAAAATTTTGTTTCGGGGGTGGTGCCATCTGGCGGTCGTTTCGTGACTGACGTTGTTGTCGACCTTCTTGATTGCTACACCTCTTGGAATAATGACCCAACTTTCCACATGAGTAACATGTGACACCTGCAGCAGAACATTGCTCTTTTTTGATTCGGCGTCCACAATTGTGACAATTGGCCTGCTCCTCTCCTCCGAACCGACTCCTATTGGCTTGCTTTTGGGAACGCTCTGCGGAAGCCGATCTTTTAGTGCATGGACCTGGGCTTCAGGACGTAATGTATGCTCTAACAATGGCGCACGCGCTAGGCAGGGTTAGATTTCTTTCAAACAAAAGTTTTTCACGCACCAGGTCACTTGCAACTCCAAGAACAATCTGATCTCTTAACACCGAATTGATTACCGCGTTCGTACCGTAATTGACCATGCTACGTAAATCCACAAGCCACGTGTCAAACAACTCACCCGGATTTGATGGCGCTTGTGAAAACAAAAACGGTCAAATACTTTACTTTTGAGTCAGTAAAGTGATCTAACACCGGAACAGTCTTCTTAGCATCATTTGCATCTGCAAACGGAAAGGTTTCATAAATTTTTACCCCATCACGGCCCAGCAACGACAGTCATAACTTCTTCTTCCTTCTCTGCATTGCGAGTGGCAAGGATGAACCACTCAAACTGTTTACGTCATTGATTCAATTCCAGAGCCAAGTTCGAGGCAGTAAAATCCGGGAATTTTAGTGCTGTTGCCATTGTCAGTACTGTACAATAAGATAGGTTCAAGTTTTAGCCACAGGTGGTCATAGATGCACACGATACAATCGGATTCAAATGAATCTCCACGTGCAAACAGAACTCAACGTGAGAGAACACACTTCTGAAACCATGTTGTAGTCTTAGAAGTAGACTGTGACTGAGTGTGTTCCGGCGAGAAAACTTTGAGCTTATTATTAGCCACCTTGGCAACGTCTTAATTTAAGTCAAACTCTCTCTCTTGTATTTCTCACCCTCTTTTTCTCATTGTCTCGTCTGCTATTCAATGGATGTCTAAAACCAGACGAGTGACACTTCTCGTTTTTCTCTCTCTGAACATAATTCTACTTTTGTGTGTGTTCTTATTCTGTCAATCAGAATAATTTTTTATTGTGTTACAGATACCACTTATTCACTGGCACACATTTGGTCCAATCCCTAAGTCTAATCATTTGGTTTATCATTTCCTCTGCGACTCATCACTTCTTCACTTATTGGCCATTCTGTTTGGCATTTGTCCTTGGTCACTTATCTTTGCGACCAACATCTCTCAACCTTAATCAGAAATTAACACGAGTGCCTTACAAACACTCTTGAATAAAGTAACGAGGCACCTTAAAATCATAGCGTCGAAATATTTTGGTCCTTCGAGCCGGAGCTTCCAGCGTTACTTTACTGATCCACCAGCCACTTGGAGCTGGACTTTCTGATTCTTCTGTCCACCAACAAATCTGGAGTTGGTTTTCTCATTCTCTTATCTACCAGCACATCTGGAGCTGGTCATCTACTATTCTACCGAACACAGTCGGCCCTCATCTCTCTAATCAGTCATTCATCTTCGAGATTCGCTTCTTTTCTTCTCTCCACGTCTCTCTCTTTGGTTCATCCCAGTTCAGTCTTCGACATCATGGTGGGCGCACCTCAAGATCCTGAAACAGCTGCTTAAGACTTTCAACTTCAGGTGACCAGAAGAACCAACCTTCGTCGACAAATTACTAAAGCCTTGAACAAGATCAACGCCATCATTACGAATAGAGGTCCGCGAAGCGGATTAACTGCGTTGCTGTGTCACGTCAAGGAATTGGTAAATCAAGCATCCAGTCTTTAAACGGAACTGTCTGCCCTCGAGACCGAAGAGGAAAGTGAAAGACAGGACAACATCCATCTGGGATACATAGAGAGATTTGGACAAGTCTCTGAAGCTAGCAAAGCCTATTACGCCAGTCGGGGAGATGAAGCTTCCGTAGTGGAAGAGCAGACATTAGAAGAGGAAGAAGAGGACATCTCCCCTTCCGAGTTTGGTCGGAGAAAAGCAGCACTTGCTGATGCTCAGGCCAGAGCAGATCAAGCTGCAGAAAATGCAGAAAGGGCTCGACAACAAGCGGAAGAAGCTCAACTTGCCCTCCAACGATTGAACATAGAAGAAGACAGGTTGAGTTCCGTCAGCCAACGCCAGTCGAATCCTAATCCGCTGGCAACTTACTTAAAGTTACGTCAACGGAAGTTCAACGTGCCAACAAGCCCAGAGGCACCGGATGATTGGATCGACCGGTATGCAGCCGGCCATCGCGTGGATCCAAATCGCGTTCATCCGTGAAAATAGAACTTGAAGCTTACACTGGGAAGTCATTAGATTGGTTCGAGTGGATTGATTTGTTCCGAGCTCTCGTCCATGATACAGGAAAATTCCCTGGTGAGAAAGTGGCAATCCTCAAGAGGAATTTGTAAGGAGACTGTGCCAACCTAGTACATGGTCTAGGAGGAGGAGAGCCAGCCAAAATTGAAGCACAAGTCCGATTGAAGCAGTCCTGTGGTCGTCGAGATGTAATGAAGGCCACACATATTCAAGAGATTGAGAAAATGGAATTGAATAATGATCCTGCGACTCATCATTTCTTCACTTATGGGCCATTCTGTTTGGCATTTGTCCTTGGTCACTTATCTTTGCGACCATCATCTCTCAACCTTGATCAGAAATAAACACGAGTGCCTTACAAACACTCTTGAGTAAAGTAATGAGGCTCCTTAAAATCATAGCGTCGAAACAGAGTGTATTCTGCTTGGTGTCCGGTGATATACCCGGACGCTCCGCATACCACTAGAGGCCAACCTCTAGCGGTGGTATTTTAAGTACACGATTAACACCCTCAGCTTCAATTACCATACGAAGTCTTTGCGGCATTGAATTAATGAGTGTGCGCCAATAATTGGGACGAAGACTAAGGTGATTTCAAATATCTAATACTGAATCCCAGAGGTCTATTGCAGTTCCTCGCTGGCAGTCTAATCACGCACCATTTCAGCCTAGACATTCTCGATAGGGTTCATGTCTGCTCCTTTGGGGGGCCATGGAAGAGGTTGAAAGGACACACCTTCATCTTCGAACCAATCCATGACTATATCACTGGTGTGGATGGAAGACAGCTCTTGAAAAAACGGGATCAGTTCGTCGGTCCCAAACCTTGCCCATGCAGATGTTAGTAAAGCGTCTTCCAAGATTTTTTTTGTAATGTTTGCCTGTCAAACGGCCATTAATACGGTGTAGCATCCCAGCACCATCAAACGAGATCCATGCCCAAACGGGCACAGATTTTCGACCACTACGACTAATTGTCTTAGTATGAGCGGGCGCGAAACGAGTTCCGTTTTCGCGATATACGAAATGGCGACCACACTATTCAGTACTATAATAGAAATATTAAAATAAAATCACAAAACATAATAAACAATTAATCACAAAATTAATAAATAATAATATTAATATTAATATGAGGCAATAATAATAACATTTAGAAAATTACCTGAATGATTTCTCGTCACTGAAAATCAACAGGAGATTTATCTAAACATGACTGGGCAAAGCGCTGGGCTTTTTGATCAGCAGTTATAAATTCTTTACGGCGGGAATCTTTACACGAATTCACCGCCCCTTTAATCTAGGGGCAACTGTAGTTACGGACACCGGAAATTAACACACATCTGTTGTATTAAATTCAGATATAAATAAATATAGCAACAAAAATATAACTAACTTTATTACCTTTAATTTATTGTAAACTTGTCATGGGCTTTGCTGTGATTTGCATGAAAATAGTAGCATCTTAGGCAGGCGTTTTTTAAATCTTCCGCTTTCTACTTTTCTTTTTACATCCCCTGTTTCCTCAAAACAGCGAACCCATTTTTTGACAGTATTCACGGAGCATCGCATCTCCTCCGCAATATCCATAAAGGAAATTTGGCGATTGCGAAGGGCAACTATAGCTCCGTTTTCCTGACTATTTAATTTCCGTCCAGAAACGTTAGGCTGAAACATGTCTACAGTTTTCGTTCATGAGATACACTGAAAATATCAAGGAAAGGGATCGAAATGTGTCAAGGTTATTCATTTTTTATGTTTTTCTCATTTTTTATCGATACAGTTTCACGCAAGTAAAAAGTAACCTACGGGAAAGGGAAAGGTAAGATTTTTCGCCATGCTTAACAAAAGGTTTTCTTCTTCCTTTTATTCTCAAGGATGACGTTTCATCAAGGAATTTGGATTTTTTCTAGCCCTCCCTTTATTTTCTCCTTTTCCTCATAAAAGAAACGCTCTCGGGTTCAGTCTCATTTTAGATACACAGACGTTCAATCTTCTATTGCCAATATGGCGGTTTCAATGATGGATTGGGAATTAGATAGACGGGTAAGATTTGCGAGGGAAAATAAAGACAATTATTGGGAAAATATTATTTTTGCCAACACAACCACTTTTACGTAAATTTTCCCCCTCCCTTTGTTTAAATTTCTGTAGGTGCAATCTAAACTTAGTTTCAATTTTAGCGTCAATAAAACTTGGAGAGTTTCCTGTCGTGTTTTTCCGCCTTAAATACCTAGACCTATTCGTTTTTCTGTCCGCGTATGGACTTGGTTCAACTGGAACTGTAAGGTAGACCCCCCATTAGACTATGGTCTCCGCAACATCACTGGTATGACAGAAAAAGAATTCATCAAGATGGTAGAAGAAGAATTATTCCCCGCACTGTCCTACCGTTTTGGAAATGGTTCAGTGAGCGTTTTAGAAGATTTTGATTCATTTGCGATCCCCCTGAAGTATACGAATACTTTAATGACTTGAAAGTGGATCAACTTCCTCCAAAGTCAAAGGATTTATCTCCATTTACTGGAATTTGGTCGCCGATACTAGATAATGTGAACCAGGAGTTTCAAAAAGCAGAATTAAAAAACAATAATCCTGACCAGCTCTGGGATGAAATTGAATTAGCATGGTCTACAAAATCAAGATTTCAAACTAATACTTGGAGTCAAGAAATGGGGCATCTTCAAACCAAAATTAATTCTATTGTGGAACAATTAAAGTAAGAATTCCAAAACATATGAAAAAAAAAACGTGCGTAGTAAGTATAAATATTTTATTTAATACGAGTCAAACATATAATAAACAAACACTTTTACATTTCAGAAGAAAAATCATCGGTAATTGTTCAATAAAAGAAGTTTTCATTCGTTCGGAAGGACTAGGATGTGCATTAAGACGCCTACTATTGTTTTCTTTTTGATATTCTCTTGACCTGCTTTAGTTTTGTTTGTTCGATGGTTTTGGTCTTACCGACCGCAATGAGACTACAATTTCCAATCGGGTTTCTCAAGTTATATTATAACTTGATTGTTTCATTTTCTCTATATTTCGGTATGAAGTAGTGTTTACCGAGAGGAAAGTGCAATACATTTTCTATTAAAACGGTAAAATAACACCATGTCTTTATTAGTTGATTTAAATCCGAGCTGGAGTACTCAGTATTACATGATAACATAAAATTCACAAAATATTTTACTTAGTCTTTTCAAAAAGCCATAATTATGAATATGTAGAAGTCTACCGATCAAGAACTATTTGCTAAAAATGATGGATTTACCCATAGAGATGCATGCAATCAAGGCATTGTAATCGATTGTAAATTGTAATTTATTGATAGACATTGCAATAGTTTCAACTTACAGCTTCCAATATTAAGTAGACACATCTAACAGTCGGATCACAACTAATTAGCATAAGCTACAAGATGAAAAAATAATGATAATAATAATAATATATTTCATTTGTATAAGGCGCACTTTTACACAACCACAGATGATCAAAGGCGTCTATTGGCTCAAGAATGACACAGGAAAATCAGATCAATATGCAAGATGAAAATAGTGAGTTTTAAGTGCAGCGCGAAAGCTGGAGAGGGAATAGCAGGAGTGGACAGACACCGGTAGCTTATTTCATACAAGAGGCGCATAGTTGGTGAACGCCCTTCTGCCATGAGTTTCAACACGTGCAGAAGGAGGAACAAGGTCGTAAAGAGTTGAAGGAACAACGGAGGATCGCAGGGTGTGGATAGATTGACTGTTGGTAGATCGGAGAGAGATGAGACTAGATAAGTAGGAGGGAGCACAACCGTTGAGACAGCGGAATATGAGGACTGAAATCTTGAAGTCGATGCGATAAGGAATGGGTAGCCAGTGAAGATCACGCAGATGATTAGTCATGGGATCACAACGACGAGCACCGGTGATGACACGAGCAGCAGCATACTGGACCTTCATGAGAGGCTCCTGAGAGGTTCTTACGGTTTCTCCGTCTGATCGTCTGCTATCACAGGAAAAGTTGAATTATTTTTGCAAGCCGTTAGCTGTCAACTGTCATTAGCATACAGTAGTCACCACGAGTATTAGAAATTTGTAACATATGTAAACATACAAACAATGTAATGTACAACTATACTTTCTCTTGGCTGAAAAGAGCGTGGCAATTTCATCACTATATGAGCCGTGCTCTTATTCATCCAAAACAAAGGAAATAGTGCGCCCCTAGTGGGCAAAATTCATCCTCTTGAGGATTGAGTGTCGTTGTACTCATCTTCTAGCTCCTTGAATAGAATGTGCAACTTTTCCCGGGTGAAAAAAAAATAAAGAGGTTAATCAAACACGACAAAACCCCTCACATGAACTAAAATACCCGGAGGCCGATCTGTAAAAAAAAAACCAGTTCGATATCTTGATTTGAAACAAAGATATGGGCTTCGAAAAAACTGATCCCACCATTAGAAAAGCACAGGGAAAATTTTTTTTCTAATACTCATGGAAAGTCGTGTACAGCCTCAGCGGAGGCATCTTTAACAATGAGTATTTTTTTAATTAAGAGCCCATTAATGAAGGTTTCTGCCAAAATTGAAAAAAATTATCTAGCCCTAGCCCCTAATTGTCGTGCAATTTAGCGAGACATTAACACGGCCCCTTATGAGTATTCAAAAAACTTCTAATACTCGTGGTGACTACTGTATGCTAATGACAGTTGACAGCTAACGCCTTGCAAAAATAATTCAACTTTAACTGTGATAACAGACGGCCAGACGGAGAAACCGTAAAACGATGCCGTGGAACTTGTGGAACTTAGTAGCAAGTTGGCAACTATACTGCGACATCTAGCGCATAGTTTTGCGTGATATTGGAGTTCTTGACGGGCCTTATTTGCATTTCAAAAACAACACGCCCCCTTCCAGGTTTTTATGCAGGATACTATACCTGGGGCATTTGTTAACCCAAACGCAAGCCTATTCAATTCGTAAACGTTATTTTCTACAATGAACGCAGGGGTTTCCTTGGGCTGCTCGTCGATTTCGGTTTGACAGTACCCGGATCAAGCAACTGTGCTCCTTGTTTATCAATCGCTTATTTTCCTAGCCGTTGTTCCGTTATAATCTGTTATTTTTGCCTCTGTATGAACAGCCGTGACGTTTAGATGACGCGTTTTGCGAACTGGTGTTGCAAGGAACTAGTTTTTTTCTGCCCGTTCGTCGTTATAATAGTCTCCTACGTGAGGTTTTTATCAGAACTTTCGATAGTTCTTAAAGTTACCAAAGCTTTTTGGGATCGGCGATGGTTCTGGGAAGCCGGTACTGCTGGTGGGTGAAAAATATGTTTTATATCCTTATCGATGGAAAAGCTCAATGGGAGTTAGACTGTGGTGGATCCTAACAGCTGCTTCGACACTTTCCTTTATCGTATCGTAAGTTAGCCCGGGCAACGGGTTTAACAACCTTAAAAAATACAACTTCGTGGGTTAGTTCTTCTAGTGGGACTTCGTAGATTGCAATATATTCGTTTCCGGTAATATCCTGAGGTAGCGTTGAGACCCCGACCTCTGGAATAGTAGGGTGCTCTGCTAGTATTAACTGTAACCTATCTTGCAATGTGTTTATCCTATTACGAAAGTCGTTGTCGGTTTCTTCTGAACTATTTTCTGAAGTTTGAGGATCAGCGATGTCTAAATTTGGGGTATAGGCTGGTGCTGACGGGTTATGGTTGTTAACACTTGGTGGTCTAGAGTTCCCTAACCGAAAGGATAACCAAGCGTGAGGCTTCGTAATCCCTTCTTTCGACTTCGCAACCAATTTAGCGGCTGTTTTTTTTTACACTATCGAATAAATTTTCGATTGGGGGGAAAGCTCGCGCCATCTACCTAATTGCCGTTCCCTTCTCTCACCTCTTCGCCTATTAAAAAAAAAAGGGAATTGCAGGTCTCTAGAATCGAGTCCGGCTAGTAGCGGCGCCACTAACCTTGTCAGTCCATTAATCGAAATTTTACTCGATTGGTTGTAGAGTCCGTGTGGGTATTCAAATTGACGAGACACACACAAGAGTGGAGGAGAGACAACATGTACCACGGGGTTCTCCACCCCATCAATGGAGATCAGGACAAGTAATTCCGAAGTCTTGATGAACGCCAGGCCTGAGGGGGTCTTTGTTAAAGTTAGCCCGGGTCTCACGGTAGCTATCAGAACTGCCCATAGAGTAAGTACACGTTAGTCGTCACAGGTAACAGTTCTAACTCATTAATTCCTCTTCACCACCGATCCTTCTACCCAAAGACGAGTTTTGACGTGACAATAGAGAACGCCGGCGGCTACCGTTGAAAGCAACAAAATATTGCCAGATCAGAGTCTTGGTCCACTCTCGGAAAAAAAACAATGATTAAGCAAACAGAAGCTTTTTCAACAGTGCTTTAACTACTGTCAGATCTGAACTGAACTGAGCTGATAGCCCAGTTTCTCTATCCTTCAGTACCGATCAGACGAAGCCGACGCCCGGATAGACAAGGTGGCTTAGTACTTTGGTCTCAGTCTGTCAGGCGTGGTTCGCGCTTCACTGTCACCAGATGTGAGGCACCAAGTGCCGTCACGGTTTGTCTTTAAGAAATAGAATAAAGTAGAAAGAAGAGGAATTACAGCATTGTTTGTATTTTCCCAGCTTCAGTTGAACAGAGATTCCTTCAACAGCGCTCAGTCCATAATGAAAAAAAATAAGAAAAATCGGGGTCATATATACGGGTGGCAAGGTCAGTTGGCCGTTATAAGTCCCGGTGGGTTTGAGTTGTGAAATATGGTAAAGTTCTGAATTGGAGGTCAGATGGTGATAAGGTGGTGGGAACCGGATCAACCTTGCGTGGCTTGAGGTCATTGATCGACCTTGTTCAGAGTGGTTGGCGGATTCTCACATTGGTGAAGGTGCAACGCACCCTGATTTACCATGTTGACGATTTCTACCGCAGTCATGTCCTCTTCCAATGCATCCGCTTGAGTCAATGCATAAAGTAGTTGATCCAAATCTTCGATCGTATGCAATCGTTGGGAAAGTGCCTGATGCTTAGCCTCTAATTTATGAAGCTTGAGTGCTTGTTTGTTACCCTACGTTGTGATGATTTTTTTGTAAGGTGCGATGACTGATGCGGTGATCGGCCTGCGTTGATTGATTTTAGAGATGCGATGACTGATGCGGTACACAGCCTGCGTGGAATTATTTTAAAGATGCGATGACTGATACTGTGATCAGTCTGCGTTGATTCGCCACACGTTGTATGGCAGTGATGAACCCGAATCATAATAAAGAGTTTAGTTAGAATAATTCGCAACTATGCGACAATTGAATGAAGAGAATGAGTTCCTTTCAGGTTTACAATTTCAGCTTTGTATTATCAAGCGAGAAAGAGCAAACCAAGAGATGACCTTAGTCAAAGATGGTAAAAAGAAGACTGAAGAGACTGAGGCTTGCAACAAGATAATCGTAAGGCCTCGCACATAGAATCAGGGAAAAACCCAGCATCAACGTTGAAGTCCTTGGTGATCAATATAGTACGAAAAAGAAACAATAAGAAGAAATAGTGAGGCATATGCCTCTCACATAATCAAATGATTACTAGGAATACTTAAAATACTCAAATTAAATGACTACTCAACTACTACGAATTAATCCGATGTCATAATTTCCGACACTATTAGTAATAATGAAAAAGTCAGTTTTGAGAGATTTTAATAATTTTGTTATGCCCTTGCCGCTTACTGTAATGCTCTTTAAATTGCTCGCTAGTTAGTTTTCGCACGCTTTTAGCGCTTCTATTCTTGAGCATAAATTTTTAGAATATCTTTTGGAACGTATTTTTAACATATGGCAAAATACTCAATACATCTAGAAATCAAAATGTAAAAAATAATAAAAAAATAAATAAAGAAAACAAAGTAAATAAGATTTTTAGGTCAAAGTGTAGGAGGAACTATCAATTTTACTTTACTTTTACAACTCTTTACCACACTTTACATCTTATTTACATTATTTTACTACAATCTTACCACTCTTGTACTTCTCTTTCACTTTACTTTCTACTACTCTTACTTTACTTACAAATGTGAAGTAAAGTTTAAAATAAAGTGAAGTGAAATCAAGCTTTGATTGTAGTAAAAAAAATTAAATTAAAAGTAAAGTGTAGGAAACTCTAAACAATACCCCCCCCCCCCCCCCCCAACTATAAAAATGAAGTAAAGTAATGTAAAGTTTCTAAGGAAAATTTTTTTTAGGTAAAATAAAGCTTGCAACTTAATCAAGTAAAGTAAAGTATAGTCTCCCTAGTCTAAATTTTACTGCATAATAACCAAAAAAAATCAAAACTACAAAAAAAGCAACAATACTTGAATACAGGTGAAAATAAATACTTATTTGTCTGATAAAAGGCAACGCTATCCAAAAATTCTAAAGGGAGAGAGAGAACACACAAAACATCTTATATTACTTCGAAGACTTGCATCAATATCGAATGATGGTCAGCAGATTGGTCATTTTTCCCTCCAATTACACCGGAACTGGGTTTCCTTTTCAACAAACTATTCAACAAGTTTAATTATTACAATAGCCATTTATTTAATAAATGCCTCTGCTAATATAATCACTCTAGTCTCATTTTCCTTATAATATTTCTTAATTTGAAAATTATTAATTTGAAAGTTTATGATAAGAACTAAGGTTACAAAATGCGGGTGACAAGTGTGGCAACAACCAATCAGCAGATTCATAGGCCTTTTAGTAAAAAACCCAAAACAATTATTTGATGATTTTCAAGTTATTGAAAATTATTTTATGAAGTTATGTTATTTTTTGAAAATTATTAAGTGATGTTAAAAACAGAAATTGTTGCGTTGGGTTGATTGTTGCTAAATCAATAGCAATTTGCTTTATTTAACGAAACTTTATTTAACTGCTTTATTTTACAAGAACTTTGCTTATTTTACAGACGTTTTTTTTACTAATGCCAAGTTCGCGTATTATATCGATGTTTGTAGTTGTGCCAATAGAGAGAGATAGCAGAACTTTAACGATTCAGAGACTTTCATTTTTGAATAGTAAAACAAAGTTTTTGAGCGCACTGAAAATTTGTGTGACAATTCTTTCTCGAATTTTTTAATAAGTCGGTCATTATTTTTTTTATGCATTTATAAGGGCAATCATAACTGATGCTTTAGAATTGATGAGTTCAATTTTGCCATTACATTTACACGATGGACATCAAAGCAGAGAATTAACTATATAACCTTGCTCAATAACGTACAAAATCAAATATTTGCAAGGCAACGCTAGCGTAATTAATTCTATAGCATGCCAATTTAATATTTCTTTATCAAATGCCACTTTTACTCCTGAATGATTGCAATCGTCTTAATTTCATTTACATTGCATAAAACTGCTTGCTATGCTTGCACAAAATTTCTAACTGAAAATCCATTTCAAATAGATGATTGCAACATTCTACCTTCAATGTCTGTCCGTAATAATTATACGTGGGCGTACGTAACAAGAACTGGATATTTAATTAACACAACATGTAGTGCAAAAATCAGATAGGCATACGTCTTGTTTTGACTGAAAGATCTAGGAATCTTATGATTGGCTGTTGACAATTCTCGACCTACTCTAATGTTTTTTAATATTTCTCAACCCCTTCTTTCCCACCCTTTTAATTATCGATATCAAGTCAAAATTTTGAAAAATAATTTCTAATAATAAAAGTTTAGATGAATCATTTTTAGATCAACAAATATAAGGGAAAGACTAGTGATTATATTGCCAATTCTCGACCTAAACTAATGTTTGTTTGTTTTTTCTTAACCCCTTCTTTCCCACGCTTTGAAATATCGATATCGAGTCAAAATTTAGAACCAAATTTCTAATCAAAAACTTTTAGATTAATAATTTTTAAATTAAAAGATATTAGCTCTGATATTAGGCAAAAAATCATGTAGTAATCTAACATGTTGAATTGTTTGTTGAAAGGCACACAGTTCCGGTTGAATTGGAGAGAAAAATTGTAAGAAATATACGAAAAGATGTCGCGACAGAGGCTACTTCATTGATTGGAGGCATTCCACTAGATGTAGTGGAGGTGTCAGAGAAACATATACATGAGTATTTGAAGTGGAATAAGTGGATGAAAACCACGTGTGGTGCACTCAACGATAATGATCTGCACACGACTCCGAACGCTCATACAGACATTAATGATAAAACATGTATGCAATCAACGATAACGTTTCTGCTCATCTCGATCTGGTTGTCTAATCACGTACATGGAATGATTGAATTGTTTAACATAGAATATTACCAGATGAATCAGGATGAATAGCGCACAAAGGAAGTTATCAAGAGACAAGTAGAGCGTAGTGAGAAGAGAACCTTTCTCGTACCGTTGTGGAGCAGACAAGAAAGAGTAGGAGAAGCAGGTCTAACTAAACCACTGGAGATGTAAGGTAGACTGCTAGAATCCAAGGGCCGGTCATCATACAAGGTATAGAGGAGCCATCTAGCGGTCATGTGAGAAGATGTTTGTACCATTTCCGACAAAAATCTCTGACCATCATTCGATATCGATGAATTCTTTAAAATTAATAAAGTAACAAGGGGTTTTGTGTGTTCTCTCTCCCTCTTTGGAATGTTTGGATAGCATTGCCTTTTCTCAGACGAATGAGTATTTTATTTCACCTGTATTCAATCGTTGTTGATTTTTTTTGTTTGGTTTTGTAGTTGTGATTTTTTTTATTTTTGCAGTAGCATTAAGGCTTAGACTGCCTTTGTTTTTTTTTATTGAGATTATTTTTCATTATTTTGGGCAGTAAAATTTAGGCTAAGATTACCTTTGTTTGGTTTTTTTGTACTTGTGATTTATTTCGGGTTATACATGCAGTAAAATTCAGGCTAAAGATATTTTACTTTACTTGATTAATTGCAAGGTTTTTGACCACAAAAAAATTTGCCTTAGAAACTTTACTTTACTTTACTTCATTTTCAGGTTATTGTTTAGACTTTACCACACTTTACGTTTAATGTACTTTATTTTACTACAATCGAACCTTGATTTCACTTCACTTTACTCTAAACTTTACTTCACATTTTTTAAGTAAAGTAAGAGTAGTAAAATGGGTAGTTCTCATACAGTTTTTCCGATTTTTTTTAATGAGGCAATTGTATACAGAGATTTATCCAAAAATAATGAAATATTACAAAATTACTCTCCGACGATTGTACATGGTAGACAATGGGGTAGGCAGCGCGATATTCCGGTGAAGATGAAACATGAAACCAAATAAAAAGAGAATCATTGGTGAGATTCTCAAAATAAATCAAAATGTAACAATTTAGCAATACCAAAAAAAAAATGTATTGTGCTGTGAATAATTGGTAGTATAAGATCCTTAGCCGAAATTGAGTTAAATTTTTCCAACTTATAATACTAAGACGCAATGAATGGGCAATTCGAGTATCAAGTAATTTATAATCCAATCCATTGAAATCTTACAATGTCTTATAATTTAAAAAAAATATGCACATATACTTGTCCGCCGTTAACTATCTATAATACGAGCAAAGAAACTGAATCCCTTTGTACTGTTTAAAGTTATCTCTTTTTGTTTTCTCATCCACGCAGTTGATGGCCCTACTCTAGTAGTACCTGCCTTCAGTGAATTTTTTGTTCTGTTGGTTTTCATCCTTTTTAAACTATTTCTTTTGGGGGGGAAAAGGGCTCTACCCACGCTCATTATAATAATGAGATTAGGTTTTCAGTCACTGTTCTAAGACAATTCACTCTGGAAGTATTCTAAATTTTCCGATTTTTCCCGTTTTCATTCCCGAATGGTAGGATATACAAATCCGTGGTGTTGGTGCCGTTGGGAACGCCACGAAATTCTGAATAAGAAAAAGGTGTTCCGGAATTTCTACAGCCCTCTTCGGATTTGGTTTCAAAATCAACCTTCCCCAAAAGGATGGGGGACATTCAGGCCCTAACCATTCAGGCCCAGGACGTTCAGGCCCCTTGAGCTCTAGTGGCCTGAACGTCCCTTTTAGGGGCCTGAACGTTCAATGTTATATATATTCTTTTATTATAAATTCTTTCAACAATGAATTTTCACTTATCTAACGGTCTATCACGGATAAATCCGGAAGCCGAATTACTACACAAAATTCACTCATGCTGCTTTGGAACGCTTGTGATGATCTTTTTCATGGCTTTTGCCATTTGCCTTACCGTGGAAGTCCCCTTCTTAATTTGGAGAAAATTCTCCTTAATCCCTCCAAGACAAGTTAAATTTATATAATTTAATCAATTAAGTGGTTAAATTACATTTTTTAAATATCTTAAAATAGAGAAACCTGCTAGAAGAGAAAGTAAAGAAACAATTCCAAAAATCCTAGATAGCACCCGACGTCGTATGGACGTCCCTGCTTGGGCCCAAAGTCCCGGACCTGAATGGGACGTTGTAGTGACGTCCAAAAGACGTGGTGGTAGGCCATCTGTTTTCAGTTTTTTTCTAAGTCCCCAAAAAGCTTTTTGCACCTATAGTAATATACGCCACTAAATGGCATTCAATACGGAATAAGTGTTTTCTTTAATTATTTTGTTGCAAAAAAGAAATTGTTATCGCATTTTAAATAGTTCATTAAATTTTTACTGCATTATAAACAAGCAATTCGCCAATCAAACAGGCCAAAATCCCGGCGCGCCATTTCACAACTAAATCCGGAAATGGTCTAATTGAAAAAAAAACACGAATTCTCGTACGTCTCGTTGACAATTTCGGATATTTGAATTTTACTAGATTTTAGGGGGTCTTTTACATCGAGTTTCTTGAAATTGCCGAGTGTTTTAAACAAACTAATTTGATGGGAATCTACGACGGGCCTTTAACAACCGCAATCCTAAAGAAATTTTGGTGTCGGATTTGATTAGTCGAGTTATGACCATTTCAGTTGAAGACGAATTTGGCTAAGTTCCCTCTCAGTCTAACAGCCATTTATCATATCCTTCCACCCCACTCACAGTATATTAGATCAAGTGATGGTGTAATGGATTAATAGGATTTTGTAGTGGAGCAAATAGTTTCTGGGTTCGAACCCAAGCCTACCCTATTCTATAAACCTTAAGTAGCGTCCTCTGAGGTAAATCATAACGCAGGATAATTAAATAATACTACAAAATAAAGAGTGAAAACCAATTGAAAGGTAATTTTAGTATGAAAAACGTCCAATTCTTGTCCTAATTCTAAATCCGAAAGACGTCTTTCGGACGTCCGAAGGATGTCAAATTGGGGCGTTAAAAGGATGTATCCTGGGTAGGACATTTGACCTGATTCGGAACTGTACTGGCCTGAAATTTAACCTCTTATGGATGTCCCAATAGCCCGTGAGGAACCTCCGTAGGACGTGCCTCGGACGTCTCTGTGCTATATGGAATACAGCAAACTACTAATGCAAAATTTTCTTATGTCGAGATGTCGAATAATAAGTGACTTATTAATATAACACTTTGTATCTCACAAAGAACCCGCCGTAGAGTTTTAACCCGTAATATTTGCATCTGACGTCTCTAAGCAAAAAGTTCCAGATATCCGAAGCCGATTGCCTTGAAAAGACTATTCGTTGTGATTGAAATCGAATATAATTAAAATATAACCCAATCTCTCAAATGAGTTTAATAAAATGTATAAAGTAAACTCACTTTTTTATCTGCAAGTAGTGCAAGAATTTGGTAGCTTTATAGATCTAAAACTTATGTTACTGCTGAAATATCTGTTTCATTAACTGTTCTATCTTCTTCAGCCAATGGCAATCTAAGATAGAAGATTTTATGACTAAATACAGTATGGTTTGGAAACCAATTGTCTTACTGAAGCAGTAAACCAGAATATATTGGGGCCTTAACGTCCAGCCAGTGGAGGGCCTGAAAGTCAAGCCATTTGGACGTTCAGGCGACGGACCTGAACGTTCTGGGCCTGAAGGGTTAGGGCCTGAATGTCCATGACCCCCCCCCCCCCCCCCCAAACCAAAACTGATATTTTGACCACTTGAGTGGGAGATTGCTTATTGAAACGATGTTCGACACGCAAACAAGCGGTGTAAAAACAGTATGCAGCACCAGTTTTTTCCCAATGCTCTGGTTTACAAAACCATACAAAAACTGGTGATGCCACGCCAAGTACTAGGGAAAGACTTTTGGTCCCTAAGCATCGAGCTCATAATTGGGTCTGTTAGATCACTCTTGGTGTATTTTTTCTGGAGCTTTTTACGTTGATTTTCTCGTGCACATAGTTTTTATTCTCCTAAGGCACTCGGTCCTTAGCTTCATGTTCATTGGGTCATTGTGTATTGGGTCGCTATATGTGTAACTTTCTGAATCTTTTCACTCAATATTGTAAATATATATATATACATATATATTGTTTTGGTTCTCGTTGTAAATAAATCTATCGTCATGGTCGAAGGAGAGAACAGACCTCTCACTCGCAATGCCGATATTCAAACCAAGCCTGTTGATGAGTTTCCACCCTTGTTCGAGGCAAGAACAAGGAAGCAGATAAGAACAAAGAAAATAGAAGAATGACGAATCTATCTTTTGAAACGCATTGATGATCATATGAATAGCTTGGGCAGAAGAACAGAATTCCAGTTTTTGAGAAAAGAAATGACAAATCATCAACTGGAAAAATGTATAAGAGCCCAAAATTTATATTGTCAGATCAGGGGTTTCGACGAAGCACCATCGGACGAAAGGATACTCCAGCTGGAAAATACTAATGCAATGTAGTATGGACGTATTAACGAATACATCCGTACAATTAACCGACCACAATCAGCTGTGCCGAGAAACCGAAGGTCAATCGTCCATAGCAAACCAGCTTCTGTCATCCAAAGCTATCCAGACTCCATCATTCTGAGCAATCCTGTGTCCGTCGCACAACGTAATAAAGCCTTAGTCACATACAGCGTTTATTCTCAAACGTCATCATTTTTAACAGCTTCAGGTTCGCGCGTTAACCTCGCCTCGATCCAAGTTTTGATTTTGAGGCAGTCGAAACATTGCCCAGATAGAAAATTTTGTCTTGAACAAGGGTTTTACCCGTAATTCCAAGACCTCCTAGACGAGATCAAATTTAGATGACTTTAAGTTATCTATTCAAGATGCCAACAAGATATTACAAATAAAACCATTTATAGCCTGATATTAATCGATTTTTGTTGACGATTGTGTCGGTCTTAGTACATCAATATAAAGCGAGTATAAGAACTCTTTATGTAATCTTAAAAGAGTTTAAAATTTGTCTCTATAAGGATTTTCTAAAGATTTATCATTTACTGTAACTTAAGGAAAAAATTTAAAGTCCGTTTGATATAATCTTGCTATATAATTTCTAGGTAGAGTCTATTCGTCCGTCAGACGGAAATATTGCACCGGGGCTATTCTTCCGTCCGACGGACGAATAGTGCCATTCCTTTCCAGGGCTATTCGTCCGTCGTGAAGAAAATTGTATATGCTTTAAATAGGGGAGATTTTACAAAACTATCTCCGCAAGTTAAGTCTAGTTATGGGAACTCTCAATAAAAAGCCAAAAGTCGTGCGCAGCTTACTCCAATGAGCACCAATGTGGCCTATAGTGGAACTAAACATTGTTTTATGCTTGACTACTACTTAATAGCAAATGCATTGTTCGGTTGGTATACAACCACTTAGTTACCAAGTAATAGTCATACACACATAAAAGTGATAAGACTCATACATAAAAAAATTTTTAGACTGCAGTGGTGCGCATTGCTGTAAGCTGCGCACCACTTTTGCTTTACGTGTACTTATAACTGCAATAAGATCTATAGATGAAAAAAACCGACAGTGGACATAACTTTTAATTTTTTAAAGACATTAAATTTATAATTGATCTTGTTCTATACGAAAAAAAAATTATCCTTTATTTTTATTTTCTATGTATTCTTTATTCTTACATACTTAAATGTGTCTTTGAATTATCTTTTAGTGTCTCTTTATTGAGAGTTCCCATAGAACTAGGCTTAACTTGTGGAAATAGTTTTGTAAAATCTCCTCTTTTTAAAGCATATGCAATTTCCTTCACGACGGACGAATAGCCCTGGAAAGGAATAGCACTATTCGTCCGTCGGACGGAAGAATAGCCCAGGTGCTATATTTCCGTCCGACGGACAAATAGATTTTACCTAATTTCTAAGGTACATAACGAACTAGATAGCGTATAGTGGGTAGCGAGCTAGCGAGTTAACATGAAGATCCAGTGTTCGACTTTACGTAAGGTCTTTTATTACCAGGATATATTTTCGGTCTAAAAAGGAAAAAAGCCAAAAGACGGACATTAGCCCAAAATAAAACCCGAAAAAGTGGACACATTCCCTAGTTTGAGCCTGAAAATGAATAAAACAAGTCTAAAAGTAATCTTTCAAGTTTCTTTACCTTTGGAAAATAAACGTATTTTGGATCAGAAATATACGGACATTAAGACCATTAGAACTAATCTTTAAGTCGGAGATGCTTCTTTTCAAGATGAATTAAAGTAGTATTGACCAGTCTTTAAAACTTGAATTAACTGTCTAAAATTGGTTTATGTTCTATATGGGTGACACGGCGTTTGGACCAAGAGAAAAGAGCTAGAGAATTGTTGGAACAGAGATTCTAGGAGTTTCAGTAAAATTTGCGGGCTAGAGACCAAGGGTTTGAAACTCAAAAAAGGAATAGAAAATGGAATAATTTCGTTCGCGGGAATCAGTTCTATAAATAAAAGAGAAGAAAAAGATGCTTGAAACAACCCAATATGATATAGTCAAAATGGAAAAAAGGGAAGTACCGAGAAAAAAATTTATTTTACGTCACTTTGGGAAGTAAAAGGTAAAAAAGTGAAAAAAAGGGAAAAAGGTGAATCTTTAGTATTTTTGGAAAAAATTGGAATATTCGCTTATTTGGTTTGTTTCATTTGAAGGTAGACTACTTGTCGTGTGGTTGGGAAAAATAAATATCAGTGCTAATGGCTTTTTAGTAGTGTTGATGTGTATGTATGCACGAGGGGTAATTACATTAACTTCTGTATTTAGTACTAACATCATGATCATTCGTTACTATATATCGCCATAGTCTTTTGGTTAGCGTATGAAGATAGATATCAATCTATCGGGGGTAGGGTTAGAATGAGTTCCCCCTTTCTTATTATAAGTATAGGTAATTTCCTAAACGACGGACGAATAGCCCTACACAGGAATTATGCTATTTGTCTGTCGGACGGAAGAATAGACCCAGTACTATATTTCCGTCCGACGGATGAATAGATTTTACCTAAAAAAATTATAAGAACATGCTGAAAACTGCGATGTCCCATCCAGCCACTGTCCTAAATAGCCCCGGTCTCCCCTACTGTATATATTCGGGAAAATTAATCGAAGTACTTACATGTCTATTAGGGTTTTCACCCGAGTGTTTTGTGTATTCCCCGGTAAAAAAATTCCATCTAATTTGATGTAGTTTTTTACATGTATTACTGCATAGATTTTACATTTGTGTGTAGCACTACATGTAGTATTGCATGTACGGTGACATAAAGCAATATATATATACATATATATTAAATAATAAAAGAAACAGTTAAGTAATTGGGTCACCCATTCGTTCACTGTCTTCACCGATTACTGCCACACTTTAATATTTCATAGCTGCACATCATACTAATTTAGTATTAATTATTTTTTAAATTTGAAGTAAATGAGGTACTATAAAAGGTAAATTAATAATATTGTCACGGGTGATCCGTTCGGGTTGCACTTAATCACGCTGTTCTGGCCGATCAGTGGGGAAGTTACACGGAGCTGGCTAAACGAGCTCACTAGCACAGATCTGTAGAACGCCTTCACTGCCGTCCTCTACCAAAACACTATCCGAAAGAACGACAGTGCCCACCACCAACAAACGGGGACACATTCAGCACCAGGTCTGAGACGGTACCAAAGGCAACAACAACAGAACAGAACAAGACGGGGTCAGGTATTTATCCCCAATAGCCGAAGGTGACCCGTCACCGTAAGGTGTTCGTCAGGATTCGTATGGATTTCGTCAGGGATCGTCTTGGGTTAATTCTAAGAAGGCCTTATTCGCTAGTCTTACGTTACTAAGCCTAGCCTTATGCAACTACCCAATTTTACTCGTGACAATATGCTATTACCAATTTTTCAATTCAGCATGATAGTAAATTATACATACAAAAAATAATTTTAATTTGTTAAAGTTTTAACATTTCTAATATAAAATTACGCCAACTTTTCTAATGATATGTTTTTTTCATATTAAAACACAAACATTATTAGGAGGAAATCACTGAACAACAAATTGCAGGAAGGAAATAGTATCTTGCTATGGGTAATGTTTATAGATTTATGATTTCCTGCAGACATTTCCATTACTGCATGTATACTACATATGTAGTCGTTACATAGCGTACACTATATTTTACATGCAAACTACATGTAAGAACATAAAGTACACTACCCGTACGTGACAGATAGCTTAAAAGTGCTTTTTTATTTTTTTCCGTTTCCCAAGCTTATGTTAGCTTACATTAGCTAATATTGTTAAAATTGCTGAATTAATTTTAAATAGAATTTGACAACTTTACTTGTATAATTGGTGAAAAACAGCATTTGCACAAGAATCTCAGTAAGAGGAGCTAAATATATGAACCATGTGTCACATAGTAGACACAGATAGAGAGAGAGCAGACGAAATTGGCATGTTGCAGATGATATATGGGGATGTTGGGTGTTGTGGTCTAGTGCGTCAACGTCTTGATTAAAGAAATTGATGCTTTGGGTTCAAGCCCCAGCTGAACTCGTCATAGAAATGATTTTAAGTTGAGCGCCCTGAGTGGCGAACCTTACACAGAATTCTTGATTGCTTTCAAGAATGTGACGTTAAATCTACTGTGATGTGTATACCACATCTTGATAAACTGAAAGCGCCTTTGATCACGTTGTGTAAAGGGCGCTATATAAATCAAATATATCATATCATATATCATATTGAGCAACATATGAAGAAGGAAGTGTGGGTCGTGAAAACTGTCTTGGATAATATGTTCATCCATCTCATACTGCCATCTAGTGGCGCAATGTTTGACTATGAATTCCAACAAATATTTCATATAGTATATTTGATAATTGTTCAAGTGAGCGAAGCGAATGAAGAACAATTAAGATTGTTTGGAAGCAGTGAAGACAATAACTGTGTGTTGACCCTGTATTATCAGCTGTTTCTAAGCAAACATAAATTTTTAAAATAAAGGATGGGGGAGCATCCACTCGGAGAGACGTCCCCTTCATATATTCAGAACCTTTTTTCATCCTGAATAAATTTTGAAAAATCCATCCTCTATTGTCTTCTTCTTGATCCCCGATTTTTTCCGGAGTTTCCAGCATAGTGACCACGCCTGTAAACAGAATCACAAGAGGTAAAATTAGTAACCAACAATCTTCCATTGCTAATTGGGCGGGTGGGGATGAAGACAGTTATTGTCTTCACTGCTTCCAAACAATTATCAATTGTCTGTAATTGTTCGACAATAACTGTGTCTTCAAAGCCGAAAAGAGAAACTGTTAGTCGGAATCATCCCCCGACACTTGCAGAATGGCCGCTCTGTCAATCCGCCTTCCTTTCGAATTCTCGCGCCAGCAGAATTGCGCAATTGAATCGGCAGCCCAGTGGCCCGAAAGAGCCGAGATTGCTGCATCAATGCCAGCTTGTAGCTCTCACCCTCGCTGAGGGGTTTCAAGATTGGTGTTATGCCGACAGACAAAGGATCAGCATCCCGTCGAGGCACCAATCGCGTCCGAAAAAAACAGGAAAAATTGCAAATGCGGCGTCACAATTCTTCCTAGATGCAGCCAACAGGAGACGGACAACGTCTGGCAGGAAAAACAACGCGCGTGTCCTTTCAAGGCGACTAAGGTGAGCGGATGCGTGGTGTAAAATTTTGGTGAACGCCCACAGAGCTAATGACAGGCCATAAGGAGTAGGGCTCAAACTCGAAGGATCGTTTGGTGACTGCGCGCCAATCCTCGAGAAAAATCGATCTATCCTATCTCTAAAAAAAACATGACGGGAATGCCAAAGATAAAAGATTATGCCCTTTAATTATGCCCTTCCGACGGCTCCCTGGAGTTAGCCGGTTCCTTCGGTGCACCTTGAGTCTCGGTGTCGACCAACGTCGACTGGACTTTTGCTTCGGCCACCAGTCTGTTCAGAAACTGCGGCCCGAACAGGTGTTCGCCCCCCTTAAAGTGGTTGGGGTCGTCTAGAAGATGGAGGAAGCCCGGATAGGACTGGGAAAGAATGTTGTGTCTTCGGATGAAGAGAACATCCCTGATTAGTGATACCCAAAGCTTAAGTGCCGTCTGGACTGCTTTGACATCTGAGTTGTAGACTCTCCTTTGCCTTGTGCGTCCGTTTAGAAAAAGAAGCGGTTTAGCTAGATCTAAAATTTTGAAGGATAACTTGCGGTATTCTTTTTCTCTGGTGTCGATATTGGATTTTGACGCCGTCTAGCGCTTGGCCGATTTCAAATGGAGGTAGAAGGCATCGTCGAGGATCGGGCTGCTAAGGAGGTTTTCCTTTTTCCTGAAATTGGGTTGGAAAGCTTCTCTAGCTTTCTTGACCTCCTTTTCTTTTAGGCCCGTTATCATCCACCTTGACAATACCTTGCAATTCCCTGAAGAATAGGCGAACTTCTTTGCTTTAGATGAACCTTCATCCGAAGATGAACTAGAACTCGAGCTCGAGTCCGACGAATTACTTGAATTACTTGACGAGCTTCGGTCGGACATCGTTTGTCGTACGAGAGCTAAAAAAGGTCTGAATATATGAAGGGGACGTCTCTTCAAGTGGATGCTCCCCCATCCTTTATTTTAAAAATTTATGTTTGCTTAGAAACAGCTGATAATAAAGGGTCAACACACAGTTATTGTCGAACAATTACAGACAATTCATATAGTAGCCCAAGAGTTAGTTTTGTTCTGCTTGACGTAGCTAGATTTTTTTCATTCGTCGATGATGTTTGTCTTTCAAGCTTTATTAAGATGAAAATAACTTAGATTTTACCAAGCAGCCTTAAACTCAGGTCATACTTTTTTAGTAAGCTTGAACTAACTTTTACTTTTTCTTCCTTTTGATTCATCCGGATTCACTTTACAGGTAATTGAAATAAAAAAAGTAATGAAAATAAAAGCTTGGGAAAGCTTTCGTTTTATCATCTAGGGAAAAAAATAAGCTGAAAACAGCTAACATTTTCTTTTTGATTTTATGCTATATAATTCAGAATAAATGTTATGTTAATGTAAGCTTATTCTAGCTATGATTACAAAAGTAATAAATAAGCTGAAAAAAGCTAACATTTTCTTCTGATTCATCAGCTTGCTGCAATCAATACAACATTCTGCTCTCTTGATCTAAATTTTGTAGTTTATATTATTATTTTTACCGATAAATTGACCAAATCTAATTTCTTACGGATATATAGACTGCGCTTTTTTCTAAATACAAAATAAAATATGTGTATAAATTGCAAGTATTTTTCATAAACACATGGAATTGGCCATATAAACTAATGGCTAAATTAAATATACATCGAGTAATATATTCAATAAAAACAATGTTAAAGTAATTTTGAAGTATGATAACGATGCAATACTTATTAAGGGAACGAGAAAAAAAAAGATATATCTTGTGTAATTTCGGTAGTATTCATTATTGAAAAGTTTCTTAGAAAGTATATCAGACAAGATCTTTGGGAATACGCCTTCGGGTTCAGGGTTGAAATTTTTTTTTAAGTAGACCTAATATGCTGTGCGACTTTGGTGCGGTGGGCTGCGCCCACCACCCCACGTCGCACTACTTTTTTACATGAATTAAGAGAGAAAAACAATTTAAGACAATAATAAAACCCTCACTATCACTTTTTATAAGAAAGGGAAAATCAAAATTCAAACTTTTGAACGAATTGCCTTCAGTATACAAAGTATACCCTCAGGTATAAATGCACACCAAACATGCAGTTACCCTAAGACTAGAAAATCTACACATGGGGATTACGGAAAAAATACATAAAATAAAACTTAAACAGATACGAACGAAATATCCAGGATACCTGTAAGAAATTAAGTTAAGAATTTCGCCGAAATTTGGAATAAATCGGTCAAGTAGAAAAAAAGAAGATAGCAAATAACGAAACTGACAATAAACCTCTTGGTCTTGGAGCCCAACTCCAAGAAAGGTATCGATTACTACGATACGATACGATACGATACAGGATCAGAAACTTAAGAGCCTTCGGTATACTAGAAGTATAACCCTCAGGGATAATGCCACATCAGGACCAATGGTAACCATCAACAAGGAATGAACTCTTTGAGCATTCCGGCTTTGTACTCTCAATCACTAAAAGGGCTCGAATAAACGTATGGACATCTATCTCTAATCTCGAGGACACATTTCCAGTCTCTCATCCAGCTGCGGCGTGTAAATCACAACGATTACAAAGCTCTGCAAACCATATTCTCAAGTTCTCCAAAACCGTGAACGGAGCAGTCGCATCATTGGAAAGTGGCGGATACAGTCATAAATTACAATCATCAAGTCATCTAGACACCATCGCCATAAAGCTTACCATCATCCGAGGTACAAATCAGGTGGGGGAGACAAATCGTCAAAAATCACCCAGTGTGCTTTAACATTCAAGACTTTGCAGCATGGTTAAGCAGATTTTTCAAAAGAGAAATGATGGTAAAACATGTCAGAAATATTGAACTTGTCACGAAGCACTGTCAGTTTAATGATACTCCACTCCCGCTCGTTAATCCAAAATCCGGATCAAAACCGGGCCAGCCAGCAAATCAGCGAACTGGTTTTAAGGCTACCATCAACGCGATCTCCCAGCCTTTCTCCTCTAGCAATTCCGTCCAATCAAAGCCATAATTCACTCAGCATCCAGGAGGAACTGCTACCCTAGTACCTGCCTTCAGTGAATTTTTCGTTCCCTTTGTTTTCACCCTTTTCAAACCTTTTCTTTTGAAGGAAAACAGGGTTCAACCCACGCTCGTTATAATGATGAGATTATAGGTTTTCAATCACTGTTATTTACTCAGATATCAACCAGTTCATTTCACCACCTTTCTTTTTTTTGTTTCCTTTCCTTTCTTTCGTATGCAAAATATAAAGAATTTTTAGAAGCTTAACTTTCATATATTCCGCAAGTCTCTTAAAGATCAATCAAGTCTTTTCCTCTCATTAGTTTCAAAGTAAGCTTCCCGACCCACCACCCACTTTGCCAACGGTGTGTGAAACCTCCCAGACCTAATTCCTAAATATCCTACTTTAAAAAGTTGCCTTTACTTCATGCAGTAAATACATCTAAATAGCTCATTCATTAGCGACAAAAGTTAAAGATACAAAGCAGTATCCCTTCGGGTTCAATTCCCAGAGCAGAAAAAATGGAAGCTATCGAGGAAATATGAAAAAAAAATGAAAAGGAATTAGGAGTCCAGAAAAGAGTTTAAAGCGTGCATTTAAACTGGTAAAAAAAAATACTGCTGCGAAAAATTGTTCTACAAGAACCGGTATGCAGCACCAGTTTTTCCCTATGTGCTGGTTTTGAAAACCATTAAAAAACCGGTGTTGCCAGGCAAGCGAAATACTAGGGCAAGAAGCTTATCCGTCTTCTTTGCAAAGGAGATCATCGCCTCGGTCAGTGCGAAAAAATCATTGGAAAATCACTTGACGAAAAATGGTCGTAATCAGGGACAACGGCTGCTGTCTTTGATGTCTCCGCAGAGGGCACATAAGAAAAAAAATGCACTAGCCGGAAGAAATACGGCACAAATAATTGTGGACAGCCACATGAGCCACTTTTGCACGACGCTCCAAGTATCACCTTGACTCCAGTCATTGAAGCCAAGCCCATATTAAAGAAAAAACAAAGTCCGTTACACTCCCCTTAAACGTAGCCACTGTTTCAGCTGATGACGACGATTCTTACACCGTTCCTAAAAATCGTACTGATTCTCCACTGGGAGATGAGGACATTGCATCCCCCGACGTTACATCCCCCCAAAAAATCCACGACGTCTCCCGTCATTACATCCCCCCACAGTAATTTAACCTAACCTAACCTTACCTAACCATGGGGTGGATGTAATGACGAGGGATCACTATGGAATAATTAGACGGTAAGAAGCGGTAAGAGACCTTTGGCTTTCTCGTTCCTGGAACCCAAAAAACTTTAATTCTATATCGCGCTTCTGAGCGAAATCTAGCCGACGTGGAAGGAACTACCACACAAGTAACATTCCATGGAGATGATCCAGTCATTCAGATTAAAAAAGTGAAGTTCAACATCGAGTCCGGAGACGGAAACCGGTCTATTCCAGTAAAAAAGGCATTTTTCGTCCCCAAACTCAATGTTAGCGCCATATTAGCAATGTTTAATGTTAGCAAATCGAATGACCAGTCCCTAAACGTGAATGGAACTATTTAAAAGACGTGGATCTCCCACATATTCACGCCAACAACGTCCCAATCCTTATTGGCAGATGCGTCCATGATGTGCTGGATCAGCGTAGTCCACCTGACGGAACCGAAGCATCGCGGGACCTTGTCCAGAATCTCTGCTTAAGCAACAAAGGTACATGCCCAGCACTGTCGGCCATATTTCTCGTCATCAATTTGACAAGCTGTTAAGCGAAGCAGTACAACGTTTTTGAACAACAGAGGCGTATGGTGCGTGCACCTTGTGCAATCAACATTTGTCTCCAGGCGATCAAAAGGCGCTCTGTACTCTTCACGGCACTATCCGGCACACAGGCGAGCGTTATGAAGTCAGACTCATGTTAAAAAACCCAAAAATGGACTTACCGAATAATGCTGACGTTGCTTTCCGCCATTTTGCCTCTCGAACATCGTTTCAAGAAGGATCCAGCTTTCGCCAAAGGTTATGAGCAGCCGTCAACGAATACATCACGGCTGGTGGTAGCTAACAGCGCCCGATTTGCGTGATTCTCTCACTCTGCTGACTCGCGTTGATCAAGAGCATCACTTCGCTATTGAAATTCGTATTCTGCGCAATAGAAAGCCTATTCCGGCTATATCCACGCTGGCCACGTTGACCCCTTTCAGAATTATAGTCAAAAAGACCACTATATAGAAAGTAAGTCCAAAAAGACAGTTGCCTTTTTCCAAAGTGCGTACCGAAATCTGTGTAACTCATTTCATCGCCCAAGACCAAGGCCTTCGTAAAGTGAGGCTAAAGGTCAGACTAGGAATTGTTTAGCATCACAGAAAATTTTTTAGCTTTGAAAAAAGATTGATAAAAAAAGATAACACGGCATTATTTATATGATGTGAAAATAAAACACTATTTAACATACATTTTTCTGTAACACAGTGAAGCGTGTTGCTACCTTGACCTAACCTTCAAAGCTATGCGTAACCGCTACTTGATTCAATTTGTTTAAACAAAACATTTTTTCCGTTATTGCGCATTGCTGCTTGAATCAAATTTAACCGAATTTTATTATCACTTACAGAATTAAATCTTTGAAATATATAAATTTTTATGAATTGATGGGGGCCATTGACATGGCAATAGATTCGACGGCCATACATTGCCTATGCCTTACGTGGTGGCCCTATGGCGACAGGGGAAATATTGTACCATCTCGTACCATGTCTCGTCCCCAAGGCCAAGGCGGATCAGGTACTAAAAAGAACCCATCTCGTACCACAGAGGCGAATCTCGTACAAACAGAAAACCCATCTCGTACCAAAGGGGCTGATCTCGAACCATTTCGTACCATATCTCGTACCACAGGGGAGAATCTCGTACCAAAAGGGGAGGAGACAGTGCGGGTCCTATATAAACGGCTTCTACTCCAGCAAGATTCATCATTCTTTCCCGAGATCTACAACTGGATAAACCTCAAGCTGAGTCTGGAACTTATCGAACCAGCTGATGAAAATCGGCTCTTATAAGAGCCAGAAAATGAGAAAAGGCAAAAAATCGCCGAACCAGAAAGGCAACTGTCTTGTCCAAAAAGGCAACTGCCTTGACCAAAAAGGTAATTGCCTTTTTGGACTTGCCTTTTTTAAATTTGCCTTTTCGACCACGTACCGATGAAACGTCTGTTGCATAATTTCAGAGCATCTGATCATGTCCTACAACCTAGAGCAACCATTAAGAGAGTGAATCGACTTTGTTTCCATAAGCAGGATGGTAGCAAGCCACAGTGCCCTTTGATGAGGCCGTTGTCGGCCAGCCGTCTCACTACTCATCGGTGGCCATTCACTCATGTCGGGATTGACTATACTTTGGCCCACTACATGTTTCTAAGTTGCGAAGACCCTAAAACGCTAGGGCGTAATGATAACGCGTCTAGACTGCAGAGCTGTCCACATCGAAATAGCAGAATCCATGTACCTGGACTCTTTCATGATGGTTTTTTCCCGCTTCACCGATCGCCGTTGTGTTCCACTCGTCTGTTACAGTGACAACGTAACTAATCTGGTGGCGGGTGAGCAAGAGATCCGTGATGCCATCTCACGGTGGAGTCCGGGGCTGCTGTCGAATAAGATAGCCGACCAAAACATCGAATGGCGTTTTAGTCCACCCATTTCTCCTCATTTCGGTGGATCCTGGGATCGCATGATCAAATCAACCAAACTCGCCATCCACGCTGTCCTCAATCAACGCGTCGCACTCCCGAAATTCTCTCTACTGTAATGACCGGCGTCGAAGCATTGTTGAAAGCCCGTCCACTAACTCCCATCAGTAGCGATCCTACCGATGTTGATGCCTTGACGCT
This sequence comes from Daphnia galeata, assembly GCA_030770115.1. Classification (NCBI taxonomy): domain Eukaryota; kingdom Metazoa; phylum Arthropoda; class Branchiopoda; order Diplostraca; family Daphniidae; genus Daphnia; species Daphnia galeata. Next base: position 6,564,077 of record CM061119.1, read on the forward strand.
CAATCACTTTCTTCGTGGTCGTCCAAACCTTCAGCTCCTGAGCTCCACTCAAAATTTTGACTCTAAGCCCCAAGGCTTGAGTTAACGGCGCTGGATGGACGCCCAACAGATCCTCAACAATTTCTGGAATCGGTGAAGGCGTGATAACATCCCCCGTCTCATCGAATGAAAGAAGTGGATGCGTCCCCACCGAAACCTCGCCGTCGGAGATGTGGTACTAATGGTCACGCCCAATCCGAAAAGAAATACCTGCTGGCCGCTTGGCCGGATCGTGCTTAACGAGCCTGGTGCGGATTTAATCATCCTCTCTGCCGAAGTAGAAGTCACCCGTGCTCATTCCGGAAAGAAGAATCGGAAGGATCCATATGACGTCAAAACCACTGCAAGTCGTTACATCCCCTCATCCCACAAGCTCTGTTCACTGGAAGCTGATGACTCCGGAGATGTTTTCACGGACGGTGAAAACAGGACCAGCAATGTGACGGGCAGCTCAAATTCCCCAATTGAAGCAAAGTAGAGATTCTTGACTGCGCTCCGCTCGGAGCTGTCTTAGCATATCCTTTATTTCATTTATTGTTTATGTTGTCTGCTTGTAAGCACCATTTGCTTACAACTGGGCAGTTACGTTTCTTTCGCCTTGCTGGTAACTAGGCCGTTTTTTACGTAGCTGATCTTTGTCGACAATACAAAACCTAAACCAGACTCACGCGTCTCGTGTTTCTAAAACTAAACCTCGAGGTGTACTGCTGCCTCGGAACAAAAAGCGAAAGCCATATATTTTTTTTTATAATTTCATGAGCGCAATCCCTTAAGTTAAAGTACAGGCCTTATTAAGTAGTTCATGCATGCTGGGAAAACTAGTAACAATGCAAAAAGCAACAATAAAATTTACTGATACATTTTTAAATAAACAGCATGTGAGGACTAAAAAGAAATGATTAACTCTTCAATTTATATTGCCAGAAGAAATTATAAATAGTATTGATCAAAATGACAATTTCAAGAAACTGAACATATCTTTCACTTTAATTAAAAATAATGCCATTTTCCTAAAATTGTTTCTTTTATTGCATCTACATATTGACATGGTATCCAATAGATCCAATACCTTGAAGCTTCAGTTGGACCCAGCTGAATCCCCTAATTCAACAGATAAAACAAGGTAAAAAACCAGAACAAAAATATCTTTAAAAAACAAATGTTCCAAGTATCTTACAATTATGTGATATTCTTCATGACCTTCAATGGGTTCATTCACAACAGTTTTTATTGATGACATACTGATTTTCTCTGTTCTTTCTTTTGTTCCTGATACAATTGTAAGTCAAATTAATTGTAGAATAATTCAGAATTCTCATAAAACCTTGGGGGCATACCTATCCATATTTGGTCACTTTCCATTTTGAATGTCAATCTTACTTTGCCTCTATTGCACATTCCATTCAATGGATGAGGTGGTAATCCTTCCTAAAAATAAAAAGAATAGATGTAGGGCTATGAATAAAGAAATAAGAGTATTTAGAAAAATGGCATAGATAAATAATTAAATATTAAAAAAAAAACCTACTTTGGCATTCTTAACACCAGGCATAACATCCTCAGGTAATCCTTTGTCCAAAATTTTCTTATGGATTTTCTGCTGACACAGTGGTTCTTTAATAGCACTTGATTTCAATTTATCTTCAGGGATCCACTGACAATTTAAGATGAATTTCAGATAATTTTTCAAAAATAAAAGTTTAAAAGGTTGAAAATAAATACTGTTCCCGGTTGGTGAGAGAGAGCTAAAACATCATCAAATGTTGACCCTATGACCATAACTTTAGATCCTGAAATAATTCCAGAATCTCTTAAAGATTTGTCATCGTGAGCAAGGCCTTTAACCATGACTTTTTGCATTTCTTTTGGTACACCTAAAACATTTGTTCATGATTATTGCAAGCTTATTCCACCAATATTTTTAGTTCTCACCAATAATGGTATGCAAGTGTTCTTTTAACTCAGCAATTGTTGAATCAAGATTGAAATTAACATCAAATTTTCTCTTATTAAAAACAACCTTAAATTCTACTCCTGCAACATTAAGATTGTTTGAAAGAGTCGAGTCTTCGAGCACGTCTTGTTCTTCCTCCATTTGATAACACTAATCAGTCAACGTATAACGATCGTTAGTCGTTAAGACTGAATTTGCTGGTGCAGCTATAAAATATGAGCAATTTTTCAATTAGAATGATAGTGCACAAATACAACACTTGAGCCAAACTCTGAGTTCTCAAAACCAATCGTGGATTTTTTAAATTGTTTTTCGTCCGATTTGGAACAAACGTCGAGATGGTCAAGTTAGAATATTTACTAATGTATAGTGACACCTATATTGAGAATTAAAAACTGTTACACACAATACAGTAGGTAAATGCGACATTGTCAATTTGTCATTCTGTCATTCAACAGCCTAACTATACTATATAGGCTAGAGTGCAGGTCGAATGGTCGATGCTTGTTTTTGAGAGTCAACAAAACTTCAGACTGCTTTATTCCTTGATATCGTCATCGCAAATTTGAAAACTTTATTTTGTCTATATGACATACAGCGAAACATTCAATTATCATTGGTGAAGTTTTCCAATATGGTATTCAATTTTAACTGATATAACTCTCCCTTGATTATCTCATATGTATTGTTTATTTGTAGTCTGCCCTGTTCAACTTCCAGTCTCTACTTACGATCACGTTACTTCTTATATGTACATGTGCATATATTCGTTCACTGACTCCTAGTCTACTAGATCGTAACAAAACAGGGTGGGTAGCAGAGTTTTAGATCTAGAACTTGATTTTTGTAGGTTATCATAACTTATCCCAGATGTTTTAGTTGGATGGCACATTTATTCACATTTGGTTTGGTTTTTTTTTGTATTAGTTTTCTGGGCTTGTTCTGGAAAAGTGCCCGAATTGGTGAGAGGAAAAGTCAGTATATTGCCACAGCATGTGTTTTAATGGCTGTTAATATATTGTTCTGGTCTTAATCTCCTGTGCCCAGTGTGTATTCGACATGGAACAGATTAAACAGCTCACTTAAAATTCATTTCATGATTTAAATTCTTACTGCAAATCTAAATAAGAATGAAGTGCAATATGAAAAATTAAATTTTAATTATTTAGGGCCATTTAATTTTGTTTTACAGTTAATATAGATGTTATTGCGATTCTAAGTGCGCGAAAAGCCAAAAGTCGTGCGCAGCTTACTGCAATGCGCATCACTGTGGTCTATACCCGAACTAAACATTGTTTTATGCTTGACTCATAACATTGTGTCAATGCATTGTTCGGTTGGTATACGCCCACTTAGTACAACGTGACGAGTCAAGCATTCATAAAAGTGATAAAACTCGTACATAAAAAAATTTTTAGGCTGCAGTGGTGCGCATTGGCGTAAGCTGCGCACCACTTTTGCTTTTCGCGTACTTAGAATCGCAATAACATCTATACTTACATTTACTCTAATTTTGCTAGTTTGCTGCAACTCGGACACAATACTGGATTGAGGATAGAAGGTCTTACGTCTACACATAATCTTTTCTTTACATGTAGGAATCAATCTATATCTTCGAGACTCATCACGACCTCTTTTATCCTCTATAATGATGCAGCAATTTTTTTATTTACCTCAATTCTCAAACGTAATAAAGCCGTCTATTGAGTGACAGACCACTGGAATGTCGATAATCTCAGAGAGTAGTATAATCCCTTGGTTCTAAATCGGTGTTCATATATTGAGAAGTTAAGCTGCAGAAAGATGCATAATTTATGCATCTGCGCAATTAGTTTATTGTATTTTACAATTTTATTGGACATTTTAGTTTAAACTTTAATTGCCTACTGCTATCCCTTTCTACTATGTTAATGGTCATTTGCCAAAAAATATTGTGGAACAACGCTGTCACTCATCATTCACGTCATTAAGACATGTTTGCCAGACATGTGTCTTCAAACTTATGATATTTATCGGGTACTCGGGTTCCGCTCACCGAGTTAGCTCTAGGGACCCCAGAAGGCTATGCCCTGCTATGCCTAAACAAGCCTTACTTTGCACTGGGCGATATACGTGACCTACAAAGCATCTTGCTGGCTGTCCTGCTGGCAATATTTTCTTCCTTTACTCTATTGATTTTTTTACTAGCTCACGCTGATGCTTGTATACTAGATTATTTTTAACGATTTTTAACTATGATTCGCATATGTAGTGGGGCCATGAACCATCTTATTTTAAGTATTTTATTTTTTGAAAATATTTCTATGATGAAAATAGGTATTTATATTCTTATATGTACACATTTGAAGAGAAATTCTTAGTTTCAGATAAAAATTCCGACATCATTTTTCTTGCTTTCTCGCTTCGGCATGATTATATCGATAAATTTCAATTCTTACGCATGTCAACGAATTACGTTCGTTATAGCACGAGTCGTTCTGATAAAGAAAATGAATTGTGTTGAAAAAAAAGACAAACTGCGTGGCCAAATAATCTTGAAAATTAGTCGTGCAGAGCAACGACAGCAGCAACATAGCCTACAAAGGGAATAATTTTAGGTGTTTATGAGTTCAATAGTTCATCCAACGTTCAACATTAATTTTTATATCTATACATAATTACATATTTTTTATTTTAACGATTTGAAGTTTTTCGGTTTTATGAAAAGTTAGTTTCATTTTGAGTAAAATTCTCTTTGAATTTTTGAATAAAAAAGCTTTTAAGAGACTCAATTTGTCTATATCTTCAACCAACTTCAAGTGAAAGTTGACGTGCATTTCAGAACACGGTAATCGTCTAGTTGAGGGTAAAAGGACAACAAGGAGGAGGCGAAAACTATCGATGGAGAAAAAAGAAATTTGAAAAATACAAAACGATGCGAGTGCGTCGACGTGGCCGACGAACGATTCATCCGACAAGGGTGGAGTCGGTGGGCGTAGAAGAAAAGGAGATTACAGGACCGTGCGCGAAGGTTCGAGCGTATAGCATTGCATCAAAGATGGCACCAAAGAAAAAGAGAGGAGGAAAAAAGTGAAGTATAACGAATAAAACGACGTTGGATTGGTAGGGAAAGTCGATGTTCTTGTGTATTCTTCGAGTAGTGTATGCACGCTATGACACTGGGCATGCACCACCATGTAGTACTGTACAGCAGAAATGGCTGACGAGCTTGTATTTGCCCCTTCTCAAATGTAGTCGAGCCCGGTTACTTGATCGTGACGGACGCGTGAAATGCAGCGTCTTGGTCGACAAGGGCGCGCAGTTGACCTATATATTAGGACCATGTGTAGTAAGAAGGTTTTTATTTTTGCCCTTACTTTTGTATAGGTCCGAGTGAATTGGCGACCAAAAGCTTTGTCCTTTGACATAGTTTTGGTAATCGTTCAAACAGTTAGAAAGAACCCTACTCGTTGTCTACCATTTTTACAGACATGGGTCGATTGGTTCGATCGCGGTTAAAAACTGGCATCAACATGCGACGCGACTCATACTTTTTGGTCGTTAGCTGTACCTCACTTTTACTTTATGCCATTTGTTTGTACACGTTCCTTCACTTGAATGGTTACATTGGTGCCAAAAACTTGGTATCGGTTTCTTCACCGTCAACTGTGACTGGAGCCCGACACTTGGATCCCAACGATGTCGACAAAAACTCTCTATTCGCAGCTCCGTATCTCAAGAGCCAGGCCCAATTTGACGACGGCAAAATTCATGAATTTCAACGAAACGTCGGACATCCAGTCGACTGGGAGATGCGGGTCAAAGGTAATCATTTTTATAACCCAAGATTGCCTTCTTTTTTTCAATTTGATACCGTCCTTGGTCACGTTCTATACACTAGCTGCATGCAGTATACGTCAATACTGCCGAATACAAACAACATCGCGGTATAACAACGCTTTGCGTGTTTGAAGAATGACTCCTTGGCATCAATCCCCTTCCTCAACCCTCCCCAAAAAAGTGCAGTGTAGTGTAGTACATTACACGCATACTTTTTTAGGGGAACTTATAGTACTGACCAGAATGGTTTGTACCACCTAGGAATTATACATGGCGCCTTATGCTCGGCCTTATGGATAAAAGCGAAAAGAAAGGAGAAGAAAAAGTAGGGAAATAAATTTTAAAATTAAGGAAACAAAAGTTAGGATACGAGGGTTCTTTCTGTGAAAACCGCATGTCATAAGTTTAAGCTTCAGATATGAAATTAATTTTTTAAGTGTATGCCCTTTTCAAAAGGATAAGGGATAAATGGCATTTTAGTGAGGTATACGCTCACTTTTAACACCGTTTAACACTTCTCAATCTTTTAGACTTTTCATTTTAAAATTCAAGAAAATTATACTAGGAAAGTTCGTGATGTCGCCTTAAATTACACAGGAAAATGTACCAAAATATTCAAGGAATTTTTATATATTTTGGCGTTTAAAAACCCGTTTCTCCATAAGGTGCCATGTTAAATTATAAATTCCTAGGTGGTAGTGTGGTACAAAACTACAAAGCATTCTGGCCGGTACTGTATTTACTTCCGTTTACTTCTAAAATAATCCATGCAATTTCAAATTTTGTGGCTATGAAGGTGTAGACAGACGCAATGAGTTCTTACTTTTCTTCTCTGTTAACATAACTTCATATTGGACCTACTCCGATATTCGTGTTCATGTGCTGTATATAGCTAATAACCGATAAAAACGGTTGGTGAAAAAATTTTTTAACCTACGTATTTTTGTGATGCCCTTACTTATTCTTAAAATACTCATACGTAGGCTTGAAAGTGACATTGATTGTGAGTTCAAGTTAGTCATATTGAGTACTTTCTCAAATCCGGATTTCGAATGCCCTCAAACAGTTTAACTTTTGAAAATCTAAAGTCAATCCTTAGAATTCAAGTTCTTGCATTCACCAAACCCTTGAACCGCCTTGAACTTCAATATCACCATCTTGCTCACATACTTATTTAAATGCCTATTCAATATACTCGACCGAAGAGAAGTGGATTGTCCGTATCGAATGAGACAATGTATACGTACCGTACGGATTAAACGAAGCCCCTGATGTAGGCTAAGGGCACGTATATTCTATTTAGAGACGTCGTTCGGTTGTTTGATGGCTATTGATAGGGACAACTTGCTTTAATATATGGTGAATGAGTTGATCGACCCACAAGATATGGTTTTAAAGTTGCAGTTAAGAGACTGTTAGGCATGACATTGTGAAGTACACGCATGCCCGTCGAACGTGTTTTTCTTTCCATTGCTTCGCCTCTGCTGTGCACTGTGCTACGTGCGTCGGAGAAAAACGAGCAAAAGAGCTGAAAATGGATCGATGAACCGGTTTGGTCTCAGCGGATCTCAGACGGACGAAAGGCCAGGAAATCGATAGATGTAAGAGGTTTCTCACATTGAGATCTGCTGACCATTTTAAGCGCCGTCTTCAGTATAGCATGATCATATTTTTCGTAGCCTATAAAGACTGTTCTTATGTTGATGTTTATTTTAACACGCGTCCATACTAAAAACGATGTTGTGAATTAATCAAATGCAAAGGATGCTGCAACTTTTCATTGAGTATAATTATTTGTCCATTGTCGACAGTAATTAGAATTATATTCTACAAAGAACATGAAATAACTGCGCATTCTGGTGTAAAATAAAATGATCATTTTCAAAGTGCGTATTACTATTTACAAGCTAAACTTGAATAGATAGGGTTAAGAAATATTTAAAAAAAAACATAAATACGGGCATTAATAAAAAGACATTATTTGTGTGATTAGCCTACTGATTTATTTGAATCAAAAGAACTTAACACATCACGTTTCTTTTTTCGTGATTTTAAAATTCATTTTAAAAAAATTATTATTACATTTTTCAGAATTAGGTATTCACGATATTGGGGAATATCTGAAAGCCGAAAGAGAAAAAAGAGAACATATTCAAATTTTTCTGCAGCAATCCGCACAAACAGCAGTAACTAAGCGAGGTCCTCCACGGAAGACGGAGCAACGTAGATTACTTGCTTCAAAAGAGTTCAACGATAAGCTGTTATCAAAAGAAATACGAGGTGCTGGAGAAGAATCCGTGTGGCGGCGGATAAGCCGTTCAATCAACGGTTCCAACCTTAGTGGAAATCACAATACTGCTGAAGTTAAGAAATCTGGAAATGACAGCAACGAGAACAAACCTCAACCTTTGTTTCCTACCGACCTTTTCACACTGGAAGAACGCCAGCGTGGTGCCGTGGTATTGCATGTGGCCGGTGTGGTTTACATGTTTGTAGCGCTTGCTGTCGTCTGTGACGAATTTTTTGTGCCCTCTCTCGACGTTATTATCGAAAAGCTGAATATACCCGATGATGTAGCTGGTGCCACCTTTATGGCAGCAGGTGGCAGCGCCCCAGAGCTTTTTACAAGCGTCATTGGTGTCTTCGTCTCATTCGACGATGTTGGCATTGGCACTATCGTTGGTTCTGCAGTCTTCAATATTCTTTTCGTCATTGGCATGTGCGCCCTGTTCAGTAAGACGATCTTGACGCTTACATGGTGGCCACTCTTTCGTGATTGCACCTTCTACAGCATCAGTCTTATTGCCCTTGTTCTATTCTTCATGGACAACTTGATCGTGTGGTGGGAGGCAGCCCTTTTACTTTTACTCTACGCTGCCTACGTCTCATTTATGCGCTGGAACGAGGATGTTGAAAGAGTTGTCAAGCGCTTCCTTTACCGTAATACCATGCCTCGAATATCCTCTACTGACCACCTCGTTACTGCCAACAATGTAAGCACTTATTTTTCACAATTTCTTCTAATTAGCGGGAATTTTATTTTTTATTTTTTTGTCATATTTAACTGTGATTTAACTTTTGATTGGCTTCCTTCCAGCTTATTCTTCCATTCATAAATTGCCGCCAGCCCAACATTCCTCTATCGATTGAACAAAAGTCATATATTTGCCCCTAAAGTGCTTGGTTTCGATTTAAGATGGCAAAGGTTCAAATTGTAAGCGCTAAATAACGATTTCTGTAATAATAGGATGTATACTAAGTTGAAGTACAATAGAAATTTTCAAATCTCGTAAATCTTTTTATTCCCTTTGGTTCTTCTATAGGGGACGTTTGTTGCTTTTGCCATTTTCAACCCATTTTACTCTACGTATAGTCGAATACTGGCGGACATTTTTGAAAATGAAACCAAAATCAATTATTGGCAATTAATAATTGAATGTTACAGTGGATTTCAAAAAAACTAGTTGTGTTTGTTTTGAACTAGCTAGGCCTACTATATATATACACATATACATTTTGTAGTGTATACGTCTTATTTTATACTCCTTTACAGTGCAGCTTAATAGCCTAGTAGATGTTTTGAATTTGTGTTGAACAATATCTGCATGTGCTTGTGAGAGAGATCGAAATCATTTTGCTGCCATCGGCGCGCGCCGCGTTCAAGCTGGTTTAGAAGCCAAAAATCAATAGCCCTTTGTACTCAAGTTATGAAGAAGGGTCCAGTAGTATTATGCACAAGGGAGCCATGGGCACTCAACGAGTGTATTAACATTCGTAGAAGGTGAGTCACGAACTGACGAGCGACACAATTCAGAAAGTTGTGTGCGCAATTGTGACAGTTATATATTATTGACTGTGGACCTTTGTCATACAAATTCATGCTGAAATATAGTTAGAGAGAACGGCATGAATATTAAGCATTATTATAGGTCAACGCTATTTCTTTTTCACTGTCATTGCCGCTAACATGATTTTCTCTTGATTAATGAGGTGGTGCCGGTGTGGCGGCAGGTTCTTTTTGGTGTCATTTTTAAAAAATCCTATCCCCTACTTTGCGCGCTGTCTCTGTCGTTTTTAGCTATATAACTATTTGGTGCAATCAGAATCAGACGAAAGGCGTGGGCCAACTGGGCCATATACTAGCAGGTTGGCTATACGGTATATATTTTAAAAATCTGATCGACTGATCTCTTGCCTCGCACGTAAGTTTCCGTCAAGTTCGATTTTATTTTGTTTTCAAGTCCAAACCGATTCTTGCTGTATATTTTCCAACCTTGATTTTATTTTATTTTCGTTATTAAAATATTTCTGTCGGACGCAAGGCGGCTTGCTCTAACGATGCGCTATACACGTCCTCCAATAATAACAGTTGAAAAATTTGTAAACAAATAACAAACGAAATACGTTGAACGAAAAAATACGTTTGAGCTCCAAAGTGCTCTAAAATAGATTTAAATATTGATATGAAATATCGATCAATCCAAACCGTTCAAAAACTACGCAAAAACTACTCTTCTTTTCAACGAATTATATACTGAGCTCCCCTTGCCAGCGCCAAGCAAATATTTGCACGAAACCCGCAGAAAAACCATTCTAGACCGAAACCGCCATAATAAGAAATAAAATGAAGTTTGATTAAATTAAATAGCCCTGGGTGAGAGACATAACGTTCGGAGTGTACCGTACTTATGTAACAATAGTAACATATCTTACGTTAATTCAAGAAATGCCATATGTAGGATAACCAGCTCTGGTGGTCAATAAATGTTATTCAAAACGTATAGAATTTATCGATCAAACAGAACGCTAGCAATATGGATTTTTTAAAGGAGCCTTAGCTTGTCCTATAGCTAAGATATTGCTGCCTTTCGACATATCATACAAATAGCAAAATGTTATTAAACCGTAATGCTGGTGTCTACCATCTTTATAAGTATTTAGTTCGGAATTCTTACAGCTTCAGAACTTCCGAACCTTCACGCTTAGTCAGTTAGTCATTAGTCATTACGTTTAGTTATTTTTCTATCGACAGATTTCCATAAATTCGATTGTCACGCTTCAACAATTAAGATATGGATATACGTATGGATATATTGTTTTATTTTATGAACAGAATTTGGCAAATAGAATTCAATTACGATTCAATTCTTTAAACCATTTTATTGAAAGCAAACCTTGTCAACTAGCTTCACTATAGCTTTAGCTTTGTCAAGTAGGCCTATCCAGTATTCGTCATTCCGAATTATAAAAGAATCTTTATTTGCACCTGTATTCAGGGTTGCGCATCACCACCATATAAATACAATAAAAATAAAGTTAAGGCTATCAGCTATCTATAGTCATAATTGACCACTCAAATTTTGGGAATGATATAAATTTACACAACATATTGGTCAATGGCGAAAAAGCGCGTTGGAATTTTTTGATATATATTGATTTGGGCTTGGATTTGGGTCGATGAGAGGAGAAAAGAATTTGGACGATATAGTGACTGGCTTTCATAGTTCATTCTTTTTTTCTGATATTGAAAGGAGGGAACGAGAACCTTCCGAGATCCGGTGTGTTTTAGACGGCTTGCACGGTATCGTAATCTGACCGTATGACGTGACCACACTTGGTGAGGCGAGAAGCATGCTAAAGGGTCATCAGTTCGTGCTAGCAGCTACTCCAGTCACAGGGGATAGCAGTTGCTGCCGAGTGCACACGCCATTATTTCATCGTACCTAGCACAAGTCGACTTGCTCCCATTCCTCCTTATCCGCACACGACGGCGTTTCGTCTTTCTGAGACACTCATCGATCTACGAATTCTACGCCTCATTCTCTCGTTGTTCTATTTTGCTTTTCCTTCTTGCTCTGTTTTAGAGGCCAATGTCTTACTCTGTATTAGAAGAATGTGTTACCGACAACACATTTGTTTGATTGCGCTTTAAAAGTAATTGATTCTGCGTCGAAAACTATGCCCCCTCGTGTTCAATTTCAATCGATCTAGGCTACTATATAGCGTATGATGATCACAACCTTCGAGCTGATAATTTGGGGGACGTGATGGAGAACATAGTTCTTATAAACATAACCTGCAAGGCTCTCAGCAGTTTACCAAGAATACGCTTGCGCGTTAAATTATTTTGTGCTTTAGAAACAAGTTTAGAAGCAACTTGTTCAAGTATCATTTCTATTTTATTTGCTAAATTCGTATCCATTTGCTGTCAGCGTTCAAAATTTGACTATTTGCAGCGTGAACTTCGAAATGATCTTACCGCTGATTTCATTGTCTAATACCTAAACGCAATGTAATACCTAAGCGAAGTTCAGAAACATTGCAACCAAAAGCAGTCCCTAGAGTAATTGAAATAAGTGGCCGATTGAAATTTTGCGTGAAGCTGTCTTCATCAAATTCAATGACTGCAGAAATACAGCCACCAAAATACTAAGAACGAGCTTCAAGCAGAACAATTGTTAAAATTAATGCGCATGCCTGCATTTATTTTCCTTCTTCTTAACTTGAGTGCTGTTGATCCTTTTCATTTATGTATTTCACGCAGTTTCAATTTGTGCGGCACTAAGAGACTAAGATTATTTCATTATTTAATGCTCAATATATTTTCCTGAAAATAATTTCAATCAATGTGAATATTAGTCATTGTTAAATATCTATCTATCATCTATCAAATTTACTAGTTAGGTTTCATTTTGCATTATTTTAATTTTTAGGCAAGCAACCGAGGTCCTCCAAGTCAGGTGTCAGTAAGCAGTGGTGGAGGTGGATCTTCAGGAACCACTGGAAACATTACTGGTGTGTACATAAATTACACTAAAATTAACTAGGATTAGACTATTAGAGGCTGCTATAAAGACATTAAAATCTTTTACTGGAATAAATGAAGCTAGCGGAGAGGAGCGGAATAAAGAGCCAAAATATTTCATATGGGGTATCTATACGCCGGTCTATCATTGGCTGATTGCTGGTTAAAAATTTGGTTGGACAGCTGTGTCCGGCTCACACGTCTACACAATTTGACCTAGCTAGTCCAAATTTGATTGATTCCTCATCAAATCTTCAACGAGTCGCAGTTCCATTAATTATAAGAACGCCGTTGATCATGTTCTTATCGATTCTTTTTGGCGTGAATTTTACTTTTTATTCTACATCAAATTCTTCATCATGTATTGTATAGTTTTCCTTGTTATATTATGGGAATTTATAGCTAGTTCACTATTACCGGTATTATCTAACCATAGCCTGTTTCTCCTACTTTACCTTGAATTATCCTTCCACATACAAGAGTAAAACCTCGAAGGAGTTGAAGGCCGACACATAGTGTCGACAAGTAGCTTTTAATTAAAACAATTACAGTCTTTGCGAGGAGACTTAGTACATAGCAAAAAAAAAGGATAAATCCATTATCCTAAATAGTAGATATTAGTATATACTGAATTGATGTAGGCTATCATGTTGCATATCTTTATATAAGTATTCATGCAGCATTTTTAATTTCGAAACTTAAATAAACTTTCTCTTCAGGATAGGACTGTTTGTCTGAATAAGAAAATAACTTTTATTTGTTGATTTAGTTATAGCCTTAGTCTAACCTAACGTTGGATGTTTAAGAAACTTCTAGTAATATGCTTTCAATTAGCAGGTACGAATCTTAATGACAGAAGTCGAGCTGCAAGTGCTGGTATACGAGGTTCCAAGTTTCGCCACGGACTGCTTACGTTAATGATTCACAGCATTGACCCCATGCATGATGGAGGTAAAGTTCTTCCACTTTTTCTGTTTTTTTTTTTTAATGTAAAAGAATCTGTATAAACCAACATCGTTAGTACGTTATTACATATAACTTTATAGATAACTAGTAGTAGGGCTATGCGTAAGAGCATTTCGGTCTAAATAAAATAAAGACGCATAGGTATGTGTTTAAGCCTTCAGGAGTGTTGTTTTTCTTAGTTATCTCATTTGTCGATTATTTTCCGGAACGATAAAATAGATTACAAAACGGTTGTCCAAGTCCATTATCCATAATTTAGTTTTCCGACTCCCGCGCTTCACTTCCGAATTTTATATGTTAAGTTAGATTTTTTTTCTGAATTCGACTGAAGGTTAACCGTTTCGTAGAAAGCGATTTTTTCACTCAACTTCGATTTACTAAAAAGCAAAATATCAAGTTGGTTGAATTCTGTTTATCCTCATCAGGGTTGTTACGATCGCGATATTTTCCGATCACGATCCCGATCACATACTAAGAAGAAAATGACCGCGATCCCTTTAGAGCGGTTCGCGACTCTCTGTTGGCTTCGACGTATGTGTCAAACTGGTTCAGCCTTAACCCAAAAAGGATTGACATTTGCAGAGAAAGAGTGAAACGTGCAAGCCATGAAGGGAGTTTATGTGGTAGTATATATGGTGGTGTATCACCTCAAACATCTCCCCGAGTTACACCTCCTCCATTCCTTCTTCATGGCGTACACTCTTTCTCTAAAATTGCAATGCTTTTATGTTTGGCTGGTTGCACCAAGGGTTGCACCAATGCACCAGTTTGACACAACACACAAGTGTCGTAGCCAACATGGCGGCGGCGCGTCGTGAACCGCACCATACTGCGAGAGGAAGCTCCGGGGCGATGCTTGGTTTGCAGAAGACTTTTTATTTTTTTACCGTTTCCCTACTGTCTTCACACACCTTAATTTTGAAAATAAACTAACTCGTGCTAAATTTTTACTTTTTTTAAATGTGTCATTTTTGCGAATTTGTGTCGCCACTTTTGGGTCGTCTGTTAAAAATTTTCAAGACGATTGGATAATTTAACGGTATGGGAGAAAATAGTCTTTCTTATCTTAGTCTGTAACGCGATCTTGATCGATGATCAGGATCTCGATCACAATTGAAACCTGCGATTGGTATCGACATCGATTAATTAGGTAATTGCTAATTTTGTGATCATTTTCTGTTTTCGATCACGCACCAATTGTCATTCTCGGGAAAAAACCCGCGTTTGAACGTTTTTTTTTAGCCAAGCAAGTCAATTTTCAAACCAAAGCGCACTTTTTTCTCTCAGATGTGATGTTCAAAATGTACAAGATTTAAAAGCGATCACGATGAAGCGTGATCGGTCACAACCTGATCCTCACATAGATTTTTTTTCAAATGAGAAAAAAGAAATGCTCCCATTTTTTCTTCAATACTAATTTTTTATGGGTAATCTTTCCGCCCAATAAACGAACTTCATTTATAAGGCGATATCTTATTTAGAGTCGTATAAATTCTATAACATATTGATCCGAATTTTCCTTTTTGTTTGTTTGAAAATTGTTTTTTTTTGACAAAAAAAAAAAAAAAAAAAAAAAAAATAGCTTATAAACTTTTCCCGCAGCCTTCAAGAAAATTATGCCTTATTTACATTTAGAAGCGTACTTCGGAAGGGATAAACAGCATTATCTATTTTTTTCTATACGGTGCATTATATTATTGTGACATTATGCCTTATAAACCTTCAGGAGAGTACCCCTGAAGGGATAAATATCGTTCTCTATTTTTTTTCTATTTTACCTACGTATGGTTTCTTTTTTTTTTGCGCTGAAATTTCAAACATTATTTTGGTGCACTGCTGGACGAATTTGAATTGGTACATCATCATACGTCACGTCGTAACAAACAGGTCACGTTGATGACAAAGCAAACAAATTACATGCCATCGCTTCATTGCGAGTGTTGTTGGACGCCACCAAAGAGCAGGCAGTAGCAAATGGTCGTGATTCAAATGAAGAGGTAAACGCAATTTTTTCGTAATAACGTTTAATACAGTGTTTATCCAGCACAGTTCATTCTGTATTAAATATATACATTTGCGCGATAATTTTTTTTTTGCAAATTTATTGCGCAGTTTACTAACACTGGACGTTCTGAAATGACCCCAGTGGAATCGTTCATCGTTAGCGAAGCAGCAGCAGCATCTGCTTCTGTGTCTGCAGCTACAGCCGTACTTTCTAAAACAGAAGCCGGTGTTTCAGCTGTCGTGGATTGTACTTCAATGTCGAACCGACAAGATGTTAATGGTGCGATTGGGAGTATTGATGGTGGTGGTGAGGGAGGTGGAAATGGTGATGAAGAAGTCATCAAACCTCTTGATCTGTCTTGGCCAGAAGGAACACGTAAACAGTTAACATACATATTCCTGGCGCCAATATTGTGGCCACTGTGGTTGACCTTACCAGACACTCGAACTCCACAAGGCAAGTCAGCATTTTGTTTGTTTTTGTTTGTATTTTTCTTTTTTCTTGCATTGCATTGTTAATTTTCTGCCGCCATTAAGAATATAAATTCGCACAAATACGATACAAAAAAATAATAGTGACGTCATAAATAGACCATTTTCACTGTGCGGAAAGCAGTATTAATGTACTCCGGCAATGCTGCAATCCGCTATTTGTAGTCCAACTTTTCATTTTTTTTAAAGTTAAAATAGGCGAGGGGTAGTCAACTCATGATTTGGGTGTACGGATATTTAAATAAAAATATATTTTTTCATATTTTTTATATTTTTTTGTATTTTTTATATTTTTAATATTTTTTCATACTTTTTTATTTTTTCATATTTTTTATATTTTTCTATATTTTTTCATATTTTTCCATATTTTTCATATTTTTTCGTATTTTTGCATATTTTTCGTATTTTTTCATATTTTTTCCTTATCTTTTTAAATTTTGCATGCTAGACCAGTTTGACATCCTGCGTTGCCACTTCTCGAAATCTCATTTAGCAAATCAGGATTGGCCATTTTGGACACAAATGAGAGGCAACACAGGATGTCGAATGGATCTATTATAGCAAACAAGCAATACAAACAGATATTTTTATACAGTATAGGACTTTCTGTATGGACGCAACCGTTTCATATGAAAGACGGAAAATCTAAATCTAATTGATAAAATTTTTTTTCATTAAAAATGAAAAACAGCAAAACATCAAAAGCATTTGAATCGTGCATAGAATTAATAATTAATTTTCAAAGTTTAAATTTTTGAGCTAGTTAAATGAATGAATTTACTTGAATTAGGATTTTTCCTAATTAATAAAAACAATTAATTGTAATTATCATGGCATCGAAAGAGGTATTTCCATAAGAGCCCTTGTTAAATAGCGGGTGTATAGACAGCCGGCCATAGATGCCTAATTCATAATATTACAATTGTGTCCCATTTTCGCTGTTTCACCATTAGTCATCAATAGTGGAGTAAAAATAATTTCATAGTCGAAAAATTGAAAGATGCAATTTTTTCATGAAATTTGTTACTATAAACGATATTATCTCTGTATAAAAACCTTCTTGAATATTATTTAATTTTCTAATAGTTCTAACTTTGCATCTTCTATAAAAATATTGAATTGAAATTCAAACTTTTTAGTAAACTCTTAATAATAAAACACCAAATTTAAAAAAATAAAAATAAAAAAATTATAAATTGAAACATTTTGTATGTACTAAATCATGTAAACAAATGGAACGAAGAACTGAAGTTAAAAAAAAAGGTATAGCTCTGAATTTCGAGGTTTTACAGACGAGGCGAGGCTTAATGTAGTTTTTGCATTAACGCCATCTAGATTTCGTTTCACATAAGGCCCTATACTCCTATGTGATCTGATTTTTTTGGCGCGGTTTCATGGGATTTTGGAATATTAAGTATAGAAATTGTCAATTTCGTTTGTTATCCGTTGATATTTTCTCATATTTTTATTATTTTTCTATATTTTTTCATATTTTTCCATATTTTTCATATTTTTACGTATTTTTTCATATTTTTTTATATTTTTCATATTTTTTTATATTTTTTATATTTTTTCATTAAAAATACGGGGGTGTACGGATATTTTTTCGAGTTGACTACCCCTCGAAAATAGGCAAAAAACTTTAAGGAACGATTTCTCATACTAATTTTTCTACGAGAAATTAAATTCGTGTAGAATATCGTACGTTTTAGCCTATTTTAACTCAAAACAAAATAAAAAGTTGGACTACAAATGGCGGATTGCAGCATTGCCGGAGTACATTAATACTGCTTTCCGCACAGTGAAATTGGTCTCTGGTTTCTTAAATTCATAATAGGTTAGTTAGCAGTGTTCTGCCGAATAAAGTTCTTTCGAATAAAAAACGTATTCTGAATAAGAATACGAATAAAATCTTATTCTTTATTTCGAATAAATTTTTATCCAATTTATTCTTATTCTTTATTCTCGAATAATTTTTAGCTTTATTTTATTTATATTCTTTATTCGATTATCCAAAATTTAAATGAAAAAGTCGAATAAAAAATAAAGTTCTTTCAAGTCTAAAACAGGGGTGTGGAAGAGATGGTTGCCCAACTTGTATCTTTTTTTAACATGGGGCCCTGAAGACAGTTTTCTCTTGTGGATATGTGTAGCTCCGCCTCTAAATCCTCCCCTTTTTTTATAACATGAGGGCATTGACATCTATGAGTTAAAATAGACCCTAAAATCTTGTTATCCTAAAGGATTTGTTCATAGTCTTTTGAGATTTTTCTTATGGTTATCAGCGATCGGTAGCGCAGTTGTTAGTGCGATGGAATGAGAACCTGAAGTACTATGGTTCGATACTCTGTAGGTGCTAATGCATTTCACTACTTTTTTTTTTACTTTTTTTCATTTATTTAATTTTGTAATGCAAAACTGAATCTAATCGGATTAAAAAATAAAACGTATTACTTATTTAAAACTTCAATTTATTCCTGGATTAAAACTTATAAGTAACAGAAGTTGGAGTTTACCGCCTAAAAGTTTGAAATTATTCTCATCTACACTCAACAGATGGCGCTGCCCTCATGTTATAAAAATCTTCAGAGGCTTATGGAGAAAAAGGATACAAGTTGGGCAACCATCTCTTCCACACCCCTGTCTAAAATTTCATGTTTCCACTGGCCGTTTCTCTTTTGTTGGAGTTATCATTGCTGTTTAGCCCTTGAAAAAAGTCATAGGGCCGATTATTGTCTCCTTCTAGTATCGCATCCATCGATTTCACATTTCAGGCTCATAGGTGGCTCTGCCCTGTAAGACTAGGCCGACTAATGAATGATTCCCGTCAAACGGTATTAGTTATGGAATTTACAAAATAGTACTAAGACCAAAAAGTCAGTTTCCAATAACATCCGCAGAAAGCGTTGTCATTATTGCCATGAATACGCTTTGCGGATATGCCACTGAGTGCGGTGGATGTTATTTGAAATTATAATGTTATTTTTTTTTTTTTTTTTTTGGGGGGGGTATCCTAGTTTAATTGGACTCTAATAAATACAGTTCATTTCAAATATACAGTATACAATTTCTTCCATTTTAGAAAAAAAAAATCATTTTGCCTGTACTATTTCAAAACTCCGCCCCCATGGGCGAAGTTGAAAATAAAGAAAAATAAAGAAAATCACTTGAATCAGGCTTAATTACTAACTATTGTTGCAAAAGAATAGTTATTTCATTCAATTACAGATGTTTTTAAATTTAATGAACAAAAAATCCAAACATCATCCTTAAAATTAAGAAAATCATTAGAATTTATTTTATTCGAAAATTTATTCGAAAATTTATTCGAAATACGAATAAAAATAAATTATATTTTTATTCTTTATTCTTTATTCTTCCTTTTTTATTTTTATTCTTTATTCTTATTCTTTATTCGATCCAATTTTCATTTTATTCGTATTCATATTCAAATAAATTTTTTCCTTATTCGGCAGAACACTGTTAGTTAGGCTAATCAATAGGCCTAAAAAGTCAGGATTTTATCAGTAAAGACCAAATTACAATTACAATTTCTTAGATAATTATAACAGTTTGATAGTTTGATGCTACCTACAAATTTATTTACAGATATTTAAAAATAAAATATTTACAGATTATAGGCCTATTAGGGTCTCACTTAACAATTTAACAGTTCCTAATGGGATAAGGTTCGATGCAAAAAATAAAATTAAAACTCAAATAATCAAATTTACATGTGGGATGTAGGCCTAATAGCACTTACGGATGGAACAACAATAAACCGATACAACGTAATAAACAAGAGCTGATACTCTTCTAAATCACTGTTTGTGGCGCGGAATTTTACAATATACGACGTGTCAATTATCTAATGTACCCGAAGTGGAATAGGCTAACAGGCTAACTAACGTACACACATAGGTTGTTTTTGTGGTTTTGGTTGCTTATGACTCACAAGTTATTAAATCGATACAGCTATATAATTGACGATATGATGATGACCGATTCATTTATTTTAGGGAAGCGGTTCTTTGTCATAACCTTCGTTGGTAGTATTCTTTGGATTGCTGCCTATTCGTATTTGATGGTTTGGTGGGCTAATTTGACTGGTGAAACGGTTCACATACCTCCAGAGGTAAGTGTATACTGGTACATTTAGGCTATTAACGCAACGTCGCAAACTCCTAGATCGCTCATTATTGTTCATTGAGTCGTCGTTATCTTGTGTATTTTTTCCTTGTTTTCTCTGTAGGTTATGGGACTTACATTTTTGGCTGCTGGAACTTCGATCCCTGATTTAATAACGTCGGTGATCGTGGCACGAAAGGGTTTGGGAGACATGGCTGTCTCTTCTTCGGTTGGATCAAATATTTTTGATATTTGCGTCGGGTAATTTAAAAAACAAACAAACATTATTTAACATTTTTTTCTCAATTAAAATATTCTCTCCATATGCACACCCTATAATACCTTTAAGTCATCTAATTAAAAAAAATATACATAAATGTTTTAGAAACCAAAGAATTCGCAATGAGACAAAATTATTGTGTAGCCTACGTCGCTAAAATTTCGTATCTAAAAGCCGGATTGGAATAAAAAAATCCAAAGCCAAAAACTTTTTTGATAATTTTTCGAGTTATCAGATTAGACGAATGTTAACTTGAGAACAGAAAAAACGGAAAGTTGCAATCCTTTCTGCATTGACTTTTGAGACATACAAAATGAGTTATAAATTATACAACTGTGTGAAACTTTTATGTTATTTGCCAAATTCTTGAAACAAATCTGAAATAGAATTACCAGAATTACCGACACCATTTCATTTGTGTGTAATCGATAGTGCTTTTAAATTCTATTTCTAATAATTCAACATAATCAAAAGAAACTAAATTCAAAACCAATAAGTTAACATGAGTTTTCTTGCCTTTTATACATTTTCATGTCCTGAACTACAACTGGAAAATGTACTTCAAACAAAACAGTCTACCGCTTCCATGGTTACTATATTGCATCATAATCGGAAGCCCAGTGCAAGTGAGCAGTTCGGGAATGGCTTGCTCTGTTCTCGTCCTTTTCGGCATGCTTTGCTTTGTCGTTCTGAGCATTGCGTGCTTTCGATGGAAAATGAACAAGGCCCTAGGAGTAACCATGTTCCTATTCTACTTCGTTTTTGTCGCCGTTTCTCTTGGATTTGAGTATGGCACTTTAAGTTGTCCGGTTTAGTTATTCTCATTCTGACGATGGAACCACTTCAACGGAGTTACCATATATTTAATAAAGATACTTTTCTTTGTTTATAAATTTACATTTATCAGAAACAAGCTTTTGTTGACACTTAACGATTACATATTATTTTATTTTTCTGTTGTTCAATATTACCATTTCATTCTTTTTGTTTTGTTGTAAAACTCTAGTTATTAGATATTTTCGACACGCGTCCACGCCCTCCTTATTAGGCCCATCTGCCTCGATTTTACATTATGTTTTATTTTCAATTCTGCCTTTTCAAATTTAAGTTTTACATGATATCGCTTTCCTGGGACAGTAACTTTTGTGAAATAATAACCATCCATAGACGCCTAATTAAGCTGAGAAAATTTTAGTTAACATTTTTTATCGTACATTTGTTACAGATGACTCAAGGAGCGTGCCCCCCCCCCTCCCCCGTGTGCGATCCAACATCCAACCAGATTGAATCAAGTTATTATTCTTTATTTAAGGATATTGGAATATATACTCTACTAGTTAACTTGGCAGCGAACGAAAATTTATCATTTAATTCTATTTCTTACTACACGAAAGGATTGTTAAAAATATCATTATTTGATACCATGAATGAAATCATGTAACTTAAACAAAAGCATATTTACGTTTTAGGTCTCAGTTTAAATTTTATAGGCATACCTGAAAAATGTATCTTGTAACAATTTTAAGAAATTCGTGTAATTTTTGGTAGCTTGTTTTTAAAATCATTTACGGTATAATCAGGTATAGGAATCTCTTATACCATGGTATAACGTTTATTAATCTTTTCAAAATAGCTTATAGTAAAATTATTATTGTTCGCGATTGCTTATCTAGCTCACGTAGTAAAAGTTTGATGTAAAACTAAAACCCCGTTTTACGATTAACTTATTCTTTTTCTTTGGTATTTTGGATCAGCAGATGCAATCTCAAATTCTCAAAGCACATAGACTTACACAGTACAAGATAAGAAAAAGAAACTAAAATTTCAGACAAAGTAAAAAAGCATTGAATAAAATATTGCTGCAGATATTTATTTACACAAAGTAGACTACTATAGTTGATTCCTTCTGTATGTAGAAGTCCATTCATTAACTAAAAAGATTTCTGAAAGGGAAAGCTGAAAGCAATAACACATTCATTTATTATCACGCACAATGAATTTAGTTACTTTGAAATTTCCTTGAATATTAATATTTTGTGTTGAGGTTTTTCTTTTCTTTTAAATTGTGTAATTTACTAGTCTGTGTGACAAAAATTTTTACTTAAAATATTGAAAATAGGGTTAGCCTGTTTTCAGACAATTCCTCCAGACATCGATGGTCGTATTTTAGTACTGGTAATGGAAAGTAGACATGTGATTTTTCGATATCCTTCATATTCTAGATCAATTTGTAAAGCCCCTTCCTCTCGATTCTTTAACTCGATATCTTGTTATTGTGTACGTGCAAAGGATAGCAGAAATGGCTAATAACAACTTTCATTTTTTGGGTCAAAAGCAATACACATGGAAATTCAGTAGGATCTATCAGTTTAAGAAATCACAGAAAACTTTTGATTGTATTTCTTCAATTTTATCTCAACTCGATGACAGGCGACCGACTATGGGGTGCCGTTTTCGTGATTAAACATTTAATATCTAAGGAAACATGATAATCTCAAACATGTAACCAATCTTTAACTTATAGCCGAGGGTAATTAATTTTTAACCTCGTACAAAATGTAACATGAAATTTTTTAAATGAGCTTTATAATTACATACAAAACCTTCCGTGAAAATGTTAAATATATCTGTACAAAAATCGAAGTTGAAATTCAAATTATTTTATTTTTGTATAAGTTTAGTACTTCTAAGTATTAAAAATTAAAAAAAAAAATTCCCACATGTTCTACGTCTTTTACTTTACAACTTATCAAATTTTCATTAAAATCAAGTGTAAAATAGGTTATTTACGAAGGAAATAGTAAAAGACGGTCAAATAATTTTCAGCCGCGGTTTACATGGGGCCTTATGCAAAAGCGGCCTTGACAAAAGTATCTTTTTCTAGTAAACAACAAAACTTAAAAATTTGAGGCTTTCGCCATTAAATAAATAAGATTATGCCCGATTGATTCTGAAAAGGCCAATTAAAAGCAATGTATAGTTTCCGAATTATTGATGCCGCGCGGCTGAAAATTATTTGACTGTCTGTTACTATTTCTTTCGTAAATAACCTATTTTACACCTGATTTTAATGAAAATTTGATAAGTTGTAAAGTAAAAGACGTAGAACACGTGGGGATTTTTTAAAAAATTTATTTATACTTAGAAGTACTATATTTATACAAAAATAAAATAATTTGAATTTCAACTTCAATTTTTTTACAGAAATATTTAATATTTTCACGGAAGGTTTTGTATGTAACATCCTAAACACTTGAATAATAAAGCTCATTTAAAAAATTTCATGTTACATTTTGTCCGAGGTTTTGGGTTTATTTTGCGTAACTTCCCTCGACTATTATTACAATCTAAGATCTAACGTCAATCTAACACTCATCTCATTACAGTTTAAGTGTTTGTTGATTAACACTCATTTTCGATATTTAAAACCGATTTCAATATTTAACAATGATGAATCAGAGCCATAAAGCCTATGGTTGATCGACTTCATAAGTAAGTTCACTGGGGCCATCGCCCCGGGTAAAAGCTTTTGTTTTCCGTACTGCCTCAAGTGAGTGTGTAGTGAACTTCGTAGAGACTTCCTAGAGTAATTTTTTCTAAGTCCCGTGTGAAAATAAAAAATCCCCTAATTCCACAATAAAACTTAAAAAAAGACATTTCTTGACCGAATAATGTGTTTTATCAGTTTTGCCTTTTAAAAGAATGAAACTAGAAATTTTTTAGGCCCAGGCCGTTCAGCTAAGTACTGACTCACAGCACGTTTCAGACTTTCAGTAATTTGGTAAAGAAATTTTTCGTCTGAATCTGAGTCTATGTACTCTCTAAAATTTGAATTTTCTGAATAGCCTGACCCCCGATTTTATCATTTCTTTCTCTGACAGGCAATTTGCTTGCGAATTATCACTCAGGTAATGGTTAAAAAGCCACTAAAAATAAAAATAAAATAGTTTTCAATATCAAATGTGTTCGAAGAAAGTGTGCGATTCATTTAGAATATAACTACTATTAGTACTATTTGGTAAAAAGGATTGCGCTCTAGATTTACATTGGTATCGTCTGTCAAGAAACTTCCCAGATAACACAAGTCAGTCCGGTGGATGTCCAAAAGATGTCAACTTCGGACATTGGTCCTATCCTTTGGATGTCAGCTAGACACCCTTCGAACATCCCAGCCGAAACGGTTATCCAAGCGATGTCCTTTTTTAAATTTTTGTCCGCCCTATCCAGCGCCTCAGGCTGTTCTACCAACATCCGAAACAGACATATAGACCTTATTAAGATCAATAGGTATGAGTCAAGCCAACCCCTCTAGCGACGCGTTGTAGTGTAAAGGGATGCCGTGAACAGCCGCTTCTTTTTTTGTTTGCCGGATGTGGTTGCTCGGCTCCGAGTAATAAGGTCTATAGACCTTATTGCGTTCTAAAGGTATGAGTCAAGTCAACCCCTCTAGCGGCGAATTGCAGTGTGAAGGGGTGCCGTGAACAGCCGCTTCTTTTTTTGTTTGCCGGATGTGGTTAGAAGTCAGGCTTCTAACGGTAGCAGACGACTACCAAATTTTTTCAACATTTTCTGTCATTATTTATTTATTTTTAATAACAAGATTCCTTCGGTAATGTCCTTCGGAGATTTTTGGTTAATCGCTAGAATACCAAATTAATTTATCCACATAATTTATATTCCATGGCAAGTCGACTGGAAGACATGCCAAATGTAAGGGAAATGATGGTAAACTATGATGGGTTTTCGAACAAATAGCTTGATGAATTTTTTTTCAAAAATTTATTATTATCAATAGGTAGAAGGCTATTCGTCCGTCGGACGGAAATATAGCACCGGGGCTATTCTTCCGTCCGACGGACGAATACCCAGACAGAATATTTTGTCTTGAACACGTCTTTTACCCGTCATTACAAGACTGGTCAATGCCACTTTAATTCATCTTGAAAGGAAGCATCTCCGTCTTTAAGATGAGTTCTAACGGTCTTAATGTCCGTATATTTCTGATCCAAAGGTAAAGAATATATCTATATTGATGACAAAAGACCGTCCCTAGAGTCGAACACTGGACCTTCATGTTGACTCGCTAGCTTGCTAACCACTACGCTGTCTAGTTCGTTATGTACGTACATCGTTATAGTGACTTCTAAAATCGGTTTATGTTCTGTATGGGTAGTGCCATTCCTTTCCAGGGCTATTCGTCCGTCGTGAAGAAAATTGTATATGCTTTAAATAGGGGAGATTTTACAAAACTATCCCCGCAAGTTAAGTCTAGTTATGGGAACTCTCAATAAAAAGTATGTAAGAATGAAGAACATAGAATAAAAATCAAAGATAACTATTTTTTTTCGTGAAGACCAAGATCAATTATAGATTAAATGTCTTTAAAAAATCAAAAGTAACTTTTTTTGAAGTAGGGTACTAGAATTCAGGGCAAGGAACGGAAGTCTTTACGTATAACGTAATTCGGTTTAAGCAACCTTCTTTTGGAATGTGAAAAATTTTTTTGATGCGTAAAACCGTTTAAAAACTGATATCATTTTACGCAACACTAAAAAAGCCTGAAGTCTGTATGTTTAAAACCATATGTTGCTTAAACCTAATGACGTTATACGTAACGCAAGAAAGGTAAATTTTTTAGAACACTTAAATTTTCTTGTTTGAACGTAACTCTATATTTTATATTGAAAAACAATATTGTCTGACTGAGGAATAGATTTTATCATCGTAAAATTAATTACTTATAGATCTTATTGTATTTATAAGTGCGCGAAAAGCCAAAAGTCGTGCGCAGCTTACTCCAATGAGCACCAATGTGGCCTATAGTGGATGGAACTAAACATTGCTTTATGCTTGACTACTACTTGATAGCAAATGCATTGTTCGGCGTATGCACCCACTTAGTTACCAAGTAATAGTCATACATACATAAAAGTGATAAGACTCATACATAAAAAAAATTTTAGACTGCAGTGGTGCGCATTGCTGTAAGCTGCGCACCACTTTTGCTTTACGTGTACTTATAACTACAATAAGATCTATAGCTGAAAAAAACCGACGGTGGACATTACTTTTAATTTTTTAAAGACATTAAATTTATAATTGATCTTGTTCTATACGAAAAAAAAATTATCCTTTATTTTTACTTTCTATGTATTCTTTATTCTTACATACTTAAATGTTTCTTTGAATTATCTTTTAGTGTCTCTTTATTGAGAGTTCCCATGTAATAGAACTAGGCTTAACTTGTGAAAATAGTTTTGTAAAATCTCCCCTATTTAAAGCATATGCAATTTCCTTCACGACGGACGAATAGCCCTGGAAAGGAATAGCACTATTCGTCCGTCGGACGGAAGAATAGCCCCGGTGCTATATTTCCGTCCGACGGACGAATAGATTTTACCTTATCAATAATATGAATCTCCGTTCTAAATACTTATAGGAAATTATTTAATTTACTTCTTACACTCCGGTGTTACATCCACTTTCTTGTGTGATAGGAGAGGTTTCACATGCGAATTTATAACTAATTTATTATAGTAGATTTATTATAGTAGATTTTTTAATTTGTTACACTGGTTAATTCCAGAGTTTTGTACTATTGCCATTCTCTTATTTATTTCATTTTAATATTTTCTTTTGTTTTTTTTTCTTAATAGTTTCGCCACTACATATATAGTTTCCTAATTGAAAAACATGGCTAACGAAAGTAAAACATTTCGTTCGTTTTTTAAGATAGCATATTGTTAACTTATTTAAAATATTTTTGCATTAAAAATCTCGAAATAAACTAGTTTATAAAGTTCATTTGTCAAATAGATGATATAATGTAGTTGTTTTAGAAAAACTATATTTTGGTCCGAAGACTAATTGATATCATTCATTCTAGCAACTTATTTTGTTGACAGAAACGAAGGTATGCAAATAAAAGCGACAAGACTTTCACTATTCGGCAACCAACAAGATAAAGACTCGTTATCTAGTTGTAAGATTATTATCTAGGGTCTTAACTGGATTAAATATTCTTATCTATTGCCTTGTCCCGATTTATTTAATTGGAACCCTTGTTTTATTACATTGTTTTTAATTGATAAATCCCCATAATTAACTTTATTATATAACGAATTTGCACGGTGCGTCATTCGTCATCACCATCATCAATTTTATCTTAATGCCTTACATTAACATTGCTTTAATACAATATCAATATATCACATCAAAACTTTTATTATAGATTGACGTGACAACGACGTCAAAATTGAAAAGGTTTCACAACTAGATATATAGTTTTCTTATTGAAAAATATGGATAACGAAAGTAAAGCCTTTCGTTCGTTTTTTTGAGATAAAATATTATTAACTTATTTAGAATAATTTTTGCATTAAAAATCTCGCAATAAACTAGTTTAAAAGGTTCATTTCTTAAAAAAATATGTAGTTTAGTTGTTTTGGTAAAACTATATTTTGGTCTAAGGACTAATTGATATCATTCATTCTGGCAACTAATTTTGTTGACAGAAACGAGGGGTGCGTCCAGGCGGTATTCGATTGAATTGGTTTTTGACACGTGATCACCAAATACCAATGATATTGCTTGGAATTAATCCAAGCATAGCCTACTTTATTATAGGAAGCCCAAAGGAAGAATATCTCTCGCGTGTTGGAAAATTGAAGCCTACTTTGCTCACCTTTTCTTCCGATTTCCCATTCTCCAAGTAGACACACGGGAGCCATCTGGTGATCGAAATAATGACACCTCAGGGTGAAAGTTAAATAAAAAGGGGGGCTATTTCTTTTCTGGCGGCAAAAAGCAACGCCCTCTTTCTGTGATGACGTCACTCGCGTAAAAGAATGGACGTCGAGAGATGTTAAACCAATGTGTATTCACGGTGTAGAGTAGGGACAGACGAGGTGACGGTATCACTCGTGTGACAATTGAATGGAGACTAGTTTAACGGGAGGTAGGGAGGCTGTCAGGTAGCCGACGGGCAATGCACAGTTGCAAGGTCGCATAAAGTCATCACACGTCCCTTTTTTCGAGTTAAAGTGTAACTTTCACTTAACCTTAACATGTAAATTATACCATGAATGAATTGAATTTATGAGACAGATACACGCAAATTATTTAGGGAAACGTTCGGGTGGTTTTGTCTTGCGTGTCGATCGTCTTGGTGCCTCATTGATGTATGTCTTTGCTTTGCCTCGTGTTCGACGGGTTGTCGTGGCTGGATTTTCTTCCGGCGGAGGCGATTGAGCAGGGGCTGGTTGAATAGACGGCCACGGAGTTGATTTTCCTGGCATGACAGGAATTCGTTTCCGCAGCATTCGTCGGTTTCGACGGAAGAGGCGACCGGCTGGTGTCTTAACGATGTAATCCCGATTTGGGCCAACTTCCGTAATGATTGCTGGGGTTGCCCACTGCTTGGAGATGGGATGTTGAACTATCACGTGATCTCCTACTTTAAATGGCTGAAGTGGGTTAGCTGTACGGTTGTAATGCTCGATCTGGAGTTCTTTTGCTCTTCTTGCCCTTTTTTCCAGTATGTCAGCTTTCTGCTGCCATTCGGGTGCAAATGATCGGCGATGAGCTGGTAGAGCGTCGCGTACTGGCCTATTGAATACCATTTGTGCTGGTGAGGCGGCACCTGAGCGAGGGGCGTTCCTAAAAAGAAGAATAGATTTTGCGAATTGATTAACGTCGAAGGAGCCTTTTCTCCATGAGCCAGGGATGAGTTTCTTCATGCTGCTGATTGCTGCCTCGGCGAAACCGTTTGACTGTGGATAATGAGGGGTTGAGTTTCCGATTGAAATGCCCCAATCTCTGGCAAAATCTTTAAATTCGACGGCATTGAACTGGGGCCCGTTATCACTCCAGAATTTGATAGGGGCCCCTGGACCTCGAATAAAAAATTATCGAACTGCGTCGACAACACGACGGGCTGTTGTGTTTTTATTCGGGAAGGGAATGACGTCTGGCCAACCACTGTATTGGTCAGCAATGATGAGAAAATCGCGTCCGTTGATTGTAGCTAGGTCGGAATGTAGCTGTTCAAATGGACGTGTTGCTGCTTGATGTTGAATGAGCGGCTCACGTGGAAGCGATGGAAGTTTTTCGGTGCAGGACTGGCATGATCTAGCGGCGTTCGTGATGTCAATGTCCATTTCTGGCCAATACACGGTTAATCTTGCCCGCTGTCTCAGTTTTGTAGCACCTTGATGCATGTTGATTAAATCTTGGAGCAGGGGTTGACGGCATTCAGCTGGAATCACGATTCTGGCTCCGGCTACGATCATTCCGTCTTTCTCGTCAATCGCTAGCTGAGATCTCATATTCCAAAACAGACGAAGAGAAAGAGATAAATTACATTTGTCATTCGGGAAACCGTTAATGATGGTTTCCCTCAACTCGATCATCTGTTTATCCTTTTGGGTGGCCATTTTGATGCTTTCTAGCACGGGATCCAATACTGATGCGTCGGATCCGCTGATGGCGCTGATGAGAGATAGTCTGGTGAATGATGAGGCTGCTCTTTCTGCTAGCTCGTCTTTTGCGGATGCTCTGTCTACCGGCGCTCTGGATAAGGCGTCTGCGTCGATGTTTTCTTTTCCGGGCACCCACCGAGCTTTAAATTGGTAACGCTGCATCTTAAGTCGAAGGAGGAGAATACGGGGGTTGTCAAGCTTGTCAAGGCTGTGATCATTCAGGATCGGAACTAACGGTTTGTGATCCGTGATGAGCTCGAACGTTGGCAGGCCTTCGATGAACTGGCGACATTTTTGCATCGCCCATGCTGTTCCTAAACATTCTAACTCGATCATTGCATACCTTGACTCGGCTTCGGATAAATATCTGGAGCCCGCTTGAACCATCCGCCAGCTCCCGTTCGCATCTTTTTGCTTTAAAATAAATCCCAGGCCGAAAAGGCGCGATGCGTCGACATGCAGAGCTGTTGGTCGTTTCTGGTCATAAAATGCCAGATCGTGAGTTTCGGACAAGGCTTCTCTGGCTTTGAGGAACGCTTCTTCATGCGTTGTCGTCCACTCCCACGTCAGGTCTTTCTTCAAAAGGGGTGAAAGCGGTTTCAGCGACTCAGCAACTTTGGTAGAAAAATTGCCGACCTGTTGACATAAACCATGGAAAGATCTTACGTCTGTGATGTTTTTTGGCTGTGGGAATTCGCGGATTGCTTTAGTTAAATCCGGATTCGGCTGGAAACCTTGGGAGCTCACAATGTAGCCTCCGAACTTCGCCGTTGGTTGAGCAAACACCATTTTGCTAACGTTGATTGCGATGTTGTGGTCTTCTTCTCGTTGAAAAAGACGACGCACCAGCTTCAAATGTTCTTCATAAGTAGCGGAAAAAAACGATCACATCTTCGACTATTCTTCGGCTATTCTCGATGTCGTCGAAGACTTCGGAGACGCGACGTCTGTAGTCGTCTCCTGCATGAGTTATTCCGAATGGAAGCCGCAAATATTGATATCGGCCAAACGGAGTTGAAAACGTCGTGAGTGCTGACGATTCTTCGTCCAGCTGGACTTGATGATATCCTTTCAAGGCTTCGATCACCGTGAAGAACTTCATTCCTGGAGGAATCGTCCAAACTGCCTGGAACGGCGTGGCCGTGTCGAATCTCGGCCGGATGATGTTGTCGTTGAGGATTGTGAAATCCACACACAGACAAATGTCACCGTCTTTCTTCATTGCTATCACGATCGGATGAACCCACGCTGTTGGAGCAGTCACCTTCCGGACAATTTTCTGCTCCTCGAGATGGTTCAGCTCTTTCTTCAATTTTGGCAAAAGGGGCTCTGAGACGGGACGAGATCCCCGGAAGGCAACTGGAACCGCTCCTTCCTTTAACTCGAAATGACATGCCGGGCCCACCATGGGACGACAGACTCCGTCAAAGATGTGAGGAAAATCGGCTGTTTATATCTTCTGATCCTCGTTCTTCCTTTCTTCCGTCGGGTTGACAACGACAGACGCCATGAGATGTGGAAAAAATTTGGAGCTCAGATCTTTCACAGGCTCCTCCTTGATTGCATAGACGCTGTCGTGAGGATAACCCGCTGGTAACATTCCAAGTGCCTTTTGAGTTGACTTCGAAAGCACTGGTTGCTTGAGCCCTTGTAGAACGTGAAAAGTTGTTTTGATTGATTTACTGATGTTACCTTTCGGCCAGCGTATTGTTGCTTTGAATGTTCCGTCGCTGACGATGGGGCTTCCGGTAGCTGTAACGGCGTTGGTGCCCCTTGGCAACAATTTGGCCTCGGTGATCTCATTTTGGTACATATCGGCCGGGATGGCGTCGATTTGCACCCCTGTGTCTGGTAAAATTCAGATGATAACTTCTTTCTTACTTCCACTGGGCTGAATTCCTGCTTCGATGAGATCAGTTTCTTTTGTGCCGGCGATACGATGCGGAGAACTGGAGTCGAGTGTGATGCATCCAGCTTGAGGTAGCTTTGTACTTTTCTTGGAGTTGCATACTTTTTCGAAATGACCGATCTTGGTACATTTGTTGCACTCCTTTCCATTCGCCGGGCATTGTTGACGTGAGTGGCGCGTTTTGCCGCCACAATTCCAGAAACCATCTGATTTGTTGTTCTCTTTCGACTGGCTTGGCGATGGTTTGTCTCTGGCTGGGTGATGAGAAGAGTTTGAATTATTCTGCTTCTGTGTTTTACCTTTCTTGTACGTGGACTTGGGCAGTGCTTGAATTGCTGCCGCGTCGCCTGATTTCAGATTTGTCGCTTGTTGAGAAGCGGCTTCTGCTACCCGTAATATGTCGATGGCTTGATCAAGGGAGAGAGTTGCTCCTCTCTCCAGGAGTTTTCGTTGAATTTCGTCATCGTAAACTCCATAGACTAACTGGCCTAAGATGCGTGTTGGTTGACAACTTGCGCAGCAGTCGACGGTGAATTCGCATTTGCGAGCGAGTTCACGGAGATCACACAGCCAGTTGTCGGCTGCTTCGTTCGCTCGTTGTTTGCTCAAGGCGAATTGTTGGCGCCAAACATGTCGATTTCTTCCTGCGTTGCAGCGTTCACGAAATTTCTGGATGACAGTCTCGTGGTCTCCTAATTGGGCATCTGTTAGTCCCATTGACATTACGGCCTGTAGAGTTTCCTTCGTTAGACAAGAAAGTAAAATGTTAGTTTTGTAGGCTGGGCGATCATCCTCATCGAGCACTGTGTCGATAGTTGAAAGCGCGAGGAAGATTTTCCATTGTTGATGCCATAATTCGAACGAATCCTTGTATTCGTCGAGATCGAAACGCGGAGGAGATCCGTATGGCTTGAATGCTTTGGGTGGCATGGCTAACACGTGGTCGTCTTCTTCCTCTTCTTCTTCAGCCGCGGCAACTTGAGTGGAATCGCTGTTAGCGTCTCCTGATATCTTTGCTTCATCGTTCTTGTGTTTCACCATAGATGAGTGGAAGGGTTCGTTGTTCGATGAAAATGTTCAAGATGGCCGTAAATGGGGTTTTGCGATTCAATTATACAAAAACCCCTAACCAAATAAATTTTCGTTGAATTATCGAGACCAAAAACGCATACACACTCACAGAAAAAAGGATGGCGCCACACGTGTGAATCAAAAATTATCGAGACAAAGCGCTGTCTAGCCGCGCGGGATCACATAAAAAGTGGCCCCTACAAAATAACACTGATTTGAGATAAATGGTAATACTTAACACCGTTGATGTAGATTCAAAATACCAACTGCGCCATGTGATGACGTCACTCGCGTAAAAGAATGGACGTCGAGAGATGTTAAACTAATATGTATTCACGGTGTAGAGTAGGGACAGACGAGGTGACGGTATCACTCGTGTGACAATTGAATGGAGACTAGTTTAGCGGGAGGTAGGGAGGCTGTCAGGTAGCCGACGGGTAATGCACAGTTGCAAGGTCGCATAAAGTCATCACACTTTCTTACAATCTCATTCCCTTCCTTCGCGAATGAAATCATATCGATAGACCGTGTTTTCAAATATCGCCACTAGACGATAAATTGGCTCCCGTGGGTCTACTTAGGGCGGAGCAAATAAGAGGAAGAGAACCCAAATTGGATTCCAAAAAAAGTCCAAACCTTTCGGCTTTCTTATATACAGTAGGCTATGATCCAAGACAAGAATCACCTCAGAATTACAAAATGGTCTGCGTTGCCAAATTTTTCTAATAGTAATATCAAAAATGGTTTTCCGTAAAAAGCAGACGACATAAAAATGTCGATGCAGCAAGAGGAAAGACGTTCAACTTAAACCACGCTTAAAACTATTGTAGTTAATGGCGTTACTTATGTACTTTACAGCTCTCCAAGCGTGCAAAGTATGATACGTTATTAAATTTTTTTATTTTTGCATTGATGAAACAGATATTTTTCTATTTACTGTCACTTTCTTCTATGACCTCCGAGTAGTATGCTGTAATATCGTTTCTTTTTTCTATGGCCCTCTCATCCACATAATTAGTACAGGACAGATATAACACACATATAAACATTTCTCGCCTCTTGTAAGACAGAAAATGGCACAAAATCACAGAAAAAAACATAAATGCCTATGGGAACTTCTGACAGAAACTTCTGACAGCCTTTACATAAAAGTGAGAAGCAGACGAATGACAAGGCAAACTTCTGACAACGTGAAAGAAAGGAAAAGCGTTGCCAGATCGCAATAAATCGACACAAACATAATTTCGCCGGAACACTCTTTCTCTCCTTGCTTATTACTTGTTTGTGTACTTTAATTATATTGGCTTAATACAAGGGGATCCCGTGTCCACTACATATGTATTTTACCTTATTCAGTGCTATACAAAATTAATCTTACAATGTTTCATGTTTTACAACAAATGGGAATTAAAATAAGCTACATAGTTAAAACTAATATCATTTCTGTTACGTTCAAAAGATATATTTTAATGAAAAATAACAAAAGAGTACAACAGGATTTTCAAGAATTATTTTATTTCCCGAATGAATTCTCGGATAGTTTGTGAGATTCTCGTCCAGCCCTCAAAACTGAAGATAACCTATATGATTTAAAGTAATACCAATTCTAGGACTCATAAGTTAGAATTTTCATGGATTTCATAATTATCCAATGTACTCATAAGTAGTATTAACAACCAAGTACTTCAATGAATATTCATTCATCAATTGAATATTTATATAGCTCATTTATTAAAAGTCTACAAAATTTGAATTAAAAAGTTACAAATTAAAAAAAAATGATAACGACAACTCTCTTGTGTATTTTACCTTATTCAATGCTATACAAAATTAATCTTACAGTGTGTTCCGGCCTATTATTTTATCACAGTAGAATGCTGGGTTTTAAATTAATAGACTCGGACGAGGGGGTAGAAACACACAAGAGGTTTTGTATTTCTGTTTTGTTACGAAATAAGTTCAGCTATGTTCTGTTGCAATCGGTCCCTCTCTGATGATAAATGGGGCGGCTAGTTGACTGGCAAGCGGTTACAGTTTGAACATGCCAAATGTGAAAAGGGACTTAAGCTCAAGCTAAAATAATAAGAGACAAAGAAATGACTAGGGACATAAATATATTGACACTTACGCGGAAGTGGCCAGGCATTCGCCGCAACCCTTCCTTAATTCGATCTCACACACGGTAGACGAGATGACGTTCAGCTACACGTCAGTACACACAACTACTACTACCACACACAGAAGACTGGCGATCCTTCGGGCCGCTTGCGCCCTCTAGTGAGGCTACGCAAGGGCCTTGGGGTACACACAGTGAACTGAGAGGAATGGGTAAGGAACAAATGAGCCGTCTGCTACTACGCCGACAGAATCGCTAAAGCTATGGAAGCCGGTTGCCAGCCGGCCCGTGTCAAATCACAGCGTGTAGAGTGTAGCCTGAGGTGAAACAGAAAAGGCCTAGCTAGAGATGAAACAATACACAAAAGACAGGTGTGGAAAGGTGCGTATTCAAAGCAAGAGTGGGGGTTTTTAAAGAAAAAGGTATAAGGAAAAGAGAGGGAAGGGACAAGCATGTATAATTTCGATGTTACCAAATTAGTTGTCGCGCACATATCAGGCCCTGTTTCCGTCTTCGGAAACACCAGGATGATGTTCTTCTAGCAGACACAGCTTAAGACCGACCGGTTGTAGTAGTGTGTGGTGATGTGCGGATCGGATTTTCCATCCGGAAGTTTTTCCATGCCAGGAGAAGAGCGGACAACTTTGACGTCAGCTGAGCGGACGACATTATCTGGTCTGATTTTTACGGAGGTTACGCGACCAATTGGCCAAGTTCCTCTTGGTGAATTAGGAGTGGCGACATCCAGGGTGGGGAGCAGCAGTAAAAAGTGATTAGGGGTTAAAGCTTCGAGGTTATTCGGATCAACACTGACGTGAGTTAGTATTCGAGAGTTAAGAAGCGCTTCGGCTCCTACGATTGCCGTGTAGGACGTCTTCGGTGACTGATTGCTCGTTCAGGATTGCACGAAGGGCAGATTTTTGATGAGTCACTCCCAAGATCCTCCAAAATGAGGAGCAACGGGAGCACTGAATCTCCACTCGACTGGTTGATTTTTCAGTTTCTCAATTTTCTTGATGAGATCGGCCTCGTTCCAGCGTTAAAGAGCGCGATTGATTTCCTGTTCTCCAGCAACAAGGTTGGTCCCGTTGTCGCTATAGCAGAGTTTTGGAAGGCCGCGACGGTCCACGAAACGAGAGAACGCGTTGATTAATGAGTCCACGTCTATGGAATCGGCGAGCTCAATATAGCGCGACAATCCTTACAGGTGAAGATGACTCCATACCTCTTTAAGGATCGTCTAAGAAGCACAACTGTCAATGGGCCGAAAAGTCAATTCCTACATTGGTGAATGGCGGAAGATGAGCCGGTACGGCCTGTACGTATGGCCTGCTGACCGGTAACGGACCCATCAATGGAGGTTCTGGCTGACTGTTGCGACGCTTGCAGGTGAAACAGTGACGAATCAACCGATTTATCAACGATCTTGGATGGAGGATGTGATATTGTGCACGGACCGCATGGAGTGTTGGCTCTGTAGAAGAATGAAGATTTAGTGCATGAATTTCACTGATGAGCATC
This sequence comes from Daphnia galeata, assembly GCA_030770115.1. NCBI lineage: Eukaryota > Metazoa > Arthropoda > Branchiopoda > Diplostraca > Daphniidae > Daphnia > Daphnia galeata. The sequence continues at coordinate 6,600,660 of CM061119.1, forward strand.
TTAGATAGCTGGCTTTCAGATGACATGATAATTGGGTGTTAGGTGTTCTCGGGAAGAGACGAGTGTTGAATCCTTTCGCCAACTCGAAGGATGCCATGTGGATCAAGAAAAGGATTAAGATTGGCGAGATGAGATTCTGTTGGGACTGGTAACTTCTTTTTTAAACATCTGATTTCTTCGTAAAAGAAATGCCGCTGATTGACCCGAATTATGATGCGCAATGACTAACGAAGCTCAGAAGCTTTGAGGAAAGGTGATGAGATTAAATTTTGAGGGTTGATGTGTCGATTATTAACAAATCAAAGCAGCCATGCAATGGTCCGCTACACTTTATGTAAATTTGATGATTTTTGAAAGAATTTAAATACCGGATGGTCAAGAGTGACTTGAATGTGGCCGACCCGTTTTGCTGGCGAGATTTCAGGGTCGTTGGGTGACGGCTTATTATTGACTCCAGTTGATGGCTAAGAATTTTCAGGAAGAGTTAAAAATTCTGGGCCTCGAAACCACCGATGTTGAGTAGTGAGATGAGTAGCAGGGATACCATGCGAGCAATCATCGGCCGAATTCAATTCACCAGGAATGTGGCGCCATTGGGTGACGACACTGCTTTCGAGAATTTCCGTTATTCTGTGAGCGAAGATGGCATGGTACGTAAACGATTCAGAATTGATCCACTGCAGAACGGTCTGGGAATCGCACCAATAAAAAGTTTGAGAAGTGATCGATCCAAGTTCATTGGTAACTGAGTCGCAAAGGCGAACACCAAGAACTGCTCCTTGTAATTCCAAACGCGTGATGGAAAGCTGGCGTAATGGCGCAACTCTCGATTTTGAAATAATTGAGCCAGAAATTTCCGGATGGATATTCAGCTCTGAGATAGACAGCCGCACCAAAGCCGAGTTCCGATGCGTGGGAGCAGACGTGTAATTCATAGGCGACGGGTTTTAAGGCTAACCGGCAGCAGCGTGGAATCTTGAGGGATGCGATGGATTGTAGCTCATTAGCCCATGACGTCTAAATGTCAATAAGCGTTGGAGGCAGAGGATCGTCCCAATCAGCTCCGGATCGCCAAATATCCTGAAGGAATATTTTTGTCATCACTATGGGAGCGAGCAGTCCGAGCGGATCGAAGACGGAAGCCACTTCTTGTAGTTCTTGTCGTTTAGTTTTCGCCTGCGTTTTAATGGAAGATTTAAATGTGAATGAGTCAGTCTAACAATCCCATAAAAGGCCGAGAGTTCTTTCGATTGGGAGTTTATCACCATCTAAGTCAAAAGACTGTGAGAGATCGGATTGATCTACTGTGGCAAGGATGGACCGAGATGACGAGTGCCACTGGACCATGTTGAAGCCTCCATGTTTCAATAGTGCTGAGATTGATATATTTCAATATTGATACGTTTCGGATTTTTTCAATCGCTTCCTCTTCTGTTTCCGTGGAGTCCAGATAGTGGTCTACATAAATAATGTTGTGAACAGCAGCAACAACAGTTGGAAAACGATTTCCGAAATCTTCAGCGGTTTTCTTCAAAGCGTAGATAAAGTTAGAGGGTGATGAAACGGCTCCAAAGACGTGTACCACCATTTTATATTCTTACGGTTCCGCTGGAGAAGGGGAATCGTTCCAAAGAAAATGGAAGTTGATGAGAGACTACTACTTGATGGTACATTTTTTCAATGTCTCCTGAAATGGGAAAAGGAAACTGCCGAAAACGAAAGAGGACTCCAATAAGACTTGTTAGCAAGTCAGGACCTTTGTAGAGTTGATTGTTTAAAGAAGTCCCTTTGAATAGAGCCGAAGGAATCAAGACGACGCGAACTTTTTCTGGTTTTTCCCCAAGATGGGGCCAATACCAGATGGCTCCTTTTCGATTCGCGCTATTTCCGTCTACGATTTTTGCATGTCCTAAAGAGATATATTCATTTACAACATTAGAATATTTACGAGCAAATGACGGATCACGGCTGAATCTCTTTTGAAGGGCATGATAATGCCGGGCGGCAACCTGTAATACCGTTCTCCTGTGTGTTGTGTTGTCTTCTCCAATATTTTCAACGCTAATTTGTCGTCATGAGAAAATTGTGGATTTAGAGATGGACGCGTTCCGAAAGTATCGGTTAGCCAAAACTGCGTGACAAGATAATGGAGATGGTAATTGGCTTGCTGAGAAGTTCCGGTAAAGCATTGACGTGCAATGATGGATGAACGGTGGAAGCAGGAACCAGACCGGTTACACACCAGCCGAAATGAGTCTTGATTCCATCTGGAGCTTCTATTTCGTCAGCTGGATAACGTGTCTCGAGAGAATCGTGCACACGTAGGACATTTCTAGCTAACAGGATGCCAATTTCTGACGAGTCAATATCAATGGGCTCAATGTCGACAAGATGAGACAATTGGTACTTAACTGTTTCCCATTCAAGATTGATGTTATAAGACTGTAAACGCGGAACTGCGTAACAAGACTTGATTTCGAATGAGCGACTAGACTCGGGTGAAACTATCTTGAATGACACTAACATCACTTTTTCTTTTGGGTCGTTTCCATGAAATGTAGTGAGAGGCGATGGCTTGCATGGGATCAGTGAACTGTAGCTTTCTCGATAGTGATTGAAGAATCAACGACGTTTGGCTTCCTTGATCGAGAATTCCAACGGATTTTAGCCGTATCCCGTTGGCTTCGATAATAACTGGAACGATGAGTAGAAGTGTGACTGTGTCATCTGTAATCGTATGAGCGCCTACTGCCTTTTTCTGGATATCCGATTTTGGAGTGGATGATTTGCTTTGCTCCTCCTTGTCTTGTTCTTGAAATGACACGGAGAATTTGGGAGCACCTTGTAATAGCGGATGATGATGGGCGCTGCATTCAGCGACATTGCACTTCTTCTTACTGAAACAATCACGAAGCACGTGTCCGTTGCTTAAGCAACGGAGCAACAGCTGTGTTGTTTGATGACTTTCACTCTTTCCTCAAAAGTCTCCTCCAAAGGTCTCCTTTACATAAAAGAAAAGTTAATGTTTTGTTTTGACTCGTACCAATATTTTGAATTGTTGCCGTGATGCTGAACCGACTGGTTGATGTTATTGCTGATGGCGTGATAAAAGAATGCTTTACCATCATCTTACCCCTTGACAAAGGTATAAATCGAACTCGAGAAGTCCTGCAATGTTAGGCTGATTGGGTGACTTTAAGTAATTTTTCTCCCCCGCCTGCTTTGTAACTCCGCTGGAAGCTTGGACAAAATTTTTTCGAGCAAACCTGACGATAACAAATCTTGCTCGTATTCTTCATTTTTCAATGAAGAAATAGCTCCGTTAAAAGTTTGAGAAAACTTTAGGAGCGTTTTGTTGTCATTGTTGTTTACTTTTGGCAAGTTTGTTATGGTCTGGAAATAAGCTCTCGAAACGATGTATGGATGTCATACGTGGCTTCCAGTTCTTGCAGAGCTTTACTGTACAAAGCTGGGCTGCTGAGAGAGTCACCTAGGCCGTTGCAGATTTCCTGTGAGAGGGACCGCTTTAAGACGGCCATCTTTTCTGTTATTGTTAAGCTAGGGTTTCAATGGACCAAATCTCTGAAAATGGCTATGAAATCAGGCCACTTTTTAGGATCACCGTCGAATGGTTTCAAGTCCAGCTTCGGAAGACGAAAGATTGAACTTGTGTTTTCGACTTGAGTCTGATGAATCCCTTAATGTGGAGAAACTAGAATCCCTGTTGGTTGTCCATTTGCTAAAGTTGATCTTGTTTGGTACAGCTTTGAATGGATTCGAGCTTGTCGCTTGATTAGCCATAGCTCCTTTATCTGGCTGTATAGGATTGTTGTTGCTGAAACATTGGAACTTAAGAATTTCTTGTTCTTGATCCTTTATATTATTCACTAACAGTACTTTCTCAAGATTCTTATCGAACCGTTCTTGTTCGAGTGTTTTTTTGGAGAGTCTTGAACAGATAGCTATGCTTTCGTCCAACTGACTCGAGATTAGCCTTCGTCTTGGCATTCTCATCGGCCAATTTTCTCTCACTCTGTCTGGCTCTTGACACTTCTTCTGCATTGGTGGTGGTATACTGGCTTGCCAGCAGCAACCTTTCATGTTCAACAGCTCGATTAATTTTTTTCTTCTGTTCAATCTCCATTTGCTGAATTCTTTTTTCTAACTGCTAACCATGCTGCTTTCCCTCTTCTAAGGCTTTGGAGAATTCAGTAGAAGAAATAGAAATTGATGAGTCCCTGCCAGAGGGCGCTCTACGGTTGAACAAAATCTCGTCACGAGGTAGATTGGCGTCGAAGAAGTTGTGAGCTGATTCTGCCTTGCTGGAATGAGAAGCCGCTGATGGAGGTCGCGAAGTTGATAGAAGATAGGTTTCGATGTAAGTGACAATGATCTTTGCACTTTGGTTGATTTCTTCTTGCCAGAACATATCAGAATCATTCGTACTCTCTGTACGTCTACAATATGGTTTTTGCGCATCTCTAAACATCCTTAACTGGGCAGCGTGGTCAGTTCTCATATGTTTGAGCAGCGTACTGCTTTGTTTTGCTTGAATATGTCGTAGGATTATTTGCAAGTCGTTGGATTTATTTGCAAGTCTTGTAGTACGAGTTTTTTCATTCGTTCTAGATTGTTTGAACGCATGAATGGTGTCCAAAGGAGGATATTTATCTGTATAATCAGTTTGCACGTCCTGATTTTGACTTGGTGGCCGTACATCCTGATCATTAACGTTTGACGGAGTATCGTCGAACGCTGTCGCGATGTTTTTTGTGTTTTTTTTTATGATTATGAAGTGAAATGATTATATTTGATGAAATCATTAAAAAAATTCCCAGAAAGCGACCCAATTGACAATGACCCAACAGGCATATAACTTAGGACCGAGTCAAATTGTGAAAACAAGAAAATCAATGAAAATATTCAGAAACCAATACACAAAGAGCGACCCAACAAAACGATGACCCATTGAGCTGAAAGCTTAGAAACAAAATTTTTAGACCATCAACTGTGTGCATGAGAAAATCATAAACGAGATAGCAGGTTCAACACAAATCTGACGCGAGAGAATTGAAAATTGTAGAATCACAGAGCAAAAGGACTTAGTTTCTCTGTTCTTTTTCTTGCAATTGAACTTAGACAACGTCTTATTCTTCTTCTTGTACAGGATTGACAGCTTGTTGTTCAGGATTGGCTGCACGATTTTTCTGGGGCTGGAGAAACCTTTCAGCTGCATGGATGGCTTGACCAGCTTCGTTGATTGGTTCTTGTCTGACTATAATAAGCTCTCGTTATCTTAACTGCACGACTCTTTCTTGCCTAAACTGCACAACTCTTTCTTGCCTTTGAATATTTCATCTTTGTTGGTGCTGCGCGGCTTCGATGGCACGCGAAGGCTCACTGTTGCACCGACGAGGGAGATTCGAGAGAAAATATGGCCGCGGGGCGACACGTGAAAGTCGACAAAAGGGCGGGCGAAAAAAGTGGCGAGAGATTGTATGAGAGAAACTTTTTGTTTATGAACTGTCTTACATATTGTGACGGGGTTCCGGGATACGATGAAGTAGACTACTAAGACTGGTATGCATGTACATGTATTTCTCAACCAAACGATCTACTACAAACTGAGAGCAAGACTGACCTCTTGAACCTACATTGCTCAGGGTTTTTAAAGAGAAGAGCGTCACCTTGTTACGGAATGACGCCGGAAGTTTCTAGTAAGAAGATGGTCATCTAGATAATGTCTAGATGACTGCCAGGCTCCTTTATCCCCTTTGGAGGGTAAATGAGAAAGCAGTACGGCACGAGGAATCCATTTACACGTGTGTGTCCCTTGGATTCCTCGATGCCTGACAACAAAGAACAAAGCAACTCAAAGTAACTCAAAGTAACTAAGTAAGAGAAGGGCTTCCATATATTCGCGACAATATACAATTCTACTTGGCTTGACAATTAATGAAAATATTACAGACAAATTGCATATGGTGCTGGACATGTCGAGACTCGCAACATGTGGGCCTCGCTCCAAGTCGTCACACAATATGGAATACTTTACAGAAAAAATTCACCGGAAAAATTTACAAGACGCGAAGCTCGCAACAAGAAGGCTTTGCAGTATTTTCACAACTAACAAACAACTACCAAGCAAAGAAATTTATGTAAAAGTAAGCAAAATGTGAGAGCTAATTACCGCGTGGTGTTACCGGCGAGAACGATTTTCACTAGTGTCGTCTGCTGGTTTTAGCTTTCCCCTTCTTTCCCGATTCTCTTACGCTAGACTCGACGTTGCCAGATAAATTTAAATCGAAATGATTTTTTTACAACGCGAAACACACAAAAATTTTTGTTTATCCCTGAGAGATTTACTACAGTAAATCTAAAAGGCTTTTACGGCACTTATGAGCCAAAAGTGTTTATTGGACCCCATGTGACTTCTTTACGGCTTCTCATTGGTTCAAGGGCTGGGGAAAAGGGGTTTCATTGGTCCACGAGTTGGGTTGTTGGGGGACCAGATAGCGTTCGCAATTGCCAGTTCTCAAGAATTTTTTGTGTTTAGCTGAATCAGCGTGAAAAACTACAACACTAAATATAGTTTTTATCGTGATTAGTTATTTATTTCTATACGTAATTTCAATTTGAGAAACGTCACAATTCTGGTTTTGTGAGCGAATTTTGTCAATTGTTTTCTATTTTGGTTTTATTAGGGTGGATGGCGTACGTCACTTGTTTCTTTTTCCTTATTCCGTTTTTTTCAAATTCAAAGTACGAAATTGGGATTTTGTTCTGTCCTAAGTGTGGAATTCCCCTTTTTCATTACCGACTATTATTATATGATTATAAATAAAGTTTTTGATTTCTTATTTAATTTGGAGGGTGTTATTTTTATTATTTCGCAAATGATATTTGTGTGACGTGAGTCGTACAGACAACATTATCATTTGTATTTTTATTAGTTTTAATGATATTTATAAAACGTTTGCCCCGCCGCTGACGTTACTTATTTTTAACAGTAAATAATTAATTGAAAACCAAAGGCATAAAGGGCAACCAAATCTCGAAGGCGGACACCCAATGGTCATTTTTTATGCGGCAAAATCTTTGAAATTTGCTGCAGACAAAATCCTACTTTTGTTTAATTTGCTACGCGATAATAAGAATTTAGCTGGGAGGAAGGAATCAAGAGTTTTTTTTAAGATGATTATTTACCCCTAGGGCTCGGCCCCGACTTGATCGGGGCGACTTTCGGGTCGAAAAAAATGAGCAAGCCAAGACTATGGCGGGGTTTCTTTTGTGTTCATCCTATTCATTAGGTCTGCTTTTATTTTAACGGCAAATAAAAGCGCATATTTAAAGGCGCGATGGACACAAGAAAAAACACGCCATGGATTTCGCTTGCTTTTTGTCGCGGCGAAATCGGGGCGAAAAAGTTGATCGGGGCCGAGCCCTATTTACCTCTTTACTGGTTTGGATCTTTATTGAAGGATCAGAAATATAAAACTTCAATGTTTTACCTCGCAGGATGTGGAGGATGCGGAAGGATAATGATGAGTAACGCTGAGCGCTGGAGCGTGACCACAATTTTCATGAAGATCAGAGGAACGGAATTCGGCCGCTGCCAAGTTTTTTTGTGGATTTTCACGAGCTTGAAACCTTTTTTAGTTGTAGTTTTGAATCTTATCACTAGATCTGAGTAAAAAAATGAGATGGTCCGGGTTTCTTACGCAAGTCGATGCACCAAATGGTGCCACAGTTTCGAGTTCTAGCAAAGGTCGATGCACTATGTTCCGGCCTATTATTTTATCAGAGAAGAATGCTGGGTTTTAAATTAATAGACTCGGACGAGGGGGTAGAAACAAACAAAAGTTTTTTTATTTCTTTTTTGCAACAAATTAATTTCAGCTATGTACGACGACAGAGTCACTAAAGCTATGGAAGCCGGTTGCCAGCCGGCCCTTGTCAAATCACAGCGTGTAGAGGGTAGCATGAGGTGAAACAGAACAGGCCTAGCTAGAGATGACACAATTCAAAAAAGACAGGTGTTGAAAGGAGCGTATTCCAAGCAAGAGTGGGTGGTTTTTAAATAAAAAGCTATAAGGAAAAGAAAGGGAGGGAACAAGCATGTATAATGACGATGATGCCAAATTAGTTGTCGCGCACACAATGTTTCATTTTTTTATAACAAAGAGTACAACAGAACTGAAGATTGCCTTTATGATTCTAAAGTAATACCAATACTAGGACCCGTAAGTTAGGATATTCATGGATTTCATGATTATCCAATGTACTCATAAGTAGAATTAACAGCCAAGTACTTTATACCTTATTCAATAGTAGCAAACAACGATAACGAACCATATTCATTTCACTTTTTGTAAAATAAATGTTACATATTTAATTTGTTAATCATTTTGTAATAAATCAAGTTCATCAATTGAATATTTATATAGCTCATGCATTAAAAGTCAACACAATTTGAATTGAAAAGTTACAAATTAAAAAAAATGATAAAGACAACTCTCTTATGTATTTTACCTTATTCAATGCTATACAAAATTAATCTTACAATGTTTCATTTTTTACAACAAATGGGGATTAAAATAAGCTATATAGTTAAAACTAATATCATTTCTGTCACGTTCAAAAGATATATTTCAAAGAAAAATAACAAAAGAGTACGACTTGATTTTCAAGAATTATTTGGTTTCCCGAATGAATTCTTGGATGGTTTGCAATCGATGCAAAGATTCTCGCCCACCCCTCGGAAGTGAAGATTACCTATATGATATAAATTTATACCAATTCTAGGACCCGTAAGTTAGGATATTCATGGATTTCTTGATTATCCAATGTACTCATAAGTAGAATTAACAGCCAAGTACTTTATACCTTTAGCATCGCATCCGGGGACGGCCAGTTTTCTGAATGCTTGAGAAATTCGGGTCCAGAAAACCAACGGTGTTGCATGTCGAATTCGCTTGGATCTCCTCTTCTCGGCGGTCGGTATATAATTCCAGTCGCCAGGGGAAGAAGTTTCTAATATTTCTCCAACTCGGTTTCCGACATAGTTGTTGAAACGGCAGGATCGGGATTCTACCCAGCACAATACGGTGGTGGAATCTGACCAATAGAATGTGCGGGTGAAATTGATGTCGTGTTCCTTCTGTACCTGAGCGCCTAGTCGAGCTGCCAGGACGGCAGCGTTTAGCTCCAGGCGAGGAATCGTCATAAACTTTAGTGGTGCTACTCTTGATTTAGAGATGAGAAGTTCGACATCGGCTGATCCATCTGGGTAGACAAAACGGGCGTAGGAAACAAGCCTGGGCTCCAAATCCCATTTCTGATGCGTCTCCAAAAATGTGCAGCTCGATCGCAGTCACGTCATCTCGCGTTGGTGTGATGCATCGATCAAGAGTGAGGCCGTCTAATGATGGAAGTCCGTTCGCCCTACTAATCTAGCGATCGAGGAGGTCTTGACTGAGTTCATTGTCCCAATCAAATTTCAATCTCCAGATATCTTGCATCAAGTATTTCGCCTGGAATACGATTGGCGACAGGAATCCTAACGGGTCGAAAATGCTAAAAATCGACCTCAACAGCTGTCGTTTGGTTTTGCCTTCGGGTGTTGCGGCTGCTCCTAGGATGAATACATCGCGGCTAAAATCCCACACCAAGCCTAAGGTTCTCTCGATCGGCTCAGCATCCAAGTCCATGTTGATGGGTTTAGCGTCTTTCTGCTGGGCCGGAAGTGATTCACGGATGATTTGGCTGCTGGTTGCCCATTGGGTGAGTGGGAATCCTCCTCTCTTTAAAGCGTCGGTCAGACGATTTGCCGTTGATATGGCCTCTGTTGTTGTTGAGAAGGAGACGAGCCAATTATCCATATATAAATGGCGTTTGATTTGATGTAGCAGGCCTTCTGGATCATCAATATCCTTTGCGGCTTGTTGGAGTGCGTTCAAGCAGACGGATGGCGATGAGACGGCTCCGAAGAGGTGAACAACCATCTGATAGACATCTGGCGGATAAATATTGTCCGGCTCACGCCAGAGAAAGTGGAAGGCCGGCCCGTCAGAAGGTGACACCAACACCTGATGAAACATCTTCTCTACGTCTGCTACGACCGGATGTGCGTACTGCCGGAAGCGTAGTAGAATTCCAATTAGGTTGCTGAGCAACCTAATTGGCAAAAGGGGTCCTTTCCAGTTTCAAAAATCTTCGATGGCAGCCGGGTGATCTTGGCCTATCAAAATGGCGACGTCTTCTTCAAATACGGAGTGAATATGGACGTGAGCGAGATAAGGCCATTTCCTAGCGAGTGCTGCTAAATCGAGGGATCGCTTGCTGAGCCGGAACGTCTCTCTGACTTCGACGATGTTGAAGGTGTAGCGTCCATCCAGAGAGGCGATGTCGAAATTAACAATAAATGTATCGACTGGTTTGCTCCTTCCATCGACTGTGTTCGTGATTACTCGTTCGTTTCGGCCTTCCATTTTCAGCAGATCAGAAACTCTCCTTTTCATGACTGATATCTCGCTCCCGTTGTCTAGCAGCGCGTACAGTCTGATCTCTTTGTTGTTGGCCCTCAGGATGATAGGGACCATCGGTAGCATAGTGCGTTTGCCAGCATATGCCTCGGTGGAGATCGATCCGGAAAATGTGACGGGAGTAGTCGGTTTCGGCTCTTCCGGGAACATTATCGGAGAGGAAAGAGAGGATGATGAACGCCAGTCGCAATCTGGTTGAGTGCATCTCTGCGTTCGACTACATGTTCGACTGATGTGGTCACGGCCGAGGCAACGGAAGCAGAAGCCTTTTTCCTTCATGATTTCGGCTCGTTTTTCTACCGGAAGTGACTGGAATTTTCGGCAATCTTAGAGATGATGCGGACTCTTGCTATCGCAGACAGGGCAGCTTGACTGATTCTTCGGTGTCGTCTCGGATTTACTTTCGGTTGTGGCTGAGAATACATTGTGGCTGCTTTGGCCACGGCGAGCTCCACGGCTGGGAGATTTTGAATCGGTGCTGGAACGTTTCGGCTCCATTGATCCCGCTCTGATGGAGTGTTCGGCCATTGCTACGCCATCTAACCATTGGTCCAAATCCTCAACCGTCGCAAGCTGTGGTTGCATGGCCCAGCTCTTTTCCCCCCAGCGGCTTCTGAGCTCCGGCGGAAGTTTAGCGATCAATTGTGAAAGAGTTGCGTGGCTGTGGAGCTCCATGGCTTAACCACCTAAACGTAAAGTGGCTACGACGGAATGAAGGTTGGCCGAGAATGATCGAAGTCCGTTGAAATCATTATCTTTAAATGGCTGATGCTTGAGTATGGTTGACGTACACGATTGTGAGACAAGCTGTGGGTTGCCGTAGCGCTTGTGTAGCTCGTGGAGTGCGTGACTATACAGTCCAGGGTTCAGCAAGGTGCCACCTATATTCTTTCGGATCTCTGGAATCAAAGCGTCGTGTAGATGGGCAATTCGTTCAGCAGCAGAGTTCACGGCGTCGGGTACGAAGATCTTGAACATTTGTATAAACATCGGCCAGTTGCGTGGGTCTCCGTCGAAGTTCGGTACTTTCATTCGTGGAGGTTTGACGCTCGATCTGGTCGTCGATGCATATGGAGTTCCAAGATTGTGAATCCAATCGTCAGGAGTGTAAACTCCGGGTGTGCCACTGTAGCCATGTTGAGCCGGTGGCGGGCCAGACGGTAGACTGGCTGGAACGAATGGCGACGCGTTTACATTCCTCGGAAAGAAAATCGTTGTTGGTCGGCTGCTATACGTTGTCGATGGTGTCGGTTGACCAATGTTGAAGCTGGCCGGCCCGTGAGATGAATAAGGGATGGATGTGCTGATATGCGATCCCACAGGAGCGTAGCTCGGAGGATTATACGTCATCCCCGTAACAGGTGCCGAAGTTGCCGCTATGCTGAAGAAGGGCATACTTCCGGCTGTAGACGGCGCGGTTGGTGCGGAGTGAGTCGCTCCACTGGATGTGACCGTTGAGATCGGTGGTTGCTGCGGTGGACCATTTCCTCCGGCACTACTTTGTCCCGTATTTCTCCATGATGGCCAAGGCACTGTGAACGACGTGCTTGGCGGATAAGAAACGGAAATATGATGGATAGGTTGACTCGGAGCAGACGTGACGCTATTTCTGGGTGGCGTAGACGATACGGGATTTGAAACAATAGGTTGGCTCGATGTCATCGGAGGCGTGACGATGTTGGTGGACGATGAAAAAGTGTATGTTGGATTCGTAATACTGGTCGTCTGAGTCGCCCCAATGTTGACGGTAACCGGAAGCGATGGAACGGATGACGAACGTGTCATTGGTTTCCCTCCGGGCGTGAAGACTCTGGCGGCCAATCCACGCATTTGCGTGAAGAGTCCAGAATTCGGCGTCGTAGGTGGAGTTACTGTCTTAGGTGGAGCAGCTGTTGTAGGTGGAGCTGCCATTGTAGCCGAGATGGGTGGTGCGAAGAGCCTCGCGGGTGTCAATACCTTGTTGATAGAACCCACTAATGGCATCGTCGTGGTAGAAGACGTCACAGGATTTGCGGATGTGATGACGCTCGATATAGGAACTGCTAGTGTAGCGGGTGCGAACATAGTTTGAGGATTCACGAATACTGGAGCCGGCTTGGTTGGATCCTCGTGACGACTCGATGGTGCACTGATTACAGATTGTGCTCGTGAATCTTGGGTAGCGTCATCGGCATTGAGAACGTCCGCTAATTGTTGTCGTATGATGGCCCCTGAAAGTCTTTGCACCTCCACTTCGTCCTTTAACTTGCGTAAGTCACGATCCACCTGGATTTGACGCTCCTTATCTCGTAATTCTCGTAGAGTGGCCTCTTCTGCCGCTTGTCGTCGCACTTTATCTTCGGATTGCTGTAATCTGAGTAGAGCTTCTTGTTCCTTTCGTTCAGCCACTCGGATTTTGGCCTGCGCGGAGGAGATGCTGCTAAGTTTCGATGAGGTTCTCGATGAAATGGACGATGCTGGTTTCTTTGGGGCTAAATAGGTGTCGCACGTGGACAACGTTCCTTGATGTTCGTAGATGACTGCTTGAATCCACTGCTTCTCGCCTTCGGTCTCTTCGTTCGATACACTTCCATATTTGACGCTGACGTATCGGTCGTGACGTCTTTCGAGGTTTTCAAAATCGCGGACGTAAACCGCTCGTTGGGCTCGTACAGTGTCTCGATCTTCCCCAACTCTCACAGCTTTAACTAATTTCTTTCCGGATTTGGTGTGTACCGTTCTTCCGCCGGAACGAAGTCTCTTAAGACGTCCAGGGTCAGTGATCTGATCGAATTCGGAGAGGACAACCTCTTCCTCTTCTTCGATGGGAGGGAGAGCCGCGGCTTGTGCTTGTGCCATGATGCAATGAATTCAGCTAGTGAGTTGTGCGATAGACGATGATGAGTTGAACACACAAGTGAAATGGAAGAAAGACACAACCAGAATGAGGTGGACTTTCCGAAAGAAAGACGCAGCCAAGATGGCGGACTTTCAAATGGCGAGAGAAAGACGCAACCAAAGATAGGTGGACTTTCCGAAAGAAAGACGCAGCCAAGATGGCGGACTTTCGACTAAACAAACGAAAGAAAGACGCAACCAAAATAGGTGGACTTCCTGAAAGACGAAAGAAAGACACAACCAAAGATGACGGACATTCAAGTAGACGAAAGAAAGAAAGACGCAACCAAAGATGGTGGACTTATCGAATAACGAAAGAAAGACGCAACCAAAAATAGGTGGACTTTCCGAAAGAAAGACGCAGCCAAGATGGCGAACTTTCAAATAACGAAAGAAAGACACAACCAAAGATGGCGGACTTTCCCGAAGCTAAAAAAAGAAAGACGCAACCAAAATGGCGGACTTTCACACATGAGAAGAAAGACACAACCAAAGATGGCGGACTTTCCACTAAAACGAAAGGAGCGACCAGAGTTGCCGTTCGATCACCATTTGGTGATCGATTGATCTCAATCTCGATAACTCAAAAAAACTAATCAATCGATCACCATCGATCAGTAAATGAACAATTGATCGATTGATCATCGAACTCGATCAAATCGATCGATTTTTCCTTTTGTATTTCGGTATGAAAGAGTAAGCCAAATACACAAAGTGAAACATTTGTTATTTTCTGCTGTTTCCAGATGTTTTTGATGGTTGAAAGCCCAATTAACGGCAACAAACCCCATTCAGCTTTAAGAAAACCAACATTTCAAAATTTAAATCAGAGAGAGTTTTGTCCTAGTCAGCTTGAGTAACAATGGGCTAAGAGGTCGGTGGATCTTTTGTGTTAACCAAATGTTTGTCAATTACTGTTTGACCAAACGAATCTTTCCCTGAATCGCGACGTTGTATTCCCAAACTCTTCATTTTTTGTCCTTAAATTTTTGAATTGAACTCGGCCAATCTAACTTTGTGTAAAGACTTTAAAAATGAAACTAATTAGTTGTACGTACAGTTGTAGAAAGTAAAAAAGCATTAAAATGTAAATCTACCTCAACATGTCTGCGAGCATTACAAAGAGTTGTGTTGTTTACTAAAAGGGTTTTGTTTGCACAACCTATCAATTATCAAGCATTTGTAAATTGTAGTTTTCTCTGTACTGCTAACCTTTCGTAAAGTATTCTGGTGGGACAAATACAACATATTTTTTCTTTTCTGTCAGTGCATGTTGACACTCAGTTCTGATGGATTAGAAATTGAAAATGTAATAAATTTTCTTTAGTAGCCAGATACCAAATTTAGTTACTTACAAATCAATGCTATTATCTTTTGATGTTGAAGGTGAAGGCTCCACACTCATTTGAGTCATTTCACAATCGTTACTTATGCAGTTTTAAAAGATTTGACTATGTCTAGAATCTAGAATAAACTGAATGCTACTGCAACACGTGAAGTTGCATAGCAATGCTAATTCAAGTTGTCTGAAAAAGCAGACAATTTAAAAAAAATTGTTCAACCTAGGTGGCGCAAAATTCGTCTTGATCGAGAAATATCTCGATCAGGTGACCCTTTCGATCTTGATCTTGATCTCGATAACCTGCTGTGATCAATTCGATCGCGTCGATCAGGGAAAATTGATCGATCGATACTTCGATCTCGATCATTTCCATCGATCGCGGCAACTCTGGGAGCGACTTAGCCAACAATGGCGGACTTGACAACCAAAGACGAAGCCAGAAATGCATTTGAGGTGTGCATTAACGAGAAAAAAAGACGCAGCCAATATGGCGGACTTTCGGTATGCTAGGGATATTACCACAGATTATATTGACTTATAGACAGCTACTCTTGAATCGTTTTGGGTTGAACAGCTGACTTCTGGTCTGCCAGGATCTCGGGATGAATTGTTTTGGCTTTGTCGGTACCCGCTTGACGCTATTGATCACCCTTGGATGGTGTATGTGAAACAGGTCGAACAGCTGGAGCAGAATTTTGTCCGGCTTCAATTGGTTTCGGGATTTTCTCAGCTTCCTGGGTCACCTTGTCGACGGTTGAATGGCCGCTACTGCTAGGTTGAAAGATGACGCGGCGATTGCTGAGTGTATCGTGGACGATGGCCTTTCTTCGAGCGAGGGACAATGGTGGCGAAATGGCGTCAGGATGGACGGGTGGATTTCGGTGACGAGCTCGTCGAATGATTCTTCTTTTTTCATATAACGCTGCCTTCTGCTCATCGGATTTCTTCTTACCACGAGGCAATTTGGAGCTTGTTCAAGGATTAGCTCCCCGATGGCTCGAGATGAAAATCAAAGATGGCGACGTGGCCAGGTGGTGGCAAAATAGAGAAATTGACGATTCGTACCAAGTTTCGATGCGATGATGAAGGCTCGGTGGTGGAAGAACTCGATGGAAATACGAGTGACTCGCGTGTGCGCGAACGGTGAGCCTCGGGGTCTGCCACGCGGGACTTGATGATTTCGAAAGCGAGAGATGACTTTGCTTACGGTAGGTGTTGGCCAAATCCTGTCGATAAATGAGACACGAAGCGATGACGGTCCCCAGGATACACAATTTCGGAAGCTGAAAGTCAATTGCAGGAATCAAAGTAGCCACAAGAGTTGTCGTTGAGCTCAATAAACTCTTTGGCTATTTTCCTGACGATACGAAAACGTGCGTAATGGCCGCCGAACCGGGACTCGGTTTTTTTGAAGTTTCGGGTGTCACGAGACAAATTTCCAGTTTAATGCCACGACCGGATTTCAAACAGAAAATACCAAAAAAAACAGAAAAATCGTAAAGTGGGAGCCACGAGAACTTGCTCTCACCACTAAGTACTCAGATTCGAAGCTTAAACTCGTCCTCGCCAAGCTCCTCCCTTTTTTACCAAATCCCTTACTCCTAATCCGGTGTTGCCGTACTGGGTGATAAAGGCTCGTTAAACGTTACGGATTTCTTGGAAGTCTTGGACTCTCCAACAACGAGAATCTCTCAAACCATCCAAGAATTTATTCGGGAAACCAAATAATTCTTGAAAATCCTGTTGTATTCTTTGGTTGTTTTTCTTTGAAATATATCTTTTGAACGTAATACAGAAGGTAAAATCTATTCGTCCGTCGGACGGAAATATAGCACCGGGGCTATTCTTCCGTCCGACGGACGAATAGTGCTATTCTTTTCCAGGGCTATTCGTCCGTCGTGAAGGAAATTGCATATGCTTTAAAAAAGGGAGATTTTACAAAACTATTTTCACAAGTTAAGCCTAGTTCTATGGGAACTCTCAATAAAGAGACACTAAAAGATAATTCAAAGACACATTTAAGTATGTAAGAATAAAGAATACATAGAAAATAAAAATAAAGGATAATTTTTTTTTCGTATAGAACAAGATCAATTATAAATTTAATGTCTTAAAAAAATTAAAAGTAATGTCCACCGTCGGTTTTTTTCAGCTATAGATCTTATTGTAGTTATAAGTACACGTAAAGCAAAAGTGGTGCGCAGCTTACAGCAATGCGCACCACTACAGTCTAAAAATTTTTTTATGTATGAGTCTTATCACTTTTATGTATGTATGACTATTACTTGGTAACTAAGTGGGTGTATACCAACCGAACAATGCATTTGCTATCAAGTAGTAGTCAAGCATAAAGCAATGTTTAGTTCCACTATAGGCCACATTGGTGCTCATTGGAGTAAGCTGCGCACGACTTTTGGCTTTTCGCGCACTTATAAATACAATAAGATCTAAAGGTAATTAATTTTACGATGATAAAATCTATTTCTCAGTCAGACAATATTGTTTTTCAATATAAAATATAGAATTACGTTCAAACGCGAAAATTTAAGTGTTCTAAAAAATTTACCTTTCTTGCGTTACGTATAACGTCATTAGGTTTAAGCAACATATGGTTTTAAACATACAGACTTCAGGCTTTTTTAGCGATGCGTAAAATGATATAAGTTTTTAAACGGTTTTACGCATCAAAAAAATTGTTCACATTCCAAAAGAAGGTTGCTTAAACCGAATTACGTTATATACGTAAAGACTTCCGTTCCTTGCCCTGAATTCTAGTACCCTACTTCAAAAAAAGTTACGTTTGATTTTTTAAAGACATTTAATCTATAATTGATCTTGGTCTTCACGAAAAAAAAATAGTTATCTTTTATTTTTATTCTATGTTCTTCATTCTTACATACTTTTTATTGAGAGTTCCCATAACTAGACTTAACTTGCGGAGATAGTTTTGTAAAATCTCCCCTATTTAAAGCATATACAATTTTCTTCACGACGGACGAATAGCCCTGGAAAGGAATGGCACTATTCGTCCGTCGGACGGAAGAATAGCCCCGGTGCTATATTTCCGTCCGACGGACGAATAGACTCTACCAATACAGAAATGATATTAATTTTAACTATATAGCTTATTTTAATTTCCATTTGTTGTAAAAAATGAAACATTGCATTAGATTAATTTTGTATAGCATTGAATAAAGTAAAATACATGAGAGAGTTGTCGTTATCATTTTTTTTAATTTGTAACTATATAAACATGAGCTATATAAATATTCAATTGATGAACTTGATTTATTACAAAATGATTGACAAATTAAATATGTAACATTTATTTTACATAAAGTGAAATGATGTAGTTCGTTATCGTTGTTTGCTACTATTGCATAAGGTATAAAGTACTTGGCTGTTAATACTAATTATGAGTACATTGGATAATCATGAATTCCATGAAAATCTTAACTTTCTGGTCCTAGAAATTGGTATTACTTTATATCATATAGGTAATCTTCAGTTCCGAGGGGTGGACGAGAATCTCGTATAACATACTGCTGGTGACGAGGCGGCGCCGAAAAGATGGACGTCCATTTGATAAACGTCTGGTGGCTCCTTTGAACCAGGGTTGCGCTAAAGAAACCGGAAGCCCGACCCGTCTCATGGCCACACTTGCACCTTGGTGGAACATTTTTTCACATCAGCAACAACTGGATACGCATTTTGTCGGAAGCGCAGCAGTATGCCAATTAAATTCGTTTAGAGATCTGGGCCTTTGAGCAAGACGTCGTTCAAACAAATCCCGTGGCATTTTGCGGATAAATCGAATACCACACGACACTTGCCCGGCTTGTTTGGGTTGAAAACCGGGTGATGAGGATTATACCAGGTTCGGCCTGCTGGTCCAGCGTCAATTTCTTCTCCTGATAATTTTCTGGCTTGTTTAAGGTTGACGTACGTATCGATGACGGCCTTGTAAGTCTCGGCTAACACGGGATTTTTGGCGAATTTATTTTCCAGGCTGAAGAATCGTCGTTGAGCAGCAAAGAAGTTGTTAGGCAATTTCGGATCGTCCATCTTCCATAATAAGCTGGATTCGTAACGTTCGCCATTGTGTCTCGTTGTGTTAGCCATGATACTGCACACTCTCTCCTCCTCCTGACTGATCGGCATGACGACGTTCGGTTTTGTTCCAGACGTATCATTTTCAATGAATTTCTGAAGGAGTAGATCACATCTTTCTTCTGCTAGACTCAGAAGGAAGCAATCATTTTCGTCGTGGCCGAAACATCCATCAGGACCTCCAATGCACCATCCAAAGGCTGTTAAATAGGCGCGTGGTGCTCTCTGGTGGAAGGGATCTTTGCGATTTTCAAAGATCTTAAAAGGGTCGTTGCAAAAATAAGGGAATGCTTTTAAATCAATATAGGTTTACTCAGTTTTTCACGCTGATTCACGTGGTATTTTTTATTTATTTTTTAAATGCACCTGAGAGTGTGATATTTCTATTTAAAGTTGGAATAAGCCTCTCCCACTTTGAAACGGACCCTCCACCATTTTTTGTGGGCGGTGCTTAATTTTCCCAATTTTCAGACACTCCACAATGGTTTGTGGAGGTAAAACTAGCGGTAAGCTTAATATTGACGACGTAGGTTACGATGTTAACAGTGGTCCACTCGCTACGGATGAGGCTGGCAATTGTTCGAACAGATCAGGCTCGGTAGAATCTTGTAATTGTTGTTTCATAATGGCACCGCTGAGTCGTTGTATCTCTATCTCGTTCTTAAGTTCTCTCTCCTTTCTGTCGTTGGCCACTTGTTGTTGGTATTCTGCTACTTGTCGTAATGCTGCATCTTCTTCTGCTCGTCGGGCCGCTTCTTCTCTGGTCTGTTGGAGTTTAAGCTCTTCTTCTCTCTACTTCCGCTCCGCTTCTTGGATTCTGGCTCGGGCGGATGATACACTTGAATGTTGTACTTGATGCAACAGACGATGAACTCGGAAACGTCTTTAAATACTCGTCAGAGCTGCTAATCACGCGTTGATAACTAAGTGTAACCCCGTCTAGCCATTTCTTCTCACTAGCGACGCCTTCTTGTGTGAGATTTGGAGTGGCAAACTCGATAAATCGGCAATGTAGTTTCTCTAAGTCTTCGTAGTCACGGACGTAAACAGCTCGGATAGTTCGGATGGTATCTCTGTCTTCTCCTGCTCTAATTGCATTCGCCAACTTTTCTCAGTTTTCGTTAGAGTGGCTCTTCCCCCTGATCTCAATTGCTTAGTCGTTTAGGATCCGTAATAGTCTCCCATATAGATGTAGCTCCGTCGTCGTCTTCAATATCAGTGAAGGAATTTATTGCTGTCGCCATGATGTCGTTTATTAATGTAGATAAAATAATGAAAAGACACAGCCTATTCGGCGGACTTGACAACAAAGACGCAACCAAAGATGGCGGGCTTTGACGAAGGAAAGACGCAACCAAGGATGGCGGACTTTCGAAATAAAGAAATAACCAAATGTATGAGATGGGCTCGATGAAAGAAAGACACAACCAAAATAAGGTGGACTTTGACGAAGGAAAGACACAACCAAAATGGCGGACTTTGTAACGAAGGAAAACCAAAAATATGAAACGGACTCGACGGAAGAAGGATTCAATCAAAATGAGAAAGCGGACTCGATGAAGGAAGACACAAACAAATTGCCGACTTTCGAAACGAAGAAGAAACCAAAAATGTGAAATAGACTTGGCGAAGGAAAGACACAACCAAAAAGGCAGACTTTAGTAAGAGAAAGACGTAACCAAAAATGGCGTATTTCAAACAAAGAAACCAAAAATATGAGACGGGCTTGGCGAAAGACCCAACCAAAAATGAGGTGGACTTTGATGAAAGGACGCAACCAAAATGTGGCGGACTTGACGAAAGAGAAACAAAGCCAAAATGGCGGAATTTCAGATCAGACCGAAATGTAAAAACTTGTAGGCAGCTACTTTTCGGATTGATGTTGAGCAGCTGACTTCCGTTTTGATTTCAGCCTTGGAATTCTTGCTAAATAGAAGTATTTAGCAAGAACCTCAAAATAAATCTTCGTTGCCTCGCGGACACGCTCTTCACGCTCTTGATCACTCTTGAATGGTGTAGGTGAATCTGGTTGGGAAGCTGGTACAGGATCTTGGCTGGTTTCAACAGTTTTCGGAATCAGCTTTCTTTATCGCCTCATCAACGGTAGCTTTGTTATTGGATTGATAGATGACTTGACGATTGCTGACTACACCGCGAATGATCGCTTCTCTACGAGCAGAGGCCAAGGGTGGTGAATTGGCGTCAAGATGTGCCGGTTGATTCTGGTAACGTGCTCGTAGAATGATTCTTCTCTTTTCGTAGAACGGTGCCTTTTGCTCATCTGTTTTCTTCTTTTCGCGAGAAGTCTTGAGGCTGGCTTTGAAGATCAGCTCTCCGATGGCTCGAGATTGAAATTGAAAGATGGCGGAGTGGTTAGGTGGTGACGAAACGAGAGATGCGATGAGATAATTATGCGATGACACGTGATGCGAAAGATGAGGACTGGATACGGAGCGATGTGATGATGAACGATAAGACACGACGGTCGATGAATGGTTTCACAGTCGCACAAACGGCGAAACCAACGAATCTGCCCCGCGGGTCTTTTTCGGAGAAGGGGGAACAATTTACGATGCGACGAGGTGATTTGAGTGTTGTACGAATCCTGTGGACGAATGAAACCAAATGTGGAGTACAGGATACACACGATCAGCCGAACGTCGAATATCAGGAAAAACGGGCCGCAAGGAGAGTGTTGAGCTCAGACTAATTCTCCTGGGATTTTCTTGATGAATCACGAGGTATGTAATTGTCGTAGAACCGAGTAACGAGAAATTCCCGGTCGATGCACCAGAATGTTGCCGATTACACACTGGCAAATAAAGAAACGTCGAAGGGGGGTTTGTTAAACAAAAGGTGATTCTATTTCGATCACACAAGGTACAAATTTAGTTAAGGCGAAATGGGTATGGGGGTTGCCTGCCACGCAATACCGGCACGATAAACACAAAAACAGTGGATGCCTGCCACACGTGAAAAACACAAATTCAAAGCGTAACGAATCGTCAGGGAAAAGAACACGAAATTTCAGGCGAGAACTCCGTACACGAGGTCTTGCCAGCGTGCGTAAAATTCGAAACGTAAGTGTGTCTCGTCTGCTAGCTAGCTCCGCCCTTTGTTCCCAATTCCTTTCCCCTACGATCGGCGTTTTCGGATCAAATTTTATTGCTTGGTTCCGTCAGCGAATTGGACCGTCTTGGCGAGACCGGACTCGCCAACAACAAAAACGCCGGCAACAAAAACTAATATCATTTCTGTTACGTTCAAAAGATATATTTCAAAGAAAAATAACTAAAGAATACATCAGGATCTTCAAGAATTATTTGGTTTCCCGAATGAATTCTTGGATGGTTTGCGAGATTCTCGTCCACCCCTCGGAACTGAAGATTACCTATATGATTTAAAGTAATATCAATTCTAGGACCCGCAAGTTAGGATTTTCATGGAAATGGAATTTGTCAATCATTTTGTAATAAATCAAGTTCATCAATTGAATATTTATATAGCTCATGCATTAAAAGTCAACACAATTTGAATTGAAAAGTTACAAATTAAAAAAATTATACCGACAACTCTCTTATGTATTTTACCTTATTCAATGCTATACAAAATTAATCCTACAATTTTTCATTTTTTACAACAAATGGGAATGAAAATAAGCTACATAGTTAAACCTAATATCATTTCTGTTACGTTAAAAAGATATATTTCAAAGAAAAATAATAAAAGAGTGTCGGAATGACAAACATTTCAACTCTTGACCGCTAGATGGCTCCAAATGCAATATGCTGGTGCGGAGTACCCGGCCTTGTGAATAGTTCTTAGACTGTTCCGTATCTTCTCTTTCACTCACTCTCCTTCAAACCACGCTGTAGAAAAGGTCTCTAAAGATCACTGCTTTACCAAGTCATTTCTTTCAGTTTATTCTTTTTCTTTTATGAGTTCATTTTTTCTCAACACTGGTAATTATTCTGTTTAGAGTCACAAATCATTTATATGTACATGTGCAATTATCTGCCTCATTATCAGCAGTGTGAGCGTTATCGCTACACAGACATATTTCTCTCATTGTATTTTCATGTGATTCTCTTGTCTCCACCACGTGTGTGATTCTTCTCACCTGGTGATGCCAGAAGCTCCACTAGTTGGAATGAACATTGTTGTTTATCCTGAGCGTTATCGCTACACAGACATGTTTCTCTCATTGTATTTTCATGTGATTCTCTTGTCTCCACCACGTGTGTGATTCTTCTCACCTGGTCATGCCAGAAGCTCCACTAGTTGGAATGAACACTATTGTTTATCCTGTTGAAAATACAGAAGCCTCAAAGCCGAATCTCATCTATCGTTTCACTGTATTTCTGACAGGTTATGGGCCCAGACCGTACCTGATCCGCTGAAACAAAAATGAATTCGACGCTCAGAGAAGTATGCCATATAGCCAAGTTCAACGGCAACAATTTCACTCTATGGAAGTTCGCCACTTGGCTGTTGCTTGAACAGCACAATCTGGTTGGCATTGTAGATGGACAAGATCTATATCCTGTTGAGGTAACACTGTGTTCTCACACATTCTCTTAACAGACGTTTAATGCTCCCACTCGATTCCATCTAGGATCTCGTTAATGAGGAATTGGTCAATCGTGAGGCAATGATGTATTGGATACGAAGAGATATCATGGCCAGAAATTACCTCGTGGCAACGATCGAGAGCCAGCAACAAAGATCCCTCATTAACTGCCGCACGGCTAATGACATGTGGACACGTCTCTCAGCGCAGCATCTCCGCAATGCTGTGGAGAACCAACACGTGTTGCAACAGAAATTTTTCAAGTACCAATATCAGTCCGAACACGAAATCATGGGACATATTACTGAGGTGGAGAGTATGGCGTCGATGCTAAGTGACGTAGAGGCTCTTGTCAGCGAACTTCAAATTTTGACTAAAATTATTTGTACACTACCACCAAGCTATCACAGCTTCACCACAGCTTGGGACAGTGTGCCAGAAGCTGAGAGAACTATAGCTCTCTTAACGTCTCGCTTGTTAAAGGAAGAAACCATGGCAAAAAGATGGACGAGAGGCCAACAAGACACCAATGACGCCGCGTTTTTTGCTCACAACTTCCCTATGACGACATCACATGGTGCGAGAGGTGGTCAAGCAAATGGAAGCAGAGGTGGCCAAATAAATCGAGGAGGACCACACAAAGTCATTCACTGTCGTAAAAGAATCTCAGACGAAGTCGATGCAAAAGCCAAGGAAGACACAACAACAGCCATTGAGAAAAAGACCACATCCAACGACAACAGCGACTATAGCATGCTATCTGACTTCACTTATCATGCTGCTCACTCCATTGATGATTGGTATGCCGACTCAGGAACCACACAACACATGTCCAGTCAGCGTTTCCTCTTCAGAAACTTCATACCAGTCAAGACAGACAAATGGTTTGTCAATGGAATAGGAGGCGCTCGTCGTCAAGTCCTTGGTCATGGTCAAATTGTTTTTGTGACCACGGTGGATGGGTCCCAACACTCATTTTCTGTTTTCAATGGTACTTTATGTGCCAGGTCTCGGACGCCATCTATTACCATCTGGCACCAACGTTTCGCTCATCGAACTCTCCAATTCCAACACAATCCTGCCCCGGATGTATGGCCGGCAAGATGAGGAGATCTCTTTTCCCAACTGGAAGAACACGAGCTGTACAAATCGGCCAACTTATTCATTCAGATGTGTGCGGACCGATGCACTTTGAGACTCCTGGTGGTGCAAAGTTTTTTGTCCTATTTCAAAATGACTATAGTGGATATCGTGCAGTCTATTTTCTCAAGTTCAAATCCGAAGTGGCTGATCATTTCAAAGAATATGCAGATCATCTCTACACTGAGACTGGACAGCGAATTCATACACTGCGATCAGACAACGGAGGAGAATTTACGAGACAATCATTTCAAGAATGGATGTCTAAACGAGGGATCAGAGCTGAAACATCCACACCACACACACCTGTACATGCATCCGTTTCGGTCCCAAACTTAACCCACTTTTAGGTTTTACAGACGCAGATTTTGCTGGTGACACAGAAACAAGGCGGTCCACTTCCGGATATTCTTTTTTCTTCTCAACGAAGGTCCAGTTGCGTGGAACAGCCGCCGACAAAAATGTTTTCACCAGCTGACCAAACACATTCACATCCGATATCACTTCATCCGATGGGCGCAAGAAGAAAAAGAAATAGATGTCAGGCACAGTTCATCAAACCAACAACTTGCTGACTCTTTCACAAGAAACCTCTGTCCAATCCACGTTTTTTTCTGAATTGTGTGATGCCATCATTTTTTTGTTTTGGTTCCATCTAATTAACTCTTTTTTCTAAATGATGTTTGAGGAGGAGTGTCACATTATCAAACATATTTCGAGTGCTATATTTTTCTTATTTATTATTTAAAACCATTCCTTATTCTTTTTTTTAAAGAGTCGTAATGTTTGAGGAGTGTCGGAATGACAAACATTTCAACTCTTGACCGCTAGATGGCTCCACACGCAATATGCTGGTGCGGAGTACCCGGCCTTGTGAATAGTTCTTAGACTGTTCCGTTTCTTCTCTTTCACTCACTCTCTTTCAGACCACGCTGTAGAAAAGGTCTCTAAAGATCACTGCTTTACCAAATCATTTCTTTCAGTTTATTCTTTTTCTTTTATGAGTTCATTTGGATTCTCAACACTGGTAATTATTCTGTTTAGAGTCACAAATCATTTATATGTACATTGTACATGTGCAATTATCTGCCACATTATCAGCAGTGTGAGCGTTATCGCTACACAGACATGTTTCTCTCATTGTATTTTCATGTGATTCTCTTGTCTCCACCACGTGTGTGATTCTTCTCACCTGGTCATGCCAGAAGCTCCACTAGTTGGAATGAACATTGTTGTTTATCCTGAGCGTTATCGCTACACAGACATGTTTCTCTCATTGTATTTTCATGTGATTCTCTTGTCTCCACCACGTGTGTGATTCTTCTCACCTGGTCATGCCAGAAGCTCCACTAGTTGGAATGAACATTGTTGTTTATCCTGAGCGTTATCGCTACACAGACATGTTTCTCTCATTGTATTTTCATGTGATTCTCTTGTCTCCACCGCGTGTGTGATTCTTCTCACCTGGTCATGCCAGAAGCTCCACTAGTTGGAATGAACACTATTGTTTATCCTGTTTAAAGTACAGAAGCCTCAAAGCCGAATCTCATCTATCGTTTCACTGTATTTCTGACAAAGAGTACAACAGGATTTTCAAGAATTATTTTGTTTCCCGAATGAATTCTTGGATGGTTTGCGAGATTCTCGTCCACCCCTCGGAACTGAAGATTATCTATATGATTTTAAGGAATACCAATTGTTGCCGAGTCCAAAGTCGGCAAGACGGTCCAATTCGCTTATGGAACGAAACGTTAGTTTCTATCCGGCACCCCCGATCGGAGGGGATAGGAATCGGCAACGAAGGGAGGAGCTAACTAGCAGACACCTTACTCTTCGAATTTTACGCTCACTGGCGAGACCTCGTGTACGAGAGCTCTCTCGCTTTACGTTTCGTGTTCTTTTTTTCCCTGACGATTTCGTTTTCGACTTGTGCTATTTTCACGTGTGGCAGGCAACCACCGTGATCGTTTCTGTATGTTAATATCACGTGTGGCTTTGGCAGTGCACGTGTGGCACTTCGGTGTGCGGTGGCAGGCAACCGCCGTACTCTGTGTGTTCTTTCGTGGCGGTATTACGTGGCAGGCATCCACAATACCTATTTCGTCTATCTTAAACTGTACTGTGTGTGATAAAATAGAATCAACTTTTTTGTTTCACAACCCCTGACGTTCTTTATTTCGACCGCGTGGGTAATTGGCAAAATTCTGGTGCATCGACCGGGAAATCATCACTCGGTTCTGTGGCCATTACACATCTCGTGATTCACCAGGAAAATCCCCGAAGAATTAGTCTGAGCTCAACACTCTCCTTGTGGCCCGTTTTTCCTGATATTCCACGTTCGGCTGATCGTGTGTATCCTGTATTCCACATTTGGTTTCATTCGTCAACAGGATTCGTACAGCACTCAAATCACCTTGTCGCATCGTAAAATTGTTCCCATTTTCTCCGAAAAAGACCCGCGTGGCAGATTCGTTGGTTTTGCCGTTCGTGCACACGTGTGAAACCATCCATAGACCGTCGTGTCCTATCGTTCATCATCACATCCCTCCGTATCCAGTCGTCATCTTTCGCATCACGTGTCATCGCATAATTATCTCATCGCATCTCATTATTTCGTCATTACCTGACCACGTCGCCATCTTTAAATTTCATTTTCGAGCAGGAGAGCTGATCTTCGAAACCAGCCTCAAGACTGCCTCGTGGAAAGAAGAAAACAGATGAGCAAAGGGCAGTATTGTACGAAAAGAGAAGAATTATACGACGAGCCCGTAATCAGAATCAACCCGTTCATCGTGACGTCCATCTACCACCACTGGCCCCCGCTCACAGAGAAGCAATCGTTCAAGGTGTAGTCAGCAATTGTCAAGTCATCTATAAGTCCAATAGCAAAGCTACCGTCGACGACGCCATCGAAGAAGCTAAGAAGATTTCGAAAACTGTTGAAACCAGCCAAGATCCTGAACCAGCTACCCGACCAGATTCATTGACACCATTCAAGAGTGATCAAGAGCGTGAAGAGAGTATCCGCTAGGCAACAAAGATTTATTTTGAGATTCTCGCGAAACAGAAGCCGAGGCGGAAATCAAAACGGAAGTCATCTGCTCAACATCAATCCGAAAAGTAGCTGTCCACAAGTCCGCCATTTTTGATTATGTTTCTCTTTCGTCAAGTCCGCCTAATTTGATCGCGTCTTTCCTTCGTCTAGTCCGTCTCATATTTTTGGTTATCACTTCGTTTAGGAAGTCCACCATTTTGGTTGCGTCTTTCTTTCGTCAAACCCATCCCATAATTTGGTTTTTCCTTTGTTTCGAAAGTCCGCCATTTTGGTTGTGTCTTCCCTTCGTCAACTCCTTAACATATTTTTTGATTTCTTCTTTCTTTCTTCAAAGTACACCTTATTTTGGTTGTGTCTTTCGTTCACCGAGCCCACCTAATACAATTGGTTATTTTTTTATTTCGAAAGTCCGCCATGTTGGATGCGTCTTTCTTTCGTCAAAGTCCGCCATCCTTAGTTGCGTCTTTCTTTCGTCAAAGTCCGCCATCTTTGGTTACGTCTTTGTTGTCAAGTCCGCCGAATAGGTTGTGTCTTTTCATTATTCGATCTACATTAATAAACGACATCATGGCAGCCGCAACAAATTCCTTCACTGATATTGAAGAAGATGACGAGACTTCATTTGACTGGGAGACTTTTACGGATCCTAAACGACTGAAACGATTTAGATCAGCAGGAAGATCCTTCCTTACGAAAACTGAAAGGAGGTTGGCAAATGCAATCAGAACAGGAGAAGACAGATATACAATCCGAAGAAATCAAGCTGTTTACGTCCACGACTACGAAGACCTAGACAGATGTCATCGCCGATTCATCGAGTTCGCCACTCCACATTTCACACAAGAAAACATCGTCGGTGAGAAGCAGTGGATCGACGCAGTCACGTTCAGTTATCAACACGTTATTAGCAGCTGTTACGAATACCTACAGTCGCTTTCGAAACCATCATTCGTTACATCAAGAAGATCGTCACAACGCTCAAGTGTATCATCCGCCCGAGCCAAAATCCAAGAAGCAGAGCGGAGGGAGAAAGAAGCTGAACTTAAACTCCAACAGACCAGAGAAGAAGCAGCTCGTCGAGCAGAAGAGGATGCAGCATTACGACAAGTAGTAGAATACCAATAGCGAGCGACCAACGAAAGAAAGGAGAGAGAACTTCGTGATGAGAGAGAGCTACAACGACTCAGCGCTGCCATTACGAAACAGCAACTAATGCTTGGTTTGGCCTCTAAGGCCGTTGGTGCCCTTACACCGTCGAGAAAACAATCGAATCGCCAGACGTCAGCAACGATCCAGCAGAGTTCGTCAGCCTCAACGTTTCCAGTCACCAACACCAGCATAACGAATCCTACTTTCTCAACCGCCAGTTGCACTAGTATTCCTACGGCTCCTACGTCACAAAACCAATCGATTATCATCACGGCATCTCAAACGCTGAGTAGCAACGCCGCTCCTCATCCAACGTCAGCTCCTGTCTCTAATCCAACATCGATTTCGTTCATCGGTTCAGCAACGATTCCGTTCAACGTTCAAACATCGATCCCATTTACGCACTCAAATCCGACGCCAGTTCCTGTTCCTAATACAAGGTCATTTCCGCACTTGACCCTGACGTCGATTCCGTTTTTCACTCCAACGTCGATTCCGTTCTCCGCACCGACGAACATCACACCGTCTCAAATGCCGCACGTTCCACCAGTTTCATCACGATATCGATTTGGCCCGGCGACGAACACGCCGAATTCATCGCACGTCAACGCACCCAGTGGATCGGCGTTCAGCAATCCGTCGTCTGTCGCTGGCCCCTCTCACAGTATTCCGTCGTTTCCGGCGTATCACACGGGCCGGCTCCGCCCTGCACAATCACATAGCAATCCAGCACTTCGATCATTCACGCAGCCTCAATGTCTTCGGTGCCAAGCAGTGGTGAACAACGGCCTACTGCGTTACCTGAAAACTTATCGGCATCTGCGTTCATCCCGAGTGGAGCGACATTTTACAATCCACTTTCTACTGCACTGGCAGGTAGTTCAGCGCCACAGCATCCTATTTATAATAGCCCATCGGCTCTACACACAGCAGACGATTGGATTCACACACTTGGCTCACCACACGCTACGGCGGGCCGTTCGGAAAGCCATAAGAAGGTGCCAAGTTTCGACGGTGACCCAAAAGGATGGCCTATTTTCATTCAGATGTTTAAACAATTTGAGCACGATCCTGTCACTTCAGACGCGGAGCGCATCGCACATTTTAACGAATCTCTCACGTCTGAGATACGTAAAACCATCGGAGGTGCTTTACTGAATCCTAGCCTTTATCTACACGCTCTCATGGAGCTGCACAAGAGGTATGATATTCCACAACTCACATCTCAAGCCTGCACATCATCACTCCTAAGGCTCCAACCATTCCGAGACAACGACTTTAATTCTCTTCAAGCCTTCTCTACCAATTTCCACTCAGTCGTCGTGACTCTACGACTCGGGAGAAACGGCATGGAGCTATACAGTAACGCTACGTTTACGCAACTGAATTCGAAGCTCCCACCAGCATTGAAGAGCCGTGGTGGAGAGAAAGGTAGGGCTATTTAACCTCGTCTCGAAACCTTTGAAGTTTCGATGAATGGCCTGACGGCGTAGCGATGGCCGAGCATTCGATCATTCACAATCCAAATCCAAGCAAAACAGTAAGGAGAAACTCCAAGGTCCCAAGGGCTTCAACGTCTTCAACACCACAGCTGTAATCGCTCCTGAATCATCGACAGAAACATCGTAACGCTGTCTAGGACGTAAGAGCACACTCAAGCACCATCTCGAACCAGACGACAGGATGATCGTGAAATGTGACATCTCGTCAACCGATGACAGTCGCAGCTTTAACATATCTAACGCACATTTCGCGAACACATTCAACCTGTACAAACGCTCAACCGATCTCGCTAATCTTGTAATGAAATGGCCACATCTCTCACACGTCCCTATATACTCGTTAAAGGAAGAAGATGTCGCCACCATCATCGGACAAGGTCATCTAGCTGCAATTAACATCTTTGAAAATGGAAAAGATCACTTCCACCCAAGAACTACGCGCCTATTTAACAGTCTTTCGATGGTGTATTGGAGGTCCTGATGGAAGTTTCGGCTACGACGAAAATGATTGCTTCCATCTGAGTCTAGCAGAAGAAAGATGTGATCTGCACCTCCAGCAATTCATTGAAAATGATACGTTTGGAACGAAACCGAACGCCGTCATGCCGATCAGCCAGGTGGAGAGAGCGTGCATTACGAGACACAACGGCGAACGATACGAGTCTGGCTTATTATGGAAGAAGGACGATCCGAAATTGCAGAACAACTTCTTTGCTGCTCAACGACGCTTCTTCATCCCGGAAAGTAAATTCGTCAAGAATCCCGTGTTAGCTGAGACTTACAAGGCCGTCATCAACACGTACGTAAACTTTAAACACCCCAGAAAATTATCACGAGAAGAAATCGACGCTAGACCAGAAGGAAGAACTTGGTATAACCCTCATCACCTGGTTTTCGATACAAACAAGCCGGGTCCAGATCTCTTTACGAATTTAGTTGGCACACTGCTACGCTTCCACCGGTATGCGTATCCAGTTTCAGAAGTGGAGAAAATATTCCACCAAGTGCGAGTGCGGCCATCAGATGGGCCGGCCTTCCGTTTTCTTTGGCGCAATCCTGATTTTAAGGAGCCACCAGACGTTTATCAAATGGACCATCCTTTCGGCGCCGCCTCGTCACCAGCAGCATGTTCCAATGCCTTACGCCAAGCAGTAAGAGATGACGGCGACTGACAGTTATTACAGCAGATAACACGAAACTACTATGTGGATAACTGGCTGGTGTCGTCCACATCATCGCTCAACGGCCTCATCTTAGATCATTGTATCTATCCTTCAAGAGATGATGTAGCTACGACCGAGCTTCCCATTCCAAATAGCATTAATTCAACAGAGCTGACAGACTCCGGAAGA
This sequence comes from Daphnia galeata, assembly GCA_030770115.1. Classification (NCBI taxonomy): domain Eukaryota; kingdom Metazoa; phylum Arthropoda; class Branchiopoda; order Diplostraca; family Daphniidae; genus Daphnia; species Daphnia galeata. Next base: position 6,632,301 of record CM061119.1, read on the forward strand.
AAGACCTCTTGGAAAAAATTTCGCAACCTGATTGGAGTGAAAGAAGTAATAGAGTAAATAAACAAATGACTCCGAAGGGACAAGACCTTCCAACTCTTTAATCTTGAGAAGAATATATAAAATTTCCTATGTTTAAATTATATATACATGCCTGGAAAAAGACTACTATAATTTCAGACCAGGCTCAATCAGAATGTTTGTTAATTTTTATTTTGAACTTATGTCATGTCGCTCAAGCACAGTTGTGAAGAAAACTCAAATGTTTTTCCGTATTAAATAGTTGTTTTTTTCTTTCTCTGTCAACAATGTGAAGATCTAAACTCCTTAATATTCCGTTAGACAAGGTGTTAAGAATCAAGCAACAGAAGATAACAGGTTGCCGAAACCCGTTGACGCAAGGATACTGACGGATACTGACGGATACTGTTTAGACTCTCTTTTGATTATCCCTTCTACTTTATATATGGTGTCCTAATCCTCGTCTTTGACGTCTTGCTCTATCTTGGATTATTCTTTTCCAAACTGCTGCAGCCTATGGTATGTTATTTCAAATTATCCTGCTACATCCTAATTGTTCTACTATACTACACTCAAGTGAAACCCAATAATGCCGTAAGCTTTTATGTGTCAACATTTTATCGCCTCAACAGAAGGTATTATTAGCCTTGAAGTAAGAGAAAATGGCAGGAATAGGAGGGTAACCACTAAGATGACGGTCTTACAGTAGGGCAGATGGAAACGGCAACTGAACCGACATCGATGTGGAAAGGATTGCTGCCAAAACCTCCCACAATGCCTCGCCATTTTCCACAATGCCTGGAACAATTTTAGTATGTGGCGCTCTGCAAGGCCAATATACTGCGGAAACTTATGACGTGTGGAAGTATTATGACGTACTGCTTGACACAGAAACGATCAAATTCAATACAGTCAAACTTTCTATTTTAAGGCAAGATCTCCCCCTAGGGTCCCGAAATCCTCAAGCCCGAAAACCTCAATAGTGGAAGCTTTCTTGAGCTTACGGAGTCTCGCCTTACACGGCCACTTACTGTACTCATCCATCAACAACACATAAAGAAAACCATCAAATTAAAAAGTTTCGGTAGAAACCATCTGAAAATGATGAGCCGTGTGGCGGGTAGGAAAAAAGGCAATTCTGGATTTTTACGATCTTGTCAAGACGAGCATTTCCAACCATTTTGCGAATATTATCATAACAACCGGGCATGTCATTCTATGAATGAGATCCTCATTCTATAAATGAGATGAAAAATCAAAACTTTAAAGTTGTAGGCGAATCTCTGGATGCGAGGGGCACTCGCCCACTGGTTTGTCCAACAGACCCACAAGCGGTTTGTGATCATACACCACTGCGACTTGCTGGCCAAATATATACTGCTTAAACCGCAAGAGTTTAAGCTGTACAGCAAGCAGCTCAATTTTACAATATCGCTGTTGAGTTTGAGTGAAAGACGTTGATGAAAACGTGACGGGCTGGCCATTTTGCAGCAACAGACTTCCAAGCCCCGTTGGCGAAGCATCGCCTGATAATACAGTCGACAGACTTAAAAAAACATAAAGCCGGAAAAAATACCACCATAATTCCGTCAACAAATTGTTAAGAGGACGCGTTAAGCCAGCTAAATTATTACAAAAATTATCGAAGTAGGTCCCCATTCCGAGTAGGCGAACCAAGGCCGCGTCGTCTGATGGGTGAGGCATGTGAACAATTGCTTCAATTTTCGAGCTATCCAATTTTACCAAGACCAGTAACATGTGTAAGCCAAGGTACCTCTTGGAGACAAAATTAACACTTTTTTTAGTTGAAGCTATTCTTGTTTGAGCGAATTGTGTTGCGCCGAATAAGAAGTTACTGCAAATTCGTCTGAAGTTCTTCCATGAACACGCTTGTGACTAAAAAATCAACAAATAACACCATCAAAATCTCTGAACAGCTCTGACATAGTGTGCAATTGCACTTCTGGTGCAGATTTTAATCCAATGGTATTCGGAGAAAGCGATACTTGATCCAGGGCGTCGCCATAGTGCTCAAATAGGACAACTTCTCGGATAAGGGAATCTGATAAACTTCCTGCGCTGCATCTGACTGCAGAAAACTTCTCTTTGCCAATTTGTGCAAATAACTGCTCTACGATAGAAACTGAAAAATGTGGACGTAGAACAGCCTTGTTTAAATTAGAAGGATCAAGGACGATGTGATCGTCACCATCCACTTTTTTGACGACCAACATGCGGCTAACCCAATCAGTTGGCTCAGATACAGAAACAATGATGCCATCATCACCCATCCCGGAAAGCTTCCGGTGCACCGGCTCCTCCAATGGGAACGGTATTCTTCTGCAAGCAGAGATAACGGGATCCACCACGTTTTGCTCGTGCCCAACTTAACAGTTTGTTCAACTGACAATTATCCCAGCCCCATGAAAACATCAAAAAATTCCATGACAACCTCAGGAACGGAGAAAAGAGCTACCGGATCTATTGAGTGTACAGTTTAATGAGATTAACCTATTGTCACCTGACGGGACATTTTGGTCGCAGAACTGAATTCGAGAGAAATGCGGGAACGCGCGAGAATGGAGAGACTCCGTCGCGAAACGTAGCTTAACGCCGGTTTTTCTCCGTTCCTGCCCTAACGATTTTGACGAAAAAGGCTGTGGTGTGAATTTGGTCACTCAGTAGTGCGGTGACTGAAATTTACTCGGTTCGGACAGTTGGTTATGGAATAAAAGGAAAAATTGCAATCGGGACAAAGATGTCTTGCTAGGCGATTAAAGACGGGAAAAACAACGCAAGCACCCCTGCCTCTTGTACATTTTTATCTCTGAACTCGGATCGTTCGCCTGCCAGACCTGACTGGCGCTACAAACGGAGGAAAGAATAAAAAATTATCCCGGTAACTCCTAATGCATGCTCGACCCCGCTAGTTAAGCAACTATTGATAAGGAAATTTGATCCTTTTAGCCAATACAAATTCAAGGCTAATCGTGCTCATATTCTTCGACTGTGTATTTACAGGTTGACTAAAAATGAGCAAAAGGGAGAAGGGACCGAAGAAAGGCTCGGATGACGAAGAGGAAGACCCGAAGCACCGTAAGAGGGACCCAAGAACCAAGGATACGAGAACACAAAGAAAAGCGATAAAAAAAGGTGTTAACAATTCGGAACTAGCGAAAAAACGAAGAGAGGAAAAAGAGTAAAGTGCGCAAAGTGAGCGAAGGGAGGAAAGAGAGCAAGAGAGCAGGCCGCCCTAGTCTGAGCCAGTTAATGAGCTTGGCAATGAGATTCAGAACAAGGTTCTTGAAAACGTCCCTGAAGGGGAAAATAGAGTTGAATCCCCGGAAATTGTCTATCTGGTTGACTCGCCATATTCGGACAAAGACGTTGAAAATAAGCGGAAGAGGAAGCGGCTGTCATCGTCAAGTCAAAGTGGCTCTGACGTTGATTGCAGACGCAAAGCTGAGAGAACGCCGAGCTAGAGTGGCTCTGACGATGTTTCTGAAAGCCAATTTGATGAAACGTCGGGCAAGAGCGGCTCTGATGACGAGAAAAGTGATAATTTGCAGAGCGATCGAGGTTCCACTGATCTTCGTAAAGAAGCTGCAATGGATCAAATGAGTGTGAATTTGACCAGACTCAACAAAGTACTGTCGGAAATCAAGGAGATGATGCGATACTACTTGCCGGGTTCAAAAGCAGGTCCGCTGAGTAGTAAGCCCAGTACTGTTGGAGCATACATTGTATCAGTTAGAGGAACGATCGATAGATGGCGCAGGTTGACTATTTCCATATAGTCGGCCTCACTTTTCTATTTATCAATTCACCTTTTAGTATCTTCTCTTCTCCCCTTCTTTTTCTTCTCACTTCGACCACGCTGTGGAACGGTTCTCTCTAGCCTTACGGTCTCACACACTTAAGAGTTTTTACATTTATTTTTTTGTGCTTTTCTCCTCACATCTGCTTACAACTGGTAACACGAATACGTTATCGTAACACGAATCAATTAGTTCACGCCACATGTCTTCCATCATTCCATCTGCATAATGTGTAACGTGACTTGTGTACTCAAATTTGTACCACGAGACATGTCATTCTGTTAATTCAGAAGCTCCATTAAATGGAATGATTTATCCTGTTTATTATAATACAGAAGCCTCTGACAAACTGACCCCATTATTTGTTCAAATTCTTATAAGTACGAGCAAGGCATTCGTCAGGCCCCGTACGAACAGGCGGTTAAACCGTCCTCAGGTTCATGACGAGAGTCTTTTACGAATCGAAGAAAGAATTTTTCCGCGAAAGACACCAAAGCCTTCCGAATTATTTCTAACTATCATGGCTCGGATTTGGGTGAGGTGCAGCAAAAGACAAGAAACGGCGGCTTCAGGAACGTAACTTGTCCAAAAGCGATTGCGATTACGAAAATTTTAGTGAGAGGAGTAGACAGGGCCAACCAGCCCGCGTCCTATTACGAGAGAAACCGAAGCTCCAAGAAATGGTGGCACCAAGTTTTCTACTCTCTTTTGGAGATGACTCAAGTGACCAGCTGGATATATGTTACAATGAGTTGGTGGAGGACGATAAAAAAAAGACCTTAAAAAAAGAATTACTAGTCTGGACTTTAAACACGGCGTGACTATGGGTCTGCTCGCTAAAGGGCTGAATTTTCAGAAGCCGGTCGGGAGAGAAGAAATTGGAGGGCACAATCCATCCCAGGGTTGAAGTTCAAAATAAGAAAAGGAAAAGTGGATTGAGCAACAGAAACGAGATGCGCTTCGCTAATGTTGGCATTCACGTACCGATCTTCTTGGAAACTCGAGAACGGTGTGAATAGTGTCAGAGCAAGCGTAAAAGAACGGCGATTGTTGGACGGAAATCAAAAGAATTTCTCTTGGAATTGAGACCCTGCTTGAAGTGCCAAAAGTGCAATGTTGATCTTTGTATTTCCAAGAAACGTAAGTGTTTCAAAGAATACCACGATAAGAGGTATCATTAACCCGAGAATGGCGAGAAGGCTATATATAGCTCGGACGATGATTCGGAGCGAGAATTTGATCCTGATATGTATGAAGGTAGTTTTTGTGAAGAATGGATGTAGTAGACTGTGTGTGATATAGAGGTAATGCTGTGCATATTCGGTGTTTCGGTGTAGGGGATTTTGTTGGAATTAAACAACCATACAAACCACCAGGTGGCAGCAAACAACATCTGGGAGACGTCCTGGACTACCTATATAGCTCTCTCTCTTCTGTCTCATCTCTCTCACTTCGTGGTCGGCTGGCACCACGCTGCATCGGATCTTTCTCTCACATCTGCTTGAACAAGTAGTCGGGTCTCAATTGCTTGAAAGCAATCTTTTTTTGTCTTTTTATTTTCACTGCTTATCACAGCAGTAGTTATAGGTTTTCTATTCACTGCTTTATCACAGCAGTAGAGTCATTAGTTTTTCTATTGTCATTGGAGTTCATTGTACTCAATCTAATTTACTTTTGTGTTTTCTCGTCCGAGTGTTTTACACTCAGGTAATTATTCTGACTGTGTTATAAAGAGGTAATAAGGGTCATAAGGGTCAATAAGGTCACGTAGTGGGTCTTTTTGATTTTACCTTAATGCTTAATTTTGCCCTTTTCACTTTTCGGCTAGCTACTTTCAATTTTAAAGATTGCAAAACCATCGTTGAATCAACTGTAGTGAATCCAAGTTGGATTTATTTAGTTAGGGCTTTATTTTCCTTAGCTTCTTAATTTACTTTCAAATTGGGCGGCATCTTCAAACGCCAGATGGCGCAGATTTCGCCACACCTCTTGCCTTCATGGCAGTACATACAAGTTTACATGCCTTAACCATTCAGTAGGCCTTGTTATGGAGCGATGTCCCTCCTCATCCTCCGTGGTCAAGCCAGCTCGACATTCTTTAACATTCACATCAGTTATCATGCCAGAGCTAAGTTTTTATTAGGGACTTCGTCTCACCCATTTTATTTCCACGGGCTTTTCGTTCATGGCTGATGATTGATTCTCAACACACGGTTAACACTTAAAATATAAAGTTTAGAAAATCTTTTTGGCGGCTCAAACTAGCGCTTATTTCACTTTAATAGGTATAACATAAATAGGTTTAAGCAATAGTATTATTACGTTTCGGGGAAACTGGCGTGGGGTAGAAATAAACACTGAAGAAGAATTGCTTATTGGTTGCGAAATCGAGTGCGGTGAAGACCAAGATTTTCAACCGACTTCTAGGTTTTCCAGCTCAAGTTCAGAACTGCCTGAAATACCAACCAAAATTGAACAGCTGAGATGTCGCTTTGAGTCGTAGTCTCTCCGTAAGAGACCATAGCGCAATCCAAGCATCATTTGCGTTTTCATTGAAAGTTTCTTGAGCAGGCAAATTGCTCTATATGATTTTATTTCAAGTTGTCGGAAAGTATACTATAAATCAAACTAATCCTTCTTTTAAAATCCCTTTTTCTCATTTTCATTTCTCCACGCCCTTTCCGTTTAGGCAAAAAAAGGATTAAAAAAGGAGGGAGTAGTTTGAATTATTTGCTGACAGAATTTCTTTTTCCACTGCGTCGGAGTTGTAGTTCTACGATCCTATTAAATACCCGCCTTTTCTTTCTCCACACCCTTTCCGTTTAGGCAAAAAAATGATTTTAAAAAGTAGTTTGAATTTTTAGTATACTTTCCGTCAACTTGAAATAAAATCATTTTAAATAGGTATGAGTCAAGCCAACCCCTTTAGCGGCGCGTTGTAGTGTGAAGGGGTGCCGTGAACAGCCGCTTCTTTTTTTGTTTGTCGGATGTGGTATGTATTCAGGCTTTCAACGGTAGCAGACAACTACCCGATTTTTTCAACATTATTTTCAAATTTTTTCACATTTATTCTTTCTTACTACAGTTAATTGTACAAACATCCTTAAATAATAAAGAATAAATGTGAAAAAAATGTGAAAAAATGTAAAAATAATGTTGAAAAAATGGGGTAGTTGTCTGCTACCGTTGAAAGCCTGAATACATACCACATCCGACAAACAAAAAAAGAAGCGGCTGTTCACGGCACCCTTCACACTACAACGCGCTGCTAGAGGGGTTGGCTTGACTCATACCTATAGAACGCAATAAGGTCTATACATGGAGTTCACGCCAAAAGCCCTTTTTTCCCTATCTTTCTGCCACTATTTCTCCAACTACGAACAGACAGTCGCGCACTGCATTACGTTAAATTTTACATTTCCATTAAATTCAATAGATTTTTTATTTCGCATCTTTGAGCAAACAGATTTTCATAACATACACAGTAATGTAATACACATTCATCAATTCCCTCTTGAACAATAATAAAAATAAATAAAAAATCCGTGATGTCACGCTGCATTTGTATAGACATCAAAATGCACCAGAAGGCATTCCAAGTCAATACTCGAAAAAATAAAAATAACGACAAAATGAATGACATAATGATTAATGAACCTCCCCTAGAACGATGATGTACAGTTAGGAGTCAGCTGGCTAATCCACTTCCTGCAGCTTACTTCCACTCTTACGTTAAATAAGTTAACACATAATTTAGAAGTAAGTTAAAATTTGCGAACAAAATGCAGGTCATAGTTTGTGAGCAGTCGGACAAAAAATCAATAATTTCATTGATGTTCTCTTAAATACTATTTCATTGAAATCAATGCAAAATCATTAAGGACAGCTTTGTGTGCGTAGAATTGACACATGTACACACCTAAAATAAATTATGTCCTTGAAAAAATTGGCTTGAATACCTTGGGAAATCACCAAGGGAAAAAGCTTGATATCGCATTAGAAGTAAAATAGACTGCACCGTCTTGAAGTAATCATTAAAACAGCGGTATGAAAGTTAAAAAAGCCTTAAAAATCTCCTTTAATGGTTGGATGGTACAGAAATAATGCGCTCGAGTTGTCTTGGAGAGTTAGAGACATTAGATGAAAGCGAAGTCCATGTTGCGCAAAATTCTTGGCACAGAAACTCAGACACCTACGTTCGCGCTTTAATATTCCCAGATTTAATCCTTGCACTTGAGATGGTGAAAGAGACAACTTTACACTTTCTCGATGTATGTCACCACTATATTTACCAGCGGTCGCACAGTAGACGAACGGTAGATTCACTATTCAATCAAAATCAACCGTACACTCCCAAGAACACACCTTCGGACATGAGCATAAGCTATGTAAAAGGTTGTTAATTACGTTCATTTGAGTTCGACCACGACCGTTAATATCCTCGCCCACTTGACTTTTAGCAAAATTTAAAAATACCTAAATTGAATAAAATAATTTAAATGTTATCAATTGATTGATGTTAATTGAAATAAAAGCGATGGTAAAAAAAATCCTTACTTGTTCAAGAGTAGTTTGGCCGACAGAGTAATCTTCAATTTGATATTTGTTTTTGGCGCTCTCCATTAGTCCGAAAATACGAGCCCAAGACTGGCCTGATTCCGGTAAATGGTAATGTACCAGTCCTTGATGATAATCTTTTAACTGGGCACCTAAGAGGATGAAATTTAGAAAAAAATGTAATATTTCATGCTGAAAACGGGTTTGTACATCATGCCTCAGCGGTAAAAATTTATTGTTTTGTACTTATTTACATTGTTTTGTTTAAACCTACCCGGAAAGCTTGTTTGAATGAAATCCATGATCGGTCCCATATCAGGTATAGCCCGTAAAGGGTTTTGAGACGACACTATGTTACTATTTATCGTTTTACTACTTCCAGATCGGAAGCGAATGGAACCACCTCCTCTAATTGAATCTTCTTGGTCAATTGATGTATGAGTTGGATGTGATGTACATACGCCGATTGGTAGGCTGGCTTCTGGTGAAGCCCTTACTTTCGCTATAAGCGTGTAGCCCTGGCCAAATTTGCTCTTTAAATGTTGAGATGAGCCGAGACACTTAAATTGACCATTGACCATAATGGCGATTCGAGTGCACAATGCTTCGCATTCTTCCATACTAAATAAATTTTTTTAAATCGTAAATGACCGAGAAAATTTTAATTGTAATTAAAAGAGAATACACGCATAAAAATGGCTTTTTTTACAAAAGTATACAGTAAAGAGTAAAAAATGCGAATTTTACCTATGTGATGTCAACACGATTGCCTGTCCGCTATCTCGGACTCGGGCAATGGTATCCCAAAGTTGTCTTCTGGCTACCGGGTCCATACCTGTAGTCGGTTCGTCTAAGAAAACGATTGGTGGATCGCCAATCAGAGCCACGGCGGTACTTAACTTACGTTTGTTGCCACCACTACGTGAATTTAAAAGAAAATAAATAAATACATTATATTAGTAGTAATAAAATTAGTCAAATACCAAACCTTAATTCTTTGACTTTTTTCTCGATGTGATCACGAAGAAGAAGCTTTTCGGTTAGGTCTTCCACCACTGTCTCAACGCTACGTTCTGGGACACCTCTTAGGTTAGCGAACATACGTAAAGTTTCCCGACCGGTCATTTCGTCAATAGTAGCATCAAATTGAGGGCAATAACCTAAACGGCGTTGAACCTTTAAATGATATAAAAAGCAGTGTCAAGTATAGAACAGACTAAATGAGTGGAGATCAAGAGCATTGCAAGTATAAATCAAAATAAAGAAAGAATAAAAAATCACTTACTGATTTCATATTCTTGCAAACGCTGAATCCATCAAGATAGGCATCGCCATTTGATACGCTGATGTCACCAGTAAGCATTTTGAAGGTAGTTGTCTTACCAGCGCCGTTAATGCCAAGCAAACCAAAACACTCACCTCGTCGCACTCCTAAACATAAACGGTCAACTGCTCGAAATCCTTGATCGTAATATTTAACCAAATCCCTATGAAAATGTAAAATTATTAATAACATTTATACTCGACGATAAACAATGGATTAAATCATAATACACTTTTAAAAATAGGATCAATTAAGCTAACGCAAAGGTCTTTTTTATTAAATTTAAATGGTTGCATATTGCCATTACTTAATAACAAGGTTGTTGTCCTTCTGCAAAACATTAACAGGTTTGCTTTGAATTAGCTCACGTTCGCGTGCCACATCGTCATCTTCTGCTGGGATCACCATTCCATTTTCTGGGTTAATTAAGCCTAGGAAACGAGAAGTGTTATTATTTACTATATTGCTTATAAAATACATTAAAAAAGATTTTTAAAAACTTACCGAATTCATCGTTAGAAGCAGGATAAAGTGAACAACAAAAGTCGCAAAATCTCTCCCATAATCGGAGCTCGATAAGTATCAAAACAATAACAAAAATTAGCCCATCTATTGCAAGGAAAGTGATCATTCGTCCGATGCCAAGACCATCCCAACCCAACGGATCCTCGTTATATTGAATGCAAGCCGACGAACCACAGTTTCCAGTATCTATACATAAGACCAATATTTTTAAATTTAGTTTAGAAACATTGAGAAAATATACCATAAATACTTTTGCAGCAAGGATTAGGCCTCAAACCCGTTTTACAAGCGAAGACAACAATTGGTCGTGTACAGTATTCAACAGCACGAGAATTAGTGTATAGGTTGTTGAAGGCCATGCCAAGACTATAGTTGGGCAGTGTCATAAAAATCCAGTCTAGGACGCCAGCCACTTCAACCAGCTGCAGCTCAGGAATTTGCAAGATCACCACTGTGATCAGAGTCGCCATACCTAGTAGTCATAGTAAGTGTAACACAAAAGAATCAGATGTGAACTCCAGTTTCGCGTTACATTATAAGACAATCATTACCAGTGAATATATTAAACATTGTTGTGCGAGTAAATCCAGTAGCCGGGATTGAGAAGAGAAAAGAAAGCAGATACATTAGCGGTAACATGGCCCATCCATAGAGGACAAAAACTAGTACGATGCGTCCTTGTTGTTCAAAGGATATGAAACCGTCTTCGTTGAAACACAAAAAGGTGATTAGGATTCCTGCGCACGGAATCAGAAAGTTTATGAAATCCCAGGTCATGTTTGCCAACCAAAAGGTGATGAAGTGAACTCCCGAAACGAATTGAAGATGTTTCGCTTTCGTCACACGTTCTTTCACTGTAAGTCCGAAAGATATCGTCCATATTAAAAATAGTCATAATATTTAAAAAATATTTTATAAAAATATCCATAGAATGTTTCAGTAATTATTGAAAGTGTTACCTAAAAAGATGACAAAGCTGGCGGCAAGGAAAGCCATTCCAAATGAAATATTGAATCCAACTTGGAAACCAAGTGAGCTGCTGGACGCGTCGTTATTGAGTTTGCTAAAGTCATCGAATGGAAGCGGATGATTGGTAATAGTTAGACGGTATTCCGAATCACCAGTGCGATGGATCAGCAATGCGTTGTGTATGAGGTTGAGAGTGAGTGGAGGTACATGATAGGGCTGGTTATTAAACCAGGCAGTAGCCAACACTTTTTCCGTTTGTCTTCTACGTGTAGGTAACGTGCGGAAGGTAACACCGGTCAACAAATGAAGATTCACACCTGGAAGGTCATTGCTCGCTCGTTCTGTGTAATACTCGAGCATGCTTTGATTAAGCAGATCGACACGTTCGTACTTATTGTGACCCGTAGCATCAAATTGGTCTGCATAGATCTCTGTTAAATTTCTAGCAAGTATGTTGTCGGGAGTGGCCAACTCAACTAATGTGTTAGTTGATAAGTAATTTTCTAGACGAATGGGCAGAGACTTGGAATTAGTGACTCCCGGAACTGTTTGCAATACGATTAAACTAATTGCCAGGAATGCGACAGGAATCAGGAGTTGAGCAGTGAATAATAGCCAATTCCGAACTGTGTATAACAGCTTCTTATTCAGCATGGCTCTCAACTGCTGCAAGAATAAATTAAAACCTTTATTACGAAGATCTCCGTTGGTTCCATCATGTAGTAGACTTTGAGTCGACGAAGCCGTATTTAAATTAACTAATGTGTCTTGATGAATGATATTTTGTTTCTCTACTTCTTGGTGGCCAGCATTAATTTCACCGACACGGATGAATACCTCTTCCATTGTAGTGACACTTGCGCCGTAACTAGAGATGCCTAAACATCGGCGATTTTGCTCAAGTTCTTCGAATATTTGCTGGAATAAATGTGACTTGTCGCTAGGTAATAGATAGGTTAATTCCGCACCAACGTTCTGGTTTATGGACACTTCAGGAATAGATTTACGAATGAGCTCTGTAATACGTTGAACATCGCAGCTACTTTCTTTAACAATCACCAAGTGATAGCCAGCCCCATATTTCTTCTTCAGAAATAATGACGAACCTATACAGATTAAGCAACGAAGTAGAAACAGAAATTAGCGAATACTACTAACTACACTGCAGCTAATATCAAATTGCTATGGCCAATACGTACCACCACACTGAATCTGTCCGCTAGCCATAATGGCGATGCGATCCCCCAACAAATCAGCTTCCTCCATGAAATGTGTAGTAAGCAGAATGGTCCCTGCCTACCTTTTCCGATTGCAAAAGATCCCATGTTGATCGACGAGCGGATGGATCCATTCCAGAGGTCGGTTCGTCTAACATCACCACCTTAAATAAGTACAACGTAAGAATATTCTGTAATTATCCGATTAAATCACTAACTTAAATATGCAAAAGGTTTACGAATGTACCTTGGACTCGCCACAGAGAGCGATGCCAACGGAAAGTTTCCTTTTCATGCCCCCAGAAAGGGTACAAGACATTGCCCGACGTTTGTTCTCTAATTGCAAAGCTTTCACCATGCGATCAGTTTCAGCTCTAACTAGGTGAGATGGATAACCTTTAAGTTTACAGAAAAAGTCCAAGTGTTCTTCTACAGTCAATTCGTCAAAAAGAATGTCGTGTTGCGGACACAACCCTAGACTACCGCGAACACCTTTTTAAAATATTTAAAAATATTACAATATTCAAAAATTGATTAGTTGAAATCGAAAACAAAGTAATATAATAAATAAAAATAAAAATACCTTGAATGTCTTTGCGAATGTCAAAACCATTAACCAAAGCCGTCCCAGTGGTAGGAGGAAAAAGTCCAGTCAACATAGACATCGTGGTAGATTTGCCGGCGCCATTGTGCCCCAGTAATGCCGTTATCTGACTTTCGTACATGTTTAGATGAATGTTATTCACAGCCAGTTTTCCTTTGTGATATTCTTTAGTAAGGCCTTTGATTTGAATGCCAGCTCTTAATCCAATCGGTTCTTCTTCAATGTACTCGGCGTTACGTGCCGTACGCTCGGCTGCGCTTAGCGTAATATCCTGAGCGGCTACGGAACTACCACACCAGTAGTCACGCTACAATGTTTCACGAAAGATAATGAATATTATTTTATGCCATTCGTGTTTTGAAAAACTTATTGGAAATAGACAATTATTACCGTGAATGGGAAGTACCAAGGCTGTGGCACGCCAAATTCACCGGGAAAAACTGCTTCAACATAAAGTGCCAGAAGGAGATAAATAACGGAGTCTATGGCTAACATAATGAGGACGTCGCCAAACGTAAAGTCATCATCAGGCGACACACCTCGGTTTATATTCTGCCATTGAATTCCCTCACCTTATAGAGATTTTGGATGTTATTAATAAGCATAAAACTAATTGATCATTTGATAAAACTTACTAGAGCCCTCGAACATGGACATAAGTTGTGAAGCGAACGCCATTGCCGTATTTGAAAACAGGCAGGAAATCAGTTTATCAGTACGAGTAAGCGTAGCATATCGCAACTGCAAGAAGAAAAAAGGCGAGTATGTGACGAACCAGATTATACCGGCTCCAGTTGCTGCCGAATTGGCTAAAGAATAAAGAATAAGATTAAAAATATTTAAGACGATCTTATCTCGATTTGATTGCATGCCTGTAGACAAACCTTTTGAGAAGAATACAGTCATGAGGAAACAGAACGAGATGCTTGTAATGGCGAAGGTGAGCATGAAAAAGAAGAATAGTGTACCATCCGATTTCTCCAGCACTGCGAGCGTTGAACCACCGTACCAGCGAGCCTTGAATAAGGAACAATCATAAGGAATAATCAAAACAATAAATCCGACTGCTTAACACAGTTGCACTACATAGCAAGTTTGAGCTCTGCTAACGTCTTTTAATTGTCTAATATAAGGAAGGATTTAACGGGCATACCTTTAGCAAGGCAGTAATTAATATGATGGTAATGAGGATGAAGGCCAGGGATTTGACAAACCAAGCTGTCCAATGTAGCCAGTTGGGAAGACCCATCATCTTCATGGATTCCTGAAAAATGTATTTATTGTAATAACTAATAATGATTGTTCAAATTTAGATTAAATTACAAACATACCTTTAAGCGTCTTTCCTTTTCATGAACAATACTTTTAACAATATTAAGGGCCGGATAAATGAAACTAAGCATAATAATTAAGGGTAGCCAGCCTTGGAGTGCTACCAGAAATTTGTCATCAGCGTAAATTGGATAAGGAAAGCGTCGCATCTCGATGTCAATGTCGCTGGTACTTTTTCCAGAAAGCATTTCTATCAGAACGCGGCTGACACCATCTTGAAGCGTCAGAAAACCTTCTTTATAGTAACCAGGATTTCCGCCTTCTGTTCGATTCTTAAATCTAGGCCCAGGCAGTTGAAAAATTGGAAACTGGTAGTCGGTCATCCATGTTTCTACTGGAGACCAAGGGCTCCGGTCATTGTTCATTACTCGAGGGGAACCTTTCATCCGAATTTTAAACTGAAACCAATAAAATAATTCATTTACATATCTAGGCAATTATGTACTATAACTAGCATCATCAAAATATTACTTGGATGTCTTTAGGGAAAGTATCATCCTTAGGGAAAGCATTGGTAAATACTATTCCTCCAAGAAAATCAATAGAAGATTTAACTCCTAAGCCGGCATTATAGTTTTTCATGATGAAAACTTCCATCTCTTCTTCGGTGGCAAAACCGTAGTTACTAACACGTAGATTAGAACGCCTAGCCAACCGTTCCATGACGTTTCGGACAATTGTGTTGTTGGGAGCCCATGCAACAGGCCACTTGCGGGGCGGTAATAAACCAAATGGATCGAAGTTCAACGACGGATCAAAACTGAAAGTTGACATCATGATTGAAGAAGGCGAACTCAATGTTTCCAATGCAGAGATATTATCTAAATTTATCTGAAAGAGAATTTATTTATTATTAACAATGATTATTATTAACGAAATACATTTTAATTTTATGCGTGACCAATAAGCTAATAACGGCATTTGAGAAAAAGAGAGAAGATAGTAGGGAATATATAGCACTAAAAGCGGCGAATTCAAGAAATTTTGTAGGTTTTTTTGTCTCGCGATAACATGTTCGATTCAAGATTTCATTCGTTCTCAAATAAGGGAGATCACACGTTTGCTAAACCCAACAAATAACTAGTAACTGCACTTTCACTTCCGGGTAGAGTTTCGAAAGATTTCAGTTACACGAGAATCATAAAACAGCAGACGTTTTCCTAGATTTCTATGGGTCTACGTATACGCATACAGATGAAAAATATAAGATATAACTGTTTGCAGTAGAGAGATGAAGACTGTAGGCTAGATTTTTTTGAATAATTCTCACAAGCACCGGTATACATGTTTCGCCTGCATGACTGCATTTACCATGTGTTTCTTGCTTTACAGGATTTAAAGTAAAGAAAGATGAGAAAAAATGAAAGTTGAAGATTCAGTTTTAGTACTACCTTTGATCCAACTGTGGGTAAAGGCATGTTCGCAATCGAGCCGGATGGAATATCTGGCAAGTTCTGACTCAGACGATAAGCCGGATACACTGTAGCATTTTGGAAGACGTCGGATGGAGCTAAATCGCGAATGATGACCAACAATGAGGCGAAGAACACTGGTAAAGCGATTTCAACTAGCGTTTGAATTTTGTGTCGTTTTTGAACCACCCAGTTCTTCCATAAAAGAAGCTTGAATCGGCTCCAACCACTCGTCTCTTCTAAGCCAGAGTAGTGACCACCAATTCCATTTGTTGTCGAAGAGCCATGTTGTGGTAACGGCGACGCATTCGGTAAAATCCCGGTATCCATGAAGTCGCACGATAGCCTCGATTTCAAGGGCCTGGATAAAAACAATAGTTTCCAATTTTCCATATATATAATTTAAGGATAGACAATAATTCTTGAAAACAGTTACACGAGACTAGACAAATGAGAAAAAGAGGCCGACATTCCATCACTCCATATTTCTAATAATTTCTTAGCTGATACTAATAACCATGTCTGATGAGCAGCGGTTACAGAACTCTACCCTGGGACAGGGTTTCGGGTTTCGTCATGCGTTTAGTACCCCAAGGACAAGACCAGCAGTTGTTCTCATCTATGGTCTCATCTAGCACATGCCAAATGTTGAGGAATTAGGATTGAGGCTATTATCGTTGAGGAACTAGACTAGAGCCCACATCAGGCGCAAAGTGGCATCCGTCCACAATCCACATGTAATAAATAGGACAATGACATTGCATAATAACAAAAAACTGAAAGATTTAGACAAACAGCGGTTGCGTTCGTTTCGCACCACCAGTGGACTAGGCTAGTAACTAAATTACACATCCGGCGTATGTGTCAATTTTCACGCGGATTTCATCAAAATGAAATGGATTGAAGACGAGTGGAACTACAATCGAGTTTCGTTCGTCCATTGGACGAATTTTAAAAACACAAAAATTCAAATATTTCAAATTACAATTTCCTATATAGGGGCCCTATCTATCTATCTACTACTAATAATATTTACAAAAGAACTCTTCCATTAAGAGTACTTCGAATGGAAAATGTTTCGGCCAAATGATTAGGGTTGAGCGCTTATGCATGATACAGATGTCAGATCCAGAACTAGCCTAGTACCGTACGTATTTTCTTAAATAATTGAAGAAATTTTTTCATAATATTTATAGTGTGCAAGAAGAAAATTTGGTCACTCACCCTTTAGATGGTGGAATATGAGGATGGGTGCTGATTTTAGTGGTGCTTTTGCCATTTTCTCCTATAACATAAATAGGTGGTACTCTTCCACTGATTGCGTTATTGGGGGTGCTATCCTGAAGGATAGGCAC
The DNA here is from genome assembly GCA_030770115.1 of Daphnia galeata. NCBI lineage: Eukaryota > Metazoa > Arthropoda > Branchiopoda > Diplostraca > Daphniidae > Daphnia > Daphnia galeata. The sequence continues at coordinate 6,649,432 of CM061119.1, forward strand.
GAAATCTTCTCTCTTGCCGGAATCCAACAGGTCGCCTGGAATGGACGGGAAATTCAGAAGGGCTCGTTTCATGTTTTCACAATCTCGTTGTCTCTGCCTTTTTGCAACGGCGTCCGTTTGCGAATCTTTCATGTAGAAAACTATCGAAGCATCATTTCTGTTGAAAAAATGAAGTAAAAGAACAATTTTCAATCAATTAAAATCAAATGTTTAGATTCATAAGCATATTTTATGATGGACAAACTGCTGTATAGGAAAGCTAACAAGAACCCCATCTGTCAATCAGAATATGTATTCTTTTTACTTCTAAGTAATAAAATTCGATTGTATGTAGGCTATGTATGTGTTGTATGAATGCAAAATAGTAAGTCATTCACGCGGTTTTAGATAACATAACGGAGCCCAATTTCGTATTTCCAACGAGCCCTTGTTTGGTCAAAAGTGGGACACGGCCCAAAAAAAACTGTTACGTGTCAATGGTAAAAACTAGTGGAGCGTTCGCCCTGTCCACATTACCGGTTTGGGAACGAGAAAGGCTTTAGCAACTCATTCTGTAAACTCGTTCTATTTACAAGAGTCTGTGTGCATTCGAGTCTGTCGCTGAATTCTTAACGGCATGTCTTATATCTACACCACATTTTGAAAAAAATAGAGATCATTAGAGATCATCTAATGGCCTGGTAATACTAAACTTTGAAAGTTGTGGATTCCAGGGTTGTGGATCCCATCAACTATACAAATACAACATTTTTTATATCTAAAAACACGAAAGAAAACTAAAGTAGCACAAGGTGGCTATAGAGCACTGTCCAAAATTCTTAGTTACGTCAGGTTGGAGGTCAACGACCTGGTGTTGTGGCGTATGAGTGCCGCCAGTTGGTTGCCCAGGTAGGAAGAGGATTAGAGGGGAGAGGGATTCGCGGTGACGGTTAATGTTAGTGGGTCAACCAACGGAATGTTCCACGGATGTCTTGGTCGCTTCCTCGCTCGAGGGCCATGAAACCCAGTTAGGGGCGCACTCTCTAATGCTAGATCTTTCTTAAGGCTGCACAACTCTTGGTGACGGGTTCTAGTTGATTACTCCTTTTTTCAGTTTCTTTGGCTTGTTTTATAGCAAAACTTTGAATCACTATTACTTCAAGTCAGGGTGTGCAAAATGATTGGCACACAGTACAAGTGGTTGGCAGGAACAAAATATCGCAAACTATTTACACATGTTAAGAAAGAATTAAAAACAAAATGTTCAACGTTTCCTACAAAAGAAAAAAAAATCGATGGATTTATGGGTCTCCTATCAATTAAACTTGTGCCATCTATCAACAAACAACAATGAGAAGCTCAATCCTATGCCAATCTTTGGACTAGCCTTTCTCCATATGACTTATCCAGGCGACAGTGCTGGAATCATCTAGAAATGGTGGACTGACTTATATTTGGAATACTATCCTGTCTTACAAAATACTGTTCGCAGCTGAGTTGCAATTTTAAAAAATCACCAATCATTTGGGATTTATACTTAAGTATTTGATCTGAATTTGTTAAGACCTTTAATTAGTGCTACAGGGAGATTTTGAAGAAACAATAATCAGTGCCTATCCCCATGGGGAGGACCTGTAGACAAATGGCTAGCAAGGGCAAAGGTAAAATATATACCATTCGAAATCTAAACAAGCGGGTCAGAGTCAAGGTCACGTGACAGGTAAGAACCGTTAAACGGAAACCGGTCCACGGCGTGCTTGAGGAGAATAAGAAGGTGGGCTAGAATGCTAGTGTGAAGCTACGCATATCTTTTCAATGAGTTTGTTCCGCATCCAAGCACGTCTATGCTTGGCTCAGATACGGAGGTCAAGGTCGTACCACTAACACAAATCCGCTGGAAAACAACATTAAAATAGAAAATAGAAAAAACAAACTGAGGATACTCGCTGTGAAACTTTCGGAAGGACCGAAGGAGATATAACATGCGGACGATGCACCTTTGCAATGCGGAAGCGAAGAGACGTATTTGCGCCAAGAAAAGTGCAGGTAAATTTTATTTTGGCTGATAGACTATGCCATTTACTTTATGCTTCGTGATTTTCTTTTCATTCTAAAGAAAAAATCCGCACGTAGAATTTCAGAAAAGTTGCGTTACATTGACTCCACCATGAAATGCAATGCTTTATTGCCTGCCGTAAAATACACAGCAATTTAATTTTTTTTTTTTTCTAATCAAGCATATTTTAAAGTACAAACTACGTAAATAAAAACAATGGTCTTCTGGAGCTTATCTGAAAGTGGATTCATATAGGCCTACTTTGGATTGCATAAGCTACTTCAGTTTTCCCATATCACTTCTCAAAATGGAATTGAGAACTATAGTTTTTTAAAGGGCACAAGGGAATAATAATGTGCTATTTAATTTAATGAGAGACAATCAATTAGCGTTATGTTTCGTCCCTATCCGTGAGCAATAAGACACCTGTGAATGAGCTTCACTGCTGCAGCAATCACAGTTACAAACTTTAAAGAAAGATAAAAGCAGAGCGGAGCCTCAACGAAAAGAAATAGAAAGAAAGAGGACGAAGGGAGAAAGAGAAAAAGAGGAAAGAAGAGAGAAAAAAAAAATACTTTTTGTGAGTCGAGCCGTAGAGAAAAAAAAAACCTGGTGTTGGTTATATTATAACGGGACTCTATCTTTCCTTTATCCGCAGGCAAAATTCTAGTCATTGCATACACGTTCCTACACGAACCTGTTTTTGAAGTTTTTTTTAAATTGTGATTTCAAAATAAGTTTGCACTCGAAGTTGTTAATATTCTACAAATTAAAACTCAGCCGACCAAACCAAATAAAACTTTTTAAACCAATTGTAATTGTGTATGTTATGGAATAATCGTCTACAACAATTCGTACTGGAGCTAAAAATATGTTATTTGATTTGTAGTGATTTTATCTGATGGACCTGAAAGACAAGAGAGACCGCAAGCTATGAATACAACACGCATACGTTAGCCGGCTTCATAGAAAGGTTCTTGACCTTTATAAGACGGCTATGGTGGGGTATGGTATGGTCGTATGGAGACCTAATACGGGACGCCGTATCGACTCAAGCGAAGTATTTTTTGTTTCTCTATGACTTCGTCATTGTAATTTCTCAAATTGTGAAATAGAGAATTTGAACTTATATCATGAAATCCAACAAAAGAGCACGTTGCCATTCCTAGCTGTCGTTGATTGATTTAGAATATTATTGCTTCTACATAGTCAACTTCGCCAACTAATCTGGTGTATATTTTGTATTAAAATCTTTTTGAAAAAGCTGAAATTTAACTGATTAACGGTAATGTGGTTGGTGTGTTCGACAATTCAACTTTATGTAAAAAGTAGTACACCTTGAAGCATTGGCGACTACCAGTGCATTTACTGGTACCCAAAAATGAAATTCAATTCCCGTTGGAAAGGCAAAACAATCAAGGAATCGTACAGCAAGTGCAATGCACAATTCTTTGGGTTTAAGCTAAGGTATCAGTGAGCACACACTTCCGTGCTGACGACTGCCACGCTATAGCTCACCGTGGGTTCGTGGCCAGCAACATACTAACGGTACTTCATTCTTCTACAAATGGGGTGCATGACGCCAATCGACTATCGACTAAGACAAATTTATTTTGATTTTTAATTTCTTTAAAGAAAGAATTTACCATAAAATAAGTATAAATATTCACTTACCTTTCAGTGCTGAAGTAATTGTCACGTGATTAATTCACAAAATCTTCTAACAAGTCCTGGGGAAATGCCACTAAGCAAAAAAAAAAAAAAAGGAACGAGTGAAGGGAATGACTGACTGGGTCGCTTACGAGCGATCAGAAGGTGTTCTGGAGGAAAATCAGTAATTTCCTCAAAAAAGAAATAAACGCACACACCAAGAAGCGCACAAGATGAAGTGGACAAGATGACTGAAGTAGTTTGTAGGTCAGCACATCCATGTCTTTGACGGTAAACCTGTGATTGCCGCCCCCAAAGGGCGGAGCCCTGGATCAAAACGGTCCATCAGCCGCTTCAGGCGAAGTACCGGCACCAGTTCTTCCTGCAATTTTGACTTGATTTTTTTTTGTTTTCAGTTCACGATTTTCACAATGAAGACAATAATAAAAAATAAGACACAAGACGAAGAGAAAACGCGTGAGTGTAGTAGCGGGGAAATGATTTTCTCGAAACTAAATATAATTCACTAGATTAAAATTAGAAAGCAGCATGTAACTCGAAAGTATACACGTCTATGCGTCAAAACTCTTTGGACCATACACCAAGACAAACCCGGAAATAAGAGAATACTCTAGTCGCTTCATGTCACTGAACGAAGCTCAGAGTATTGGTGTGTGCATTGGCTTGTTGTATAGCACTCGTTTGTTGTAGCTGACTAGCTGTAATATAGAGACTCGAGTGTATTGTACGAGTTATTTAAAAAAAAGCTGGGTGCTTTAACAATACAATTTTTAATAGAATAATATTCCAACTAAAACTATACTGATTCTAAATTTTTCCAGTTCAGCAACTATGTTTCAAATTTCAATACATCTGCTTATGCAATATGTAAACCAAATGCTACAACATTTTTCTCTATGAAGTTGAAGATTTCCAACGATTTCTCTGTTCGTTCTTAACTAGAGTTCGATCTTATATAAAGCAGTTCTAGCTTTTTATGACAAGTTGACAACGAATTTTCGGTCTAATTATATATAAGTTAATTATTTGGATTTTACGAAAAAATAAATCAGGGAATAATTTAGCGTTCATGAAAATTATGCTGTAGACCTGCATTGAGAAGTTTAAATCTGAGAAATCACAAAACATCGAACATGGGAAATTATTTGACTTCCATAAATTAAAATGCCTCCGGCAAGATAAGTCACTTCCTGGTTGGCTGTACTTGCTTTTCTTCTGTTTTTCTTTAAAGAAGACTCCTCTACAAAATTTCTTAAACAACCCAAGGTTCTAAATCTAGATTATCGCTTATTCAAATGTTTTTACCACCAAAGAATGAATTAAATTTATTGAAGAACAAAAACATGGAAAATAAATAAATATCAGCCGTTAAACCTCATTAATGAACAGTTGCACAGATACCTACAATTAATCGAGGAGAGGAACACATATCAGAATACAGAGGTCAGTGACTTGTCACCTAAAACTAAAACGTATAAAAATTATGAACTTGTTCGTAATGAAAATTTATATTTCAGAAAACCATAAAAATTTAATTCAAATCTATTTATATTCCCAGAAACAAGTGGGAAGCGGCGCTTGCAAATACTATTTCGTGCGTTAATATAGATTTATTTTACATTAGATCAAGATCAATAAACACGTAATACCGCTCTATCCCTACAGATAAAAAGTCTTTTTTTTTTTTTTTTTAATTTAAATTTTGCATTTCATTTCTAGAACTCTTTCTGAATCCTACACACCCTTTGGTCGACTAATTTTCTTCTGAGGTCCAAATCCATTCGGTCGACTAATTTATCTTCTGAGGTCCAAATCCAGGATTTAAACTTAGATCTTCTTCAGTTGCTTCATAAATTGTTTGAAGGGTTTGAAAATTTGATAACAACGTCATGGATTAAAAAACAATAACTGTTAAATAAGAAAACAAAAAGTAGTCTATAATGATTTATTGTATTTTTCAAAACCAGCATATAAAAACCAATATTGATCATATTGTCTACGCAGTAAAACCAAGCGCACCAACTAAATCTACAGTAGGCATAAGAAGATTCAAAATTTCAAACGAAACCTATACGTATAGGCGAGTTATTGATATGTATTTATCTTAAAGATAAAAAATAATGCAATCATAGAAATTATTGAAAATCTATGAGATTTAATTCACCATGGTTTTCAATTCCAATCTACTCCAAAGTTATAGTGAGATAATGAAGGTAGATTACTTACTTACATTGAAAAGAAATGCTTAATAATTAATCACTTAACAAATTTGTCGTGAAGCACACGAAACAAACGCTTAGCTTTCTGAGGTCCAAATCCAGGATTTAAACTTAGATCTTCTTCAGTTGCTTCATAAATTGTTTGAAGGGTTTGAAAATTTGATAACAACGTCATTGCATCGGTGCGATTAATGGACTTTACAGATGTTAATGCATCTGCAATCTATCAACAATTAATAATAATCTTACTACAAGTCATGATAAAATAGGTAAAAATAATATTGTGTATTCTTATTACCCCAGATAGTGTACTAGTGCTTTCTTGTTTTCCCATAATCAAATCAGGAGGTTTGTGTTCAAACACCTTGTAGGTTTCAATAATTTTCCCAGCTTCTTGAGCATCCCATGAAAGAAGAAGTGTTAAATCTGCCAACAAACACATTTTAGTCAGTTCTTTGATAGGGATATAGGGATCCTTGATGTCAACCTGTAAAATTTATCCAAATTTATTTATTCAACCATTTAGGGTACAGGATGATGTATTTAAATTGTTCTCAAATATCATATACTTGAACTAGCAGAATTCGTAGCTCATACTGTTTTCCAAGGTCCTTTAAGCGGTCATGAATGTACTGATGAATGTACATGTATGAATCAAAATATTAATGATACAAAACACTAAGATAAAATTACTTAGAATGAACTGTACTTGAGGGTTCAAATTGTGATACCGTAGGCTTAGAAATAATGCACAGCAAGTACTGCCCATCACATAATCAGGAACAATATCCCCATATTCCCATGGAACATTTCTAATTGATTTCAGCAGAGGATTTCCTCTCTTATAAAATCACAATATGTAATAAAATGAACATTAAAATTTTATATATTAACATTTATATTAAGTAATAAAGTACTACAAACGGTATTACACCTAATGTACCTGCCTTTGGTTCACTATGACTGAACCAGCTTTGTATGAAATAGCAACTTTGTTTGTTTCACTCTCTTCGTTAGGCTTATCTGTGGAAATCTTAGGTTGAGGTTCATAAAAATCTGATTTTTTAAGTTTTCCAAATGCACCTTATTATAAACTAGAGTTAGTTTAAATTTATAGCTATAATATACAATGTGCAGCGTATACCAGCAAATTCCATGATAATTCAATAACATTCAGCAATAGCAGGGTTTTTTTTAAAAAAGTCCCATAGGGAATTTTTTGTTTTTTTCGTTTTTGTTTTGATAAACAAGGAAGATATTTGATCTGGCCAATCAAGAGTAAGGGCTGTAAGGCTCTCTTGGTCAAGCGCCATCTGTCTATCTCATCGTAGGTTACTATACTGCTACCAATACGCCGAGTCTCCTTGGAGAGGTTCCCGAAGGCTTTTTTTTTTAACTGTAAAATATATGCTGGCATCCCTGGCGGGTTGCAAGGTTCCCGTAGGAATACAATAAAACATTAATTAACATTAATCAATATGTCAAATTTTTTAAATACTAGCTCCGTACGATTATTAATATGGGTCTAAGTTTTAAGTAATACTAATATATAGGTAGCTAATAACAATTACGTGCGACTTTGGTGCTCCACGCCGCACCTTTAAGTAACCCAATTTACTCTAAATATTCATTCAGAATTCAGATATTGAGATCCTGAATAATATTGAATAAGATACTGAAAGTAAAATTGAAATGGACGAAATTCAAAGTAAAATTATATATTAATTCCGTGCAACTTTGGTGTCGCCAGCCCAATTTAACCCATTTTCTTTTAAAGCTAGCTTGCTGTTTCATTTCGATCCTTTTCTGCTGTATACGGTAGATAAAGCGATCACATAATCGACACATAAAATAATCCGATTTATTCTGATACAGTCCGGTCAAAACATACAGTCCAGTAACTGTAAAAAGAGACACCCATGTTGACCAGCCTACCGGAAAGAAAGGAGTCATGCAAACAGAACTATCGGCTTTGGTACAGTATTTGCTTTGTAGACTGAATCCGCCTAGGACGGAGTGCATGATGCGGGCAATCGTTTCCGTTACCTTGGACATTAAATGCCAAACCAGCATCTTCCTGTTCAGGCTCAAAGAATTGAATTTTCTGAAGATCTTCGGGTGTCCATCTTACAACGCATTCACTTAGGAAGAACAGCAGCACTTTGACTAGCAATTTGATATTTATTGCCGTCCTCCAAACTATGCCACCATTTTGCCAAAACAAAACTGATAATCGGTTCTGTAGCGACGCGCGAAAACAACAGATTGGATAAAACTACGAAAGAGTAGGAATAGAGCGGAAATAACCAGAAAGAAACTCGCAATAATTCGACCATAATAATCCAATCAGTGTCAAACAAAATATGAACTGTAGGTCCAGTATCGAAAAGAGTAAAGTTATTAAGTTAAATTGAAGCCATGGCTGGATAACCACCCTTTTAACCACCGGACATTCAGTAATAGCTACCTAAAGACCCACAATAAGAAAAAAAAAACGTTAATATTAGAGAAATCAGCCTATGTTATTCGAAATTCATTGGATATTCCATGAATACCTTTTAACAGACTGAACATTGTTAATAATTGGCATCAGTTTATCTATTGAATTCTTATCAGTATTGACCATGACAGTAGCCTGCGATTCAACAAAATTGTTTTAGTTTGTAATGCACTAATTAACAACTTCTAATCATAAATAAACATACCTGTCTGTCAGTCGATCAATGATTAGAGTCTCGCCTGTTTTATTTTGGAAAATGTGGTAAATTTTTTGTTATTTTGGTATAAAAGGTGATAAAAGTCATAACCCAAAATACAAATAATAATTTATTAAATTACCACTGAAATCTGAAATTTTGTTGTTTTAATAATTCTGATGATTCCAGCACAGATAAAGACCACTGGTTGAAGCTCTTCATAAGAAAATTAACATGGCCAACTGTCGCCAACATTCTTGCTACCCTTCCTCCGATTTCTCCGTTCTTGGACTACTTGTCCTGCCCTCTAGTGTACGTTTTGTTATCTGCATACTGCGTTCGGCCAACCTTCCCTCGGCCAACCGTCCCTAGAAAAAATAATACCATGAATTATTTTCATTCAATTTTAACAATTGGTGGTATAGTGGTTATAGAGTCTAGCTCTCTATCTCGGGTAACGTGGTTCAAGTCCTAGTCCAGGCAGCTTTTTCTTTTTTATTTATTTGCTTCATTTACTTCCTACCAACTTCCAAACTTAACGAAAATATAATAATTACATACAAAAAATTTTTTATCAGATGTTCTAACGAAAAAATTCTTTGTGACGATTTTAAAACATCAACAAAGAACTTGGACAGAAAAAAAGAAAACAGCCGTTCGTCTGCAACACCCTTGGTAGCAACGGTGCAGTACAGCGGTTTATCCGCTAGGGGCAGGACAAGCACTCCAAGAACTCGGCGTCAGTAGGGATAGGGCTAAAAGGATAGCACAGAATCAACCAGTGGTCTTTATCTGTGATTCCAGTGACTTATTTTCAAACCCCTTCGCCGTACAATCTTTTTAAACTTTTTGAACGTTAGGTGCACTGGCTACGATGTTGACGGCTTCAACACACACTAGACACAGTTTGACGGGCTGTCGCCCTTACGCACCATGATCAGTGTAGTACTGTTTGTAGTGTGAAATTCTGTGTACGGAGGGACGGTAAAGGACCGTCGGAAACGTGTGAACTGTATGTGTAGTGATGCGTGCCCGGGTGTGGGAGCAACTATGCTCACCTGCGAGTCGAACTCGGGTCCCAAGGATGAAGGTCGATATCCAAGTGACGCCTTAATCGACTCGCCCACCCGACCCCCCTTTTTAAACTTTTAAGTGTCACTTACACGGAAGTTGTTTACTTTTTGTCTTGTCGTCTGCTATACATGTACGAAATAACGCCGTTCTTTTCTTTTATCATTTTAAAATTTATGTTGTATTACGAAATATGTCATGCTAATGTGATGAAGACGTATTTAAAACATTTTATTCATAATTATTAACCCATAATATTCTTTCCAGAATTAGTTCTTTGTACCGTAAGTTAACCCAAAATCCATCTATTGAGCTTAGCAGGCGAATTTCATTCGTCTTTACCAAATCGCCTCGCCAAAGATCCCTTCGGGAAACTGTAGGCAGCGTACGTACGCCGCAAGGTACCCGAAGGGATTGGAATTTAAAAATTAACTTTAATTTTACGAATAAATATAAAGTTACGACAAATATGCAGGCATCCCTTATTGGGGTTGCAAGGTTCCCGTTGGAATATAAAAAAAATTAATTAATATCTCAGTTTTAAGTAAATATATATGCAGCTTATACTAACTCCGTGCGATTAATTAATGACTCAAAGTTTTTAGTAATATATATGTAGCTAATAATACAAACACCCGTGCGACTTTGGTGCTGCGGGGCTGGAGCCCCGCCGCCCCACGCCCCACGGGGACGGGTCTTTATCTAAAGCTCATATTCTCTAAATATCCATTCAGATATTGAAATCCTGAATCAATATTGAATGAGATATTAGAATCCTGATTTGATATTGAATGCGATATTGAAATACGCCTCGTGGCGGGGCAATCCGCAAACTGTTGAATTATATAAGCCCCGTCACCCTATGTCGTAATAAATTTTTACTTTGCAGTGACGATAGAAATTAGGTTTGGTGGAATTGTGCCCATAACTAGGCCTAGTTATCAGCCTAGAGATAAAACTATAGACAGTAACTTTATAAATGATTGGATTTCTCGTTTAATCCTATCCTATTTCAAGTAACGTTTACTTTTAATATTATTTATCCCTGCCATCTGTGTTATCGTCTGTTTATCCCTGCCATCTGTTTTATCGTCTGCTATAATAGCTACTGAAATTCTGTCAAAAAGTAGCAATTTCTCCGTCGGATCAAACGCCTCAATAGATTTCAGCCAAATTTTCAGAAAAGATGTAAAATATCCTCAGCTACGTAGTAGAGTTATTGAAATGTAATTAAATTGTTGATTACAATCAATAATTGCAAAAAACTAGTGCATCCATCTATGTAGTGTTGCGATGACTGCAAAAAGCCATCTGTGAAGTGTTGCTAGAACTGAGGGTGCCCATGTAAACCATACGGCAAACGAAACTTTGACCAGTAACCCTTCGGGTAATTTTCCTACCAAACTTCCAAACTTCATAATAGGGTTGTGGCATGAAATTCAGAATCGGCTGAAATATACATGGTTCGACGTAGTTTTTTCACGCCGATTCTGACAGTATTTTTTGTTAAATTTTAAAATCAATTTATCGGTACGTTATCAGGGTTTAAAGTTTGAATAGGCCCCTCCCATTCTAAAACGGACCCCCCGCCATATTTAGTGGGAGGTCCTTAAAATGTGATGAATTTAGCAGACGACTCGCCTACTTTTCAACAAAAATATGTGATCACTTTCGTCGATCATAAACATATCGATAATCGATAATAAACACAAGACGAAAGTGATCACATTTTTGTTTTTCAATTAAAGTTAAAACTCCACCCAAATTACGAATAAATTTGTAAATTGTCGATGAAATTTATGAATTAAAACCAAAAATAATGAAAAAATCCTCATAAATGAATGTATTAAAAATACAACAAAATACATACATAAATATTTTAAAAAATTACAAGCTTTGATTACTTAGGGTAGAAAATTTATCCCTGAGGGTTATACTTTTAAGTATACCGAAGGCAATAATGTTTCTGATCGTGTCCCACGTATCGATTTAGTTATCGATATCTATTGGAGAGTTGGGCTCCAAAAGGCTTATTGTCCGTTTCGTTTAAACCTATCTTCTTTTTTCCTAGTTGACCGATTTACTTCAAATTTGGCCAAGTTGCTTAAATTGTTTTCTTACCCAACCCCGGAAGGTTTTTTTTTGAGATTTTTTAAACTTTTTTAAATGGTATTTTTACGCAAATTTTCCTTGACTTAGGGCAACTGCAGTAGGTTCGAACGAAAACGTCGTCTGCAACCTAATTGCTTTACGGTTTACGCTTTTCAAATGTTTCAAAATTCATATGTAATTTGATTTTTGAAGTTTCTCTTGCTGATAGGAGTGATAGCTAGGTCATTACTAAAAAAACAGCTATTTTTTTAAATAATATTATTATAACATTCATATTCTAATTTATTGTTGTTCGAAAATCAACAACTATTAGCTAGTTCAATTTTCTCTTAATTCATAAAAAAAATCAGTGCGACGTGGGGTGGTGGGCGTATGCCCACCGCCCCAAAGTCGCACAACATATTTCATTTAAAAAAAATTCTTTAGCCTGAACCCGAAGGCGTATACCCAAGGACCTTGTAAAGGAAAATTAATAAAAAGAAAGAAAAAAGAAAGAAAATAATAAAGTATTCGTATTAATTATAAATAAAACCGAATAAATCAATTTCGGGAAGCCACCACCGCTGGCACCGCAGTCGTACTGGATGCCGCCGTGGGCTTTGGCAAACGTCATAACGTACTGGCGAATGAGTGAGAAGGACTTGTTGTAGCGTGCTGGCACGCCAGCAAGGGCCATTTGACGTTGCGTTCTGGCGCGCCAGCTGAGACCAGGTTGCAGAGTAATAGAGGAGATGGTGGCGTCGCCTGACGCCCTGTCGAAATTCTCCATAAGGCTATGTCCGAGCCGTCTACGACAAACGGTAGTGACACCTCGCGGATTTTTCCGAGAACTAAACTGAAAAACATGCGTTTTTTTCAAGTCCCGTGTCAAAATGAAAAATCCCCTAATTCCACCCAAAACACTTAAAAAAAACACTTCTTGACAGAATAATGTGTTTTATCAGTTTTGCAATAAAAAATAAAAAAAAAGTAAAAAAATCGTAAAATTCAACAACATCGACAGAGACTTAAACCCGGAACCTCCTATCAATTGACCATCGTATTACCTTTCCATCACTCTTCCGACTGAGCTACAGTTCGCTAATTTTCTCCTTTAAAATTGCAATTAATAAATGCGTAAAAGTGGTTTTTTTTGGCTTATTATTGTCGTCGATGGTGGCAGCACCGTGTGTCGTAGAACAATTCTGTAACATCCGCCAGAACTCGCAAAGTCACGTGATCTAGAATTGAAAAAATCATGAAAAACCTCGGACATAGCCTTATGGAGAATTCCGACAGGGCGACGCCACCATCCCCTCTATTAATCTGGCTTTAGCCCTATAGCACAGATAAAGACCACTGGTTCGAGTTGTCCTATCCTTTTAGCCGTATCCCTACTGACCCCGTCGTGCTGAATATGCCTGTAGTGCCTCTAGCGGATAAGGTGGTGTACTACGCAATAGGCACGAAGGGGGGTTGCAGACGAATTTTGTTTTTCTCTTTTTCTGTCTAAGTTCTTTGTTGATGTTTTAAAATCGTCACACAGAATTTTTTCGTTAGAACATCTGATTAAAAATTTGTTGTATGTAATTATTATATTGTCGTTAAGTTTGGAAGTTGGTAGGAAGTAAATGAAGCAAATAAATAAAAAAAGAAGCTGCCTCTACTGGGATTTAAACCACGTAACCCGAGATCGGGAGCTAGACCCTTTAACCACTACACCACCAAATGTTCAAAATTTAGGTAAATAATTCATGTCAGAATTTTTTCTAGGGACGGTTGGCCGAGGGAAGGTTGGCCGAACTCAGTATGTAGATAACAAAACAAACACCAGAGGGCAGGACAAGCATATTAGGCCCCCGAAAATCGGAGGAAGGGTAGCAAGTTTGGTGGCGACAGTTGCCCATGTTAAATCTCTTATGGACATGTCGAACCAGTGGTCTTTATCTGTGCGTATAGGGCTGTTCAACATCTTTTTTACCATTTGTTGAAATCGTGAAACGCAGCAACTCATGGTAAATAAGCTCGTCTGCTAGTGACTTATTTTGTTCTGCGAAAAATGAATTTTTTCAGCATTTCAGTAGAAATGGGGGATATTCTTAATTTTTTTAGGTTTTATTTACATATTACTTGATTATAATGTATTGATCAGCTATGTAACAGTCTGGTTATGTTTCCACAGTGAATTCGGAATAGATTATGGACAATCACTATTCAATATTTATAGTTTATCAAAATAACATGTTTTTCCTCACTATAATCAGTTCACTGGTATAACCAGAGAATAACATGGTTGATCAATACATTATAATCAAGTTATATTATAAGGATCCATCAACCGCGAAATATTTTGCATTTAGAATTAAGTTGAATACTTTGCATTTAAGTTAAAACCATGAAGTATTTTTGTGATGTCGACCGGACATCGTAAAAATACTTGGCTTTATGGTTTTGACCCAATATTTGTTTTTTTGATTTTCACCTTTTGAACTGTTCACACGGTACGTGTGAATGCCCTGTCTTCACCTTTTAATTGTCCACACTGTACGGGCGAATGCCCTGCTTTCACCTTTTAATTGTTCTCACCCGCCGTTAACCTCATTTTCATTTTTTAACTTTACACGTAGAATATCAATTCCCTCGGAAGTCGTAAACATCGACTGACCTCGGTAGATTGATATAAATAGTCGTCCATTTCGGACAAAAAGTTAGTCTTCAGCCACCTTCTGTACGCGACGGGTCGTATTCGCTGTAATTTCTGCTCGAGTAAAAATACACCAATTCGTCTAACTTCAAGCAGTAGTTATTTCGTTTTTGTTACTTATCGTGCTCATTCCATTCCAAGAACTTGAGTCGTTCCCCAGTGCCGGTGTCAGGATTTCTCTTCGCCGTTGGTCGCTGTAACTACAAGCCGTCGCCGTACCCACGAATCGTCACCCACTACATCCCCGAGGTTCTCTCCGCTGTAACTAAAACATCACCACCACCAGAGGGCTCCCTCGAGAGGACCGCACCAGGCCGCTACCACAACTACACCGCCGCTAGAGGTCACCACTTCGATACCGCCTTTGCCCCTTTCCAAAATGCCGTTCAAACTGTAAGTCTCTTCTCCTAATTGTGCCTCTTTTAAAGCAAAAAGCCTGTTATATATTTCTGTTCATTATCTTGTACTCTGTGTCGAGAATATGAGTTACGACTAGTATTCTCGAGGCAGAGCTTGGTGACGGGCGGAACATTATATCTGGTGGCAGCGAAAACGTTTCCCGCTCTCCGAAGAGACTGCCCCTCGATCCATCAACCTCATCCAAAGACCACCACGTCGCTACGTTGCCAATTTCAATAGTTCCCATGTTAGCCAATAATGACTCCTCCACCTCATGAAAAAGATTCAGAGCACCCTTCTTTTTTTAAACGTATTTCCACCTCTTTTAAACGTCCTTTCACGACTGCCCCTCGATCCATCAACCTCATCCAAAGACCACCACGTAAAAATACTTGGCTTTATGGTTTTGACCCAATATTTGTTTTTTTGATTTTCACCTTTTGAACTGTTCACACGGTACGTGTGAATGCCCTGTCTTCACCTTTTAATTGTCCACACTGTACGGGCGAATGCCCTGCTTTCACCTTTTAATTGTTCTCACCCGCCGTTAACCTCATTTTCATTTTTTAACTTTACACGTAGAATATCAATTCCCTCGGAAGTCGTAAAACATCGACTGACCTCGGTAGATTGATATAAATAGTCGTCCATTTCGGACAAAAAGTTAGTCTTCAGCCACCTTCTGTACGCGACGGGTCGTATTCGCTGTAATTTCTGCTCGAGTAAAAATACACCAATTCGTCTAACTTCAAGCAGTAGTTATTTCGTTTTTGTTACTTATCGTGCTCATTCCATTCCAAGAACTTGAGTCGTTCCCCAGTGCCGGTGTCAGGATTTCTCTTCGCCGTTGGTCGCTGTAACTACAAGCCGTCGCCGTACCCACGAATCGTCACCCACTACATCCCCGAGGTTCTCTCCGCTGTACCTACAACATCACCACCACCAGAGGGCTCCCTCGAGAGAACCGCACCAGGCCGCTACCACAACACCACCGCCGCTAGAGGTCACCACTTCGATACCGCCTTTGCCCCTTTCCAAAATGCCGTTCAAACTGTAAGTCTCTTCTCCTAATTGTGCCTCTTTTAAATCAAAAAGCCTGTTATATATTTCTGTTCATTATCTTTTACTCTGTGTCGAGAATATGAGTTACGACTAGTATTCTCGAGGCAGAGCTTGGTGACGGGCGGAACATTATAATATGTTAATAAAACCTAAAAAAATTAAGAATAACCCCCATTTCTTCTAAATTGTTGAAAAAATTCATATTTCACAGAAAAAAATAAGTCACTAGCAGACGAGCTTATGTACCATGAGTTGCTGCGTTTCACGATTTCAACAAATGTTAAAAAAGATGTCGAACAGCCCTATAGTGGAGTCAAGATAATTTTTAACCGGGAAAAAATTGGATCACAAGTTTTTAATCATGAGCTTTGTTATTAATATGATTCTGTATTGGTATAAAAAACCCTCCTCGAAAATATTAATGGTTACTATTAAAAAAACAAAAAGAAAAATTTTGAAAATGTAGTAAAATAGAGTGAATTTATAATAATTATTATTTTTTACAGCTAAAAAAAAAAGGTCATTGTCTTTTATTTATCATATAGCTAAGTTTGAAAATGATTGAATGAACGAAGCTCTAGTAATAAAAATAACTGTGATGGACTTAGCATAAAATTTCATCAAGTCACGAAATGGTGTTACATAGGACCTTATGCCGGATAGTCCCTCCGTAGATTCTTTTTTTATAGTAATGGAATGGCCCTAAAATTGTTCCATTTTTATACAAAAATATTTAAGATAATGATTTATAAGACTTTAAAAATCGTTTGCAAATACAGTACCCACAACGAAATTAAGAACATCCCCCTCGTTTTACGTGTATTCTTATGGCGCTACGTCTCTCATTGCAACTCGCATAACTTTTGAACGGCTAGGGATAGAATTTTTTTTCTTTTTTTTGGCGACCAGAAGAAAAGTCGATCTACAAATCATACACACTTGACATTTTTGTAGGACTTACCCCCAAGTCCCTACACCCTCGTTCACAAATTAAGAACACCCCCTTTTCCTACCATAAGCGCCGTGTGAAAACCGGCTTTTTAAAAAATCGATAAAAAATACTTCGCAACATGATAGCAAAACCTGGTTTGCACACAAAGATAGATTAAGATTTATCCCTGAGGTATATTTATATACGAAGGTCCTTAAAGAATATATAGTATAGGGGGTAGGGTAGAGGGTAGAGGGTAGGGTATTAGGGTAGAATTCAGAGGGTTTTGTGCACAAAAAAGTCCAATATGTTTGTTGGTATACGTTTTTTTCCCTGCTTAACTAATCGTCACCAAATTTTTTACGAAATTCTAGCATAATTTAGCGGAGGTCACCGTCGTATTTTCAGTTTGTTTTTATGACAGTTATTTTATTTCATTTGCGTACTGGTTATCTAGTAGGTTGCCGAATCCTAGTAGGTGAAATTCTTGTTGCTTTTATTTGCATAACCTCGTTTCTGTCAACAAATTTAGTTACCAGAATGAATGTTATCAATAAGTCGTTAGACTAAAATATAGTTTTACCAAACCAACTACGCTATTTCATTTTTTTGAGAAATGAACTATATAAACTAGTTTATTTTTAGATTATTGTTGCAAAATATTCTGAATACGTTTAAAAATATGTTATCTTAAAAAACAATCGAAATGCCTTATTTTCGTAAGCCATATTTTTCAGTAAGAAAACTATATATTTAGTGGTTAAAACTATTTCAAATTTGGATTCGGATTTACTCTCACTCATGATAACCGTGATTATGATAATCGTGGTAAAAGTAATCATGTGATCAGTCGATTATGTAATGATAAATTAATCTATTTGTCAGGCATTAAAAATAACATGTTAAATTAAATTATGATGAATAACGCATGATTCAAATATTTTATGTAATATAGTTAACTATGGGGATTCAATAATAAATAACATTTACAAAAAGCAAGGTTTCCAATTAATTAAATCGGGTCAAGGTAATAGATAAGAATCTTTTAACCAGATAAGACCCAAGATAAGAATATTATCTTACAACTAGATAACGAGTCTTTATCTGTTTGCTTGCCGAATAGTGAAAGTCTTGTCGCTTTTATTTGCATACCTTTGTTTCTGTCAACAAAACCAGTTGCTAGAATGAATGATATCAATTAGTCCTCAGACCAAAATATAGTTTTAACAAAACAACTAATTTATATCACCTATTTGACAAATGAACTTTATAAACTAGTTAATTTCAAGATTATTAATGAAAAAATATTCTAAATTAGTTAATAATATGTTATCTTAAAAAGCGAACGAAATGCTTTACTTTCGTTAGCCATGTTTTTCAATAAGGAAACTATATATGTAGGGGTGAAACTAGATAAATTTAGAACTTTCAATATCAAATATTGAAGATGTGTATAACTATGACATCCGTGAATAAAACAAGTCATGTGATCACTTGATAATAAAATGATATCATATTATGATGATATTATATCATTATATCATTGATCATTGATATAGCTTCTCAATGTATCAGATATTTAGAAATTAATGATGAATGACAGAAAATTCTAATTAACATTAAAAAATAAATACGGCGAGATTTTATAAATAAAAGGTAATATAATACGAGTTGCGATTAAAAAATCGGAACATGGTAATAGATATTAACTTTAATAGCACAATAAAGGAAAATAACAAAATAAAATTAATACGAGAATGGTGCAAAATTCTGGAATTAAACAAGTGTAACAAACCAAAAACGTATAAGTATTTTGAACGGATTTTCATATTTTTGATAGTAATAAAGTTAGTAATAAAGTTGTTGTAAGTAATAAAGCTTGAAAAAATTTCATCCAGCTATTTGTTAGACAACCTATCATAGTTTTATTACGATCATTTTACTTCATTTTGCCTCGCAATTTTCATGTCTTCCAGTCGACTTGTCATGGAATATAAATTATGTGGATAAATAAATTTGGTTTCATAGCGATTAATCAAAAATCCCCGAAGGACATTACCGAAGGAATCTTGTCCCTGAGGTATATTTATATACGAAGGTCCTTAAAGAATATATAGTATAGGGGGTAGGGTATAGGGTAGAGGGTAGGGTATTAGGGTAGAATTCAGGGGGTTTATTGTGCACAAAAAAGTCCAATATGTTTGTTGGTATACGTTTTTCCCCTGCTTGACTAATCGTCACCAAATTTTGTACGAAATTCTGTCATAATTTAGCGGATGTCACCGTCGTATTTTCAGTTGGTTTTTTATGACAGTTACTTTATTTCATTTGCGTACTGGTTATCTAGTTGGTTGCCGAATCCTAGTAAATGAAATTCTTGTTGCATTTTTTTTGCATAACCTCATTTCTGTCAACAAAATTAGTTGCCAGAATTTCCCGATAGGGATTCTATCACCAAACGACCTGTCCCGACCCAACCCACCCCAACAGATGGCGTTGTTCCTCTCAGTGAGATAGGAAAGTTGTTTATTTCATTAATGTCTTATACGTTTTTTGTCTTACAATTAAACAATTAGGAAATTTGGATCATCTTGTGTAAGAAAATGTGTTACATGGCGCCGTCGTATTTAGATTTTTATGTGTCGACGAAATCATAATTAAAAACTAAAATATGTGTTTTTCGTGTTTATGCAACTGCCGTTAGATGGTTCTGACGCATTGCTATAAGGCCGAGAAAAAATTTACAGAAGGCCGAGTATTTTACAGTAGGACTTGACCGTTTGTTTACGTTTTTCTTTATTTACTTTAATTTGTTCAAAATTGTGTTGGTATCTAAAACTTGGATGTATACTTGTAGCTTAGACTGATCAGAGATAAACAGAGATTGGACTCAGATAGGGGGAGCCAGGGAGACTCAATGGACGACAGTCGCAGTCCTACGGGCATGCTCAGAACTAACGCTTTTTGCCAGATTTCTTTAAAAATTCTTCATGCGAACCCCCCCTTGGCAAAATCGAAAGACTGAACAACGTCTAGCGCGAATTGGCCTCCAAAACTAGCAGACCGATAATTTCTTGGCCTCCTAAACTAGCAGACTAAAATTGTAGTTCTGAGCATGCCCGTCGGTTGCGCAGAGTAGATTTAGTCTGCTTTTTACCTCCCCATGATGTTTGCCATCGTTCGTCTGCTACAGAGAGGGGAAGCCAATCTCTGTTTATCTCTGAGACTGATTGAATCTGCAACGGGATAATCGGTTTAAATTTTGAAATCTCCGTTTCATTTAGATCTCTGAGAGGAGTTCAGAATAGTTGAGCCAATCAGTCTCGAAAATTTCCATCATAAGTTTTTTTCATTTCAATGTATTTATAGTGCTTGTATTTTATTTTTTTTCATGGCTTTTTAAATGATTTTTTAACCCATGCTGACTATTTGCATTAGGTATTATTTGAAGATTGGACCTAAGGTGCCAACTAAACCACCCATTAATTCAGCACGGTCTTAGCAAGCTTGGATGACTTCTAGAGATTGAGATCTGGTTCAAGTTACGCCAACATGGATGCTCCAGTTAAAGTTAAAGTTCGAATAAAATCAATGGATAATTTGGAAACCGATTGTTTGATTCATGGCTTGAATGATGAAGAACTTCAACATTACCAAGACATCATTCTTGTAGTTATCATCAACAAAAGTATAAAAAAAACACATTTTTCCCAGAAAGGAATAAAATAGAAAGTTTAATTAATTTGCGTTTTCTTTGTTTTATAGGTCCAATTCAATGAAGAAAAAGAATTTCAGTTTGACCATGGTCTGTAATATATTTTATCATTTCGCTACCTAAATACATAATATGTATAGGTATTTAATTTTAATTCATTCTCATTTGTGTGCAATTTCTATAGTCTCCTTGAAGTACACCATTTAGGACTCCACTTGCTCAAATTCAGCGAAGTAAAGTAGTAACTCCCGGCGGCTCATCGTTCGCTGTCCCTAAAAAAATGGCCATTGTTGGAAAAGTGTGTGGATCTTGACGAATCTGTCCTTATGTCTGGATCATCCAACTTACCTAAACTTTCTGAATCTTATGATATTGAAAATCGTATTCATATGGCTGTAATGGAAAGAGTCGACACATTCTTGGAAGGATTTAAAAATAAACTAGCACAATCTTTATTGGCTAACTGTTTTGGAAGAAATTTTAGTAGTTAAAGTCTACTAGATGGGAATTCCGCTTACAACTCAAGCCATGTTAAAGGTATGACATCGATTTCTTTTTTTTTGAATCGTTTTATACCGTTATTATCCATATAGCTTGTCGCAGTGAATTCAATATGTTGAATCTGACATCTGCTTTAGCGGGAAATAATACCTTAACTTCTGAAATTGATAGCCGCCGTAGTAGTGTCCGTTTGGCAGAGAAAAGTAATGCGCAGTGATGAATGTCGATTTCTTTTTAACTTCGTGGTGCAAAAGATTTCCTCACTCTTTTCACTTAGGAATGACGTTATTGGACGCAAATGATTCACGGCTAACTATTTCAACACTCCGGCGTTCCAGTACTGTCAAGAAAGTTTTTAAGCGAGCTCCTGCTTTACCACTGACAACTTCTGAAGGAAATTCAAAGAGCAAGTCATCAAATATAGGTAATGGGTTTATATAAATACTTTTACTAATACTTTTAAAAATCTCTAGATTAATGATTTCTTAAAATATTTAGCCTATAGAAAAGACTTGCTCTACTTTTTAAATCATGCTTCACAGTCTCAAATACAGAAATTACCCTCAGCCGGCCCAAAAGCAGGGCATAATATTATTACTTTTCGAAATCTAAATGGGATGCTCAAGGATTTCGAAACGCTAAAAATGGTTCCAGTCGCCTTAACATTTTTTGTTTTGTACTTTCTTTTCGGAATAGGCTAAATGTTTTAACTAAAAACCGTATATTAAATATTTTGAACGGCTAGACCGGCAGAGGCTAAAATCGAATCGGAGTGCAATAGCCACAATGGACAATAGAGGACTTCAGAATGCCTCTTTTGACACTAGAGAGCGCTCTGGAGTATTTTACCATAAGGGGAAAATTGAAAAATATTGACTGGTGGAAAATTATTTTTCCAAATTGTTCAACAAATTCAACAAATCCTATCGGGAAACTCGCGCGTGCAACAAGGGATCGGATTGAATGATATCAATTAGTCTTCAGACCAAAATAGAGTTTTACTAAAACAACTACATTATATCATCTATTTGACAAATGAACTTTATAAACTACTCTATTTCGAGATTATTAATGCAAAAATATTCAAAATCAGTTAATGATATGCTATCTTAAAAAGCGAACGAAATGCTTTACTTTCGTTAGCCAAGTTTTTCTATAAAAAAACTATATATGTAGTGGTGAAATTTATTCAATTTTTGATTTAGATATTCTCTCTCTCATGACATGCATGATAAAAGAAATCATGAGATTATTGATATTATTGATGTATCAATCAATATGTCAGGCCTTATGATAAAGATGATGATGATGATGATGATGAATGACTCATCATTCAAATTCATAGTTGTTATATAATACAGTTAATTATGGGGACTTAACAAATAAAAACATTGGGAGAAAACAAGGGTTCCGATTAAAGTAATCGGGACAAGGTAATAGATAAAAATCTTTAACGATTTAAGACCCCAGATAACAATCTTACAAGTAGATAACGAGTCGTTATCTAGTTGGTTGCCGAATAGTGAAAGTCTCGTCGCTTTTATTTGCATATCTTTGTTTCATCAACGAAATGAGTTGCTAGAATGAATTATATCAATTAGTCCTCAGACCAAAATATAGTTTTACCGAAACTAAATCCAGACCTCGACGAACAGTGGCGACAAGAAAGAAAACAAACTGGGCGGCTGTTTTTGTGGTTTCTTGTACAAGATACTGATTCCTATTTTAATAAAAATTACAAGAATCAATTAGAAATTTAAATAGAATCAAATGCATGGGAACAGCTCTATCGGTATTCATGAAAGGCAACGAAAAGTCAAAGGCCTGTTCACGTTCGTAAGTGATGCTCAAATCGGCAATACCCAAATCCGCTTTCTGTTGCAATTTAAAAATGAAAATCACAAACTAATAGGACAACAATTTTTCAATTGAAAAACCTCTTCGAGCAATTCGCGGATGATTCCGTTCCATTCTCCGGTGACTGGATTGAGCGATCCGTAATTTGAATCGGACACCATCCGCAGAGTGTATTTGAATCCCAACAGTTTCGACACTTCGTCAATGACATCCACCACGAATCCTTCAAATCGATCGTTGCCTGTCAATATTTATGATGATTCTTTCAACATGAAATAAGGATCGCTCAAAATTAACACAAATTACAGATTAAACAAAAATTCAAATGCCGAATACGGAAGGAATCAGCTCACCAATTTGGACGAGACAATCAGCGTGTTGTTGGCGAGATTTTCATCTAATAAAGTCGTCGCTTCCGTTGCAGTTGGTCGGGTGACATTGGCACCATCGATGGGATTGCACGAACTGACGGACGACAATCCTTCCGGTGTCAATTCCAAGATATTCAGATGAAAGAAGGTCCGATAGCCTTGCGTAGTAGGGCAGCCTTGCGTAGTCCCCCAGTATGGACGTGTGGGATTTCTAAAGCGTCGCAAATTGACTGGATGTGGGAAGATGTCGACGACGATGAAGGACCAAGAACAGCGGCCAATCCGTTGCGAAGCATCTGACACACTGGAGAAATCAAATAAATATTGACATGTATGTAATCACGAATTACGTTAAATTAACCTCTGCTTGAAGCGAAATGGGAGTCGTTGGGTGGTAATCTTTCACTTAAAGACACTAAATTCGATTTCAGTAGAAATCTGCCATTTTCATTGATACGATCCAATGCTTGACGGAAGGCAGATTCGGGCATAGGATCGGAGCTATCAAACAATCCTCCTGTATTTGTTTTTTTCATTATAGTTAAAATTAGATAAAAAAATACGTATAGGTATAAACATTTGAAAGGTAAACTCACCAATTCGAATGACTTCTGGCAGAGCCAATGTCGTTTTAGTTGCCAATGTGAATGTTGTTATCACGACAAGTAAACATTGCAGTAATACAGAGAACGCCATTGTCGACGAGCATTTGCATTTGGACGACGAAGCTGTTTGTGAGTCAAGAGACTAGACAAGAAGACGCGGCCGCGTGGTTGAATGCAACTGAACTAATTTAAGACTTTTGGAGAAGCTCCTCTTCTTTTTTCCCCAAGCCAAATTCTAATAATAAAACTGACTGTCTCAGCTGTTTGTTTTTCTTTCATGAATTCAAACGTGGCGTATAGTCCACGTTATACAGCACGCGATCTTACTTATAGTTATAGTATAATATCTAATGATAATAATGAGGTGGAATAATTTTCAATTGAATATATATACCTATAAACATTGGATCATTGCTGGCTAGCTCCTTAGGGGAGAACGGGGTTATGCTGGACAACATTTTTCTTTTTGCAATAATTCTTGTTGTTTTTACTTTTTTCTAAATTTTTTCGTTTGTTTCGTTAAATGTGCATTTGTTTACTTCCCATATTTTTTATATATTTTTCCCTTTGAAAATAAAATAGTTGTGACGATTTTAAAAAGTCAAATTTTTTGGGCCTTTTTTAAAAAGACAGGGCAAAATTGGACAGGCTCTGTCTAAAACTGAACAATCGTGATAAACTTGATACCTATAGAACAAAGTGTCCCTTCTCAATAATTTTTTTTTGACAATTAGATTATTATCTTAACTTTATAAATTCTAAAAATTAAGCGGAAGGGGATAATAGTTTAGAAGATTTGGCTAGTTAAATGAAGATGGTTTCCCTATAAGCGCCGTGTTAAACACGGAACTCGAAAAAAAGGGCAGTAAACTTGGTATTTTTGGTTTATTTTTATCGTTTTATGATAGATTTTGATAAAATTACGTTTCAATATAGATTAAGTGTAAAGAAACAAAGCTCATGTTTTAAAATTGCAATTTTATTAATATTAATACCTTTTTAATACATGAAAAACTACGAAAAAATTAAAATTAAGTTTTAATAACTTTCCCGTGAAAATTTTTGGGAAGGGTTTTAACAGTAGCTTCTCCAAACAATTCTCTACATTTTAGAAAAAAAAAATTCAGTATACACGGAGTTCACGCCAAAAGCCCTTTTTCCCTGTCTTTCTGCCACTAGTAGGCTTGGGCACACGTGAGCAATAAAGGTGGCGTTGCAGAAAAGAAGATAAAGAAGAAGGTGCAAATGGAGTTTAAATAAGTTATGGGCCTATAGCATTTCCCTTTTGTAGGTTAAATAAGTTTGATCGTGTTCATCCTAGTTCATCTTTGTAGGATTTAAATAAGTTTTATCGTTTTCTCCTTTGTGGAGGTTTGCCTAACTTTTGTCGTTCCTCCTTGAGTTATGTGTATACTCCATTAGACCATTACTACTTTATAATTCATTAAAGATGTTTGCGAAGTAATTGCAAATTGGAATTTTTTTTTTCTAATTTTTTATGGTCAATATCGTAATCAACGTGAAACTATCAAATAGACAGATATCATTAATTTGACGCGCACAATTTGAATAGCAATTTTTGTTAAATAAAATTAAAATATTAAGTACAGCATGGGGTGATTGGGCTTGTATCGTTAAACGGTTTGCAGATTACCTCATAATTTAAGTATAAAAATATAGCAATTCAGTATCTAAATATCTGAAAGAATATTTCGAATATTTACAAAAAAATAGCTTAGTGGACTGATGTCACCAACGTTGCACGGAATTAACATACAGTACCCACCATGAGTATTGGCTCACCCCCCCGTTTTTAACATGGGCGTAATGGCAAATATGCCCTTTGCGCCGTAATTTTTATAAAATCAATGGATGACCGCAGCAACACGTGGTTTGCAGCATCCATAGATTTTATAGTAATCTATAACATATATTTTTTTCAAAGATATTCATTCATAGGCTGAAGAGAAAAATTCATAGACATCAATTATTGACTCACCCTTTTCCCGTCGCAAGTGCCTGTCACTACCCGCGCCAAAGTCAACAAAGGATAAAAACCCTCAGGCTATGCCGCGGTAAAACCAAATAAATGGTTTTATTTGTAATATCTTGTTGGCATCTTGAATAGATAACTTAAAGTCGTCTAAATTTGATCTCGTCTAGGAGGTCTTGGAATGATGAACTATAACGATGTAGATATACAATGAAGTAGATAGCGTAGTGGTTAGCAAGCTAGCGAGTCAACATGAAGGTCTAGTGTTCGAGTCTAGAGACGGTCTTTTGTCAATATATAGATATATTCTTTACCTTTAGATCAGAAATATGCGGACATTAAGACCGTTAAAACTCATCTTAAAGACGGAGATTCTTCCTTTCAAGATGAATTAAAGTGGCATTGACCAGTCTTGGAATGACGGGTAAAAGACGTGTTCAAGACAAAATATTCTGTCTGGGTAACTCCTACATTTACTGACAAAAACATACCAAACTTCTACCCCGAATAGATTACATGTTGGTCTAAATTTTTTTTTTATGAATTAAGATTTTCTATTTTTCCCGACCCTGTCCCTCTTGACCCGGTGTCCCGACTTACTCTACTCTCCCCAACAAGTATTACCGTCACGAAAACTTTGGCAATCGACATTAATTTAATTAATAAATAATTTATTTAATTTTGGACACAAGAACCTGTATGTGTATGTGTTTTGGACACAAAGTCCAAATAATATTTCTGAATTAATGAAGCATTTTATTTCATGTTGGTCATTGGGATTTAATTTAATAACCGTCCAAGTCACTAGAACCAAGAGACACAAAAAAAAAATTGTTATAAATTTGATATCAATTGGAGTTGCTATGTAGTTTAATCTTCTACCAATAGAGGGGGGTAGAGGGGGGATAAGTAATTTAAAATGCGCGCAATTTAAAAAATATTTTCGTTACTCAGTACCACACAATACACTTGATGCAAGCCTCTTCAATTCTGAAGCCCTTGAATGCTGAAATCACCGTAGATCTCCATTTCCAATAAGACGGAGTAGACCACCAAAAGAAACTCTGTGAATATATACAAATTTTGAAGGAACTATCGGCTTGAAAGCGGCTATCTCCTATACTAGACTCTCATAAGTAAAGTAGACAGTAAACTTATCAATTTCAAAGCAATTAGAGTGTAGGCTACTGATGAACAGCAGATGCAATACACAGTTATGCACTAGATGGTAAATTTTTGTTCAAAGGGTCAAGGGGTTTTCTGATGATTCTTTCAGCTTTCGCTTTTTTCAATTCACTAATATAAAAGATGACCAACAAGCGAACAATGAATCCTGTGAGATTCCCGAGTTAGTCTGTCCAGCAAATCTTTTTTTGTTTCTGCTGATATTGACATTGTTGTAATAGATTATGTCTTTTCTCTCTTCGCATGCAGGATTAGCCTAAACTGAATTTGCCTGTGACTGAAATCAAGATTAGTATTGGGATGACAACAGTTGATTTAAAAAATTTTATAAATGACCATGCAGTATAAAAGAACTGATAAAGAAGGATTTAACCCATTCGACCATGTATTCCGACCACCAAGGCGAATATCATGTTGTGTAAACAATTCAAAAAACAAACAATTTTGATTGAACACCCTAAGACGAGTCATCTGTAAATTGTCGATGATCATCGACAAATTCGCCAGATGATTATGTCCAGCAGTCGGGTCCCACATGCCCCATCGACTCATTTTTTACTCGACGAAAAACATCAAGACTTTTACGTATGAAACTATCTGCAAACACACCCGCCTACATTGGTGCAGAAAAGGGGTGGAAGGTGCTAATGGGTTTTTTCAGGTTAAAACACCTTGAAGGGATTACGAAACGGAAAGAATCTTAAGAAGTCCTTGGGATATTTCATAGCTTTTAATTCTAGTATTTAACAAGCGATTTCCCACTCAACCAGACCGAAATTTCCTCTTTTTCCGGAGGTCATTTTCGGATCGTAATCCGGACTAGGCCTATTCTGTTCAGAATCGCAAGGCAATTCCAACTGAGTAAAGTCCGGATTTTTATCTCATTTTGTTCACGAGATATTCACGATTGAAAATCGTTTTATATGAATTCATAACTTACATGAACAAATAGCTCAGTTGTTAAAGCAGCAGTTAACAAAAGCAAAACTGATTGTTAGATCAGTGTGTTCGAATCCGTCTTAGGACTATTAGAAAAATTTAAATATAATTTTGTACGCGCTTCAACCCTATGAGAACAAAATTATATACTACTGAAAACCTTTGTGACAATCGCCCACTCGATATGTATTCAAGGAATGGAGAATATTTTATTCGGTTGCACTATCATGTTTTTGGTGGCGTGAAGCTTTAAAGTTAAATAAAGCTTTAGTCAAAATTACGAATTCTAATTATGCGTGTAAATTTGGCAAAACAGCTCATATTACAGCTGTCCCATTCCTCCAAACTAAAAGTAGTCTGCCCACCTGTCTCTTTACCAATTCATATAGCAACACAATTTATTGTGGACTGTTTGTTTCTGTTTCTCTAGTGAGTGAAGTATCAAAAACTTGAAGTAAAATTGGTAATATTTTCTTCGTTGTTTGTAGAAGTTAAAGTCTAGTTTCAACCTGCTAATACATTTGCCTTTTAAAAACGGAATTTGTGAAATAGAACAAGCTCGGGTATTGGTAATGTGCATGACAACTCTGCATGACTGCATGATAATAATCTGCATGAATACGCCGCATGAACCGAAAAGGATTCATGCAGATTACCCCCATATTTCATATTGAAATTTAATCACTGTATTGTATTGTATTGTCTGGTGTCTTTAATATGAACTCAAAACAAAATGTTCAAAGAATTGAAACTTTATTAAATTCCATATCCTAAGATACGAAATTCATCTTGTTTAGGCAATTTTTTCATTCTTAAATTTATTTTAGAAAATCGCAATTTTTTGAAAATTGCGCCTTTCGCAACATTGCCTATTTCTCAATATCACGGTTTTCTTCTCGAAAAACCAGTGAGTTAGTGGTAGAAAATATTTTGAGTTTCCAATTGAGGTAAAATATGGTTAAATATAAAGTGTGTTCTTTTACAAGAAGTTTTAATAACTGGTAGAGAGAAGACAAGCGTGATATTGAGAAATAGGCAATGTTGCGAAAGGCGCAATTTTCAAAAAATTGCGATTTTCTATCATAAATTTAACAATGAAAAAATTGCCTAAACATGATAAATTTGGTATCTTAGGATAGGGAATTAAAAAACTTTCAATTCTTTCAATTTCTGGACAAATTGATTGGTAATTTTCTGAATTACGAACGAAAAACCCCTTTTTTTACTATACCCCCGAGAGGCGATCGGCCTACTAACCTTGCGAACCCGGTGGGGAATCTTGGGACCCTTAGGGTGTTCCATTCCCGATAAATTTTTGAAAATAAATAAAAAAAAGCTGGATACCAGCTTGTTATAGTTACAATAGGCGCCTGATTTTTTTTTTAAGTTTTAAAAAGATTTAAGGGTGCCGCTGAGTAGAAATACATTCTACTATTCTACAATTCTACTCGATAATATACAGTAAAATTTTTTTTATTGGTAGATATTGAACCTTATATTATATTCTTTTTTAAGTTAAAAAATGAAACGAATCTAAGAATTTTTAGGGGTGCCGCCAATTAAAAGAAATATTGCAACACCGAAACGCGCGCCAAAAACTAAGAAAAATCAGTCACATGTTTTTGCTTTAGTGTAAAATATCTCCCATCGCTCCCACACGTGTTCTGAAGTCCAGAGTAAATTGGCTGATAGGTAAAAGTGAATCAAATAGTTTGTCTAACCATCGACAGTTACCCTTAATGAAAAGTGTAATGGCTAGATATTGTTATTTTCGTTCCAAAAAAAAGAGCACAGCTACTAAAGACATTTTAAAGGAAGTGTTGAGTGAACTAAAAATTTTGTGGCAAAAGGCAGATATACCGATAAAGAAAGACTGCTTAATCCTTCATCAACTTTTAGCCGTTTAAAACCGTTGGATATCCCTAAAGAAAATAATAAAAAAAAAATCTCTCATTGCCAAAGAACAAGTTAAAGATTTTGAGTCTGACATCAATTCTCTCTGTGACATATCAGATCCTGACTATGAGAAACAACTTAAAAAGTCTCGACAAGTGAACAGAAGTGAGGTTATTTGCAAGGTTATTTCGTTTCTAGAAAACCAAAGAGGAATCAGAACAATGTACATCGGTGCTCCTGATCAAAATTCAATTCAAAAAGAAAAGAAGAAACAGAGTACAATGACAAAGCATCAATCGATCAACAGCTAACACAAAGTGGTCCAAGCAGGTGTGCGCATTTGACTGATGCTGGGATCAGTGAATTGCTTGATGAACTTGATACAGAAGAAAGTGAAGACACTGAAGACAACGTGAGTAATGTTGACAGTGTGTCAACAGACAGTAGTTTTGATGATCACTATAGTCACTATACACCTCCTGCTTCAAAACAAAGAAAGCGAGAGCTAACTGTTTCGCTTCAAGTTTCTACCAAAACAATGACAATGGAAAATACCCCAGCAGCTGATAGAATTCGTCTCTCCATTCGTGATCAAGTCATAGCCCAATCTTGTTTAATCAATAATGGTGGTGGATCACTTGACGATTTTACATTATCAATTTGATCTGTTTGGAGGCAACGTACAAAAGCTCGCCGGATATTGTCCGAAAACATAAAAAAAAGATTGGATTGCAAAGGAAAAGCCTAAATATCCCGTTCTTCATTGGGACTCCAAGTTAATTGATTTTTTATCAGGAACGAAAGAAGAGAGAGTCGCAATACTTATAAGTGGTGCTGAATCAGGGTATATTATTATCTTATTATCGTATGTCTACTAAATACTTACTAATTGTAATTTAACGTACAGACCAAAAGTTATAGGAATTCCTTCGATCGAGAATTCCACTGGTTTAGCTCAAATGCGAAGCGCAATTTCCTTGATAGATGAGTGGGAAGTAAAAGACTCTCTCATTGGCCTTTGTTTTGACACTACTGCGAGCAATACGGGTATCAGAAACGGTTGCGCTACACTTATTGAGAGCGAGCTTAAACGTGCGATTCTGTGGCTGCCTTGTCGACATCACATACAAGAACTTCATGTTAAGCATGCGTTTTCGGCTCTCTTTGGAGAAAGAAGTGGATCTGACGACCTGATGTTTAAGAGATTTCAATCTCAGTGGGAAGAAATTAGTAAGGACACCAATGATTTACAGCTTTTTGAGTGGCCAAGCTTTGAAAGAGAGAAGGAAGCTCCCCAGACTTTCTACCAAGCTCAAGCGACCCGGAAGTGGCTCGAAGCTCATATTGAAAAAGGAACTTTCCCCCGAGAGGATTATAGAGAGCTTGCCGAATTGAATTTAATTTGGCTCGGTGGAACTCTTCCAAACTCAAGAAAATTCTTCTTACGTAAGCCTGGGGCGGTGCATCACGCTAGATTCATGGCCAAATCGATTTATCTTTTAAAGATGGAACTACTGTCTGAGAGAATTGATATGACCATTAACGAAAGAAGAAACGTTCATCGGATGGCTCAATTCATTGGCCTTTTTTACGCAAAACAATTCCTCAGATCTCGCATCGCAATCTTTTCCCCAATTGATGACTTTCAATTTTACGGGGGTATGTTATCTTACAAAGAAGAAGACAGTGATATCGCGATGGCTGTGCTAAATTCAATAGAGCGTCATTTATGGTATCTTACGGAGGAGTTGGTGGTTTTAGCATTGTTTAATGACGAACTATCTCCTTTTACCAGACAACTACTTGCCCTTAAATTGTTCAGCACAGAAAGACCTCCTACTTTCACCATTGGAAAGCCGGCGTTTCCTAAACTCGTTAATTTGCGAACTCTGCAATCTTTTATTGGCCCGCGCTCATGGTTGATATTTTCCTTGTTAGGCCTTAGCGCAAACCAAGATTGGCTTCAAATCCCTGTCCAGTATTGGGAGTTATTTACAGACTATCGCATAGTGAAAAGTTTTGTGAGGAAACTGGAGGTGACTAATGATTGTGCGGAGCGTGGTGTTAAACTGATCGACGATTTCAAAAATTCTACTCAAAATGAACAGCAACGTCAATATGTTTTTCAAATTGTTGAACATCATCGACGAATGTTATCTTCCCTAAACAAAGAAAATCTGCAAAGTGTTGGACGTAAACTTTGATGTAATTTTTAAAAAAATCCAATACAAAAATCACTTTTTGCTATTCTTAGCGCGATTTTCTATGTTGCAATATTTCTTTTAATTGGCGGCACCCCTAAAAATTCTTGGATTCGTTTCATTTTTTAACTTAAAAAAGAATATAATATAAGGTTCAATATCTACCAATAAAAAAAAATTTTATTGTATATTATCGAGTAAAAAAAATAGGCGAAAAAGTGAAAAAAATGTGCATTTTTTTCACTTTTTTGCCTATTTCTACTCAGCGGCACCCTTAAATCTTTTTAAAACTTAAAAAAAAAATCAGGCGCCTATTGTAACTATAACAAGCTGGTATCCAGCTTTTTTTTTATTTATTTTCAAAAATTTATCGGGAATGGAACACCCTAGGGACCCTATACTAAAAACCCGCCGTTTCTTCCAAGAGCCAAGGATAGCTCGAGAGTGTACATTTCCTCTTATATCGTGGTAAAATAATCAATTTTTGTAAACAGAAATTTATGAACAGTTAGCCGCCATAGATATCTTAAGGAAGGCAGAGGAATCTGAAGAAAACTTTGGTTTGTATTTCAATGTATCCTGTCATAATTAAGTTTAAATTAATAAAGTATTTTATCATTTAGATATTTCTGGATGCATGAAATGTGTCTTAAAAATGACAGTGCATGCAGCAGCCAATACGCAACCATCCCAAAACAAAAAAGGATCAACTGCTGACGGATGGAATCTTCTATATCAGTTATCCAATGTAAGTTGCATCATTAAGTAAATTTTTAATGTTTTTTCCCTGTATAACAATTTCTAATATCTAAGAACTTCTGCTTCCGGAGGAGGCTGCAAATCGTGCTAACGACATGGAGTTGCCTTGTGTCTTGGACATAAGTCGGGCATATTACATCAAGATCGACCATTCGGCTGTAGCTCTTACTGAAACTAAATCTTTTGAACAAGCAGTTGGTTATTTGCTAATGTATCATATCACATCCAAGACATCAATTATTCTTTAAAATTAAAATTTGTTTATGGATTTATTGAAGCTATGTTTGAAATTGTCCCCTCAATGAATCCATCCAAAAAGGAAAGATTGATGTTCCTTTGTTTTCAATTAAGGTATATGTACTTTTTGTCAAAAATAAAGTGACATATAAAAGCTTTTGAGAGTAGAATATTTTTATTATGTAATAAAATTAGTATATAGATATTCAGATTACATTAAGGCTATATAGATACATATAAATGCTGAAAAAAAAGCATCTGATAAATCAAGATACGATAAATCTAGCAAAATCTAGAGAAAAGAAGAGGATGCTATTAAATTTTTATCAAATTGGGTATAAATGCTTTAGCTATAAATTAATGTTTTCAACTTTAAAGTTAATTCGTTTATTTATGTAAATATTTTTTTTTGAATTTCGAGAAATATGCAAATAAGGGGAGGGATAACAAGGCCATGGCTTCCGGTGTAGCCTGGGGTTCTATCGTTGCCGTTTGGTTTAAATCAAAAAGAGAATGAATGTGTTTGGTTTGGGGGAAGCATTTTTGTTTTGAAAACAATTTCTAAACATCGTGTGTCAGAGGAGGTGACAAACAAGTCATGCTTAGATATAGTTAAACATTAGTTTCGTTTTAGAACACAGCGTTTCTTAGAGAGCAGCTTTGGCTCTTCCGCTGGATGCGAAGTCGGTTTATACTCGCGTTTCATACTACGCTGACAGGATCTCGTCCGTCACTGGCTTGGTCATCTAAGCTATAAACAATTCTGACGACGTCTCTACATTTAGCCTAATATTTTACTTTGCCATTTTTCTTTTTCAATTTCAAATAAATAGAAATAAATAAATGATCCTAAATTTTTATTTTTTATTTGAACCTAAGTTCAAATTTATTTTGATTAAAAATCAAACATTTTAAATTTTTTTCCATATTTTTTTGATTCGAAAGAAATATTTCCCATGTTCTGTGTTGTGCCAAGGTAGCAGGTGTCGTTTTCCCGTTATAACGCCATAACAGGAAATGTGGTGGTATAGAGTTTAAATTCGCAACAGAATCTACTATTGTAGGATATCAGATGGGAGAAGTCCATCCTATGGATAGGGGTGTGCTACCATGGAATACGTCCTTCAATGGCAACCAGCAACCCAGATATATCAGGATTTTCCTGGGAATAAATTCTGATACGCATCCTATTTCTCTCCTTTACCCAAATATACTTTAATTCTAAAAACACAAGATGCATTGGATTGATTAAAAAGTTTCCGTATAGATTGGAAGACTTGATTCGATTGGAAAATGTGATTTGAACGTAGGGAACTCTCACGTGTCACTGTTTCTATTAAACTAAGTTGGAAACATTGTGCCCAGACAAAAATAGCATTGAGGAGGGGGGGGGGGATTTCTGTTACATATGTAGGTGTAGTAAATACGAGTGTATTGCTTGTATAGGGAATACAGAAGCCGGATGACGACTGACTGGATTAAGCAGTCGCCGGGCTCATATAGGGCTAAGAAAGAGAATGGGAGTTGCACCATCACTACAGGTGGATGGTGCAACACGGAAGACGAATCAAGAGATTGCACAAGGTGGTGCAACACGGAAGAAGAGTAAAGGATTGCATATGATGGTGCAATATAGAAGGACATACAAGAAAGCAAGTAGCAAGTAAGAAAGCCGATTGTTAGTAGGTGGAGCTATAAGGAAGGCAAGGAGTTGACCTACCGCCAGGCGTCTCAGTTACTTGAGATACCTGACGCAGTCAAGACCTGCCTCCACTCACTACACTCCTCCCCCACTAGAAAAGAAAGAAGTCACATAAGGGGCATGGAAATAAAACGACAAATAGACAAAAATTCGAAATTTTGTATTGTTAAAACAACAACTACTCCCACATTCCCACATGCCAATGGTGAACGTGCCAGGGAACGAACCTGGAATCTCCTGCTAGTGGGGGAGGAGTGTAGTGAGTGGGGGCAGGTCTTGACTGCGTCAGGTATCTCAAGTAACTGAGACGCCTGGCGGTAGGTCAACTCCTTGCCTTCCTTATAGCTCCACCTACTAACAATCGGCTTTCTTACTTGCTACTTGCTTTCTTCCTCTTTTAACCAATTGTTTACTAGCTGCTCGCCCCTTTTCCCTTTAAACACTGGAATGGATTTTCTTTCATCATGTGAATATAATTCACGCAAATGGCCTTTTGTAACT
This sequence comes from Daphnia galeata, assembly GCA_030770115.1. Lineage (NCBI taxonomy): Eukaryota > Metazoa > Arthropoda > Branchiopoda > Diplostraca > Daphniidae > Daphnia > Daphnia galeata. The sequence continues at coordinate 6,684,773 of CM061119.1, forward strand.
GGGGTATTGTCGTTGTTTGAACTAGGTGTTGTAGGTGTTGTGTTTCCTGTATTTGAAGTACCGGGAGTAGGATTAGTGTTAGGCATGGTGCCTGTTATTGCTGTTTTTATCGTAAGTTGTTGCAATTTACTTGTGAGATCTTGAATCTCACTTTCTTTAAGTGTCAGATTGGATTGAATTGTTGAGATTTTCGACGTTAAATTTTGTTTTTTCTGCGATGAGTGATTCGATCTCTTTCTTGCTAGTTGTTTTGGATGTTTCTAGTTGTTTGCTTAAATCCTTATTAGTTATTGATAATTGGGAATTTTCTTCGTCTGATGTCTGGCTTGCGGCTTTTAAGGCTTCGTGCTCGCTATATAGGACACTATAGCTGTGATTTAGCTGGCTGATTTTATCTGTAGCTTCTTCTTTGACTCTGTCTATTTATCTTGAATATTACTGAGTTGTGTTTTCTGATATTCTATCTCGTTGTTTGCTTCTTCGAGTTCTGTCTTTGTTCTTTCTAATTCTAATAAAGTTTTATTGTCGTCTCTTGTCTGGTAGTCCTCTAATTTGTTATTAAGTTCTGTTATTAGGTTACTTTGTTTATTGTTCGATCTAGTTAATATGTCGACTTCAGCGGTTAGGCGTGTATTTTCGTTTTCGAAGTCTACAAGTTTTCTTGAAAGGTCTACTCTTACTTTATCTACTTCGCGCTCTGTGTGTTTTTGTGCCTTTCGTTTGATTGCAACTCTTCTTCTAATTCAATTTGTTTAAAGACAAGCTCTCTGCGGAATATTTTAAATGCCTTATTTCTAAAATCAACGTTCTTAGTGTGGGCTTTTGTAATTTCTTTGAACAAATTTATAAATTTTGATTGGTCGCCTGGTAATGAATTCAGATATTCTAAGAGTTCTTTTTCTTTCTCATCGGTCTTTTCACTTATGGATTTTAAACTTTCAAAATCTTTCTTATATAATTAGAATGTGTACTCTTTTAGGGATCTATAAACCTTATCTTTAATTTCCTTACTTCGTGTTATATATGCGGTACGGGAAGTTCTTTCGCCTGGCAATTCCTTATTTCTATTTATCTGTATTAAATCGTTCCAATTTTCTATAAAAGTGTCTCTTATTGCCACAACATGTTGTGGAATAGACCTTATATATTTTTCTACTGATAATTCTAATTCTCCTAACAGGGATTCGTTTATCGCTGAATAGGAAATGTCAATTGACGGTTGAGCCGTCATCCAAACTTACTTAGTTCAAAGTTTAAACTTACTACTTGATTGTTGCTGGTCTTGTAGGTTATTTCTCCAAACTGGCACGTTCACCAATTGTAGTAAATACGAGTGTATTGCTTGTATAGGGAATACAGAAGCCGGATGACGACTGACTGGATTAAGCAGTCGCCGGGCTTATATAGGGCTAAGAAAGAGAAAGGGAGTTGCACCATCACTACAGGTGGATGGTGCAACACGGAAGACGAATCAAGAGATTGCACAAGGTGGTGCAACACGGAAGAAGAGTAAAGGATTGCATATGATGGTGCAATATAGAAGGACATACAAGAAAGCAAGTAGCAAGTAAGAAAGCCGATTGTTAGTAGGTGGAGCTATAAGGAAGGCAAGGAGTTGACCTACCGCCAGGCGTCTCAGTTACTTGAGATACCTGACGCAGTCAAGACCTGCCTCCACTCACTACATAGGTAAAATTTATGTAGATTTGTAGGTAGCATTTCACATGTAGCAAACTGATTTTTTATTCATACATTTTAATAAAATCTCATTTTGTATTATAAGAGGAGCTATTAGATATCAAAGAACTTCAGAAGTATTTCTTCCGCAAAGAATCATTTTTAAAAATATATTAAAAACTTCAAGTTCTAACTTTTGAAATAAGTCGGGAACTTGGAATTGAGGGGGGGGGGGCCTTCAGGAGACTTTTCTTTAAGTAAAAGTCCCCAAAAGATTAAGGTTGACGGAAGGAAACTTTTTTTTTACATTGAGTCTGTCAGCTGGTGAGTTTTGGTTGATTATGAATGGGTAGCCGACGGGAGGAAGCCAGTGTTGGGAAGCCAGTTTCGAAATAGCAGTGTCGATCCCTCCAAGGTAGCCAGTATCGAAGGTGGCAGGAGTCGTTTTCCCGTTACAACGCAAAAACAGGAAATGCGTTGATGTAGAATTAACATTCCAAGCAGATTCCAATGTTGTAGGAAAAATACCTTGGATGCGGATAAGAAAAGCAGAATTTAATATGTGTGAAACAAAATATAAGCTAGAAAAGAAAAAGAAAATAAGGTGAAATTAAACAAGATTCCTTCGGTAATGTCCTTCGGGGATTTTTAGTTAATCGCTAAGATAGCAAATTTATTTATCCACATAATTTATATTCCATGACAAGTCGACTGAAAGACATGCAAACAGGTAATTCTGGTAAACTATGCTGGGTTGTCTAACAAATAGCTTGATGATTGTTTTTTTCAAGAACTTTATGACTATCAACAATATGAATCTCCGTTCAAAATACTTATAGGGAATTTTTAAATTTACGAAGAAGAAGCATTGAAGAATCAAGATTTCGAAGGTTTTCATTGTGCGGCCCATGCTCTTTAGCTGGCAGTTCTGGATGCTCTGAAACTAGCTCCAGTAGACAGACTCATCAACCGAGCAAGAGAGATAATGAAAATTTTGAAGAATCAGACCTTCATGATTTTGTTACGTAGGGAGAAGAGAAAGAAACCCATATTAGACTGTAAAACAAGTAACATTAAGGCCCGTTCAGACTGGTGTTTTTATGTTAAGTTTGCGTAAGTCATTGTGTTGGTTCGCCATAAAATTAATTAAATGGCGCTTCCCATTCACACTTATTTCGCCTTGCGTCTAGTGTGTTATGGCTTTATGCCAATTTTCCAAAGAAAGGGGGGGGGGGGCGTTTTGGGAGGGTTAGGGTAGCGCGGCAATTTTTACCCCCTTCTGATTGGCTCTCCCTTGTGTCAGGAAATGTCAACACAAGAGACGCGAAAATTCTTATGTCCAATTTCAAGCCGTTGTGAAAAGGCTTTTTTTTTTCGTTGTGCCATCACGACGTATTTTGGGCGTATTCAGCACAAAACATTGCGCGGATTTTGCCTGACACAAGAGGCATAACGACATAAAGAAATAAAATTGCCAGTCTGGAGGGGCCTTTACATAACCCCCTATGACTTAACGGTTAGCGCAGTGCGCTTCAAATTATAAACACTTGAGTTCGATCCTTGACAAAAGCAATAATACTATTGTTTTAAAAAAATAGATGGAAATCTACTTTCAAAATGCTTATGCGTTTTACTTGAGTTGAAGGAATTCATCGAAGAAATGGCTGTTGCAAATAAAGAACTCTCAGTGAAACTCAATGGGACGGCATCGCCGAGATGACAAAAGTCCCGGTCTGGCTAACATAACATCGCAAGTTCTCCAAAAAGCGCAGCTGGTCCTTGGTGATTTCTTTAAGGCATGGATCAAGTGTAAACTATCCATCGCTGAAATCAAGACCACTTTTTCACACAGGTTTTTAGAAATGATGAAAAATAGAGAAAAAAACTTGTTTGAAAATAACTTGTTTCGCGCTGGTTTATATCTTGCGTCTCGCTTTCAGGTAAACTTATAATGTTACTTATTTTATCTGCTGGTCAATATTTTTACCTGCATTGTTTATGATAGGCCTTTCTCTCTTCTGAAGATAAGCATAAGGCAAAAGAGTATTTGTTGGCTACCTGGAACTCGCTCCAACAATTAAACCCTGAATCGGATAAAAACGTAGCCAATCAACCTCTCCCTTCCGCTAGTTCTGAAATAGAAGAAGGCGCATTGGAGTTATTTCTCCAAAAAAATGATGATAATGAAAATTATACGACGGTTTAAGAGCTCCTTATACATCGTATTATAGACGGGTTTGATTCAATTACAAGACTAGGGCATGACACTGATATTTTGCAATGGTGGAAAAGTGTAAAAGAACTCCATCCTCAACTCTTTCAGCTATCAGAAGTTATTCTTGCCGTTCCTGCTACTCAAGTTAGTGTGGGCGCGGATTCTCTAGTTTAAAGTTTATCTTGTCGCCCCTTCGTACAAATTTGAACGTAGCAGAAGTGCAAAACATTTTATTTGCTCCACAGACAATCGCTATAAGGATTTTTTTGGGGGGAGGGGGGATTAATTTACATTAAAAGGCTCCTCAAAACTAAGGCCAATTAATGAACAATTAAAGACCAGTTAAACAATTCTATACCGTTTAATTATCAATTGGTAATTTATATTTAATCGCTATAAAAATGTTTGCCCTAAAATGTATGCTTGATAGGTTTTATTTTTTGTTATTAGGAGTAATTATTCTATAAGAGTATATTTCATTTTGATGGTAGTCATAAAATTATACTTGTAATTTTATCCTACATAATTTTTTTATATTTAAATATTTATAAATAAGAGATAATAAAACATGAGTTGACATGAACAAAGTAGAAACAGATATGAATGGAGAACCTTTTTCGGGCCTGACCTCAAATGCCGTTCTTTAACCGAACATTTAATTAGCCGTCTATGGGCGTTTGCCCCTTTTTCTGTCCACACACACAATCCATAAACAGCCCCGTTCGTCTTTTGGCAAATGTTCATAATGGTTAGGGCTTGTAAACTTGTATTTACTGCAAAAAAGACGAAAGGTGTTGCCGAGTTCCCTAACCCGGCGCCAGAGAGAGCCAATCTCTAGAAAAAATTGAAATTTTGCCATCACGAGCCATGTTTCTCGGGGGAAGTGTTTGTTCAGTTTAGGTGTCATAAATATTTCAAATTTCCCTCTCAATATATATTTTTTTTCTAGCGTCACAACGCTGCCTTCCTATCTCCTTGAATTGCTAAAAACCACCCACTTTTTTTTCCCGGCTGAGCTCTCCCTTGTGGAATTTCTCCTCTCCTCGAATGGTCTCAAAATTCACTCGCTCTATCCTCCATTAACTAGCACAACATATCGTAATACAATTGAATTAAGATAGTCTTTATTTCTATACGTTAGGGTTAGTACTTTAAATTTTTAACAAATTCACACGTTACTCTGGGGTAGTTTTTCTTTAGTTTACGATTAGAACTTCACACACACATTTTAACATACAGGCAATCAGGCAATAAACAAAATTAATGAGAATATATTAGTAATGCGAATAAAATCTTACCGCAATATTGGGAAAATTTGTTGATGGTTTACATCTTTCGTTTTCTTTGGTTCTTATTATGTTTTGTCTTAGGCTGTCTTTTGTAGCAAAAAGTTTTGCACAATTAAACTTGCATCTATTTATTTGGTGCATGTTGAGAGCATGTTTTGTGAAAAAAACCTTTTCACAGGACACAAAAAATCCTTCCGAGTGTTTTGCATCACAGTGTTTTATTAATTTGGTTCTTATTCGGTGGACAAATCGCAATCTGTATCTTCATAACACCAAAAAAAGAGCCAAATAAAAGCATACGCTTTAAACAAATGCAACGAGAATATATTAATAGTGAGAATAAAATCTTGAAATGAAATCTTGAATTGTAAAATTTTTTGTTGTTCTCTTTACGTGTTGTCTAAGGTTGTCTTCAGAAGAGAAACGTTTTTCACAATTTGGGAGTTTGCTTCGAGAGTCTTCTTTTTATTACTTTGGGGCATCATTGTAGTAACTAGTAAAAATAATGAAATTCCAATTGGACTTCAATTCGACAGGTTTTACCTGAGTAAGAGAATTGTGGATTTTTTTCGATGGTCTACACTCGTAGTTTTCTTTGTTTCTTTCTTTATTTTTTGACGTCCTCGGGAGGCGGCAAGATTCGAGTAATTTATCGGTGCGGGAAAAGGTATTGATGGGGCCGATGTGTAAACGTATTAAACATGCAGTAGGTGTGCATTGGAGGTCGTGACCGGAAAGCTACTTTGGTCCCTCCACACCAAATAGTATGTGGGACGAGACGTTCCCTAAAAGATTCGAAATTTTAGAAAAAAAAATATCAAATTAAAACAAATTACCTCAATTTGGTCGTGCGACTGTAAAAAGAAATGCCTGGGTCCGACGATACCACTGCCCACCACCGTTCCAGGTAGGACATTTCTCCCAAGGCGTCTCTGCAAGCCATGAATTAAAAATGATGAATTTTTTACAACCCCTTTAAAAGTTCACTTTACCTTATCTTTTTCATCTTCTGGAAAGAGACGACTGTGATGAGACTTTTGAACAACAATAAAGGTAACCAGGGAATCGTAGTCAGGATCCAGTTTCTGACACGCCCTTTTAATGGCGGACAGCTCCCGCTCCAAATCTTGTGAAATACATCAAGTAATAAATGTGTTAGCCAATGAATATTATAAACAAATCCTACTTTGGCATCTCGCTTCATTTGGTCGTGCGTCATTAAGAAAAAATCCTAAGATTGCTGGACGATGTGTTATCGTCCAGCAAGGCGACTCTGCCAGCCACGAAAAGAAAAAAACGTATATCGGTGCGGGAAAAGGTATTGATGAGGCCTGATGTGTAAACGTATTACACGGTGAGCATTGGAGGTCATTGTCCGGAAAGCTACTTTCGTCCCTCCACACCCAATAGTATGTGGGACGAGACGTTCCCTAAAACATTCAAAATTTTAGAAAAAAAATATCAAAATTAAAACAAATTACCTCAATTTGGTCGTGCGCCATTAAGAAAAAATCTTGAGATTGCTGGACGATCACACTGTCAACAGTCGTTGCAGGTGGGACATTTCTCCCAAAGCGACTCTGCCAGCGATGAAAAAAAATAAATAACTAATAGCCACGAAAAAGTATTAATCAATGAAAATTATTAACAAATCATACTTGAACCCCCCCCCCCCCCCCGCGCATGGAGTTTTCTGCTACCTTTTACACTGGCTACCCCGGCATTAGCTATCCGACACTTTCTACCCATAAGGCCGACACCGGCTACTCGACACTGGCTACCCCAACACTGGCTGCCTCCCATTTGCGACCCATTCAAAATTCCCACTTGAAATGGAATGGTCTTTCTTCAAAACTAGGAAAAGCAGTAAGTACATAAATTTGTAAAATACAACATTAATCTCAATGTTTTCCTCTATGTGAGATTAACTTCACTCTTGGAATGTCCTACCCACAATAATTGCATTTGATGACATCCAGACTGTAGCTTTCATTGATTTTTCCAATTATAGCTGTTTGAATGGGAACAACATACACCGTCTTGGGAAATATACCTTAAATTAAAACATAAATAGTATTTCCATTACGTTTAATGTTATTTATCTGATAAAAACTTATTAACTCAATTACCTGTAGTGATTTTTCGCATAGTAAGTTACTTTGCACATGTTTAAAAGTCTACCGCTTTTAATACACATACTATACCCACCGCATGCATCTAGTCTTTCAAAGACTAGGTTCTTAAAGCCAGGGTCCTACTTTAAAACGAAAAATCTAATTTGACCCTATTCCCGATAAATTCGTTATCATCACACTATAACATACCCACTCATTCATCATTGATGCATTTAATTCTGTCTGGAAGGAGCAAGTCCAGCTTCGAAGTGCATTTCAACCTCCTGATTCTCTTATTTTTCCCGAAGGAAATTGTTCTTACGGGACAAGAACCGGAAATAACTGATAACCAGATCAACTGTTGTAAGCAGCTGACAGAAACGGAATAGAAAGTCTGCGACTAAATTTCTGTGTAATACTAAGCAAATCAAGTGGTTCCTAAGAATAAAGATAGTTAGCATAGAGAAATGAGAAAATGTCATGATGCGTAATACCTGGGAAGCAAGACACACACACACAACAGAAATAGAGAGTGACAATCACTCGCACAAGTTCAAAGATAATAGATCAACCTGGCAATGGGAAATATTTGGTTAGAAAGATGTACATAACTTAACAGACAATCGAGCATTACCAGTGACGTGAAGAAAGAGAGCATGAATCAATCACACAATGCCTTACAGTCATTAAATGAACAGGCCAAATGAGAGACTTCAACTGAATAGATAAACGAATTTAGGTTCGAGCACACATATAACAAACTAATGCATTATCGTACCTGATGCAATGAAAGAAATATGACTAAGACCACACCGAATAATTACAATGATAGAAATCAGGAAACCTGTCAGAAGACAGTTACTATGCGTTTGCTCAGGCGAACCACGCTTTACAGCAGACGACAAATGGCGACAAAACTGACATAGAGAGAAAAGAAGGGAAGAGAAGTAAAGGAAGGCGCAAAATATAATTTAGACGTTGCCAGATCGGGGCAAAGTGGTTTTCGCCAACTCAGAAATAAAACTTTAAGAACTCTTAAAGCAGTTCCTAGACATTTTGATAGGTTTTCACAAGAACACAGCTTGTTTTTCAAATAAGAAGAAAACAGAAAAAGTTTTAAGGCTGTATAATACAAGTTGTTACCAATCATTTTGCCATAAATATTGCAAATACGGCTGTCCTTAATGTCCATAATTTGGATCTGAACATGAAATAAACTGATGTTGGAGAATTATTCTACGGGATTATTAACATTTTAAGTTTTTTGAGTGTTTTAACAATGTGTTTTAAGTTTTTAACATTTTTTTTAGTTTTTTTTTGGATGCTCATGTTCTGCTTCCCTTTTCCAGGGCTTTGTTGAAGCAGTTTTTTTTATGAAGAAAAACTCTTCCATGACGTTCAATATGTTTGGCCGGTTTGCTTTTCTGAAGATAGGACTTCCTCGTCTATTTTGAGTGGGAAATCTCAGGTAGATTTCTTCTAAATTCCATCACCTCCAGGCTTTTAAATTTTAAATTTTTGCATATCTCGGTTAAAAAACAGTTGGATTATTTATGGGACAAAAACGCTGAAATCATCTTGAAAAATGACACACAGCTTAAACTGTACGGTTTAATTTTTAACTTTCGTATATCTAGGATGAAGTGCTGTACGAATATTTACCTGATAAATACGCTAGAATCATTTTAAATTATACGGTAGAGTTAAATTGGATTTATCGTTTTCATGTTGGGAAAAAATTGTTCCAAGTAGGTTGTTCATTAACCCGTACGAAAATTTTAGCTAGTCTCTAAACGTTTAGCCGCGCCTAGCTAAAAAATAGCTTTACGTACAAAGGCTGGTTATAATTATCTAACTGCAAGTTAAATAACTGCTGAACAGGAGCAGCCTTGTTACATCCAGCTAGCTAAAACCTGTTGATACTAGACTGCTTGCGTTCAGCAGTAACTTAACCTTGGATAGCTAGTAACGGCCAGCCTATGTACGCAAAGCTATTTCAAGCTAGTCGTTCGACTTATAAAATTTATCTAATTGCGTTCAGCTGTAATTTAACCATGGATAGCTAGTAACGGCCAGCCTATGTATGTTAAGCTATTTCAAGCTAATCTTTCGACTTATAAAATTTTTCTAATAATTGAGTTCAGCTGTAATTTTACCAGGGATAGCTAGTGACGGCCAGCCTATGTACGTAAAGCTATTTCAAGCTAGACGTTCGACTTAATATATATTATTAAACTGATTTAAGTTAAATGAAAATCAGCTATGCGTAAAAATAATAATAATTTACAAACAAATAATTGTTATTATTAATAGAAATGAACAGAAAATATATTAATTTAGTGTATATTTTACTGTATTCATAAATTTAAGAATATATAAAAATATATATCGTCCTATGCCAGCACCTTTTCGATTACTCTGCCGCAGAAAACAATAAATCAATAATGCGTATCGTGGAATTAGTTTACATTTAAGCAATTTATAGCCATTGATATTTGTAAAAATACAGTAACTAAGTATGGCCGAAAAGGATCACCGGAGACCAGCAGGAAAGAAGCGCAGCGCCCTTGAACATCATTAGCTTTCGGATGGTTGACCCAATATAATAGAAGTCATAAATTGAAGTATATCAGCTATAATAGAAAGCTATGAGTTGGCGCGCGCGCGCTTTTGCTGTTTTGTCTTACATAAAAAATAGGTTGAAATTACCTAGCTACGCTAGCTTAGCGCGATAAGTTTAATTAAACCCTTAAATTCCAGGCTGCATTTTCAAAATTTCATCCTGGAAGCAGCTAGCTTTTTCCCCCTAAATCGATAGCTAGAAATAAGCTAAAAACTAGCTAACCGTGTCGTACGGGAAGAACTCCCAAAACAGTGAGAGCTTTAGATCACTTGATGAAATATGGCGCTCATGACAGGTAACATATTATTGCATTTCATTGTTAGAAAAAAAAATTAATTGTTTTTGATTTTTAGATCGTCAAAGGTAGTAAGATCTTTGATGATAACGAGGAGTACCAAAGCCCAATTGCCCAAAAAGCCTGTTTGGAAAAGACTGTGAAAAATGTCTGTAAAGTTTTTTGGTTGGAATAAAAATTTCTAACCGTCAATTTCTCTCCGGTCTTTATTTTCATTAACAAGCAAGTTCGAGTTCAAGCGAATAAACACGTTGAGATCGCTTTGAAAGCTATTGGACTCTTCAAATTGGAACATTTCCCATCGGCTTAGGAGAAATTGTGTACTGCTGGAACGCAGGCTATATTAACAGCATACAAAAACTTGCTGAAATACGGCACTATTCATATAGGTTTGTTTATTTGTTTTATTTCTAAGTTTTCTAACATAAAAAAAATATTTATTGGCTCCACAGTTCGTCGAAGCTGTCCATCGCGAATTCCCTTTTTTCCAGCAGATGGCGAATCAATTTAGGAAGTTGACACAATCAACCTAAAAGAAGACACCCAATTTAGGGATATTGCTCTTAAAATATTTTTGGGGCAATCACCTATATACTGCTGAACGGATTCCTAATGTGGATTCGACGGTAAATTTTACCTTTTTTGTAGTTTTGCTGCAAAACTATTTTCAATTGTAAATCTCATTTATATTTAGGTTCAAATACTGTTCGAATATGAAGCAAATCCACATTCTGATATCACCCTTAAAGCTCTTGGACATCTGGACATGGATCTTTTGCCCTCGGCTTGGAAGGTATTGTGTACCGCTTGAGCGCGACCCATTTTCAGAGCAATCGAAAATTTGCTGAAATATAATGCCAATCAAAGGTTGTTGTTTTTTAGATTTCTAAGTTTTTTAATATTTAAAAAAATATTTATTTCCTCCACAGTTCGTCGAAGTTGTCCATCGGCAATTCGCTTTTTTTCAAAAGATGGCGAATCAACTTAGGAAGGTGTGTTGAAGCACTAATTAAACACAACCAACACATGACTGTTGGGTGCAATCCACATCTTATGGTGGATCTTACTTTTTTCGCATTCCTTAATTATTTATATCAATGAATGTACTGATCATGAAGTTGAAAGTTTCTTTGCATCTTTGGTTTCAACTGCTCGAGAAATGGGTACATCATTTATTTACATCAGTCCAAGCAGGATTGAAAAAGATCAAAATTTTCAGCAAAACAATTTTTGAAATTTCTTTCCGTAGTGTAATGGAGTAAAAAATTGATCATTTTATCTCTCGTGGCAGTTTGGCCCTGGGAAAAATATCCCAACTGGGACAACGATTGACAGCTTAATTGTCCGTCCGAATTCAAACGACTTCTTTTAGTTTCGCACGACCAAATCAAGGAAACGACCCGTCCAACGTATTTTTTGGTTGTTAAAGGACGAAAACGATTCTCCTGGCAAACAACATCCCAACGCTCATGCACATTCCATTTTTGATATATCTTTACGGATCAGTGCAGATCTATTGCTGTTTCAGCAGCATTGCTTCTTCTCGCCTCTTGTAGCCTCACGAGAAGGACTCTATTTAAGAATGTTAACAAAATATTCGGCAACTGCGCCTTTCATATCTGGTCTGCAGCCAGCCAGGAGTCCACTCGTGATTTGATTTAGTTTTCATCATGTTTGTAGATTTGTACTAGATTTTCGTCATATAATTTTTTCTAAAATTTGGTAACTTAAGTATCGTTCACACGACAGTCTTACGTACAATCTTACGTACTACGTATGGCGTTTTTGCGTTACGAATTGCGTTTGTCGAAACGTGAAGCTGTTCACACACAACGCTCTACGTAGTACGTAATTCGTAAACTCAAAACGGAGTGAAAACGAAGTCAAAACGTAACTATGTAAAAATGAGATGGCTCTCATTTTTACATAAGTTTTTTGAACGTTCTACGCACTACGTAGACAAAATCTAGTACGCTTGTCTTCATTCTTTTGTTTTTTGTTTGATTTCAGCTGTTTAGTTATCAATATTGACAGTTTGGACTTCTGCTAATTATAATTTTTAAATTCAGTAATTGACAGTAGGGGAGACCGGGGCTATGTGGGACACGGGGCAATGTTGGACAGAGCAATTAAAATATGTTAAACTTGTTTAAAAATTATGAAATAAATGTAGTGTATGCTAAATGATGTTTTGTTTGTCCTCTAAACTTTTTTAATTGAAATACTGATTATTTTTCGAGTTTTATGGAAAATTAAAAAAAATGGGATTTTGAAAAATATTTTTATTGACATCTTTACTTTTTTTATATTATCTCCACTTATACTTCATATAAAAAATTAAGAGACAGCACTTCTGAAAGAGAAATGAATTTCCTTTTTACTAGTGGTTGTTTTAATAAATATAATTCAGCCGTTGCAGAGAAAAATGCTGGCCCCTGCCTCTGTCCCATTTAACCCTGTTTTTTTTTTTTTTTTTTTTTTTTTTCCTCTTTACATTTTATTGAATAACTTACACTTACATTTAAGAAAAAATTTAAAAAAATTACCAAACATAAAAAAATAACAGGGAATCACTCCTATGCTTTTATTTTTTCTTAATTTATCTTTAAACAAATTTGGCAGCGGAAAAACAAAAAGTGTCCCACATAGCCCCGGTCTCCCCTAAGTAATTTTTCAATTTGTTTACTGTTAATTCTTTAAATATGACTTCTACAACTACCAGGAAAGTTACAATTTAATTCAGTAAACAAAAGAAAGGCAAAAAGTTCTTCATAGAAAAAAGAAACCAGGTGATTTTGGAATTTTTTCTCAGCAGTTAATTTTCTAATACTTTTGATTAGATTAAACCAGGCACTGATATAGCAAAGCAATTCATGATTAGTTTCTTAAGACTAGAATGAAGAACTATTCGTTTATGTACAAAACCTATGCTGTTGATTTTATAATACCCATTGACAGAACTTTGTATTGTGTGCCACGTCAGTGTATTTCAGCAATACAAGGAATTTAACGTTTACATAAGTACAGTGTATTGATTATTGAATCATCTTTTCTTCGTTCCCTAAAGCAAGTGTCCTATAATTATTATGCATTTCTTATTTGGACAAAGTTTCATCAGTTTGCTACTTTTTACAATCGCAGACCTACTTGAATCTTGCTATCAAGTAGCTAACAATAGGTCTATATATAGAAGAAAAATAAGAATCATGAGATTATTGTGTTGTTATTATTTCTTATTGGGTGAAACTTACTGGTTTATTTTCATCTTAAAAATAACTCAGCGTCAAATTTCAAATTCTACAACCGCTGTGCGTAGGCCTGCTTTTTAAACGTAAAAGTGCAAAGGTTAGTGTGAACAGACTACGAAGATTTTAACGTAAGTCAGAAACGAAGTGAAAATTACGTAGAAAAAAAACGTAAACGAAAAACGTAATACGTAATACGCAATACGCAGAAAAGGGCTGTCGTGTGAACGTAGCTTTAAAGCGTACTAGTCGTCCCACTTACTATTGGATTTCAGTCAAATATTGTGCTCAAATAATTCATTTCCACCAAAAGTCAAATTTTCTTTTAATTCTAACCACATTTTAACAGTTTCTAGATCGGCTCTATTCGTTAATTTTCTCTCATTGACACATTTGTAGTAGAGACGGAAACAAAATCTCTTGCCATTAATGCCCAATTTGGAAATCTTTTCTCGTTGCCCTGAAAATTTGAAATTCAGCCAATCAATGCAGTCAATTAAAATATTAAAAGCTCTACCTCCCACCCGACATTTTCTTACTTATAAATGATATATTGTGAAAAATAAATATCTAGCTCGTCATTACTTTGCGCTGGTGAATTAATTTCAAGGGTTTCCTGAAGTTTCTGATGAAGTCTTTTCACTATACTGGTGCCTCTCTTTTCAAGTGTTGTCGTCGCACTCACTTCTGTTTCCGTGGAAACAGAAGTGAGTGCATATATACGGAGAAATTCTAAACCGCGGTTTAGAATTTCTCCGTATATTTCTTACCTCATATGCAAAAGAATCGTCTTGGCAAACAGATTGCTGAAAAATGTTTAATTTGAAACGGGGATCCATAACTGATGAAATGGAATAAATTGATGACAATTGGCAATATCGTAATATTTAAGGAGCTTGCTTCTAGCCGCAAAAAGAGCTTTTCCAATTTCTTCGGCATTTCGGTTTTCGAGGTTATCCCAATTCACTTTTTTCGTCGGAATATTTCCCGAGAAATTTTTAGTTTTAAGTTTTAAGAAAAAGTTAAAGTTTTAGTTTTAAGTTTAAATCACCCAAATGCAGATTTAAAAATGGAAAAACTTGATGCAAAGTTGGATATTCCCCATTTCTCATGCTTTCATTTGCTAACTGAAAATTATGAAATCAAATTGAAATCATATAGTTAAAATGAAATAAATATTACGTTATTTAGAATAATAATTTACGTCCAATAATTTATGCACGTAACCTGAATAATTTCACTCTTTAAATGAAATTGCTAGACATTTTCTATTGAATTGCTTAAAAAATAGTCGATTGAAAAAACTTGCAAGCTTATCGTAAAAAAGGAAGTTTTGATAAATTAAACAAATACCGCTTTTATTTGAATTGCTCTAACAATCAAATCGTCAGTGAAATTACATCTTGTATTGCAATCAACTATCAGATGGTCATATTATCAATTTTAACACATTCACATACTTGTTTAAATTCCTCCCACCTTTGAGAAGAAACTCGAATTTTATCTATAATCGCTCGAAGCTAAATTCAAAAATATAGAAATAATGCAATAAGTTTATTATTTGAAAAAGATGAAGGGTAAACCTTCATTATTATAATTTTCTCTTTTCTTGGAGATTAATTGCCAGCTTCCAGTAGATTTTCTCGGGCGTTGCATTTTATAAACGCAAGAAAATCATAAGTGCCAAGTTCAAAATATAAGCAAAGCATCGAAAATGGCAACCAGGTTAAGTAATTGGCTCTATCTAAAAAGTATATTTCCGCGAATTGTTCCATTAAGGTATCATTGTTTGAAAAAGTCTGTTAGTGACCTCAAAAACTAAGAAAAACTACAAATATATTAAATTAGAGTTAATTCCGGCAAGATTTTCACACTCTTGTTTTTACCTTATCAGTTATGACAATATCAAAATGCATATGAGAACGGCTGGATTTTATTTCTATGTTTTCCTAATGTTATGTGTAGAAACGCTACCAGATGAAAAAATCTGCTCAATATTTAAATATCTCCTTTTTTCTTTCATACTCTTTTTAGGGTTAAAATCAATAATTTGTATTTTTTAAAATCTAAAATAGCAAAATAGAAAATGTTTTCCCTTGTCCGTGTCCAATGAAAAATAAAAATTCCGTCATGCTGTAATATCGATTACAGAATTGAAACTTTATCTTCTTGTCGAAAAAATCTGGTTGCTCAGACGGCAATTATTTTTTTTGCAGGGTTATAGATAATATTTTCCAAATTACTAAAAAATAATCATGTTTCTAAAAGGCGTCTGAGTCTGAATGGTTTAAAGAATGATAATAGTTTTTCAAAACTCAAGCATTTGGGATACTAGAGCCAGATCAGGTTGGTGATGGTGATGGTGAACGATTTAGACGTAGACAATGAGCAGGATGATTTGACAGATTGGGATTTGTATCTTGTAGACGACGAGTGTTTAAGTGTCCTCAATAGCCAGCAGCTGTTCCAAAAACGTATTAACATTGATGGGCTGTGGACATAACGTTTTAAAGGGCAGTGTTAAAAAGCTTTTGGCACTCTTTAGAAATGATTCTTCCCCAAGACTTCTGAAATGCATATTTTGAATATCGTGATGTCGTTCTAAAAATCAAAATCGGAATTGAAATGGCTGCAAGAAAAAGTACGAATTTATTTCTTGGACTTATTATCATGGAAGATGCTAAGCCATTTGAGATCGGTTTTATCATGGAAATTCAAAATCTGATCATCCAAATGCTTATCTAAGACATTTTAAAAACAAAAAATTACGTCAACAATTAGTTAAAAGATTTCTGTTGTGACGCGCCTGGCTTAAGTTCTTAAAATTTGTAAAACATTGCGGGGCTTCATATTGCTGCATGAAGTGCGGAACCAATGAAGGGTATATTTTCACCAAAAGTGAGAGAGGTAGGTTTAGACATTCGCGATAGTTGATGATTTGCTTCGAACGGAAGATCCTTTGGAAATCGCGATCAGATTTTTCATCATGTGCAAACATTTCTCTAACGCCGTACGTGAAAAAAACAAAAACACCTTTTTACACGCATGTTGAGGGGTAGAAACAATTGCCAATGAAAGAGGAACTGATCGAATGACAAACTTTTAACCATAACTTAACATTTTGACATTTTACTGTCAATTTTGTCAGTCGATCGAGGAATTCAACGCAGCAGGATCCAATCTTATTTCAGCACTTTCTGCAACATGACCCCCGAAAAAGGGATTTTGCTCTCAAATATTTTGGGGGGCTACATATATACTGCCGACTGTAAATTTTACCTTTTATTTGTATTTTTGCTGCAAAACTATTTTTAATCGTAAATCTCTTTTATATTTAGGTTCTTTTATATTCGGGAACAAAATGTTACTCAACCGTGATCGTCTGATCGGCCAATTCTCAGCACTAGAGAACTCTATTGGAAGGGAATTGTGGTTGTATTTTGTAGGAATCCAAACAGGAACTCCCCATTTGTAGGAACTCC
Organism: Daphnia galeata; assembly: GCA_030770115.1. NCBI lineage: Eukaryota > Metazoa > Arthropoda > Branchiopoda > Diplostraca > Daphniidae > Daphnia > Daphnia galeata. Next base: position 6,701,713 of record CM061119.1, read on the forward strand.
CCTTATTTCACCCCTACCCTTTACAATGATTGCTTCTGCCACCTCTCTCTTCTTTCACCCCCCATTTTATCTATCAATTAGTCTACTACAACCAGTCTTAATCTATCCTTCTCTCTATTTTCTCATCTATCCTCAAACTAAATTTTAACGAGAGGTACGAACACGAGAACATACAGGCTGCAACAAATTATCAAGTGTGTCAACTTATTCATCAAACTAAGGTATGTAATTGAGTGAACACGCTCCCAAATACCATTACATATTTTATAGAGCGCGGCCAATTTTTAGGGCAATCGAAAATTTGCTGAAATATTTTGCCAGTGAAAGGTTTTTTTTTTATATTTCTTGGTTTTTCTAACATTAATAAAAATGTTTATTTGTTCCACAGTTCGTCGAAGTTGCTGTCTGGGAATTCCATTTTCTCGAAGAGATGGCGTAACAATTTAGGAAGATGCGTACACACCCAGCACATGAATGTTGGGTGTAATCCACATTTTGTGGTGAACCTAACCTTCTTGAAATCCCGTAAAGTGTACGAGCTGATTGCAGCCATCTATGGTACCAGGCTTGCTGACAGACTGGATGATGGGAATTACGCGGATTTAAACGCCTTCATTGCAAATCTTAAGCTTAATTGCGAAGCAGCATTCCATCGTTCATCAGTTCCTTCAAGATGTGTAGAAGACCCCCGATGTAGGGCTATGGATCACAAATTTTTTTAAGGGTCATCACCTATGCACAGCCGAACCAATTCCCAATGTAAATTTGATGGTAAATTTTACCTTATATTTGTAGTTTTACTGCAAAGTATTTTAACCGTAATTTTTTTTAGGTAAAATCTATTCGTCCGTCGGACGGAAATATAACACCGGGGCTATTCTTCCGTCCGACGGACGAATAGTGCCATTTCTTTCCAGGGCTATTCGTCCGTCGTGAAGGAAATTGCATATGCTTTAAATAGGGGAGATTTTACAAAACTATCTCTGCAAGTTAAGTCTAGTTATGGGAACTCTCAATAAAAAGTATGTAAGAATGAAGAACATAGAAGGGGCTATCTTTAATCTACAGTGGTTCCCGATCACGATATCTTTACCGTTCCGTTTGATTTAGAAGACAATTTCAATGCTCTGGTAAGCCGCATGTTAAACCAAAATGAAATGTATGCCGGTGGGTTTGTTGCTAGGCCATATGAGCCACTCTCTACAGAGTCACTTGACTCTTGCCAACTGAAACTGGTTACTGGGAATAAAATGAAGGTGACCATACGTTGTGAGGGTGCGTTTTACTTGCAGTACTCGAAACCACCCAAGCAAATTGGAATCGAATTGCGACATTCGTCGAAGAATCAAAGGAAAATGACGCGGCGTTGCCATTAATTCTGGATGAAAATCTATTTTGGACCGAAGTCATGGAGTTATTTGATGATTTCGCCGAAAAAAAGAAGACTTTTCCAAGATACTTCATAAATTTGGGACGTACCCTCTTCAAGCCGGATGACATCCGTGCCTGGTGAGTGGATTTGCTTTCATTATATTGTTTGTTTTTTTTACATTTTTTCTTTGTTGTGTTGCCTCCGTCGTTTGTTTATTTTGTTTATTTTGTTTGTCACCGTCTATCTTTAGGGCAATCTATCGTTTAAGAAGAACATTTTTGCCAGTCGTAAAACAAGATTCTGTCGTAAAGACATAGGACAAACAGCATCCCAACCAATGCAAAACAATTCCGGGAGTGAACACCCCATTCATTAGTGGGATTGTCCCACAAAGGCTGCTTCGTGGGATTTCAGAAACATGAGAAAAAAAGGCTGAATGACCTATAATACGTTCAGGAAAATGGCTCTCGAAGAAAATTTCTAAAGATCAACGTGATACCAGCTTGAAGGAAGATCTTATTTTTTGCTATTGATGCTCTCTTTCTAACAAAAATAACCGAGTTCGAAACTATTCCTCGAGCTCGGTTACCACCCTAACGAAGTTCTACTAAAACGCAACAGCCGCTTTGTCCCAGCCCTACTCATCCGATAAAGGATTGAAAGAAATCTATTAAGGCTCTTCGCCGGGATCTTTTTTGTTTTGCCAAGAAACTCCGCCCTTCTCCCTCCTTCCGCCACGGGGAGGGGCTTTTCGTCGCAAAACCATTCACGTTCTCCCCGTGGTTTCGTTTTACTCCGAGATATTTTTTCGACAAGCTGCGTTGCCAGATAAACGACAAAAGAAAACAGGTCCCAAAGAGCTGTATATACTTTATTATTTTCCTTATGTAAGTCGAGTTTGGCTTAAAGCCTTCAACTCTGCTGGGTCTGAGTAATTTTAAAAACAAAAATTGTTAGTTAACGAATCCAAATGGATAGCGAGTGTGTCAGGATGTAAATGGGATCTAAATTTACCTGAAGCATTTCTCATTAAAATTCTACAGAAAGATTAATCACAAGGCTTATAGACAAAAATCGTTTTTTAATGCGCCAAATGTCCACCAATAATTTTGTTTTTACATATTACTATAATTTTATTTTACTTTTATTAGAAAAAATGAAGAGTTCATATCAGGAATAAAAAATAGTACAAAGCTTCGATTCAAATTTATCCATTTTAATTCTTGTGGATTTGTTTGGGGTTACATTTTTTCTGACCAATAATAGTTATAAGGGTTTGTGTTTCGTGATAAGGAATGAAATCACTTAAAACACCAAAAATGATGAACAAATCTTCCTTATCTAACTGGGAGAAATTTTTTTAAGGAGTCGACAGGATCTTAGAGGAATAAGCGATAGGTCCATTGGGTTGAATATGGGATAATCACAGTACATAAATATTTCTTGCAGTGGAATATTGTCCCTAATTCCATGTCATGGAAGATAGGGTCTTCCCCTATAAATTGGGTAACCAATTTACTATTAAGGGGAAACAAGACATTAGTTTTCTACGAACTTACTTGACTATCTTACAAATAATACCTTAAATTCGGGAAGTTTCAACCTTTTTTGAAAGTTTGATAGAATATTAGTAGCGGAAGGTCAATTTACATTTTACATGACATAAAATGATTAGCCGAAACCCAGATAGAGCGTGAAAAAACGCTCTGGCGTAATACTCTTGGACTGTGTTAGACATCGTCACATAAAACAACTCCATGTTGGAAGGGCTTTCAATACCATAACATTTAATAGTAATAGTGTACTGTAGGTGGTTATAGACAATCTAGAATGAAGAATGGATAATTTTTCTATTAAGATTAAACAGATTCAATTTAATTACCTCGACATCCACAATTTTTTGTGGATACCCGCGTAATAAAGATCGTCCAATGCTTTTCTAAGCCTAGAGTTATACATGTATGCCGTTATTTCGTGAAATTTTCTAAATTTAAAATTTGCACGGTGTGCGACATTAACATTAAGATATGGGTTGCACCCAACCCAATCCACAAGAACTGGAAATGCCCGGACCAAATATCAACACCACCTCCAAGATCTTCAAAGCTTTCAATAGGTTTCGAAAGCAGCCGACTCAAAATATCAACGATTCAAATTTTTGAATTTTTTTTTTTTATTTCTTTGTTTTTGGCCATGCCGGCCTTCATGTCATAAGCCACCTTGCGATAGAAATAACAACATTCCCCTTTTCTGCTCAGTTCGGCGCATCTAGGCTGAGTAGGCCCGATATTCCGACAGAAGTCACACCGATACAGGACCCATGCACTTTATCCTACCAATTGCTATATTTACTTTTTTTATTTTTTTTTTATTAATAATTATTACACAAAAGACTAGGGCATCATTCATTATGTAATTTTAACATTTAGATATTTTAACACAAAAAAAAAAGCAAAAACTGCCAAAAAATAGATCATCTTAACTAATATTAATTTTTAGTCCTCGTCCCTTGGATATCATTTTCTTCGTTTTCATTTTCTTCGTCTCTGATGTTTTCGTTTTCTTTATTTTCTTACTCTTTTTCAGCAATCTTACGCCTTTTGTCTCTTCCACCTTTGCGATCCTTTGCACAGCGCAGGCATTTTCCAATGCAGTTATTAACTGTTAAATCATCGTAAATCTTCCGGTGGCGCTTGCGAACTGCAACTGAGAAAAAAAACATTGGAATAAAAACAATCAACTTTTTAAAATATTTCTTAGTAGTTGACTTTACCATTATATGCTTGGTAGATTTCAGTTGCCTTCAAGGTTTTTTCAGCTTTTCTTTCCTTTTGGTGGCTGTATTCAATTGCAATCTCCTTTTCGAAGCAATGCTTTAAGAAAAACTTGAAAGAATCAACATGAAAACATCCTCCCAAAGATATAAGGTAACGAGCCTTTATAGAAAAAAAAAATAACTTGCTTTAAATGAGAAAATTTTAAAAATGGAAATAAGCTTACAAAATATATCTTGAAATGTTGTTAAAGTAGCTCCCTCTCAAATAAAAAAAAGTCTTCCATGGAAGAATTAGGGCATATGAATTATGTATCCGGTGTAGGATTCAAGATCTGTCTTCACTGAGGAACGCGATGTGGATCCTATGTTGGACCTCAAATGGCCGGCTGCATAACGGTCGATCCAATCTTCAGGGGCTTGTTAATATATTGAGCTTTCTTTGACGTAATCCCCAATCGGCTGCATTGGATTCGGATTTGGCTGAAATTGACTGACTGAACTCATCCTTTCCTCTTCTAAATTCAGCTGTTGGAGGGCAAGTTGGGCTTGTTCTGTCTCTAACCGTGTCCGCTCTTTATTTTCAGCTGCTTGATTTGCTCTATTTCAACAAGTGCTGCTTGCCAACGACCAACCTCGGAAGGGGAGATATCCTGATCTTCATCTGCTGCTATTTATGAACTAACAGAAGAACAGGGAAACAATTCCAGGTATCTCCTTTACAAATCAATAAAACGGTTTTCTTTAGTAAATAAGGAAGATTTCTTGTGTCATCTAACCTGAAATGCCCACCCTATAACCCGCACCTAAATTCCACCCTATAATCAACCCATTATAAACCTTTCTTTGAATTTCCAAGAGACCATACTTTAGATAGGACTACCCAAGGCCAAGTAGGACGAACTTGATCTTGTCGTTTATTTATATCTTTTGGGATTGAAATACTAACTACAATGGGATCTCTTTCAAAGGATAAACTACATATGGCGCTAATTAAAACTTTCCGTTACCTGTATAAAAGTGTAAGAAATTTTACAAAACAAAAATGCAACTCTAAAATGTCGTCGTAAGTATAGCCTAATTTGACAAATCACTTTGAATTTTTGCGTTTTACAATAAAAACGTCGTCATTTCCTTTTGGCACAAAACATGTTATTCTTTTAGAATTCGGTTCTAGTTTAATTCTTTTTTCATTACCATTAAAAAACGCGAAGGTTAACTGTGAAAGACACTTTTCGTCAATTAAGAAGGAAAAAAATTCCATTTTTAATTCCTGCTTTGGAATTCACGTTGCATGGGGCACCATTCACCGTTAATTGGGCTTGTCCCCAAGCTATTTAACAATTAATGCAGGATTTAATGGGAGGGGATACAATATAAATACCATGGGGGATATCATGCACCATGGGGAACATTTTCGTTCGTTTGATCATTATGTAATTTTCCCAAACTTGTTGATTTAAGTTTGTTGTTGAAGAGCTAGAGGTCTAGGACGAGGAGGAAGTAGAAAAAGAGAACAACGTGTTCAATGGGAAATTTCTTGGTGAAAAATATATCGAAGACTGGTTGAACAGTAAATGCACCATAACTGAAAACAAAAGCAATGAACCCCTAGGCCTCACGAAGTTTTGTTGGAGGACCATCAAACAGATATTTAACCAAAATTTAATAAACGTTTAGTGATAGTATTTAATTCCCTTTCCATTGTCACACTCTCAAAACTATATATTTTATTCCCAATTCAAATAAATGTAAATATATATATATGATTTGAAGAAAAATTGGTTCGTGCAATGAAAAATAATGTTTGGAAAATTTACACGATGGAAAAAAAAAAACAAAATTATAGTAATATGCAGTAAGTTAAAATATCTTGGAATTTGAAATCTTACTTGAAAAAGGCAATTGAGACAAATGTATTTGAAAATAGTCATTCGTGAAGGAGAAGGTGACACAGTACTGCTTCTAATAATGTGAACCAAAAATTTTTGCGATACATTATTATGGTGATATATTTTTTAAAGAATGAAATGGAATAATAGCAGCGGCTTTTGGTCTCATTCCTGATTCTCTTCTACAAATGAGACTACTGGTAATATTAGAAAATATTTATAATAAAAATTCTGTAAATAATTAAATGTTGTAAAGGACGCGGAATTCTTTCCAATGCGCTTTTCATACGCTTAATATGATTGCCAGTGCCAAAATTAGTCATATTTAAACCAATTTTCTACATCAGGTCATTACCCAAAAGAAATGCACTCAGGAAATGCATGCAGTTTGACCTTCCAAAACAAATTGCTAATAATCATTTTCAAGTAAACATAGGAAATCCGAGCTGTTTTTCATTGCGAAAAAGTTAGTGTTGGGGTAATGGATAGCTCATTGAAATATGGCGCAATTCTTCTGAAAATATGGCATTTTTTATGTTTAAAGTGATCATGATTTTTTTTCCGCTCGGAAAAGGGTTTCCGTTGTTTAAACATCTCTTACGGGGGAATCGTCAAATTTAAAATAAGTCTAGTTAATACATTTCTTCACCTTAAAATCCCCCCTAAACTTGAATTTTTAATGTATTAACCTCTTTTTTTTATTATGTAATAATTTCTTCAGGGGGGATATTATTTTTAATTTGTTAATAACATTGTTCTTACCTTTAATTCTACAAGGCCCCCCACTTTGCATTAGTGTACAACACACCCGCTTGGTGTGCTACTCTTACAGTCGCTACTAGTTCACACCGACAAAACAACCGACACCAACACCGACAACAAGGAAGACCCAATGAAGTTCCGGTAAAAGTCTATTTTACCGGACCACTATTTACTAAACTATTACTTAACTTTACTTAATTAATACCGAAGTATTAGTTAAGTTAAGATAAGTAGCAAAGCGGGATAAGCCCGAGAGAAACGAGGAAATATAGAGGTTTTGGGTGGGTTTATATATGTTTGCATTTGCTAACATACATATTTATATTTATAAATAGCCCTATATGGTATAGTCATATACAATTTTTAGTGTTTTTCTCATCAAAAATAACATTTTTCAAATTATCTTATGTTAGTTGGAAACCGTAGAGCGTAGGAGAAATGAAGATTTGGAGTGGCATGACCTTGGAGTAATTCCTTAGGATCAAGAGATCGGGCCGTACGATAAAGAACTAGATATCAGTGTTCTGTATTTGACGAAAATTCATGTATTTTTAAAATAAAATAAATTTATTTTAAAATACTGGGGTTGGAAAATACAATTTATCGGTTTTTTTTCAAAAATACCAAATAAAATAAAATAAAATACCAAATAAAATACAGTATTTTAATATTTATTTGAAAAGTAAAAAATACCAAATAAAATAAAATAAAATACAAATACTTTTCTTTTCTGCGACCTTTTTTTATTTAGCCAAGCTGGTGAAGCTATTACTCATAATAGCCTATCTGGTAAATTTGTGAATATAGTAATTTTTAAAAGTAAAAAACGTTTTTTATTCTATTTTGGGTGGTCAAGTCCTGTTTATTAAAAGATCTATCATTAATGGATTGAGTTCAATCACTTCAATAAGATTCAACAGTGTTTTTGATCAACTTTGAGTTATGTTTGAGAAAAAGCAACTTTTCCAAGAAACCAGCTTTAGTTCGCATTCGCTTAGCCGTTTAAATATCACTGGCAGTACTGAAAACTCTTTCCAACAACCAAATAGATATCTCTAGCAACACATGACAAGTAAGGAAAACGATGAGCATTTTGACTCCAATATTTAAGTGATCTTGTTAGTGTTACGACACCAGAATTGTCCTCCTGCTCCATAGGGAAGGTTTGCTCGTTCAGAATCTCAAATAATTAACATGTGGGCAGCTTGTGTGCACTGTTTTATTGTCGGCTGCTAGTGAAATTCTTAAATACATTACAGTAGGAAAAGGAGCTAGAATGTCGAGAACTGACATAATCAGAGTCATCCTGGTTGCTTCTCACTGGAGGTTCTCACTGGAGGTTCTTCTCACTGGTTGGTTCTTTTTTGGCATAGATTAACGCCTCTATCGGACGTTTCGGAACTATTTCTGAAAGAAATCAAATGGACGGCAAATCCAGATGGCTCTTAATCTATGCCAACTCCTCCTACAAAACAGCCAAAACCGGACCTCGAGACTCATCACCCCCCTTATGGGACTTTCAACACAGCGAGAAGCTAACAGGATGACTCTGAGAACAATTTTTTTTAAGTCGTCGACAGTCATCCATTGGATGACTCTGTCTTCGAGTAGGGTAATGTTCCTAATTCGGGACACTTTTTTGGCTATAGCCACTTTGCAGGCTTTAGAATAGGCCAACGCGTTTCTAAATCGGGGGTTCGTTAAGTGACCACCTTTGACGTGAGCCAATCGGCGTTGTCGAACCTCACGTGACAAGGCTTCTTAGCCAATAAACGTGGAATTTTTTTGGCAAAAACGACTGATCTTTTTCTCTCTTTCATTGTTTGACTACTAACAGACGACAAAAAGGTGATGCGAAAGCCAAATTTCTAAGAAAAATATGGCAATGATGCAACAGACGAGGCCAAATCCTCTTCTTTCAAATAAAAAACACGAGAAAAGCAGACGAAAAACATAGCTTTATTCGAATAATTCAAATTTTACTATTTTGTAAAATTTTACTTTTGTTTTTTAACCAAAGCGAAATGCTTCAACTGCTTTATAAATGTAAATAAAATGTCCTAGCAGAGTTGTTTGCATTTTTTTGTTTAGTTTTGTACTCTATTTCATAACATGTGTTCCCTTTTCACTTAGTTTCTTAAGCACAATCACGAAATACCGCAAAACGATAAGAAAACCAAAAATCTTGGTCACTTAACGAACCCCGGGACACCGGTAAAAACTATGGGACATAGATTCCAAAAACGGGACACCTACTAGCGTCATCTACCATGAATCAATTAATTATTATAAACCTTTTCCGTAAAATCAGAGTAAGGTTGAGTGACCTAATGGCTAACGTGCCTCAGATACTTTCGATTTACACTCGTAGTCCTGCGGTTCAAATCTTAGAATATGTGTTTCTTTTCAATCAAATTTTTTCTTAACAAGGTTTAATGGTTCTTTTTAATCTAATTTTATCTTAACAGGGTTTAAAGGATCATGGATAATTATCAAATCTTACCCTATAGCCTTAAAGTAAATTTCTTTAAAAGTCATTCACTAAACATATGGTGACGCAAAAATTAAACTGCTATTTTATTTCCAATCCACAACAGACACTGTAGCACAGTGGGTGAAGTCATGATCTTATACCATGAAATCATACAAGAAATTGCACTTGCATTTCAACTCCAGGTTAAACCATTTTATGAAAATATTCAAAAATCGCCTCAGGGCTGTCCCTAATTTATAACACAGTGAGTATACCCGTAAAATTCTTCCCATTTAATTAAGAGCTTTATTTTATCATCAGTATCATTTACCCCTATATCAAATTCAACTAAAGTGGCACTGTGGGTGTAGTCCTTGCCCAACGAAGTTCCCCATTAACAGCTTATGGGTTCAATACTGGGTCAAGTCTTTTTACCAAATTATTCAAAGATTGCCTCAGGGCTGTCCCGAATTTATAACACAGTCAGTATACCCGTAAAATTATTCCCTTTTAATAGAGAGCTTTATTTTATCATCAGGATTATTTACCCCTATTTCAAATTCAACTAAAGTGGCACAGTGGGTTTGGTCCATACCCAACGAAGTTCCCCATTAACAGCTTGTGGGTTCAATACTGGGTCAAGTCTTTTTGCCAAATTAATCAAAGATTGCCTCAGGGCTGTCCCGAATTTATAACACAGTCGGTATACCCGTAAAAAATATTCCCATTTAACTAAGAGCTTGATTTTATCATCGGAATCATATACCCCAGTTTAAATTTCAGCTAAAGTGGCACAGTGGGTATTGTCCTTGCCCATTAACAGCTTGTGGGTTCAATACCGGGTCAAGTCATTTTACCCAAATATTCAAAGATTGCCTCAGGGCTGTCCCGAATTTATAACACAGTCGGTATACCCGTAAAAAATATTCCCATTTAATTAAGAGCTTGATTTTATCATCGGAATCATATACCCCTGTTTGAATTTCAGCTAAAGTGGCACAGTGGGTATGGTCCTTGCCCAACGAAGTTCCCTTTTAACAGCTTGTGGGTTCAAGCTTTCGGGTTCTTGCGATTCATCTGGCTAAACTTAGTCAGACTCAAGGAAATATTTGTTATTCAGAATGCTTGAGTGGATTGGTAAATAAAAATCGTTTACATAACAGTTTAGTATATTCTTAAAGATACTTCACCTCGAGTCGAACCTAGTAGAAGTTGGAAACCAATTTGCTATGGCAAGGACCATACCCACTGTGCCACTTTAGTTAAATTTGAAATAGGGGTAAATAATCCTGATGATAAAATAAAGCTCTTAATTAAATGTGAATATTTTTACGGGTATACTGACTGTGTTATAAATTCGGGACAGCCCTGAGGCAATCTTTGAATAATTTGGTAAAATGATTTGAACCAGTATTGAACCCACAAGCTGTTAATGGGGAACTTCGTTGGGCAAGGACCATACCCACTGTGCCACTTTACTTGTGTATTAAGTTGTGGTAAATAGAATGATTGTTGAAATAAAGCTCTTAATTAAATGGGAATATTTTTTACGGGTATACCTACTGTGTTATAAATTCAGGACACCCCTGAGGCGATTTTCAACAAATTTCAAAATGTTTCTCCATTTAGAGTGGAACGATGAACACCAAATGTAAAAGATGCAATTACAAGACTATTGCCACTGTGCCAAACTATTGTTTTAGTATTCAGCTTATCTTTTATTAAAAAGGAATCAATTTAAAAAGGGAATTAAAGTAGAAACGATGCAGATTCAGTATGCTACCTACAGTTACGAACAGTATAAGAGAAATACTTACCTGGGATCGAAAACACATTTCGTTTTTTATCTCAAATTTCCAGCCGATGACGATAACCACTCTGCCAATATGCTCTTTGCAAATTGAAAGTATAAGAAAAATAGTATTTTGTAGGTTTTAAACACACAAGTTCTTTGACACTTCTACTAGTGCCATCTGGCGAACTGGTAAACTTTTATTTGTCCCGTTTTTGTGTATAAGGGTGCCCCGAATTTGTATTATGGGTTTTATCCCCAGCAAGCTTGTTTCAGAATAATTCGGTTCATTTGATGACTAAAATAAGTTTTTTTATGTGTAATCGAGAGCATTTGCCGGGTTCTTTAATCTAAGTCTAAAAACAGTGTGAAATAACTAACAGATTTGTTATTTCAGACATATTTCGACCCCCCAAAATCTTGATTTTTTTCTAAGTCTTTTCTGTAGTTTTCTTTTTAAATTTTGGAAAAACTTCGTATAATTACATAAAACTAGTTGCATAAACACATGTAAAAGAGTAAATCCTTCCATTTTTATTAGTTTACCGCACGAAATTAGCTTAATTGTCCATTTATTCAAAAAAAGCTTATTCCGTCCCGAATTAGAAATTGTCAGGCCTATCCCGAATTAGGAACTTTACCCTATTTTGAGTATTTTATTTGAGTATTTTAATAAAAACGCATAAAATACCAAATAAAATACAGGTAAAATTAAATAAAAACAAACGCCGAAAATAAAATAAAAAATACCGTTTTTTTTGTATTTTATTTGTATTTTATTTTATTTTATTTGACAAATACAGAACACTGCTAGATATGTTGATGAAGGCTCTATCGACTTTTACAAGGATGAAGAGTACTTCTCAGCCCATGGACCTTCTGAGGATAGATAAAGTGTCTCACTGGGTAATCTAGAAAATTTAGATGAAAACACAAAACAGAAATGAGTTTCAAAAGGAAAGAGAAACAATCTTTCTTGGATCTATGAATGAAATGCGGTAAGAAAATATAATGAAGAATGAACTCGAAAGTGTACGCGAAATTAATCGTGAAACTGAACATTGCTCCACGTCGTCTTCCAAATAAAGCCCAAAGAGGGAAAGTCACCCGGATCAACTATAAGGTAATTATGATCCATTTGTAACTATTTGTTTCATAACTAACTGATTATGTATTGTTATATATTTATATGTAGCTATTACATTCCATTACAGAAATAGCCGTTATAGAATATTATATGCTTATACATGTTTTACTAGTTGGCTAAAGTAGAAGAAGAACAAATTGATACGGCAATCGCGATTTCTTTGGTAGAATAGACAAACCGTACTATATCCGTAAATCCAAAGGCTAATGAATAACTTCAACCAGACGAAATTGAAGCGATCTCAGCTCCGGGCCTCCGGATTACTGTCTGAATTTGTCCCATATCAACGCGGCAATGAATCCCTTTCAACTTACTTGACTTGACTTTTCCAAAAAAAGAGCAAAGAAAAATGGATTTAAATTTTCCTAAGGGGGGGGGGGGGGGGGGCTTCCACTGGGTCGATCTTTTTTGGTGATCTACGACAGCGCCTACCTTCAAATAAATCATCGGCAATGGGAGAAAATTTCATTAGATTATCTGGTTCGCAGTCACGTTTTGGATACCGTCTCTGTTGGATGATAATGATGAAGAATTTGAATATTAAGTAATAAAGTTACTTGTGTAATAAGGGTTGAATAGAAATCAAGTTTTATTAACACTTTACAAGATGTGCGTGGTCAACCAAACGTCACCAGAGCTGAGAAAAGAGAGAGCAGACGACAGATGATCAAAGTATAAGTATACATGTCATGCCAACTAGCCTAGATCGGCGTAGAGATACGTGGCATATATGAGTCTTTGTTCTGCTGCCAACTAGTGGCTACATGGTTGCACATATAATTTCAACAGTCTCCTGCCTCATGCGTGCTGACTTCCAGGTCGCTCGAATGGCATGTCAGATTCAAACCGGAGGATCAGCTTGTGGTTTTTTGCCTAAGTTTTCACTACGTCTTTGGCTTTTGGGGATGATCCTGGGAACTCTCAATAAAAAGTATGTAAGAATGAAGAATACATAGAATAAAAATAAAAGATAATTATTATTTTTTTCGTGTAGAACAAGATCAATTATAGATTTAATGTCTTTAAAAAATTAAAAGTAACTTTTTTAAGAAGCAGGGTACGAGAATTCAAGAACGGAAGTCTTCACGTAAATAACGTAATTCGGTTTAAGCAACCTTCTTTTGGAATGCGAAAAATTTTTTTGATCCGTAAAACCGTTTTAAAATTTGATATCATTTTACGCAACACTCAAGAAGCCTGAATTCTGTATGTGTATAACCATAGGTTGCTTAAACCCAATGACGTTATACGTAACATAAGAAGGGTAAATTTTTGAGAAAATTTAAATTTTCTAGTGTGAACGTATTGTAACTCTATATTTTATATTGAAAAACAATATTTTCCGACAGAGGAATAGATTTTATCATCGTAAAATTAATTACTTAACAGCTGAAAAAACCGGCGGTGGACAAACGTGAAACATCATACTGACACAACAATAACGGACAGTGAACGCTGCAATAATTTCCGTTCGTTATTCATTTTTTTAATTATTATTTTCCGTAGCCTGCTTCTAAAAAAGTTACTTTTAAGACATTAAATCTATAATCAATCTTGTTCTAAACGAAACAAAAAATTATCCGCTATATTTATTTTCTATGTATTCTTTATTTTACATACTTAAATGTGTCTTTGAATTATCTTTTAGTGTCTATTTATTGAGAGTTCCATAGAACTAGGCTTTACTTGCGGAAATAGTTATGTAAAATCTCCCCTATTTAAAGCATATGCAATTTTCTTCACGACGGACGAATAGCCCTGGAAAGGAATGGCACTATTTGTCCGTCGGACGGAAGAATAGCCCTGGTGCTATATTTCCGTCCGACGGACGAATAGATTTTACCATATGAAAAATAAACAAATTAATTTCAAAATCATTGTTCGTGAAGGAGAAGGTGACATTTCCGCGATGGATCACAGGTGTCTGCCTTTACCTTTTTTAAAGTATCTATTATCTTAAAATCTTAAGTTTCTTAACTCATTTCCCATTTTGATTGGAGTCATACAATTATAATCGTAATTGTATACCATACTATACGTTAATATTGAAATATTTATATATTAGATATATTAACACATGTTTGTAAATAAAAGCAAAGTAGAAACAGACATGAAGGGACAACCTTCTTGGTGGCTGGTTCGAACTCAAATACTGTTCTTTAACCGAACGTTTCGTTAGCCCTCTATGAGCTTTTGCCTGCGCCATCTGTCCACGCACACAAAGCACACAAAGCCCAAACAGCACCGTTACGTCTTTTGGCAAGGGCAAATTAATGGTTGAGGCTTTTAATCTTGAATCTACTACAATAGGACGAAAGGTGTGGCCAAATTCCCTATCCATGCGTCAGAGAGAGAAAATCAGTAGAAAAAAAAATAAAACTTCGCCATCTGGCGTTTGATGATGCCACCCAGTTAGAAAATAAATAAACAATGGTTAGGATTGCGATCTAATAAAACCAAAATAACAAAAAAAAACGTAATTAAAAGTTTTCAACGGCTATTGAAATCAAAGTTACATTTTTGAATTTCAAACCAGTCAAATTAACATGATGTTACCCACCAATTTTGAAGAAAACGCATTTCTTATCCTAAGTTTCTTTATCTCATTCAATAACTTTATAAATATGATTTCCAGATCTTTCTTCTCCAATAAATATTGCTTTTAAAAACGCAAGACTGAATTTCAGAAATTCGAAATTTTATTTTGAAATAGAAATAGCCAATGCGTGTTGGGAAATCAGGTCTTTATTGAACATTTTCCGTATAATAGTAACCTAGCCTTGCCCGAGGGATTCGGATTCCGGAAAGTTTCTTTATCTAATTCAATAACTATGATTTCCAGATCTTTCTTCTTCAATAAATATTGCTTTTAAAAACGCAAGACTGAATTTCATAAATTCGGGATTTTATTTTGAAATAGAAATAGCAAATGCGTGTTGGGAAATCAGGTCTTTATTGAACATTTTCCGTAAAATATTAACCTAACCTTGCCCGAGGGATTCGGATTCTTAGTGGAAAGTTTTTAAACACAAGATTTTGGTTGTCAAACAGATGAAGTACTTTTTCGGTAGCGGCAATTAGAAACATAAGAAATCAAAAAATACTACTTGTCAATTTTTAAATTTCAAAAATAGTACTCCAAAAATCTACTACTCAGGATGAAGCAAAATTTGCAGCAAGGGACCCCGCCATGGTATACACTAGTCGAGTTGCTGCACAGATTTTGGCTCTGCGAAACTCCGTAGCAATTTATGAAAGATCTATGCTAGCAATTTTTTGGCAAATATTTTTATTCCTTTACAACTCAATCATTTAATAATAAAATGCAATAAATAGAGTTTTGGATAAAAAAATTATGAAAGGACGATTTTTGTTAAAATTGAATCAAATTGGGTTACTTCAAAGGAATTTGTAAGTCTTTAAACACAATACCTACCTAAAGTTTGGGAACGCGCTTGAGAACCTTATGGGAAAAGACGATTTTTGCAGCGCTCCAAAAAATCCATTTTCAGTCAGAAATTGATGACATTTTTGTTCGATGTAGGGATGAGGGTTGACAAGAGTCTTCTATAAGCTGATTTTTTTTTAGAATTTTGTATTCACGGGAAGGTTAGGTAAAAATTATTCCGTAAATTTGGGAAAACCCCGTGGATCCATTGGTACGTCTTTGAGAACCAATTAAGATTCCTATCTGGGGTTAAATAGATATCCTGCTGATGAATGGTATCCTGCTGATGAATGGCTGACACTCTCCAGTTAACTTTGGAATGGCCCATAAGAAATACACCGTGCAGCACATGTAACACCCAGTTTCAACAAATGTCGGAATGACGATATGTACCCATTCCTCAGCCCAGCACAGGTTTCCGCCATCAGGATGCTGTTTCTGGTTCTGAAGAACCAAGGGATAATTCACGTAAATATAAGTGAATTTATATTATAAGCAATAAACTAATTTCAGTATTTACTTATTAGAAGGTAAGAAAGCTCGTCCAACTTCTGGAAATTTTCCCATGCCTCAGCTCGGCAGAGAAGGTTTCGGCCATCAGAATGCTGATTCAGGTTCTCAAGAACCTATGGATATTTCACGTAAATATAAGAGAATTTAGATTAAAACTAATAAACTAATTTACGTATTAATTACCTAGGGCGTCACTCATCTGGATCTTTTCCCTCTACTTCCGGGATGAAAAACCTCCGCCATCAAGAACCCGATGAGGCTTCTCCTGGTCCTATTAGGAAGCAGCATTGCAGGGAGGATACCTGGGAGGAAGTTGTAAGGGCCCAACTGAAATCCGATTGGCTCACGCAATTAGACGCAATGTTCGCTACCATTCCACAATTAGTTATTTAAAATAGCGAACGTGACCAAAAAACATCACATTTCCGATAAAATTACGTTGGACAACTTAACCATAAAGCGACAAAAAGACGCGAATTACTGTCGTACTCAATATGTAAAGAACTTTCCTCAAATGGGTGAAATTTTGGATCTTATAAAAAAAAGTACCCCAATTTACGTCACAATCAAAATAATCCCTACATTTCTTGTTTGTGCCAGTATAGAGCCAACTTTACTATTGTGAAAGCTACGAATCCCTATGTGCCCAATTTTGGTTATCCATATTTTTGATGCTATTCCAAGGGAGGGAAAAAAATTAATGGTAAATCATGTACCATGTACATAAATCTTCATGATGTAGGCTGTGAATGATGTGTCTCTGTTTCTACCTCTGTTCTCAAATAGTTTTGCTTTGTTTTTTTTGCACTTTTCTTGTTGTGTGTGAATTGCACTCAGTCTTGGACGCTGTTGTAGCTCACGCAGGTGAGCAGTATTTTAATCGTCACGTTTCCTGGACGCCTACAGCCCTCGTTACAAGTGGAAAGTTGTTTATTCTTGATCGCCTTGACTAACTTGGCCGCGTTCCAGCCGTTCGGCCAGCTCACTTGACTTGGTTTCAAACATTGATACTTTCTACCGCAGCATACGGTTCTCCGATACCAATTTCTAACGGGAATCAATGAGAAAAGCCACGTGCGTCAATTCCCGGTTGGCATAACGAGACTGATCCACAAATAAATATCAAATACCCGGACTTCTTCCTGATCCTCTTGCTCTTTTTTTGAGATCTGTGAATTCCTTTTTCCACTTTTTAATGCACTTGGCTCTATATTTGACGTTGTATAGGCGGCAATGAAAAGAGGATCTAGGCACGGAAACAAGACAAATACAAATAGATTTAAAGTGATTCTAATCCCGTTCTACATCCTTTTATGGTAATATTCTTTGTGACAAATACTTTGAGAATCCACTCCATATCTTGAGAGAGAAGGTCTTCTTTGCCGTTGAGAATGGCCACGACCAACCGGAAAATGATTTCCATGCCATCAATCAAAAAGGCGTCCAACAACCTTGGAGAGAAAAGAACAAAACATGAATGAACATTAATGCTACTTCTTTTTTTGGTAGGTGATGGTGGTGGGGGATATGGGGGAGAAGAGGGATTTTCATAAGGTGTTGGAAAAAGACTTTCCAGAAAAATAAAACCCCCTCCCCACTGGTAGCCAACGGTCAACCTCATTTTACACGACAGTTGGTACAAACAAACTCAGGAAGGTAATTTTTTCTGAAACGGTTGTAATTTACCTGCAAGCAAATGAAAGGGTCAGCCAAAGTATTCAAAAGGAAATGAAAGTCCAATTTACATTACGCACATCCATTGGAATATGAAATTTTTTGCAAAGGGTGACTAATTTAAACTTTTCTAACAGATTTGAGGCATTTGTTTGTCCAAAAAAGAGGAATTGAAGTGTCTACAGTATAATATTAAGAATGATTACTAAGTACTGAAAAATTAAAAATTATAATGTTAATTGGTACAGGCCTATAACGATAAAAAACTGTAGTTTTATTTTCGTCAATGAAACGAATTATTAAATCAATTTGTCCTTTTGTGCAGTTTTATTGTGAGCTTCGACAAACTAAAACGAAAGCCGAACATTTCTATAATTTTCCTTCAAGATTGTCTTGAAAATATGATGTTAACCCATAATGGATCAGATGGCCCATCTTAACAGACCCCAAAAAAGAACGTCTGGGCAATATCGCTGTCAGAGAACATCAATTTAAAAAGAACACCTTCGTTAGCTGCAAAATTCATCGAACGATGGCTGTCCACCAAGTTTTTGGCCCAAAAGAGTTCTGTACTTGAAACCTCTTTTGTAAGGCTAGTGTTAGTGTTAGTGTAAGGCGTAAGGCTAGTGTTTACCGTTGTTTTCCTTACGGTACATTCCGTATTTTCGATCAAAACAGGATCACTGACTGATCTATTGTCATTGTAGTTTTCATCCAGTAGAGGAAAAATAGCAACAGCTAATGTTTCAGGAGCGTTGACAAGAGTCGATGAAAAAACCCGATTGCTCTACGATAAAATTAGTATTTTTAAAAAATTCTCGCGCGAGCCACCGTAAGGCCTATCTCGCGCGGGTTAAAACACCAAAATTGGCAGGGGGTGAGCCAATACTTGTGGTGGGTACTGTAACTAAATCGAAACACAAATTTTACATTTGATCTGATATCTTTCTTCAGCCATGGTTTAAAAGACGGATGTATAGGGACTCATTAAGTCATTCTGACTGGAAATTCGTTTTCAATAACAGCAATCTATCTAATTTCTATTTATACCTCATATAATTATAAGAGTAACATGAGAAAAACCATATTCAGAAACGACACTGTAGTCCACTTTGCAACAAGAACCCAAGCATCTATGAACGTGTATACGGCCCTGAAGATCCATCCTGCAGAAATGTTGTTCCAATAACTCTCTATATCCTAGAATCTACAATTTTCGCTTCGCCAGCACAAGTGCAAAGACCTGGGCCCGAGTCAGAAGATCCTCTGCTTTACTTTGAAATTGGATTGACATATCCAGCGACGACACCAAAACCCTATTGTCGCTGGCGACGTCTCCATATCCTCCGTCAAAGCCTTTATATTACTTCAATCGATAATCCGGGCTCGTCAAACCCTGGTGCTCGGCTCCATCCCCGTCAATGTGCCGCTGCCAGGGGCCACATGATGGAAGTCCCCAGAAATGACACGGCTCATCTCCAGTCACACAACCATCAACTTTGAGGAATTTCTAATCCACTAGACCAGACTTGGACTGCTGGTCCCTCGTGGCACTACAGGATACCAGCTGAGCAACAAAAGCTGTCAGCACTGTGGCTGCGCACTAGAGATCACTGCACACGTCCTCAATGCTTGCCACAACAAAATGAATGACATGACAGAAAGGTATGACGGGGTGCTGGACGGCCTAGCCAAATCCGCCTTTAAGTCCAAACGCACAAGGCCAGAACTAACCGCACCCTTGGCGACAGCTACCTACGCCCCGATTTGGTCGTGACCTCCACGGATCTCATCACCATCATTGACGACATTATCCCATTGACGTTCCGGACAACATTGTAGCGACCCATGGCAGAAACTTTTTTTTGTCGTGGGCTCTCTCCGGTCATGGTTCCCGTCCAACAAAAGCATCATGGCCATCCTGGGCACAACTCATGGCTTCTGGAACTCCTTCAGGTGCGACACCTGACTAATGGCAATACGGGGATGACTATCCATTGCCAAGAAGCACATCAGCTCGCAGAAGAACACCTTAGGTGCTGTAGGCCAGAGTAATCTGCCACTTGCGCCCCCCTCCAAGTGAATGTAGACCAACCTATATGTCGTTACTCCGACTCGGAGACCACCAACCCCCCCCCTCCCCGAAATTGTGATCACATTATGCATCATGTGGGATTCTAAATTTTGGGAAGTCTTCCAATCTATATGAAAAAAAACTTTTTTAATTGATCCAATGCACCTTGGGTTATTAGGATGCATGAAGAAGTTGCTTAATATTTGGGTGAGAGGAGAGAAAGAGGATATGTGTCAGAATTCCTTCCCAGCAAATTGCTGAGAAATCTGCGTTGCTGGTTGCCATTGAAGGACGTATTCCATGGTAGCACACCCCTATCCATAGAATGGACGTCTTTCATCCGATATCCTACAATAGTGGAATCTGCTTTGAATGTTAACTCTATTGGAACGCATTTCCTGTTTCTGCGTTGTAACGGGAAAACGATTCCTGCTTCCATCGACACTGGCTACCTGGGAGAGGTCGACACTGGCTATTCTGAAACTGGCTACCTTACACTGGCTACCTCCCGTATCCTACCCATTCATGATCGCCTAAACTCACCAGCTGACTGACTCAATGTAAAAGAAAAGTTTCCTTCCGTTTACTTTAATCTTTGGGGGACTTTTACTTAAAGAAGAGTCTCCTGAAGGGACTCCCCACTCAATTCTAGGCCCTAAACTTATTTAAAAAATTAGAACTTGATGAAATGTTTTATACAGTACCCACGCGGGGTATTGGCTCACCCCCGCCAATTTTACCCGTTTTAACACGCGCGAGATAGGCGTTACGATGTCTCGCGCCGGAATTTTTTAAAAATATTTATTTTACCAGAAGGAATCAAAAAGATTGGAAAATTTGACGTTTACCAATACGAAACAGAATACATAACAGAAAATTCACTCAACGATTCTATGAACACCATTGTTGACGATATTGGATCCTTGTCACAGACGCCGTATCAGTGTTATATATACTGGATTTCAGAAATAGAATCTTTTTTAACTGCCAGAATCAAAGTTCGAATCGAAAAATCAAGTTTTAAAACCTTCCTGATCAATTGTAACCATCATTCTATAACCCACCTACTCAATAATCTCAATTAGCTACTTAGGATCCCGCATGGAAAGGGCGAGTCAAGTCTGGAAATGTATTTCAATCCTCAAACTGTGTAGCAGCAATGCTTAGCACATTAAAGTTAAGCGCTAATCATAGTTTAACAGTTGGCTTCCGTCTTCCAGCCAAAAATGCAACCCGTTAGTACTTATTTCATACGTGTTTTCTAAATTTCTCCAGGCAATAGATAAAGATCCGACTGTTTGCAATCGTCTTAATGCAGTGAAAAAGGATGGAAACCTTACAGCTTTCAAAATTGTTGTATTACGGGAATCGGTTGTCATTTTAAAGCCATTTCAGACCGCTTCTGATGATTTCCAGGCTGACGCCGAAACTATTGGAAATTTGATTCCAGCGTTCATTGGACTACGAAACCATCTCACTCTAACTATCTACCTCGAGGTTTTGTTGCACGTCCGATGAATGCAAAAGTCAAAATTTTGACGCTTTTATTTGCATACCTTTGTTTCTGTCAACAAAACCAGTTGCTAGAATGAATGATATCAATTAGTCCTCAGACCAAAATATAGTTTTAACAAAACAACTAATTTATATCACCTATTTGACAAATGAACTTTATAAACTAGTTAATTTCAAGATTATTAATGAAAAAATATTCTAAATTAGTTAATAATATGTTATCTTAAAAAGCGAACGAAATGCTTTACTTTCGTTAGCCATGTTTTTCAATAAGGAAACTATATATGTAGGGGTGAAACTAGATAAATTTAGAACTTTCAATATCAAATATTGAAGATGTGTATAACTATGACATCCGTGAATAAAACAAGTCATGTGATCACTTGATAATAAAATGATATCATATTATGATGATATTGTATCATTATATCATTGATCATTGATATAGCTTCTCAATGTATCAGATATTTAGAAATTAATGATGAATGACAGAAAATTCCAATTAACATTAAAAAATAAATACGGCGAGATTTTATAAATAAAAAGTAATATAATACGAGTTGCGATTAAAAAAATCGGAACATGGTAATAGATATTAACTTTAATAGCACAATAAAGGAAAATAACAAAATAAAATTAATACGAGAATGGCCCTAGTGCAAAATTCTGGAATTAAACAAGTGTAACAAACCAAAAACGTATAAGTATTTTGAACGGATTTTCATATTTTTGATAGTAATAAAGTTAGTAATAAAGTTGTTGTAAGTAATAAAGCTTGAAAAAAAATTCATCCAGCTATTTGTTAGACGACCCATCATAGTTTTATTACGATCATTTTTACTTCATTTTGCCTCGCAATTTTCATGTCTTCCAGTCGACTTGTCATGGAATATAAATTATGTGGATGAATAAATTTGGTTTCATAGCGATTAATCAAAAATCCCCGAAGGACATTACCGAAGGAATCTTGTTTGGTCGATCTTAAGGATGAAATAAAGTGAACTATGAATAATTGTTGAAAAAAATTCATCATCTTAATTTCGTGGCTGGCAGAGTCTCCTTGGAAAACATGTCCCACCTGGAACGGTGGTGGACGGTGGTATCGATCGTCAGCGATCAAAGGACTTTTATTTGGTCGATCATGAGGATGAGGTAAGGTGAACTATGAATAACTATTGAAAAAGATTGATCATCTTTATTTCGTGGGTGCCAGAGTCACCTTGGGAGAAACGTCCCACCTAAAAACGATGGTGGACAGTGGTATGGTCCGTCAGCGATCAAAGAACTTTTGTTTGGTCAATCATAAGAACAAGGTAAAGTGAACTATAAATAAGTGTTGTAAAAAATTCATCATCTTTATTGGCTGGAAGATCCGAGTCTTTATTTACACAAGCACGACCTATTTAATGAGGTAATTTTTTTTTAATTTTAATTTTTTTTACTAAAAATTTTGTATCTTCTAGGGTACCACTCTTCCCACTTATTATTGGGTTTTGAGGGACGATTTTCCAGCCAACGATATTCAGGTCTTGACCTACTGCATATACTGCCGTCCTTCACCAGAGACATGAAATGCATACTTTTGTGTTACTTTTATACTGGTTGAAAGTAGCATCATACCCTTATATTTCCAGAAGATAAAAATTATGTAAGTAAACTTTATAAAAGAGTTATGGGTAAAATTAATAATTTCTTGTTTCGTGCCATCCCTTCTAGACAAGCTACGTCCATTGGACATTTCAGCTGGACGTCCTATGTGGAAGTTCATTTGGTAAAATTGAACGTCCCAATGTCCTTTCCCGCTTTCCGAAATTTCAAGCTGGAACGTCCGAAAATTGGTATAATTTGGATTCCCCAATTATGGCGACAAAAATAAAATAGCAAACCCAAGAACCAAAAGAAAAACCCATAAGAGAACCTATGCCACCGTTTCTATTCCTGATTGTTTGCCAGAGTGAGAATAAAGAGGCAGGTGCTAGGCTGAAAATGAAAAATATAATGGTGAAATTTGTAAACCAACTAGAAGCGACTGTGAGAGCAGCACATCAAGCGGGTATGTTGCACACTAACATAAAGCTGGGAGCCTCAAAAATTTCATGTCTTTAACTAAGAGAAAACAAAATAAAAATATTTCAAATTTAATCTGCGCTTCAAAAAATTTATTTTAGGAGTTATTAAGCTCTTAAGTTTTGATTACGTGACTTTCCACAAAAATGTAGGAGGGGCCTGAAGTCACGTTACTTTAGAGCATTAGCGGTGGTCGTTTTTCAACCTATAGATATTATTAATATCTCTAGGTATGAATCAAGCCGACCCCCTAGCGGCGCGTTGCAGTGTGAAGGGATGCCGTGAACAGCCACTTTTTATTTTGCTTGACCGATGTGGTTGCTCTCTAGGCTCTTTGTGGTAGCAGACTACTACCACAATTTATTTGAATAATAAAACGGAAATCATCATTTCTCCCTTTTTCTCTTCTTTTTTTCCCTCCGAATCCCAAATCCTTGGTCTACCCCTCATCCCCGCCGTATAGTAGAGTTAATGGTGGGACATGATTATCACCATTTCAAACTATGGCAGGAAGTTCGACGGTTTGGTACGCAATATTTTACTAATATTTAACTATATTTTCAGATAATAATTTAACTTATAATAATCTCAGTAATACCATATCGTATTCTATATAATAACTATGTTGTCTTAATTTAAAAAAAAAAACGAAAAAATCTTTAAAGTAAGTGGTTTTTATAGTGAAGGATATGCCTTACCGTCAGATTCTTTGACCCGGGTTGTCAGCGCTCGAAGCGGATACCCTAAAATTTTCTCAAGATTTACTAGAGGACAAAGCCAGCAGACGCCGGAAATTTTGTCTTCCCTATCTATTTTGTTTTCTTCTATCGTCACAACACTGCCTTCCTACCCATTGACTTATTAAGGACGCCCCCCCCCCCATGTGTTCTACATTTTTGGCCAAGGGCTCCCCCTTGCGGAATTTTCCTTTACACAGAACGGTCGCAAAATCTCTCGCTCCACTTTCTCTCTTTTCTGAAAATGTTTGGTCCACTGTACTTGATGGTTCAATACAAATTCAATTCAAATTAGCACAGAGTCGTTTATTTTATTCACCAAAAATAGTGGACAAGGCTTTGAAGTAATTATTTTCAGCAGCCGACAGGATCTATTGGGTAGAAAGAATATGGGAAGAGTAATAATAAGATAATAAACATAATAATAATAATAAAATAAAATAGAAAATAAGATAATATTAAGAAAAGAATAAGATAAGAATAAGAATAAGAATATAAGATAAAACTGCGGCTACTCCAAAAGGCGAAAAATTACGTGGCAAGCCTAGGGGAATTTTTCGAATGTAAGGGAAAAACTTCTGACGATGATTTTTTCTGCTAAGCGTAAGGGCTAGTCAAGCTCTCTCTTTTTCCTCTTCCCAGAAAGCAAAAATCCTTTCTAAGAGGTTTGTTTTCCCATGGGGTTTCTAACTATTAATATCTAGTTACGTAAAATGCGTATGAAAAAACTTTCGAGAATAGGGTTGTGGCATGCAATTCAGAATCGGCTGAAATATACATCGTTCGACGTAGTTTTTCACGCCGATTCTGACGTATTTATGGTATTCTTTTTAGTATTTTTTTTAAA
Organism: Daphnia galeata; assembly: GCA_030770115.1. Taxonomy (NCBI): domain Eukaryota; kingdom Metazoa; phylum Arthropoda; class Branchiopoda; order Diplostraca; family Daphniidae; genus Daphnia; species Daphnia galeata. The sequence goes on from CM061119.1 coordinate 6,726,799, forward strand.
TTTTAAAATCAATTTATCGGTACCTTATCAGGGTTTAAAGTTTGAATAGGCCCCTCCCATTCTAAAACGGACCCCCGCCATATTTAATGGGAGGTCCTTAAAATGTGATCAATTTAGCAGACGACTCGCCTACTTTTCAACAAAAACGACAAAAAAAAACAACAAAAATGTGAGCCGACGACTCGCCTACTTTTCACAAGACAAAAGTGATTACATATTCTTGTTGAAAAGTAGGCGATTGGGAATAATTGTTAATCAAAGAAGATGTGGTGTTTCGCTATAAATTGCATAACCGATTCGCTATTGAAGTTAAACACAAAGTTAGTGTCCTAACTTACCTTCTTAGCTGTGGATGTGCAAAACAAGCTGAAAAAAGCAACATAATAAGGTACATGATGTATTGGCATTGGTTTTCCATTGCATATCTTTGACTTGACATTATACACAAACTCAACATTACCCTCCCCCCAAAAGGCCACGACGTTTTTTAATTTGAAATCGTGATCTTGTACAATGTCGTCTGGCAAATTGAAGGAGATGATACGGGTTTCAGTTATTTAAGTTGCCACTTGACTCACATTTTTTTGCTGTAGAGAATACGTTTTTTCAAGAACACCCATTCTGACATTTCCTGCTGCATTCATAGTTATGATAACTGTGTCTGTCTTGACATTTGGGATGAGATGACGAAATTCTTTTATCAATCGGCGTCTTTTTTCTTTGGGTTGATTAGCCTGCGCCAGATGTTTCTTCTTTTCTTCATCTAATTAAACATTTTAGATTATTATAATTATTTTTTAAGCCAAGTCTGCAGCATGTTTCGACTATGCCCCGCAATGGTGTGCACTACGACACGACAAGCCGAGTTTTTTGTGATCACGAACGTGAGAAAGTGCAGAATTCGGCCTAATTTCGAGATGGACACACCATTTCAAACAGTGCGCACCATTTCACCCGGGATGAGATTTTCAATATTTATTGTCGCACTAAAACGTTTTCTTCAGGTACTAGATGACACATCGGTTAATCTTCGGCTTTTGTTTTACTACACAACCAAGTAGTGTTCGCGAATCCCGCCGTTACTTTTGGTGGGGGACGTTGTCAACGCCGGTGAATTTCAACTGGATCCAGAGCTTATCCGAGCTACCTACGAATTCCATCACCCGGCTCAATCACTGACATCCGTTCATTATTTATTGGTTTCTGTCTTCCATGTGTTGTTTGGTCAAGCGTTACATCAGCAAGCTGTTGGCCACCCCTGGAGTTGTCATGGAAGTTCATCAACAAGTACCTCATCTTAACTCCAGCTGGGCGGATTTTTATTGGCGCGAGCGGCGTTTTTTCTTCGCACAGCTACCAGCATTTCCGACTCCCAGCACTACACCGGCTACTACACCAGCCCAGCCAGAACTTTTCCAACCGAATGGAAAAAAATATTGTTTCTTAGCTTTTCAATTAATTATAGTTTGCGTTATTCTTACCTCTGACCAACGCTTCTTTGCTACCAATTCCAGTACGTCACTAGTTATAGCTTCAATTGGAGTAGCAGGATTATCCAAATTTTGAACTTGACATATTCTTCAGCCTTCGCCATTAGGGCTGTGCGAATCTGATTTTTTTAAATTTCTTCTCGCCTTTTTATAAGTAGTTTTTCGATGTCTTGTTGATTTAATGTACGACTCCGTTGTGGAATGGCTGAAAGAAAAATTTGTGAAAAATTTGAAAAATTTAAATCAATTTTGGGCACCCTTGAAAGGGGGAGGGGTGTATTGCACTAGTCCAAAAGAGAAAATAGACACAACAGAAGGAAAAGATAGAAATACGAAATGGATGGTATTTCGCCATACACACCCAACAAAAAATTGTCACCACTGCAATCAGAAAGGCAACCTGGCTAGGAACTGTCCAGTGCTAAATCCTCCCCGCGGTTAGAAAGAAAAGGCCGATGATTCCAATGCTGAGGGTAAGTCTTTTATTAAACTGCCGATGTGAATTACCCAAATGGTTTGGGTTTTTGTTTTTTTGTTGGAGGTAGTCGTAAAATTCCTAAACGTCCATGCTTTCAATGTGGGCGATTTAATCATGAAGCTAAAGCCTGCCCAGTCGCAGATTCAAAGAAGGCCAAAGTGGCTAAAAAGCAAGAGAAGCTCGTCAAATGCACTAAGTGCAAATCGCAAACCCATTACGCCATCAACTGCGACGAGGTGAAGCAATGGGAACTTAACGCACTTGAGCGTAACTTACGCAATTTCGGTAAGTTGATTTACAGTATCTTTAATTTACAGTGGTTCCCGATAACGATATCTTGACCGTTCCGTTTGATTTAGAAGACAATTTCAATGCTGAGGTGAGAGCTCATAAACCGCTCTTATTGATGAAAAAGATCTCGTATCGGTGTTTTTCTGCGATCGACGCCGATGAATTGGCAAGTGATATTTCTCAGTCTCCTCTTGTATGTATTTCTGCATCATCAATTGACGGACTTCTTCTACAGTATGAGGCGGCAGTGACAGTCGCGCTCGATAGGCTTGCCCCTATGAAGACTAAGATGAGCATCGGACGACCATCTAGTCCGTGGTTCAGTGGAGATATCGTCGCCGCAAGGTGTCGGTGTCGGAAGTTGGAACGGGTTTGGCGAAGACGACGATTGACCATCGATAAAGATATTCTCCTCAACCAAACTCGTCAATTGAGAATATTGATGAACGACACGAAGGCCTTGTACTTTAAATCGAAGATTGTGGAAATGGGGAATGACGTGGCTTATTCCAGCTGTTGTAACGATGTTTATCGAGTGTCGAAGCTTCCTGTGCATGCCGATCCGGCAACCCTTGCTGACCGGTTTGGGCAATACTTCGATGAGAAAATTGTCAACATTCGTGCAAACCTTGATGCCATGTATGCCCCTTCGGTCGACTTGTATTCATCTGTTCCGAATTCTCTCTTATCTGTGTCTGAGCCGGTTTCACCCGCCAAGATTTGTGAAATGGTTGACAAATGTCCTGCAAAGTCTTCCGTCGCTGATCCCATTCCCACCAATATTCTGAAGAAGATTATTCATGTTCTTGCTAAACCTTTTGCTAGCCTTATCAATCTCTCATTGTCTAGTGGTATCTTCCCCGACTCTATGAAACTTGCCTCGATTACCCCATTGCTGAAAAAAGCTTCTTTGAACCCGGAGGAGCTTTCTAATTTTCGTCCTGTTTCTGGTCTTTCATTTTTGTCTAAACTTCTTGAGCGAGTTGTGCTCAGAAGGTTAACATCTCATATGCTATCGCTTGACTTGATGGTGCCAGTTCAATCAGCATATCGGGCTAACCACTCGACAGAGACGGCTCTACTGCGGGTTATGAATGATCTTCTGCTGGCCGTTGACAATGGGGATGGCGCAGCATTGGTGCTCTTGGACTTAAGTGCAGCGTTCGACACCATTGACCATGCTGTGCTACTGAGCTGCTTAGAGTGCCGTTTTGGGCTTAAGGGTGTGGTTCTCGACTGGTTTCGCTCTTACCTCTCTAATCGGAGGCAGTCAGTGCGCATCAGTGGGAAGTCTTCATCACCATCGCCTTTACTATTAGGCGTCCCACAAGGATCAGTTCTTGGCCCAGTTCTATTCACTATGTATCTTAGCCCACTTGATGACATTGTCTCCATGTTCGAGGTGTTGCGTCATTACTTTGCGGATGACACCCAACTTTACAAAAGATTCAAAATCTTGGCTGATGGTTCTGATCAGCATGCCGCTTTTTCCTGCCTGTCTGACTGTGATAGGTCCACAAATTCATGGATGATCAGAAACAAACTCCACATGAACGCCGGTAAGACGGATGTACTCGTCGCTTCCCCTGCTCGCTCCAGAAAATTCAAACCGGTACCGTCGCCCCTGGACATCTGTGATGAGCCAATCACTCCTTCTCCGTTTGTTAAAAACTTGGGTGTGATAGTCGACTCCCATTTGAACATGGAGCGCCAGGTGAACATGGTTTGCCGAAATGCGTACTATCATCTTCGTCGAATTTCGCGCATTCGAAAATTTCTGGACGTAGCTGCCTGTAATAACGTATCAGCTTGTTTGTGCCCTCGTCATCCCTCATCTCGACTACGGAAACTCCCTTCTCTATGGCCTTCCGGATTACCTTCTTGAAAAACTACAAATAGTGCAGAATGCAGCTGTCCGTTTGGTAACTCAGACTAAGAAGCGTGATCACATTACGAGCAAGCGGAAAAGTCTTCATTGGCTCCCGATTCGTAAGCGTGTGATGTACAAAATTGCTGTCTTGGCCTATCAGTGCGTCAACGGTGCTGCCCCATCGTATCTATGTAATCTTGTATCCCTAAGGTCTGTTAACCGCCGCCTCAGGAATTATTGTGATATCTCACGTGATTTGGAGGTTCCGATGACGCTACCGGGGGTGTATGGGTCTCGGAGTTTCTCTTACGCTGCGCCCCAGATTTGGAACAGTCTTCCCATCGACCTGAAAACGTCCTCCCTCCATTGAGAACTTCCGGGCTGGACTGAAGACCCATCTATTTAAACTTGCTTACCCCGATTAACGATTGTAATCCCCTGTCTCTGACCAGCGCTTTTGAGCATAATTAATTGGAAAAAGCGCTTTATAAATACAAACTATTATTATTATTATTATTATTATTATTTTGATTTTGATTTCTTCCTCACTCAAACGCACACCACGGGTTGATTTGATGCTTTCTAAAAAAATTAAAGATGTTCATAGAACATTAGGGGAGACTGGGGCCAAATGGCTCGGGGGCAAAATGCGCAAATTGATTTATCGCGAAATTGATTTACACCAACAAGTTTGAAAAATTCGTAGCACCCGTAGCACATAATGTTTAAAATTGCACATGTTTAAAAAAAATTGTTTTATTCCTTCAATTCATTCTCGAATGTAAAATAAAAAAATTTTTGGATATATTTATCAATAAAATTAATTTAAAAAAATAATAAAAAGATCAACTGTTATCTTGTCTTTTTGACTAATATTTTTTTAAAATATTTCTGTTAATATAAAGTAAAGATATTTTAGGATTTCTATCGACCCCTTTGTTTGGGGCGAGATGGCGTGGCAACATAGGGGCAATTGGGCGTATTAAAAGTAGGCGTAAAAGGCCTATATATATATGGCTACAGACAGTCTGTCAGTCTCTCAAACGCCTTTTAAAATACGAAATGGTTAGACGGTATATTAAAAAGACAGACAGATTACGTGTCACTTTTGATGACGTTTAAAAAGCTGTTAGAAAAGTTTCTGTCGAAAAAAAAAATCTCAGTCGTGTATCTGCAGAAATGTCAATTTCTCAAAGGTCTCTTACAAGGTATGTCGCTATGGCAAAGAAAAACGGCTTTGATCTATCCCAAATCACAGAAATCAGTGAAGAATCTGTTGGCAGATCAATACTGAACTACAAATATAAAACGGTATTTATTGTTGTATAATTCATAACATATTTCTATTGTGGCTATCATTTACATTTGCACTTTTAGGTTTTCTCGTTGGAAGAAGAAAGCAAACTTGTTGTTTATCTGAAAAAGGCAGCTGATATCTATTATGGTTTGTCTACGTTTGATTTAAGGAAACTTGCCTATGAGTTTGGTGTGTGTCTCCAAAAAATAATGCCGAACTCTTGGAAATCAAACAAGACTGCTGGTTTGGACTGGCTCTATGGATTCATGAGAAGACACCCTGATCTTTCAATACACAAACCCCAAGCAGCCTCATAGAGCAGGGCAACAAGCTTTAATGTTCATAATGTTTCTGCTTTCTTCGATAATGTGGAGAAAGTCATGAGAAGAGCTGGTATTACAACTCAGCGTTTTTGGAACATGGATGAAAGTGGATTTACGACTGTTCAGCGTCCAAATCGAATCATTGCCAGAAAAGGCCGCAAACAAATTGGGGCTGTAACTTCGGCAGAACGAGGAACACTTGTAACAGTGGCGTTAGCTGTGTGTGCGATTGGAACATCAATCCCTCCATTCTTCGTATTTCAAGGTAATATTGATGGGACATTTTATCTTTTAATCAGTACTCCTAAGAAAGTTTTTATCGATTTGTGTTATCATTGGGTGCATTTTAAACAATCGTTCTTGCATGGCGCTCCATTGGGCTCCCAAGGATCTGCAAACCAGTCTGGCTGGATGATTGAAAGTGACTTTGTTCTTTTTCTGCAGTTACCGAGTACACCAACGCAAAGCGGAGGGGTGGGGGGTTTCTTGCAGAATAGGGTGAAGACCGATAAAATTCAAAAAATGACATATTCTCAACTAAGAGAAAACCAAATAAAAAATATTTCAAATTTAATTTTTGCTTCAGAAAATTGATTTTAGGAGTTATTAAACTCTAAAGTTTTGATCACGTGATTTTCCTCAATAACGTAGGAGGGGCCTAAAGTCACGTGACTTTCGAGCATTAGCGGTGGTCGGTTTTCTAACCTATAGGAAAACATCACGTGATTGACATGCCAAAAGTGGTGCTCAATTTACGCCGATGCGCACAACCAGGCCATGAAAGTGGAGGTCTGTCAACTCCATAAGAAAATTTCCCTTGGGCTGCGGCACGGTTTTTCCGAGCTGCTCTCTTTCCCATCCTCCTACTTTTAAAACTCACGTGAAAACTGTAATAACGCACGCATGTAGTTAGGGGAGAGGGGGGTTGTACGGTCCGCTGTACTAAGTGAGACACTTAGTCAAAAAATAGTAAATTAAGTTCTAAAATTCTTAGATTAATATATGCTATTCTTTATATGTATATCTTTTATTATTGAACATTTTAAAACATTATGTTTGCAAGTTTTGTAGTTTTTTAAGAAATAAAAAAAAGCCCCAAAATATTCTTTAAAAAAAGTTGTTTTGCTAAGAATTTCTCAAAGTAACTATGTTTTTTTAGAAAAGTGAGATAGCAGAATGATAGTTTGATCTTTTGTCAATAATTCCCCACAAAAATAAAATTTTTGAGTTGAAAAATGAGCTAGTTATGAAAGTTTCCCCAAAAACATTTTTTGTGGGTTATTTGGTACGGTTTTGTGGGGTAAATTGGTACTAAAACGGAATGGCCAATAGGCGGAGCTTAGTGTTGCCAGTGGCAATTCAGAGAACTTTTCTCTTTCAAGAGAACTTTTTGTTTTTTATAAGAAATGTTTTTAATTATACGAATATACCAAAAACCTTAGCGAAATACAAATACTATACGAAAAATTCTATTTCACGATGTTTTTAAAATTAATTTATCTTTATTCTAAAGTGGAGAATTTAGAGTGTTTCATATGGTACATCCCCCTGTCCCATATAAACCCCAAATTTTTCCACGCCCACTTTTTTTTTGAAACTTTAAAAATCGGTAGCGGGTGAACTAATGACTCTAAAATAAAATAAAAAATACCGGAGATAGAAAAAAGTGAAAAAAATACAATAAAACATTTATTTCACAAATCGGGTAATTAGGAAACGGTCTACGCAAGAAAAACAAAAACTGGTCCAAATAACCCCACTCTCCCTTACGTCATCAAAGAGTTGTTTGGTTTCTTGTACTCGTTTAAGCTGACAGTAAATTAGAAACAGTTCACTTATCTGAATACTGAATGAGGCTCTTATTTCAAGAAACATTTGAGCAAAGGAATGTTCAATGAAATGTTACGTAAATGTAACAGTCGTATTATTTTTAAAATCGTTGCGTATAGCTTACCATTATGTAAGACATGCTTGGTTCATATTATATTGAGCTTCTTACTTTTTATTTAAGTCCGCTATTGGATTGAACAAGCAAATCTAAGAAACTGATGTAGCCAAAAAAGTTTTCTAATAATATTAGGCCACGTTACACTGGATTCCTGTAATAAGTACTCGGTATAAAAATGCGTTAAATTCCTGGGGATCATAAAGATTGTGTTGTTTAATCCATTTCGTGTTATAGTCTCCATTCTTTGACACAGTGTAGGATCACGGTCTAACAGGAGAGGTAGACAAACGCCATAAGAGCTGAGTGGCTCAGTAGGGTGGGAGGGTTCGATGGTATTCCGCTAGGAGTGCACGAGTAGCGTTCCCCTAATGCGAAAAGCCAAGAAAATAGATCGTGCAACTCAGCATCGCTAACGTTGTTAAAGTTAACCAAAATATTATAATATGTTATCTATAATATTTGTTAATGTTATCTATAATATGTGTTAATGTTTTGTACCATTAACTTACAGATTAAAAAAGAAACAAGATTCTGACAGCTTGAGCTGGAGGCTGAGTTGCACGATCTATTTTCTTGGCTTTTTGCATTAGGGGAACGCTACTCGTGCACTCCTAGCGGAATGCCATGGAACCCTCCCACCCTACTGAGCCATCAGCCATCCCAGCTGATGCCAGGGATAGCCATAGCCCGTTTGTCTACCTCTCCTGTTAGACCGTGGTAGGATAGAGACGACCTAGTACTACTCTTAAAAGTTCCCTATTCATAATTTTATACCATAGGCGATGATTGTTCCGCAAGTTGCTATAAATTCGTTTCATAACATGTTGCTGCTCTGTTGCTGCATGACGATACCATAAGCTATTACACATATGCCGTATCGAATAAATATTAGAAATCCGTCGGCGGAATGTGTGTCGACTGGACTAGGATCTGCTGTTGTGAGATGTTTTACCCTAAAAGAGGATCAACGGTTATGAATGACTCTGATCAGTTTCTAGTCTGTACTGTATATATCTTTGTATTTTGATCAATATACTGTATGTACAGTAGAGTATATATACTTCAATACATCCCTTCATCCATCCGGATTCTGTTCAAAGAAAATGAAAATGAACAAGAGGTATTCCGGCGATGCGAGATTTTTCTATGGAGTGGGCCAACTCGTCTCTTGTGTGTGTTATTATCCATCTTTTCTTTGTATACTGCGTTCTAATACAGCCCGACCTATACTATCACGGATTTACCAGACTGTAAAACACGTGTCAGTCTTTTATTATTAGTCCACAACTACCTCAACGCTACCAACTCAACAGTATGCCATTTTTAAAAAAAACATAAGACGTTGTCCTAAATATTAATACCAGCACCTTTATGAATTATTAAGGCCCACAAGTAAAGATTTTTACATTCATTAACTCTACTTTGAGGATCTATTTAGTCCACAATTCCATTTGACCTAACATTGTCTGTTTTTTTTGCAAAAAGAAAGGAAAAAACCTTTATTTTGTCCTTGCTATGGAAACTGTTGAGTATATGGGGACGAAGACTATACACAAGCCGGGGTGGTCTTTGAGGGGGTCCCTCCCCCACACACTCTCAACGCTATTCGAAATATTGTTGAACTTCAGGCGTAACTGCATTTGAACAATGTAACTGTCGTGTAGGTCCAACTAAGCCGCTTGTCTACGGCGCGCACCATTTTTTTCCCCCCTCTTACTTGCTTTTGCTTTTCTGTGCAATGCATGGCCCCCCCCCCCATAAAATTTCATCCAATCGCACCTCTTCATATACTAGTAGCTCATAGGTAGAGTATTACATACTGGCAAGAACAGCCTCACGGGGCGGGCTATAGTGAATTCCTTGTACATGGTCTATCACATCTCGATTCAATTCACTCGAATATTTGTCCGCTACAATGAATTACAATAGACGTACAAATGCCGCTCTCTCTCATCTCTTTTTTCCGGTGTCGTGTGTGTGTCTATTTTTATTTTCTGTGTTGTTGAGTCGAGTCTGTTTATCTTGATTTCATTCATTCGTGTATCATGTCGTATGGCTCAACCGCTTTTTTTTATGTATTGTTATCCATCACACAGCACTATATACATGGCGAGGGCCTTTTCGGTGCGTTGATACATCTATACATTACAAATCTATGCGCCTTTTTTTGTCATTATCTAGACCGGATCTTCGCGTTCGTCATCGGTAAAATCTTGTGTAGATACTCGCCGCATAGCTGTTGAAGGAAAAATACCACCAATTTCGTCAAAACATTCTTTCCGAATCAGATGATCTTTTTATTTTCAATTTCAATCCATTGGATGCTTTTTAAATCTAAATAAATAAAAATTTATTTCATTTTGAATTATCAAACAAAAATAATTTGATGGAAATAGCTGGACGGCATCGTATTTGAGATGCAAAGGTATATATGTATAATATTAGTAAGCCGGGTTACTTAACATGCAAACAGATGTGATCGTGTTAATACTTTTTGATCGCATGTAAGTCTAATACATATAGGCGGGATTGATCAGTTGTACATATTATGTTTAGATGAGATAGGAATGGATATAGAGAGACGGATCAACAGCTGATCACTTTTCCTCTCTTTATATTCTTCCCATCAAAATGACGAGAGGAGATTTTCTAGCGCGGGATTTTCCTCCGATGGCCACACACACACAGGGTGACGTTGTATATACATAATAACACAAGACTCGGCTGCATTATCCATGAATACATGAAAGAGATTGACAGAGAGCTATAGGGGAGAACACGGTTAATCTCAATCCTCCTCTGCTTTATACAAATAATCTGTGGGATTATCATTTTTTGAGTTTGTCAGGTCGCGCGGATCGTATCTGTTCGCTCTCCAAAGGGGGGAAACTCAGCATCGCCGAGCCGCTAAAATTCACCGATACATTTAGAGTTTTGTAGAGCCTGGCCGAGTTGAGATCTTTGACACACAGCTTATAACATATAGTTGATCATCTGCTACACACACGACGAACGGTTGAATGAGAACGATGGAATCTACATGCGCGATTCTTTCTGGCCAATCCATCAGCAGCCGGTTCTTCCTTTAGTATTAATATCAACTTTATACTATAATATAGTGCAGAATTATCACACTTGAATAAGCTTCAATTAACATTCTACACTGCCCCTATATTATAGACAGCACTGTATGGCAGTCTCTACGTGAGGTAGAGTTGACCGTTTGGTTCCGTTTATTTTTAAATGTTTGATCCGAGTGGATATGTATTATGGTATAGGGTTGAAGGTATATCTTTAATCGGGCGCTTATAAGAACCCGAGAGGATTATAGCGTACAACAGGCGGGGATAAACAAAAATCAATAGGGACTCTGTATGAATGTGACCTCAGCTAACCTGTGTTCTAAAAACGGCTGATGACAAACCAGCCAAGAACTGTAAGCCTCTCTAGTAAAAATAGAGACTCCACGAGCGGTCCACAAGGGTCCAGTACGGATTGTGTCCAACGCACACGTTAATTTGTTGGCCCCCCTGAAAAACAATACTAATAATAGTTGAGGTAAATAAAACAAATTAACAAATGATTAACGTAACATTTGTACTTGTAATTATGTTAACAAGTCCTCTGCTTTTTTTCAGCAGTAAGATAAGTTTCATCTGCTTGGAATTATTTCAAACAGAATTTGAACTCGGATGGTAAATGTCAAGTATGTCGCATTCCGTCATAAAAAAGAGCTATAAAACGTTTCTGACAGAAAGATCTATCGTGTTACTTTTATACGTTAAGAGGATGAGGTTTTCCCCTAAAAAATTCGTCGTTGTTCAGTTGCCACAGAAAAGGTTTAAGCGTCATACTGTCAAAGTCCTCGATAATTATTTTTTTGTTTAACTTTTTTAAAATTAAAAGCCAAGTTGTTATATCTTGATGCTAGAGAAAAGGCTTAAACAGAGAAGCAACAATTACTTCTTCTAGCAGATATGGGTAACACGAATTTTGTTCATTTGTTTTTCTTTCTTGTTTTGTTTGGTTTTTTTTTTCTTATTTTTGTTAATGCATTCTGTGATTTGTTCATTCTTTTTGTGGGATGATTTTTTTTTCTCCTGAAATTAGAGTGTCTCAACGCTAATATGGCTATTACAGAAGGTCCTTGCAAGCGAGCATCACAAGCCAATCACGGTACTAATCGATATCAGATTTGGGGTTGCCGCTCAAACAGTATTTATTTCGATCACGGCTCATTTACCAATTTACCTCATTTACTCATTTTGTCAAGTGTCATATCAGATATTTGTCATATTTCGAAGGTCAATCAACTGTATTCCAGTTTGTCTACAACGTCAGCAAAAGGCACATTAAACCATCAAACACGGATAAGGATTGCCTCTAGTTGACCGCAAATGGCGAACCGTCTCAAAAGTATTTAACATTCGTTATGAGTGTCTATCGATCTCATTCGAGCTCTGTCAAAGACGAGTCAACACACTTGGCAAAATTCGAAAGAATCTATTTTTTTTAAGTAGCAATTTTAAGGTTAAGTTTCCGCAGTTGTCCTTACTTTTTCTAGTACTCCCAAGTCCCAACCTCCCCGGAGACTATAATTTTGTGTTTATAATTATAGCGAAGATGTCACGATCGAGTTTTGTCACGTTCATCGTCTTCGTCCTCGTCTTGGCTTTCATGACCGGAGTTCCGATTTCGAACACTTCGGTGGCCGACGAGATCTCTGACACTTAGTAGTTCGGTATTTGAACATTGGATTTATGGAAAATCAAAAATAAAAGGTACATTTAAACTTTTCTGTTGCAAAGCGATTACGAGTAAAAAAAAATAAATAAATAAATTACTTCTAAAATATTTGTCTTTTTTTGGCAGCCGTCAGCTGGAACAAGTGGTATGCAAGTAAGTACAGTCAATTCGAAGTACGAGCTCAATTCGATAATTAAAATTTAAAAAATAAAAACATCGATTCCGACGCTTGGGCCGATTTGGCTGGTTCGTCTTGCGGAGGCAAACAGCAGTCTCCTGTTGACATCCATCCAAGGTCGACTGTGAGAAAAGCTTTTCCTAAATTTACGTTCCACAACTACGGCAACATTGACAAAATGATTTTGATGAATAGCGGCCACACGGGTGAATATTCTTTGATATTGTAACATTTTTTGTTTAAAATTGTCATTTCATATTGTTGTATTTAAATTGTTGACAGCAATGTACAGCAATCTGCAAAGAAAGTTCCCTAAAGACAAAATTCCCCACATCACCGCGGTAGCGGACTCAACGGCACCTACGAATTCGCCGGAATTTGCTCAATTCCAACTGCACTGGGGAGATGAAGCACTGAAACTCTACTAAAGGCAGTGAACATCGCATCAGATCTAAAAGGTATTGTTATTTAAGCTAAGTTTTCATGTGTCAAATATAAATATAATTTCATGATTTCTAATTAATGTAAAGCTACCCTGGAGAAACTCCATTTGGTCCATTATAACACTAAATACGGATCGTTCGCCGATGCTACAGCTCATTCCGATGATTTGGCCGTCTTGGGAATTTTTCTCAGCAAGGTGGTGCATCGTTTAAAAATTAATTGAATTTCCACACATTGTATTATAAAAATTTGATTTCAATAGATTGGAGTCAGAGATAATGAATTTGTCCGTCCTGTGATCGATCAACTGAGTGACGTACATGCGGCGGGTGACGAAACTATTTTAACGAACTTGGTTTCGTTCAAAGATCTTTTGCCTAAACAGACATCATCGTTTTATCGCTATAGTGGCTCGTTGACTATACTCCGTTCTGTCAACAAATCGTCATCTGGACCGTTTTCGACAATCCCGTCGAAGTTTCAGAGAAACAGCCAAGTTTCATTTAAGGCGCAACTACAATTTAAAAAGTTTTAAAAAATTCTGTGCACTATATGTGTTAATTAATGGCCTTTTTTATAGATGAGAAATTTCAGGGAAATGGAAAACCTAGAAGGAGAACATCGTGTCAACAACTTCCGTCCATCCCAGAAGACGAATGAACGCACCATATTTTACAGATCGAGTTCAGGATGCGAAATTCCCCAATATCGTTATCCATCACATCTTTTCCATTCGCTGCTCAGTTATTTGCTCTTATTGGATGCTTTTAAATTCAATTGAATGCGTAGCCTAGTTGAGTGACTAGATCAGTTTATATATTAAAATAATTAATACCTAAGATTAGTTTTTATCGTAACTTATAAGTTATAAACGGTATTTTTTTTATCGTTTCGTGATAACTTTCTATACGATTAACAGTTCATCAGCTGCTTTTATGACGGCAACTAGATGGCATGAAATGTAATTTAACTTTGCTCGCCTTTCCCTTTTTTTGTCGATTGCATAATGATGGTATCAGACACAACCGAATTGATTACGTTACTGCCATTAAAAATGTATTCAAGGGCAATTAGATTAGATGGACACAATAATAACACGAAAAAACATCTTTCGCTTTCTTCGCTCATTCGATTTCTAAATTGAACACATAATTTCACAATGCAACTATAAGACATTCAGGCAGCTAAGACATTCGTTTTGATATTTTTTTATGTCGTTCGAATTGGAGCAAAATTTAAATGGTAACAATTATATTAAGAAAGTCCTTCAATAGAATAACAACAGTCATTTTGGCGTTTGAAGATCAATTATGTCTGGGTTTGGCGAAAACCGACAATAAAATAATAAATAAATAACAGTAACAACTTTCCGTTGGGCGATTTTCGATACTATACATCATCGTTTGACGTCCTCGTACGCTCAATTTTAATTCGCAAGGTAGTATATTTGCAGTATTCTTAGTTATCGAGACCGAAGTTTGCACGACTAATCTTTTAAATTATTCCCGTTATGGATGGAGAGTGTGGAGACACTAAAAAAGCAAATGAAATTGAGAAGTAATTTCAGGTTTTCTCCATCTATTAATACTGCGTGACCCGAACATTCTAAAGTGAGAGACCCAAATGGAACCCCCAATGAGGTGAATGCGCGATAGAAATTTCATTGTCGATTGATTAGAAGCATAAAAACTACGTATCTTTTATTGAATGCATTGTTGAAATACTTATAGTTTTTGTTTGGTAGGACAATTTATCATAGCTAACAGACGAAACTGAATAGAACTAAAAAATTCAACAATTTATGATTCAAATGATTTCGATACAGCATTACTTAGCCGACAAGCAATCCAACAGAGAAATAATGCTCTTTGAATATCAGTGTTTAATATTTCGACAGTAGTACCTTTACATAACCAGAATTTTCCCTACGAGTCTGACCAGTGAATCTGGACCAGAAATTGGGTTATTCTATTTCAGGTATTAATGTACAGCTTGAGCAAAATCGATTCTTGGCTAAAAATGAATTTTGAACATGCATCAACTTCATTCATTTCAGTTGTTCCAGTAGGAAAAAGTTTTATTGGTGAGAAAGAGTAATCAAACAGATAGATATTAGATGGTTAAATCTATTGCCACGAAATCGTTTGCGTTACGCGACTGGCCCGACCAACTATTGCCACGAAATATGAAAATATCGTTTCGTGTCAACACAGAGAAAAAAACGGAAGATAGATGGCGTACATTAGCAAAAATCAAATTAGTTACGCATGGGCAGATAGATGGCGTAGCTTTTTGAAAATAACCTACGTCGTAGCCTGAGGCGTAGCTAGTATCTAGCAACTTAAAGTCTTACACCAAGCGCGGTGTAGCTACAGCGTCTGACGTCATTCCGACTTCGTAGCCAGAGGCGTAGCTAGTATCTAGCAACTTAAAGTCTTACACCCAGCGCGGTGTAGCTATCCGACGTCATTCCGACGTCGTAGCCTGAGGCGTAGCTAGTATCTAGCAACTTAAAGTCTTGCACCCAGCGCGGTGTAGCTAGAGCGTCTGACGTCATTCCGACGTCGTAGCCTAAGGCGTAGCTAGTATCTAGCAACTTAAAGTCTTACACCCAGCGCGGTGTAGCTATCCGACGTCATTCCGACGTCGTAGCCTGAGGCGTAGCTAGTATCTAGCAACTTAAAGTCTTGCACCCAGCGCGGTGTAGCTAGAGCGTCTGACGTCATTCCGACGTCGTAGCCTAAGGCGTAGCTAGTATCTAGCAAGTTAAAAGTCTTACACCCAGCGCGGTGTAGCTATAGCCCGAGGCATAGCTAGTATCTAGCAACTTAAAGTCTTACACCCAGCGCGGTGTAGCTAAAAATAAACTGCAATCAAAAACTGAAAACAAAGTCACCAACCACGCGTTGTCGGGAAAAAGGGTTACAGAAGAATGAAGTGACAGAAGTATCAAATTTGCGTTCAGGTCATTTAATTTTTTTGCTTGGACAATTGGACACAGAAACACGCATTTAAAATTTAAAAATACGAATAAGAATACTATACATTAAATTGCGTATTTCTTTCACAAATTTCCCTTACAAATAAATATTTTACTTAAGATAATGACAAATAAAAAGTAGTACCTCATTAGCAAAAAAAGGGGAAAAATTCAGTATAACAAACATTTCGTGGCAATAGACAAACGTTTCTTTAGCGTAACAAAAAAAGGCACAGCATAAGACAAAAAGGAAACAATTACAACGAAAAGAGAGGGGCAGTAGGCTTTCGTGGTAATAGCCTATTGGGCGCTAATTGCCAAGAAAACGATTTCGTGGCAATAGACTGTGGGACCAGTCGCGTAACGAAAAAGCAGACGGTTTTTCGTGACAATAGACTCGACCATATTAGATACTAGCAACTAGCGACATACTTGACATTTACCATCCGAGTTTAAATTCTGTTTGAAATAATTCAAAGCAAATGAAAATGATCTTACTGCTGAATTCATTGTATCAATTTGTTAAATATCACTGACAGAGCTCTTGGAAAATAGAAACTATGAAGTAGGAAATGACAGAAAAACAAAAACAAGAATCTTTTCAAAAATTTTGTTGAATGTTCAGAGATTTCGTCTGCTAGCAACTACACGAGTCAAGACACAGCATTTGAGCATTAACACTAATTTTCTAAATCTGAAATGAGCACTTGGATATTTCATTTTTTTTTTTAAATATTTTATCATTAAGGTAAAGAATATAAATCAAATACATTCGCTTATTTGAGCTGTGTATAAAATGTTGAAACTAACGCAATACAAGTTAGAAAAAGAGAATCAAAAAAAAAAAATCCAATATTTGCTTTAATTTTATTTCTGTTTTAGAAATACAGTGACAGTGTATAACGGTAGAGACGTTTCAAATCCGCTAATGTAGCGGAGTGCCACACTGTCACTGGTATTTTTTTTTTTTTTTTTTTTTTTTTTTTTTTTTTTAACTGAGCGTTACCTCCTGCAGGAGTGTCGCTCGAATGTATTGTACAGTTTCATGGCAATATAGATACAACACATATGTACATTAACATTGAGCTTGGCGAAAAAAAGAAAAATAATACACGAATAAAACAACACGAATAAGACAACACGAAAAGGGAACTGGGCCTATTTACACCACGCTGGGCGGGCGATCATCCGAGAGCTCTGCTTGGCTTTAGGAGTCTACCCGGTTTGGTTGCACCTTCAAGACCGTCAGCCGACGGCCACCGGTACAGCCTCCACCAAGCAGAGAGCGGTGAACACAGTTACAGCGGGAAAATCTCTGGCTAGCTTGAAGTTAGAGATTGGGCCTAAGATCAATATGTACAATTAAATCGCAAGGGCTCACACTCTCCTGACCAGCAGGGGAGCAGAGCCGCAATTTACACAAGATAAGATCCGCGAGATGACCTCCTGGGCAACCTAAGAAAATCTTAGGGCCACGAGTGAACATCGAGAGCGGTAAGGTACAAGAAGGGAGGAGAATAGAGACCAGAGTCAATATTCAAGCAATTAAGGGGTAACACCCTACACCTCTTTCCACATCAGGCGATTAGTTGAGCGTACAAACTGCCGGAAGGCTTCCCATACAATGGGGTTCGATGGAATGGAATGCAATGACCTAGGCCAAGAGCCATCAATAGAGATGCAAGTCGCAGCAAAAGGAAGACGTTGCTTGGAAAAGAGCGGACAGTGAAAAATAAAATGCTCCACAGACTCCGTAGGACTGCCACAGGTGCAGACCGGAGAGTTGGCAAATTTAAAACGGAACTGATATTCTTTAAGTAGAGAATGGCCGGTAAGGACTTGGGCAATCTGACGGCAGAGCTGGTGAGGGGGAATATGTCTGACGGACTCAATCGTTGGGAAAAATTCCCTAGTCATTTTTCCATTTGAGCAACTCCGCCATTCCGAATCCCACAATTCCTCGGCTATCTTTTTAATCGTGAGTCGAGCTGAAGATTTAGAAGGAAGAAATCTGGGAAGGTTATCAAGACTGTCACCAGGAAGTTGACAGCCAGCGATGGCAAGCTGAAGGCCTACAGACTTTAAGAGTGGACAATTAAATAATCGTATCTTGTCTCGGTAGGGGACAAGCATGTCTAGACAAAGACGTTGAATCTCAGAAAGTTTAGAGAGATTGTGAGTGAACGTAAAGGCAGAAGGGTCGATTGCAATTATATCGACACTGAGACCCTCTTCTAATACACGGGAAGCCATCGTGATGGCACTCAAAACCGTAAGCTGTAAAGCAAGAAAAGTGCAGGTAGAAGGAACGGGTCTATTTACTAAATCTGTGATTTCAGCATGGCTAGTCGCCACGTAACAACCACCATACGATCCGCGTGACACTGCTGTAGCAGCAACAAAGATGCAAACAGATTTGTCATTAGGGGCTAGCAACTCGCAACCCTCAACAAGGAGTGAAGGTTGTAAAAAGGGCTCCCAGGGAGGCAGTAATGGGTGAGAGTGCAGCATGGGCAAATCATATTTGGTGGATGCTGTAAGGCCAGGCAAACGGCTAGTTAACCACTTCGAGGACGCGAAAGAGAAGCAGCCGGTGGAGTTAGAGTAATAACGCATGTAAGTGGTTTCAAGCACTCGCAAATCGATCGGAAGGATATTGGAGAGAGCAAGACAACTCTCTGTCGAGACAGATTTGAAGGCACTGGAAAGCGGAAGGGTAACAGAACGCTGAAACGAGCGGAGTAGCTTTATGTTTTTCTTAGAAGAGAGCATAGGAGCCCAAACGGAACAGCCATACAGCAGGAACGGTTCAACAACAGAATAGTATAAAAATTTCAGTCTATATTTGTCATAGCCCCACGTTGATTTCAATGCCGCTCTTAGAGAAAAATAAACACGTTTGGCCGCCGCAATTTTTCGATTAACGTGAACTAGCCACTTAAGGCGACAGTCAACTGTGAGGCCAAGAAAGACGGTCTCAGTGGTAGGGCATATAGACAACCCATTGATTGTCAAGCTGAGGTGCGAGCAGTTTATTAATTTTTTGTTTACCAGCATGAAAACAGTTTTACTAGCATTAAGTGACATTTTTTTGCTCAAGCACCAATTGTTGACCTGATCACACATGATCTGCAAGTTGCGAGTAGCTATGGTAGGATCTTTGTGGGCCGTAGCCACAGTAAGGTCATCAGCATACCCCACCGTAAAAGAAAGGAAGGGGAAGCAGAGACGCAGCACATCATCAATTAAAACCGACCAAAGGAAGGGTGACAGAACGCCACCTTGAGGACAGCCGAGGCCAACATTTACAGTCAGAGAAGATTCGTTTAGAGAGAAAAGCGCTGTGCGGTCTGAGAGAAAGCTCATGATTAATTGGGTCAGATAACGTGGACAATGACGACTATCAAGGGCAGAAATAATGGCAGGATGCCACGCCGCATCAAATGCACTTTTTATATCTAAAAAAGCACAGGCTGTAGTACACTTGGCTATGTTGGAAGATTCACAAAAAGAGATCAGGGAGTGTGCTGCAGATTCAGTAGATCTGCCCTGAATAAAGCCGTGTTGACTAGGACTTAGCCACTGACAGGTAGACGCCACCCACCTGACCCGGTTCAATATCAATTTCTCCAGAACTTTCGCCAAGGTATTAACAACACTTATTGGGCGAAAACTGTTAAAGGAATCGTAGGCAGGCTTGTTGGGTTTGCCAATGACGACAACCTTAGCAGCTTTCCAGCAAGTCGGAAAGTAGGAGAGGGAAAAACAAGCATTCATAATTTTTAAAAGATGGTCGGTGATCAGTGGAAAACAGGAGTTGATCAAGGCTGTGGAGAGACCATCAAGTCCAGGAGAAGACTTAACATTCATAGATGCGACTGCTGAAGCCAGTTCTTCAGATGTTATTGGAGGGAAGAAGAATGAGGGGGAATGAGATGAAAAAGAATACGACTCAGCAAGTTTCTCGGCAGGGAGATGAGCGTCTTCAGACGGGGGCGGTTCGGGAAAGAAATGTTGGGCACATTTTTCCAAAATAGCCAGGGGTTCTGAAATCTCAATGCCATCAATACAGATCACGGCAGGGAGACTAATACAAGATAACTTCCCAGAGGCGGCATTCAGGGCAGAGAACAGGTCACTACTCCCTGGATTGGAATTACAGAGGAGCTTCCAAGCACCTTGTTTAGCCTTACGAACCTCACGCTGGTAAGAAGCTTTCAGGACTTTGAAGGTATTTTTATTCACTTCTGTACGCTGGGCTGACCACAACTTAAAAGCCTGACGTGTTTTGTGACGAAGACCACACAGTTCTTTGGACCACCAAGGCATATTACGAGCACCAGGCTCAAACAATTTGCGTGTTCTGGAGGAACAAGCAGCAGAAGAAATGATCGCGCATAACTCTTCAATCGATAAGTCGATGCTTTGAGTCGATTCACAGGATTGCTGTCACTGGTATCGATACCCGATCTGTACAACAATGAGAAACATATAGTTGATGGCGGATGAATTAGCTCGGTCATTAATTAGGACCCCTGGTATGTACTCCTACTGGTACCTCTACTGGGACTACTCCTGATTTCCGTACCGCCACCTGATTGTATCAAATACGAGGTTCCGCCCATTGACATAATGAGAATGTTTCAATTTTACCAGCTTTTTAAATATATTATAGGTATATAATAAATTGAGTAAATGCGTCGTGCAAATGAGTCGTGGTCTCGTGGATTTAATATTGAAAAATTCTGGTATAATAAATTAACTTATTAATGAGTGATGACTTCATGATGCAATAAAGCTACTACCACTATATAAAGTTTACTAGCCACAATCTAATTGCATATTTAACACCGCCGATACTCTTGGGAATAGTGTCATTTCGAATGTAGATGAAGGATCAACTTTATTGAATCCGGCCATTACGTAAAAAAAATAGCCGATCCCTGTTGGTAAATGCTAGTATGGCAATTAAGCACAACCTTAATTCATTTACCTATAAATTTCAAAATTTTTAATTTTTAAAAATATGTATGTCATGTTTCATTTTTTCCCCTATATATAAGCCGCCGATTGGAGTTACAATACTGTAATGTAAATTTCTTTATCGTTTCAATACATTTGTTGCTAACCGTTGTCGTAATTTAGATTAACACCACGGCAAGTGAAATCCCTTTTGTAAAAATTCAGGTTATAATAATTACTTGAATTCATTTTTATATATTGTCGTCATCAAGATCCCGGTGGTTGGACCGATTTGGCCAGCTCGTCGTGCGGTGGCAGCCATCAATCTCCAATCAATCTCCAGCCAAACCTATCTGTGAAGAAAGCATTCCCAAAATTCACGTTTCACAACTGTACGGGAACCGACGGGAACATTGATAAGATGGATTTGATCAACAATGGGCATACCGGTTAGTTTTCTTCTGAAGGAGGAGTCGTTTTCAATAAAGATTTCATTTTATTTTATTTTTCTTTATTAAAATTTAAACAGCGATGTACAGTTTGCCGCTTGTTTTTCCAGGGGAGAGAATGCCATTGATCACTGGTGGCGGACTGAACGACACACTGTACAAGTTCGTTCAAATGCTGCATTTCCACTGGAGACGAAGTGACTCTACTAAAGGCAGTGAACATCTCATTAGATCCAGAAGGTTATAATATTTATTACGTAGAATTGCACGACCTTAATTTATCCACTTTGTTATTTTTGTTTGGTTATTTATTATTAGCTATCCGGCTGAACTGCACATGGTCCATTACAACACGAAATATGGAACATATGCCGATGCCACTACACATTCAGACGGTTTGACACTATTGACAGTCTTGGGCATTTTCCTACAGGTAATCTGATGACAAAAATGATCGTAGTGAGGATACATTCTCCTTTCCAGACGCTCGAATTTAAAATGATTTGTTGTTGTTATGATAACAGATCGGGTCGAGAGAGAACGAAGCTTTCCGGCCACTTATTGTCAAACAACTCGAGACGAGGGAAGTTCCAGTTGATGCTGATGAAACCACTTTAAAGAATCTGGTGTCATTAAAAGATTTGCTGCCCGCACAAACCAAATCGTTTTATCGCTATAGTGGTTCATTGACCAATCCAAAATGTAACCAGATTATCAGCTGGACCGTTTTTGATAATCCTGTAGCGATTTCTGAAAAACAGGCAAGCCGTTTAGCGATCCCATTCCACGTCATAACGTAAATTTGTTTGAATTTTCGTTGCAGTTGAATAAGTTCAGGAGTCTCAAAAACGATGTTGACGACTGGTCCCTCCCCCTGGAACCTCTGGTGAACAATTTCCGTCCAGCGCACGACCGTACGGTACTTTATCGGTCCATTACTGGATGCAAAATCCCTCGATCGTGGCCCATCACTTGGACGGCACCATTAATAGATGCAATCAAATGGACTCAATGCATAATTGGCTTTTCTATATTTGGCCAATGATATAATCGCTATTTGTAACTTAATACCCCATGTTGAACGTGGCTCAACTTTCCACAACGAAAATGAAAACATTAACTAATCTATGCATATTTAACACCGCCGATACTCTTGGGAATAGTGTCATTTCGAATGTAGATGAAGGATCAACTTTATTGAATCCGGCCGTTGAATCACGCAAAAAAAAATAACCAATCCCGTGGGATATGGTCAAGTCGAGCCTGAGTCGAGCCTTCAATAATACTTTGGTACTCTTAAAAAAATATCTGAATACTCAACGGTATTTTATTTATGTTCTACGGTAGATTTACTTATATTTGAATCTGTAAGAGTGCTAATATTTTGATTGGCTCCAATCTGGAGAGACGACCACACGTGTTCTTTATTCCTTAATCAGGACTACATGTTTAGTGAATTACACCCGAAACGTCGTGTGTACCGCTATAACTGATTAGACTATTGGCTGAAAGATGAAATAAACTCAAAAATGTCGCCCGTCTCTTTCAGTCCTCCCCTATTTTTTGTTGGTTTTTATTTATGAAAACATCTTTTTCTTTAAAACTGGATACGAGGAGCATTTGTCTTCTTCGTTATTGTCTATTTATTTATGATCACGCCGACGATGTAGAATTCCGTACGTATATAAAACAAGCAACGTGCATTTAACCATGGGAAAATATTTACGTCGGGTGTATTAAATTGAGAGGAACAGTGCCAGCACCAACGTCATCATCAAGAGAAAAGTGTCGAGGCATTTCATCGCCTTCTGTGACGGACGGGACGGCGACGGCGGTATTGAAGAGCAGAAAGAAGAAAAGAAAAGAAAAAAACAGATTGCCTTGTCACACTTGTCATTCTCTATTAGAGAGGTATGGATACATAACATACCTCTCTCGTCTATAGAGGTATATTATTAATTTCCGTCTCTCTAATAGAGAGGTATGGAGGTAGGTATATGGAGTCTCTATACATATCCTAATTATCCTATACACACAAATACATGTTGGGCCTGTTGGGGATATTCACATCATCAGAGTATTTTCTCGGAAATGAAGAATTTTTTGACGTCGACAACAGCGACGACTATAAAGAGATGTATCTCCTTCCTCGAATTTTTCAATGTTTAGAAAAGTAATAGTAAATAGTACATTCTTTTGGCTCATTCTTGCTCATTCGACTGTCTTTCATCTAGACATAAAAGGGGATTACAAAAATATAAAAAGTAATTTTTTCAAAATCAACTTGGTGGCGCCGTTATTACACAACTATAGTCAGCACAGATCCAATCGCCGCAATCACAAATCGAAAAAAACTGAACGGTAAACACGTCAAATGTCGCCAAAAAATATTTTTCAACAAGAGTATCAACGGTGTTAAATATGCAATTAGATTGTGGCTAGTAAACTTTATATAGTGGTAGTAGCTTTATTGCATCATGAAGTCATCACTCATTAATAAGTTAATTTATTATACCAGAATTTTTCAATATTAAATCCACGAGACCACGACTCATTTGCACGACGCATTTACTCAATTTATTATATACCTATAATATATTTAAAAAGCTGGTAAAATTGAAACATTCTCATTATGTCAATGGGCGGAACCTCGTATTTGATACAATCAGGTGGCGGTACGGAAATCAGGAGTAGTCCCAGTAGAGGTACCAGTAGGAGTACATACCAGGGGTCCTAATTAATGACCGAGCTAATTCATCCGCCATCAACTATATGTTTCTCATTGTTGTACATATCGGGTATCGATACCAGTGACAGTGTGGCACTCCGCTACATTGGCGGATTTGAAACGTCTCTACCGTTATACACTGTCACTGTATTTCTAAAACAGAAATAAAATTAAAGCAAATATTGGATTTTTTTTTTTTTATTCTCTTTTTCTAAATTGTATTGCGTTAGTTTCAACATTTTATACACAGCTCAAATAAGCGAATGTATTTGATTTATATTCTTTACCTTAATGATAAAATATTTAAAAAAAAAATGAAATATCCAAGTGCTCATTTCAGATTTAGAAAATTAGTGTTAATGCTCAAATGCTGTGTCTTGAGTCTTGACTCGTGTAGTTGCTAGCAGACGAAATCTCTGAACCTTCAACAAAATTTTTGAAAAGATTCTTGTTTTTGTTTTTCTGTCATTTCCTACTTCATAGTTTCTATTTTCCAAGAGCTCTGTCAGTGATATTTAACAAATTGATACAATGAATTCAGCAGTAAGATCATTTTCATTTGCTTTGAATTATTTCAAACAGAATTTAAACTCGGATGGTAAATGTCAAGTATGTCGCTAGTTGCTAGTATCTAATATCTATCTGTTTGATTACTCTTTCTCACCAATAAAACTTTTTCCTACTGGAACAACTGAAATGAATGAAGTTGATGCATGTCCAAAATTCATTTTTAGCCAAGAATCGATTTTGCTCAAGCTGTACATTAATACCTGAAATAGAATAACCCAATTTCTGGTCCAGATTCACTGGTCAGACTCGTAGGGAAAATTCTGGTTATGTAAAGGTACTACTGTCGAAATATTAAACACTGATATTCAAAGAGCATTATTTCTCTGTTGGATTGCTTGTCGGCTAAGTAATGCTGTATCGAAATCATTTGAATCATAAATTGTTGAATTTTTTAGTTCTATTCAGTTTCGTCTGTTAGCTATGATAAATTGTCCTACCAAACAAAAACTATAAGTATTTCAACAATGCATTCAATAAAAGATACGTAGTTTTTATGCTTCTAATCAATCGACAATGAAATTTCTATCGCGCATTCACCTCATTGGGGGTTCCATTTGGATCTCTCACTTTAGAATGTTCGGGTCACGCAGTATTAATAGATGGAGAAAACCTGAAATTACTTCTCAATTTCATTTGCTTTTTTAGTGTCTCCACACTCTCCATCCATAACGGGAATAATTTAAAAGATTAGTCGTGCAAACTTCGGTCTCGATAACTAAGAATACTGCAAATATACTACCTTGCGAATTAAAATTGAGCGTACGAGGACGTCAAACGATGATGTATAGTATCGAAAATCGCCCAACGGAAAGTTGTTACTGTTATTTATTTATTATTTTATTGTCGGTTTTCGCCAAACCCAGACATAATTGATCTTCAAACGCCAAAATGACTGTTGTTGTTCTATTGAAGGACTTTCTTAATATAATTGTTACCATTTAAATTTTGCTCCAATTCGAACGACATAAAAAAATATCAAAACGAATGTCTTAGCTGCCTGAATGTCTTATAGTTGCATTGTGAAATTATGTGTTCAATTTAGAAATCGAATGAGCGAAGAAAGCGAAAGATGTTTTTTCGTGTTATTATTGTGTCCATCTAATCTAATTGCCCTTGAATACATTTTTAATGGCAGTAACGTAATCAATTCGGTTGTGTCTGATACCATCATTATGCAATCGACAAAAAAAGGGAAAGGCGAGCAAAGTTAAATTACATTTCATGCCATCTAGTTGCCGTCATAAAAGCAGCTGATGAACTGTTAATCGTATAGAAAGTTATCACGAAACGATAAAAAAAAATACCGTTTATAACTTATAAGTTACGATAAAAACTAATCTTAGGTATTAATTATTTTAATATATAAACTGATCTAGTCACTCAACTAGGCTACGCATTCAATTGAATTTAAAAGCATCCAATAAGAGCAAATAACTGAGCAGCGAATGGAAAAGATGTGATGGATAACGATATTGGGGAATTTCGCATCCTGAACTCGATCTGTAAAATATGGTGCGTTCATTCGTCTTCTGGGATGGACGGAAGTTGTTGACACGATGTTCT
This sequence comes from Daphnia galeata, assembly GCA_030770115.1. Lineage (NCBI taxonomy): Eukaryota > Metazoa > Arthropoda > Branchiopoda > Diplostraca > Daphniidae > Daphnia > Daphnia galeata. The sequence continues at coordinate 6,753,116 of CM061119.1, forward strand.
CCTTCTAGGTTTTCCATTTCCCTGAAATTTCTCATCTATAAAAAAGGCCATTAATTAACACATATAGTGCACAGAATTTTTTAAAACTTTTTAAATTGTAGTTGCGCCTTAAATGAAACTTGGCTGTTTCTCTGAAACTTCGACGGGATTGTCGAAAACGGTCCAGATGACGATTTGTTGACAGAACGGAGTATAGTCAACGAGCCACTATAGCGATAAAACGATGATGTCTGTTTAGGCAAAAGATCTTTGAACGAAACCAAGTTCGTTAAAATAGTTTCGTCACCCGCCGCATGTACGTCACTCAGTTGATCGATCACAGGACGGACAAATTCATTATCTCTGACTCCAATCTATTGAAATCAAATTTTTATAATACAATGTGTGGAAATTCAATTAATTTTTAAACGATGCACCACCTTGCTGAGAAAAATTCCCAAGACGGCCAAATCATCGGAATGAGCTGTAGCATCGGCGAACGATCCGTATTTAGTGTTATAATGGACCAAATGGAGTTTCTCCAGGGTAGCTTTACATTAATTAGAAATCATGAAATTATATTTATATTTGACACATGAAAACTTAGCTTAAATAACAATACCTTTTAGATCTGATGCGATGTTCACTGCCTTTAGTAGAGTTTCAGTGCTTCATCTCCCCAGTGCAGTTGGAATTGAGCAAATTCCGGCGAATTCGTAGGTGCCGTTGAGTCCGCTACCGCGGTGATGTGGGGAATTTTGTCTTTAGGGAACTTTCTTTGCAGATTGCTGTACATTGCTGTCAACAATTTAAATACAACAATATGAAATGACAATTTTAAACAAAAAATGTTACAATATCAAAGAATATTCACCCGTGTGGCCGCTATTCATCAAAATCATTTTGTCAATGTTGCCGTAGTTGTGGAACGTAAATTTAGGAAAAGCTTTTCTCACAGTCGACCTTGGATGGATGTCAACAGGAGACTGCTGTTTGCCTCCGCAAGACGAACCAGCCAAATCGGCCCAAGCGTCGGAATCGATGTTTTTATTTTTTAAATTTTAATTATCGAATTGAGCTCGTACTTCGAATTGACTGTACTTACTTGCATACCACTTGTTCCAGCTGACGGCTGCCAAAAAAAGACAAATATTTTAGACGTAATTTATTTATTTATTTTTTTTTTACTCGTAATCGCTTTGCAACAGAAAAGTTTAAATGTACCTTTTATTTTTGATTTTCCATAAATCCAATGTTCAAATACCGAACTACTAAGTGTCAGAGATCTCGTCGGCCACCGAAGTGTTCGAAATCGGAACTCCGGTCATGAAAGCCAAGACGAGGACGAAGACGATGAACGTGACAAAACTCGATCGTGACATCTTCGCTATAATTATAAACACAAAATTATAGTCTCCGGGGAGGTTGGGACTTGGGAGTACTAGAAAAAGTAAGGACAACTGCGGAAACTTAACCTTAAAATTACTACTTAAAAAAAATAGATTCTTTCGAATTTTGCCAAGTGTGTTGACTCGTCTTTGACAGAGCTCGAATGAGATCGATAGACACTCATAACGAATGTTAAATACTTTTGAGACGGTTCGCCATTTGCGGTCAACTAGAGGCAATCCTTATCCGTGTTTGATGGTTTAATGTGCCTTTTGCTGACGTTGTAGACAAACTGGAATACAGTTGATTGACCTTCGAAATATGACAAATATCTGATATGACACTTGACAAAATGAGTAAATGAGGTAAATTGGTAAATGAGCCGTGATCGAAATAAATACTGTTTGAGCGGCAACCCCAAATCTGATATCGATTAGTACCGTGATTGGCTTGTGATGCTCGCTTGCAAGGACCTTCTGTAATAGCCATATTAGCGTTGAGACACTCTAATTTCAGGAGAAAAAAAAAATCATCCCACAAAAAGAATGAACAAATCACAGAATGCATTAACAAAAATAAGAAAAAAAAAAACCAAACAAAACAAGAAAGAAAAACAAATGAACAAAATTCGTGTTACCCATATCTGCTAGAAGAAGTAATTGTTGCTTCTCTGTTTAAGCCTTTTCTCTAGCATCAAGATATAACAACTTGGCTTTTAATTTTAAAAAAGTAAAAAAAAAAAAATAATTATCGAGGACTTTGACAGTATGACGCTTAAACTTTTTCTGTGGCAATTAATTAGACTATTGGCTGAAAGATGATAATTTTAAAGCGAACAAAGTTGCACCCAGCTAGGAAGTGTGCCGATCCTCTTGCATTTGAATGGCTAAATATAAAAAGAAATTATTTTAAGGAAAATATTCTTTTGCCAAAATATTCATATTGCCAAAAAAAATGCTTGAATCACCGATTGTAAAATAGATTCCAAATATTTACCGTATCCGATACTGTAACCAAATGTAAACGAAAAGAAATCGTTGAACAATTTGTCTTTTGAAATATAAATAATTAGCATTTCAACCTTGTAACCATCCTTCAATTTGGAAGCGATTTGAAAGCACAAAACAAGGTATAATAAAGACTGATGTTTTATTTCTGTACAATAAATTCCTTGAAAGATAATTTTCTTGGGCGTTGTTGAGGCGGTTGAGGGTACGGCAGTTACGGTTTCTGATTTATTGGCTTCAGTTGCCAAACGAAATCGTTGGCAGTAAAACGATCGGATAAACCGTTCATAGAGTTCAACGGTACGATAAGAAACACCAACAGGCTGCTTAGGTTGTTTACACCACTGGTAAACGATGAAAAAGACAGGTGGAGGTGAGAGATTGCCCTCTCCCAAATGACACAGAGATCTCAAATCAGACAGCACAATACCGTGCTGTGATATTGCTCTGTCCTTCGGGCAGTGTAAAATTGCCAGCCACTCTTCCAGTGGCATATCCAATTAAAATTCGTGAAGTTCACAGTAAGTAAAGTAGACTTTAAGTTCTTTGTGTGTTTGAGAAAACTCTCTCACCAAGAAACTGTGATTCACAGTGTAATTCAAAATTAGACATGGGCACTTTTTCTTTACTAATCACCTTTGCCATAACGGCCATAATTTGGGGTCGACGATAAAAGTGCCGGATCCTTAGAAAAAAATCAATTAAAATCAAACCAGCTTAATGCTGCTCGATTTAGCACATCAGCCCCAACACTCAAAATCTTAACATAATAGAAACGATTTGAATACCCAAGTTTTGATTATGTAGTTGAGACTTGCATTGCTTGCTATTTTGTTTACCTAGAAATTATGTTTATAAACTAAAATACGTGTAATCACTGCGTAATTGTGGTGTGGACAGGTGTGGATGGTCAATCATATTTAGCCTACTTGGTTTTGTAACATGTATAACCAAAACCAAAGCTGTAGACTTCGTAACAACGAATTGCCAAACCGTCTTTTTTACTTTTGTAAAATGTAGACAATAAGACAATCCCGAATCAGAATTTTACAATTTTTTTACTAATCTCTTCTAATTATTTAATTTCTTTTTTTTTTAAATTCTAAATTATATTCCATTTTCTGAAAAGTATATTTGGCAACAGCTGCAACTTCCGTTATGCCTGGTGGCTGGTGTTCTTTTTTTTCTGTATACAAAACATAGCTGCACGAAGTTCTCTACATGTCCTTGGGATTCCACTTTTTCTACTTGATTGAATTACATTTTGACGATAATTTTCAATTGATTTTGAACCGGCGGGTGGAATTGGAATTTCATTTTCTTGCAACAGGAAATTTAAAATCGTTTCCTGTTCTTGGACTTTTGCCTCAAGTCGAGTCATTTTCGTCAACCTAACCATAGTGTCAGCCATTTTCGTTAATTCCCTCGTAAATCGTAGTTGTTTAGTCGCGTAGTTTGGGCGTCTCAGTTTCTGAAGCAAATGTGTTGCTCTCTGTATTATCACTGTATTATCATTAATTCATGGACAACATTTTAACTTGAGTGTTAGTATACTTGTAATTTTTTTCTTCGAACAAACTTTTCTTATCTTATCTGGACAATCAGTCACACTTTGCCGGGGTTGGCTTTGGTTGTCAAGTCTTAGTGTTGCTCATCTTGTTAGTGGCTTCTAAGTCTTGTATCTCTGTGCTTAATCTGTGAGTGTGAGTTTACTTGTCATATTTTTTCTTCGAACAAATTTTTTCCAATTTTTATCTGGACAGTCAGTCACACTTCACAGATCTTGCCGGGGTTGGCTTTGGTTGTCATGTCTAAGTGTTGCTCATCTGTTAGTCTCTTGTATCTCTGTGCTCAATCTGAGTTTGAGTAGACCTGTCATTGTTTTTCTTCGAACAAATTTTTCCTATTTGATTGGGACAGTCAGTCTCATTTCACAGATCTTGCAGGGGTTGTCTTTGGTTCTCAAGTCTTAGTTTTGTTCATCTGTATCTCATAATCATCTGTATCTCATCTTGACATTGTTCATAAAAATTACTTTATTTTCAGGTTTTTTTTAAGCTGCTGTGTTGCATTGACAAGCGTCTTCGTGTCCCTTGAACGGCTCAGCGCCCTCACAAAATGGCCCAGAGACCTGCAGAACAGCAACGTCCCGCTCTTACGTTTCCATGCGCACGTCCTTCGGTTCCTTCACGTATGGTTGCAGGTGGCGAAGGAAGTTTAGGCTGTCCTTTTGGGGTTGATGTCAATCATTTTCGCATTATAACAGATCAGCCTGCCTTTCTTCACCGTTATAAGGTTGAAATCAAATTCTTCCGATCATCAAGACCAATTGATGAAATCCTATTTAGGTCTGAATTTTAAATGATTTAAGTACGTTTTATTGAATATTAACATCTTGTTTCTTCGACAGGAAAATCCTAGCCCAGTTTATTCAAGAACATGAGATATTCCCATTTGAAGTTAAACTTCGTGATAACTACGAACTACGCGAAGATGAATTTTGTGAGGGTCTTAAGCGTAAGCGTATGTTGGACGCTAAAATTGAAGAACTGCGAAGAACTCATCCTCTTCTGACGGAAGTAAGTCCCCAACTCATCTTGATCCAAATTTAAATTAATGACAATTTCATTTAGGGTAAAATTGATGAACTTTATGCAAACCTGGGAGGCAGAAATGTTGAGATTTTTGTTCAGCGAGAGCAACGCATGTATGAGACGAGGCCGATGAGAACGGCTCTATTCCGCTGGGAAATGGAACAAGTTGACTTGATGGCTTTAGCCGACCCATCTTTTCACGGCTACGCCAATGTTGTCCGAAATATCCAGGAGATGGATCCTGACAGCCCGTGGCCTGATGAAGAAATAGATTTTACCACATTGTGGTGTCGTGCCATCCGTGCAACCTGTCGTCAATCGCGATTTTTACTTTGAGATTTCCCTCAACCCCTTCTCGACATTCACGAATTGTTGTTGTTTGGTCGACTAGCTGGAGCTGAACAGCAATCCTCCTGGAGAGCTCGACGGACTTATTCTGTTTCTGTTGCGGCTCCCGGAGCGATGTACAGATCGAACGGGGAATGAACCAACTTAAATTTTACCACGATTCTTCTTGTGATGCTGAGAGCTGGCGCTTGGCTTACGGAGCCTGCTGGGAACCAGTGATAGCCCAATGTAATCTAGCGTGGGATTTCGTTTCACCTCCTTCGAAGGCAAGATAAAACAGAAAAAAAAATAATTACGCAATAAATTGACGTTTCCATTTCTTTATGAATAAGGATCCTAGTCCAGCCTTACCTTTGTGGGATAAAATTCGTCTGCTCCTCCACGGTCGAGTTACGTTATCTGTCAACAATTAACCTTACTACTGCACACATCACTTAATCCATACAACACCACAGAAGAGATGTAACTAACTTAGACCGATTTGGCGATGGACTGGACCAGTGCTAATTTTATCCTTAAAGGTATTCCTGAAAATTTTCTTTTATCGATTTAAAAATAAATGCATTCGAATCGATTCCACTAGGCGAATTCAATGTCTATGTCCGAACGGCATCCAAGTACGATGATTGTCGTCTTTTGCATTTACCTCGACTGAAGCTGAGCATCGGATTGACTTGGCATTGTTTGGCCGATCCAAACGACCATCTTGCTGTACAACCCTGTGCTCCCAACCGAATTCCAGAGTACTCGAGCAATCAGGAACACGATTCCTATCGCGCTTTCAGATCGCAAAGTGTGACATTGGCAGTTTCATTGGAAACAAAAGCTAGTGGCAGCAGTTCAATAAGTAATAGCGCGGCAGAAGTGCATGCCCTTGTATACGGCTCCACTTTACGATGGCTTGAGAATCTGAAATTCATCCTTTCGGAAGTGTCGAGACCAACACGACGGAGGCCATTGAATAAAACACCAAACCACGAAAAGGTCAGCTTTCAAGACACTATAAAGCAGTCCGTTTGGCGCTTAGCCTTCATCGCTTCCACATCTACTATTGGTATGCTATGGTGTGGAATAAAAATTGCCAATTCGTTATATTAACTTGTATCTCTTTTAGGATGTCTGCATCAATGCAACGTGGGTTCGAGTTTATTTGTGGACGTTTAACACTTAGTTCCGAACATGGTTTGCGCCTTGTTGCTCTGGAAGACGGACTCAAGCATCGTCCGAGAGCTGACTGGTCTATCGTCTTTTTAAACTGTGAACTCAACGAAGCAGAAGTTTGGCTTCAAAGTGCTCTGGGTTGTTTTTTTCTCGTCTAATTGCTCAGCCGAACTTGCAAGTAATTTAATTTTTTTTAATTTGTAGGTTCTGATAGTGATGATAACGCCGAGCTAAATGTGTCCTTACGTCAACCGATGGAAAAATTCTACTTTTTGAGCGTCCAACAAGTCTCTTACGGACGTGAAGCGGTCCTAACACCACCCTTTGTAGCTCCTGGAACAGCTTCCATTGTACCCACCCACAGGTTGGTGGTGCAAGATTTAAGAGCCGCATGGACCAAGAGCAACCGTCAAGTGGCTTTTGCTGTGTATGATTCTTGGGTCAAAGCGCAAGTGTTAAAGAAAAATCTTTCATCTGAGGTGATGAAACTTCTCCGAATGTCCGAATCCAGCGTTTCACCTATGAAGCCACGATCTTCCGCTCGTATTGCTACAGAAGGTGCCCAACCAACACCTAGTGCCTCGAGTACTAGTTCCGCAGCAACATCTACTGCACCTTCAACACCCGTAGCAGATTCTATGCTGCAACAGCTCTTGGCCGACCATCGAAATGTTGTGTTTAGTGAAGACCTCAGTTCTACTGGCAGTCGACCAGCCGTTACTGGAACTAGTACCAATGAAGGGCAAGAAGGAGTTCACTTAAACTGGTTAATTGAGCTTGTTAATAGTCAGGTAATTTTCAATTTTGTACCAAATTAGAAACTGAATCTAAATCTAGATTTAAAATCTTATTTTCATCTTAGGTGTTGTTGAAAGGAGGCGAAACCAAAGGATGTATCATATTGGCAGCCTCTCATGCCAAAATCCTGCAAAGACTTCATCCTCCCGTTTGGCGTGATAGAAGCTTAGTCTCCAAGACTTCATGGATCTGTTCACTTGACGGAATGCAGTACTTTGCAACCATTAGTGCCGGGGAACAAGATGCTCTTGACGAAAATATTCTTTGGCTCAGTACGGATCATATTGGTAGCGCCGCTAGAGCAGAAACCCAAGCTCCATCATCGCTTGATTATCTTCCTGACATGGTCGGAAGCGGCCAGAGCGTTGAAGGTGTAATCTCAGAAACGGTTGGCGGATGCGACTCGTCAGCTCTCCAACTGCAAAGAATCATTTCTCGTTGTAATTGTGAAATTGTATTTGTCAGCTACGGACAAAACACACTAGATTTTGATCTTGATCACGATCTAGAGGGACTCATGGACATCCCACCTCCGCCCAGCGATGATGTCATGGATTTGTGGGCACAACGAGAACAGCCGGTCGATTCATTCACTCTGACACATCACGATCTTAATATCTGCACCAACTCCCTCCAATATGAGATGTTGCTAGACGTCATTAATAACCTATTGCTCCATGTCGATCCTCATCGTAAAGAAGCCAGTGAGCGATTACAGAGATTACGCTTCCAACTACAGTTGTCCAGTACAGAGGATCTAAGACGACCAGTTCAACAAATTCAAAATCAACTACGTTCCCTGATCTCTCAGTTAAGACGCTTGGAGAAAGATACGTTTATGCTCCAGCGGGCTTTAGCCGAAGATCCTTCAAATGCTCAGTTTATAGCCGAATTTGACTCACTGGAACGCAAAGTGTAAGTTGTGACTAAATTGAATGCTAAAATTCAGCAATCTCATTTTGTTTGTGTTTTAGATATGAATGTAAAGAGCAGTTGAATGCGGCAAACGAAGAGCTTGCGATGATGGTTTCTTGTCTGAAAGAGGCTCAATTAACAGCTCATCAACGTCTTCAAGCCGACAAGACTGACAGAAGCCGACGGCCAACTCGGAATTGCAGATGTCGTCTTGACTAATTTTCTGTACGTCAACTTAAGAGATGATTGATGATTGATTGTTTCTATTCTAAAGGTTTGTCATTTTTAGGTACAATAAATTGTCTAAAAGTGATGATGCCTGTGAGCATTTGCTGGAAATTGGCTATGTCAGCTTGGCCAATCTTCTACCCAACCAAATTTACAAGCAGGTTATCGTACCGACTGAACTTAACCGCAATATGCCAGTTGATCGACAGGTTTATTTTTATTTTTGTATTTCCTAAAATTGTTTTTTATCGCTTCTTATTTTCCTACAGGTTGCTGTGCGTATGTTTTCGAGGGATAAAGCTCCCATCGGAGGTGTTTGTTTCAAAGAAATCTTTGAAGTTAACGTCGTTCCTTTCACATTCGGTAATTGAGAAGTCAAGCGAGGGTTCTAATTTTTTAAATACTGATGAAATTTCTATTTGACAGCCATGACATATCAGTTTTTCAAAACAATGATGCGCTTTTGCTTCCCTGAAAAGGATCCTGAAACTTTAGACGGCGAGGGTTAACATTCAGAGTCATCAACCGTGTCACGCAAAGGAGGAGGGAAACATTTCAGCAATGTAAATAAGACTAAACGAGGCAAAGAATCGAGTTTCTACGTTCCTATCAAAGACGATGTGGAGAAAATGAAGGTTTGCAATAGTTTTATGTTGTTAAACGAATAATTCTAAAGCGGTTCTCCAGGAAAGAGCTGAGAAGAATAAATTGTTCATCTACATCAAAATTCCCGAGGTCCCGGTCAAAGTTTCGTATAAAGGAGGCAAAGAGAAGAACATCGAGGACGTACACGAATTCTTCTTGGTTGTTCCCACACTTGAGTATCATAACGTTACGTGGACTTGGTTAGATTTATTTCTGGCCATGAAAAATGATTCCAAACGTGTTCTTCTCTCGCAGGTTTGAGAATTGCTAAATTTTATCAAAATGCACATCTACCTTTGCAGTTTGATTTTCAATTTATTTCTTTAGGCAATAAAGCAAAAGCTTCAAATTCGACCTCGTTCCCATGTCGAAGAGGGCGGGACACCACAGGAAGAAGACAAAGCGCGTCTACTTTTGGGTGGACTATCGATGGTGAGAGGCTTTAAACAAACACGAGACTTAATTAGACGGTGCAGGCTTATAAGAATTTAATCATGATATTTTTTTTTTTCATTGTAATACGTAGCCCGGTGATGCACGTTCGAGTAAGAGAGGGGGATTCTGGAAACCATCGAAATGATCCATTTCTAGGTTACTTATAATTTCTTAAATTTTTGTCCCTGAATCTTAAATTATTGTGATTTTCACTTAAGTTATTGGGGCATTGGGAATTATTTTGCTTGTTGAGAAATAAAACGAAATTTGAGTCATATTTTTTTAGCAATGTTGTACTTGTGTTTATTTCAACTTGACAAACATTCCAACACTTTTCACTACTAGCGACTACTGGCGATGCTACAAATTCATTAATTGGTATTGCTCACTGAGGTGATATTTAACAATGCAAAGGTTTTTCGGCAGTCTTTAAGGTATATAACCTGAAACTTATAAATCACTGAACACGAGTGTTATTAACTCAAGATCTTCAATTAGAAAGATATAAAATATTCGGTATTCTTCTGGCGTGGTTGATGTTGGAAGTTCTTCAATTAGTAGCTAAATTTATAGACTCCAGCCAAATAGACGATAGTGAAGTAACAGGCTTTACAAGGAGTTCGGATAAGTTAGCTGGACGGAAGAAGTCTAGACGATGACTTTAAAAAATAAAAGCGTGCATGCATAACTACAATTTGAAAACGACTATTTTTTTTTTCAAACTTACAAATCAGGATTTTCAATTGTCCTTGAGGAACAGGATAAAGGGCTTCGTATTTTCTGTTAGCTCCACTCCCGTGTATCGCATAAGCGTTGATTTTTGTTACATTCGGCGGCAGGTAATTGGTTGGAATGATGGCTCGAGTGCTCGACCTTGCCAATTACCGGTTTCAGTACGTTCGATGACTTTATAATCCAAGGGTAAACTATGACAGATCGCTTTGTGGACGCCATTTAACAACAAAACTATATGTTGGCCCCACTTGTTTTGTTTAATAGTACGGTGGTAAATTCTTTGAACAAATTATAAAACGATTACATTCTCATGTTTTAACTCACGGCCCAAGTTCAATCTCGACGTACTGATTGTCGTCGTTTGCCAAGAACAATTCTATGACTGAAAACGATTAGACATATTAATAGCTTATGTTAAATAATGGTATTTACATTTTTGCGCAAGACGAAAATATACATTAGTTATTCAAATATAACCTTCAAAATCCCAAAGACCCATGAATGGTTCACCCGCGACACCGCCTGGGTTCGGAGGATCGTTGAAAAATTTCCCTTCGACATTCATTTGAAAGCTATCGTCGTTAAGTGATCGCAATTCAATAGTGGCAGGTCGATGAGTGAAAGGCTTATCATCCCTGAAATACATCATGTACTGTTATTTAAACCAAATGATCTAAAGATAAAATTTACTTAACAAATAAAACCGTTTGCTTTTATTACCAAGTTCGTCCTATTGAAAATCTCATTGCAAATGATAAACTGGTCCTAAAATTCAAAACAGATTTTTATTAGAATTCATTTTACAGCAAGCTCAGTCTATTGAGTTTTTACTAGTGATGTTTCGTTAGTGGAATTTTGAAACGTTAGCGTTATCCGTTAAGTTAACGAACACCTAAAAAGGACCGTTAACGGACTTTTTACGTTATCCGTTTAAGTTAATTTACCATCCCTGCGCAGTAGTTTAGTGGAATTTCGAAACGTTAGCGTTATCCGTTAAGTTAACGAACACCTAAAAAGGTCCGTTAACGGACTTTTCACGTTATCCGTTAAAGTTAACGAAACATCACTAGTTTTTACTAGCGACCATGTAAAATACGGTAGTGGAATATTTCTTTAAACGTATCTAATATCGACACAATTTAAAAACTAGCGATGCATACCCGAATAGCAGAAAAGTAAAGATTTGACGTACGACCAGATGACTCGCGGCATTTGCTTTGTAATATAAATCATTGTTCCCGTAATAAAAAGCTAAATATTTTTATTTAAAGCTGCACTAGTGATAAAAAATGATTATGATGTTCGGTAAAAGTGTAGGAGAACTACCCATTTTACTTTACTTTTACAACTCTTTACTACACTTTACTTCTAAATTACTTTATTTTACTACAATCTTACTATACTTTTACTTCTCTTTCACTTTACTTTCTACTACTCTTACTTTACTTACAAATGTGAAGTAAAGTTTAAAGTAAAGTGAAGTGACATCAATGTTTGATTGTAGTAAAATGAAGTAAATTAAAAGTAAAGTGTAGTAAAGTCTTAACAATACCCAAACTAATTTTCACAATTAAGTAAAGTAAAGTAAAGTTTCTAAGGAAAACAAAAGTGGCCAAAAAGCTTGCAACTTAATGAATTAAAGTAAAGTAAAGTATCATTAGCCTAATTTTACTGCATAATAAAAAAAAATCACAACTACAACAAAAAACAAAGTCATCAAAACACTTGAACACAGGTGAAAATAAATACTTACTCCAATGTGGAAAGGCAACGCTATATCTATCCAAAAATTCCACAGTGAGAGAGAGAGCACACAAAACACCTTGCTGTTCCTTCGAAGAATGCATTGCTATCGAATGAACAGAGATTTTTCCCTCCATTTCAACCGGAACTGTGTTGCCTTGCAACAAACAATTGAACAGGTTAAATTACTACACAATTTTTGCCTAATATCAGAGCTATATACTTAGTAAATGACTATGGTAATATCATTTCACTAGTATTTTCCTTCTAGTATCTCTTAATTTAAACAGTATTAAACTAAAAATTTCTATTTCGAAATTTTTTCGAATTTGGACTCGATACCGATGCATCGATATTTTAAAAGCGTGGGAAAGAAGGGGTTGAGAAAAATAAAAAATGAAAAACATTGACGTAGGTCGAGAATTGGAAATATAATCACTAGTATTTTCCTTATCATATTTGTTAATCTAAAAATGTTTAATTTAAATGTTTATTATTAGAAATTATGTTTCAAAATTTGGACTCGATATCGATATTTGAAAGCGTGGGAAAGAAGGGTTGAGAAATATTCAACAACCTTGGTGTAGGTCGACAATTGTCAACAGCCAATCATAAGTTTTCTGGATCTTTCAGTCAAAACAAGTATCTGATCTTATACATGTTGTTTTAAATTAAATATCCAGTTTTTGTTACGTGCGCCCACGTAAAATTGAATGCGGACAGACGTTGAAGGTATAATGTTGCAATCTTTTATTTGAAATGGATTTTCAGTCAGACATTTTGCGCAAGTATAGCAAGCAGTTTAATGCAATCGAAAAGAAATTGAGACGATTTCAACCAGGAGTAAAAGTAGTATTTGATAAAGGACCATTAAATTGGCACACTATCGAGTTAATTACTATTGTGGCGCACCGGCGCCAAAGGAAAAGAGAAGCGGCACCGTGGCAGCGAAAAGCAGACGAAAACGAGGAAGAAGAAATGGCAGTGGCGATCAAGATTCTGAAACGGGTAGTTCTGTCTTTTCGCTGTGCTAAAAAATAATAAAACTCTTTTCCGGATTCAATTCAATTTGTTCCGTGTCTCATTTCGTCACCACAAAACAATATTACGGACCCGTCCGTCACATTGGTGCCGAAACCCATTTGACGAACAATTCAGGTGACAAGTGTGAAACAGCATAAATCCCGCAAGGTGTGTCCAATCTACTTGGCGGCCGTTTTATCTGTGGGTTATAACGCTACTAGCCACCAAGTTCACAATCGTAAGTTGCAAACTTGTTGAAATCTATGTAAATTCGAACAAATGCATAAAATGTCGGTTGCAAAAAGCCATCTTGGGCGGCCATGCGCCACGCGGAACGTTTCGAACCCCACCTCCGCGCGAACAAAATTTCCTTACCCCCCCCCCCCCCCCCCCCCCCTTATCGATAAGGCACAAAAGAATAGAACATTTTTCTTTTTTCGAACTCTGCCTTTTCGCAACTACGTTCGCGTCCCCATATTCTTTAAATTTTATGTTCCACTACGATTAAGTTTTATTTTTAACTTGTTTAAAGTTTATTTAATGTTTATTTAAAAGTTTTCTTGCCTGTTCCATTCAATGAAAGGGTAACAGCGGCGTACCGAACTAGAGGTATATCACCATATAGCTCTAGTTGAATAATCCGCCACGTAACGTTCATATATCTCCATCGAACTAAAATTTTCGGAATCGTTATTTTAACGGTTAACTATTCGTACAAACTAAACAAACTCGAACTTTTTCGCACTACATTTAATCGAAATTTACTTTTTCTCGAACAAAAACAAAATATGCTATTCTTTCGTTAATGCCCCTTTTACGACAACACTAACGAGTCTTTTCATTATTTCAGTTTTTCTTTTTCGAACAAGTCGAACGACAAACTGAATAAAATACGAACAACAACAAACGAAAATTACAACATCGTACGTTTAAATTTTATCCAGCAATCGAACCACACTTAATTTAATTTTTATCGTTAGATATCAGTCGAGCTTCCAATATCGTTTCATACTCGCTAATTTCCAAGCATGGCCGACGACGACCACGATGGTTTGGTGGACGCCCAGACTCTGTTTGCCGCGCGGACGACAGCGAAGCGCAAACACACCAACACCGTTAAACGAGCTCGAACTTTAATAGTTAACGCTGCGTCTCGCGTGGACCTCGAGGCCTTTATGCCGACGCTGACGAATGCCCTCAACGAACTAGTCGATATACACGAACGTTACGTGGCCGCTGCTGAACTTGACGCTGAAGAACAGGAGGCCGCTGAAACGTACTTGCAAGGAATCCAGCAATTGCATAATACTTGCGTCGAAGCAATCAATCGCGTCCGTCAAGTAAGAGTTGGTCGCCAGGGATGGAACGTGTCAAACAGCGGCCTTGTACCTAATCGTCCTAATCCACGCGACAAACAACCGGAATCGCTCAGCAATATCATTCCGCCTCACGATTCGGCGAGTGATATTCAAAAGACTGAACTGCTAGATCACAACGGCCATTTAAGCGCACCTAATGAAAAGCTTGAACCTACTGATCAATTAAAGGCAGCGCATTCATGGTACAACGGTTAAGATGTCGAACAGTAGACCTCGAGTCCCACGGTTCGATTCCGGGCTAGGGAAGATGTCATTTCGCTAAAAAGTGGCGATCAAGATTCTGAAACGGGTAGTTCTGTCTTTTCGCTGTGCTAAAAAATAATAAAACTCTTTTCCGGATTCAATTCAATTTGTTCCGTGTCTCATTTCGTCACCACAAAACAATATTACGGACCCGTCCGTCACATTGGTTGCCTTGCAAAGATTTAATTTGTTACTTTATTGAACAAGGTTATATAGTAAATTCTCTGCTGAAATGTCCATCGTGTAAATGTAGTGGCAAAATTGTACTCGTAAATTCTAAAGCATCAGTTGATGAGTGCACTTATAAATGCAACAACAAAATTAATGGCCGACGTGCAAAAAAAATATTGTCACACTAAAATTTCAGTGCGCTCAAAAACATGGTTTTACGATTCAAAAATGTAGGTCTCAGAATTGTTCAAATTCTGCTATCTCTATTGGCACAACTACAAACAGAGCGATATAATACGCGAGCTTGGCATTAGTAACAAAACGTCTGTAAAATATGGGAAGTTCTGTCGCAAAATTGCTATTGATTTAGCAACAATCGACCCTTCGAGTGAAAAAATTGGGGGCCCAGGAAAGGAAGTGGAAATCGATGAGAGTGTTATGGAGAAACGTAAGAGTAAACTTATATTATAAAATAAAATAGAATGAGACTTAAATGAATTATTTGTTGACCTCGTCTTTTCTTTTAGGAAAATATAAAAGAGGAAGATTAGTCAAGGAGCAGTGGGTTTTTGGTGGAGTCGAACGCGGTACAAATAAATGTTTTCTCGTTAAGGTCCCTAATCGAACAAGATCAACACTTATTGAAATCGTGAAGAAATATATCCTTCCTCAGACTACAATTATCTCGGACTGTTGGAAGGCCTACGATACACTCCCGTAAAAGATACAACTTTAATTTACTACACTTCATTTATTTTATTGGCATTATTCATAAAAGGGACCATTGCGACTACAAACACCAGAAGGTTAATCACTCTAAAAACTTTAAGGACCCTGAAACTGGGGAGCATACGAATACCATCGAAGGTTACCAGAATATTATAAATTTACAAAACTAAAAATTAAACAGTAATTGATTATATATGGCAGGATTATGGCATTTAGTTAAATTGTTTCTTCCTTCCACTAACAGAAGCCCAAAGTACTTGATGGGTTATTTGGCTTTGTATATGCTCCATCGAAAATGGAAAAGCAATGACGGATTTTCTTTATTTATGAAAGAGGCCGCAAAACTATCGGCCGGAATTTACGATCTTGACGATAAGGAATCTGAAAATAATGATCCTGACATAGATTCTTCATTTGATTCCGATTCTGAGAAAACCGCGGATGAAAGTTCAGAATCAGATGGGGAAAACTATTCTGAATCCGAAATCGATAAAGTTGATTCTGATAGTGCGTCTGAAGAAAAAGACCTCTCTACATCCTCAAATTCGAAAGCTGAATCCGACTCGGAATTCGAAAAAAAAAATGTTGATACCTCTGATTCTGAAGTTACGCAACATAAAGAAGATACATCAGATTCTGATATATGAACATAATTTTGCCTAAACTGTGGTCAGTTTGTATTTGATTTCTGCGTAAACTGAATGTATTAAACGGAAGTGGATTACACAACTTATTCGTCTTTATGTATTCATGGAATGTATTCAACGGAAGTGGATTACACAACTTATTCGTCTTTATCATCATTTCCTGGCTCGGGTTCTTCCTCCTCTCGGGAATCTCCTCCATCTCCTCGTCCAGTTTCTCTATTTTCTTAGACGAACGGCCTTGGTTATTGAACACTTGTTTGATTCCGTTGATAATCCATTTTCGAAGAACGGCACCAGCAACAGGGAGACCGCTCCAATTATTTAGCGCTAGACCTTAAATTATTTATAGGGAATTACATTTAAAAATCAGGATAATATACAGAACTAAATTGTTTAGTTACTCATAACGGCATCTTTATCAGCATCATCCATTTTTGTCTTTAAATCCACTCCCCTTTTGGCTGCCTGACCTGACCACTTAGTTTTCTTCAAATAGTCATCTGGGAATCCTGCCTTCATGACATCGTCAACATACTTGGACACGCTGTACATCATTTCCAACTCTTTTTGCTGAGTTACGTTTAAATTAAGTTTATTTTGTAGGGCCTTCTTGTGCACTTTCTTAATTCGTTCACTCTCTTCTTTTGCTTTACGTCGATAGATTTTCTTTTTATCTTTAGAGATATTGAATACTTTTCCTGCCTGCATATATACAACGACTATATAAGTGTTTAATGAAGACACACAAGTTACTAAACTTACGGATTCGGAGAATTTTACTTTGTCGGAAGTACTTTCATTTTTTTCAGTGTCATCTCCATTGTCCAATACGTTTTGTCTTACAGGAGAAGACCCACTTGACACAGATTTATTGTTGTCGATATTTATATCAGTGTCCATATTTACATCAAAATGTAGTTCAGCTTCTGACCCGTCACTTAACGTTTTCTTACAAGAGTACCGACAACAATATTAAATATATTCGCGAATTTCATAAAACTTTGAAATACCTTGCCGCTTTCCAAAGCAGATTCTAGTAGAGAGATCTTGAGACGGAGGGCTTCATTTTCATTGCCTAAAACTACGTTTCGTTGAGATTCTTCTTGCAACAAATCAAGAGTTTGCTGTAATTTTAATTCAACTGAATTTTTATTCTTAGGAGGCATTGCATAGAAAACGAACGACTATTCCCACAAAATAACTTAAAACCAGATACTTGTTTTGACTGAAAGATCAAGAAATCTTATGATAGGCTGTTGCCAATTCTCGACCTACACCAATATTTTTGAATTTTTCTCAACCCCTTCTTTCCCACGCTTTCAAATATCGATATCAAGTTGAAATCTTGAAACATAATTCCTAATAAATTAATAATAAACGTTTAGATTAATCATTTTTACATCAAAAAAAAAATAAGGGAAATACTAGTGATTATATTGCCAATTCTCGACCTACACCAATGTTGTTGTTTTTTTTTTTTCTCAACCCCTTCTTTCCCACGCTCTTGAAATATCGATATCGCTCGGTATCGAGTCAAAATTTGAAAAAATTTTGAAGTAGAAATTTTTAGTTTAATACTGTTTAAATTAAGAGATATTAGAAGGAAAATACTGGTGAAATGATAATACCAGTCATTTACTAAGTAAATGGCTCTGATATTAGGCAAAAAATTGTGTAGTAATTTAACATGTTGCATTGTTTGTTGCAAGGCAACACAGTTCCGGTTGAATTGGAGGGAAATATCTCTGTTCATTATTCTATAGCGATGCATTCTTCGAAGGAACAGCAAGGTGTTTTGTGTGGTCTCTCTCATATTTTGGAATTTTTGGATAACGTTGCACTTTCTCAGACGAATAAGTATTTCTTTTACCTGTATTCGAGTGTTGTTGATTTTGTTTTTTGTTTTTTTGTAGTTGTGATTTTCTTTTGATTGTGCTTTGCAGTAACATTTAAGCTAAGATTACCTTTTTGGGGGAGAGTTGCGATTTTATTTTGTGCAGTAAAATCGAGGCTAAGATCGTTTTTGTTTTTTTTTGTAGTTACAATTTTTATTTTTTTTTAGTTGGTTATTATGCAGTAAAATTTTAGCCTAAGGATACTTTACTTTACTTTACTTGTGTTGCAAGCTATTTGGTCACAAAAAAATTGCTTTTGAAACTTTACTTTACTTTACTTTATTGTGAAAATTAGTTTGGGTATTGTTAAGACTTTACTACACTTTACTTTTAATTTACTTTATTTTACTACAATCAAACATTGATGTCACTTCACTTTACTTTAAACTTTACTTCACATTTGTAAGTAAAGTAAGAGTAGTAGAAAGTAAAGTGAAAGAGAAGTAAAAGTATAGTAAGATTGTAGTAAAGACCCTGAAATTTTCTCAATCCCGTATTAGTTTCTTTCACACCCGCATTGAGTGACGGCGCTGCATTTTGTATTCTCTTATTAGGAAAGTGAAGCGCCACGTCGCTCAATGCGGTGAATGAAACAAACACGGCTATGAGAAAATTTCAGGAAATATGGGCTGTATATAAAATCTAATAACTTTAAAACTAATTCCCCCTCCCGAAAATCTTTTACTGTGTTTGTAGAAGAGAATATGCTTCTTATTCGTCGTTATTTGGAAACATATTCGTATTTTTTATTTATTATTCGATTCAACTGATTTATTCATCTTATTTTTATTCAAATAAAACTTTTCCTTATTCGGAGGAACACTGAGAAAATGACCTTAGTCAAAGACGATGAAAAAGAGACTGAAGCTCAAATCATGAAAAAGTGAAGAGCTTCGTGCATCAACTTGGGGAAAACCGCGCGTAGACGTAAGAACGTTGCTATTTTCGCGGAAGACCTTGCTACATTAATGACATTTAAGGAATCAAGACTAGCCTATACTAAGAATTTGATGAGGCAGATGCCTATCACGTGAAAAAATGAAGCATTTTGAATACGACGAACTCAGTCAAGGTCGAAAAGGAGAAATTTCCGACATACACCCGGCGGCAAAATATACGAAACATATTACTCTTCGATAATACTTTCTAGATAAGCGATATTCTTGATTTTTTCGGATGCTTGATGTGCAGCTTTTCGCTGGATCCGTCCTGAGGCGCGCCTGGTTTCTTCTGTTACGATTTCAGGATGCTTACTTAATTCAGCGTTCGAGCGTTCGGTCACTTCAATTGGATAGAGTTTATTGATGGGGCGATTTGTTCGTCCGTTCGCTGTTCTGATCTCGGCTGATCGAACAAGTCCGTCAGCTCCTCTTGTAATCTTCTCTACGATGGCCAATTTCCAGTTTGCTCTCTTTTGATCACTCTGAATTTGTACTACGTCTCCGACTCTGATAGTTACTTTCATTGATCCTTTTGTTTTTTGATGATATTCACGGAGAGATGGAATGTAAATCTTGCTCCATTGCCTCCAGAAGGAGCGTAGTACGTTCTGTGTTTTCAAATAGGCTTTGGTCAACGTCAGCGGCTGAATAGCTGGGGCTCCACATGCAGGATCTTTCAGCTCTTCTTCAGCCTCATAATGATGCGGCAAGGTGGTTAGACGCTGTCCATATAGCAAATGTGATGGGGTCAACGGCTGAATTCCATTGACATCTGATGGAAGTCTTGTCAAGGCACGATCGTTGAGAATTGCTTCGATTTGAGTTACCACCGTCTGGAGTTGGACAAAGCTTAGTAGAGTCCGACCAACCATTTTACGCAAAGCTGTTTTTGTTAGAGAAATTAATCTCTCCCACCATCCTCCATACCATGGTGCTCCCTTCGGGATGAATCGCCAGATTGTTCTCATGCTAGCAAGTTCTTGTTGGACCTCTGTGTGGTCGAATAATTTGATTAAGATACTTGCGGCATTCACGAATGTCGATCCGTTATCAGAATATATAATTCTTGGATTCGGGTGATGACCCGTAAAACGTCGTAACGCATTAATGAAGGATCCGGCCGTCATATCGTCAACAACTTCCAGGTGCATAGCACGAGTGACACCACAAGTGAATATTAAGATGTATGCGGATATTATAACGCCTTTTACTCGAACATGGATTGCTCCGGTGTAGTCTACTACTGTCACAGCGAAGGGGTAGTTTTCTTGAATACGACTGGACGGCAACGGAGCAGGATCCAGATATTGAAACGATGAGCCGGAATCTCGTCGACACTTTGAACATTTGCGATAAACAGACTTGACTTGAGATCGCATTGAGGGAATCCAATATTGCTGAATGAGATGGGAAATTGTTGAGTCTATTCCATAATGGAAGATTCCCCCGTGCACTGATTTAATGATGAGTTGTGCTAGAACAGAGTTTTTTGGAATGAGAATCGGATGCTTTGCTTGTTCGGACATTGCTGCGTTCTCAAGACGTCCTTTGCTTCGAATGATTCCTTTTTCATCCAAGAACAGATCGAGTTGTGATACTAGGGCTGGTCTCCAAGCCTTTTTCTTGGATTCTAAATAGTCCAGCTCATCACGCAGGTGTTTCCGTTGAAACAAGCGAATCCAAATAGTTTCCGCTTTCTGAAGTTCCACAGCATTTAAAGCTTGACGATTCCATGATTGCCTCGTTCTGTCTTTCTTTTTAATATTCGTAAGAAGACGATGGATTTGGGCAGTAATTCGCAGCAACATTTCCCAGCTGTATTTCGATGGGTCGATGACATTCCCGATTTCTTTCTCGGCCACCTCTTTCTTCGATGAGACGGTGAGTTGAGTACTTGATGACGTTTTTAAACTGGCTGACCGACCAGATGGGCCACATCTTGCGATGGGTGAGCCAATGTGGACCGGTACACCAGAGTTCAGAGTTTTTGAATTCCGATAGTGTAGCTCCTCGCGACAAGATATCCGCGGATTATCTTCTGATGGCAAATACCGCCATGTAGCGGCATTTTGCTGGTTGAACTCTCTGATCTTTTTTACGCGATTGGTGATAAATTGGCGAGGGTGCCCTTCACATTTTGAGATCCAAAAATGAACGATTTGGCTATCACTCCAGAGAAAGATTTTCATCCGAATGCCGTTCTTCTTAAAGGCTGCGATGATGTTCGTGGCTAGAAGAGTGCCGAGATAGGCGGTCATTAATTCCGCTTCTGGAATTGAGATCTCTCTCTCTCCTTCCCGCTGGATATCCTTAATAGGAGTGATGCGTGATTTTGCCATTACAAATGCAGTTCGCTCTTTGTAGCAAAGGTATGCGACTGCGCCATACGCGCGTCGACTCGCGTCGCAGAACACATGTAACTCTTGAACGGCGTCCTTTGATCCGAAATAGGATCTTTGCAACGACATCATCTGGTCGTTGACTGCGACGTTTATCGAATCTACAATCTCGTTCCACCTTTTCAGGTGTGGTGCAGACAATTCGTCGTCTAATTTAAGGTCAGCGACGCAGATATCTTGGATCAGAATTTTCGATGATGTACTCAAGGGTGCGTAGAACCCAAGAGGATCATAGAAGGCTCCGTTCCCTTTGAGGACATCTCTTTTGGTGACGACATCGGCTGCTAATAGATGAGGTGGTTGGACATTAAGCGTATCTTCCTCTCGATTCCAGATCAAACCGAGAGTTTTCGAAAAACGCGATGGGTCCCCAAATAAACAAAAAATTACTATTCGTTCGTTCATATTAATCTTCTACAAACATAAAGAACGCTTTTCATTCCGATTGGTAAATACCATTCACTAATTTCAATGAAAAAAAAAAAACAAACAAATAGAATATGAGAGAAGAAAAACGTACCATATCCATTTCTAATTAGCTTTAATAGTCAGTGTAAATATTCCCTCAAAAGCGAGCACCAATAAGGTAATAATGAGATTGACAGTTACCAATAGGCAGGATCTTCCTTGATGGTCGTGACTCTCCATATTGCTATGAACGTAAGAGAAAAACCCTTCAACTGTCTTTTAATCGAAAAATGATTTTTTTTTCTTTTCTGTGTTGTAAATAGTTCCAGGCGGATGTTAAACAGAACGATTATCTGTTAATTATATTACTTACCAATAAATCCGTTTCCTGCGAAAAAGAGACGTGTCAAAATAGCTTTCAGAACATCCAACTACTTTGCCGATATCTGTCGATCAATTTCACAACAAATTAAAAAATAAAAACCAAAACAAATAAACCCGCGTTTAAGGCGATGCTTGCCTATTTGGAGTAGGATACAGGATCGCGAACAGCAATAGGTTGAAGGCTGGCTAAACACTAAACAGGTCGCAAAACCAAACTTTCATTTTGCTTGAACACTTAACAGTCTTATAACAATGAAATTCACAAACAACTTCACAACCATAAAGATGCGATCGTCATTAATTTAATCGAAACGAAACGAAGAGCAGTTCTGTTGAATTCAGTAGATTACTTCGAAGACGACTAAACATTCCGTTGTTGCTAATACTAAAATAGTTTTTTTTAGTCAAACAGATCGCAAAGCCCACAGAATCACAGACGACAAACTTCCGCGCCGCCGCAGTATCTAACATAGAGCCCATGATATGGAAAAATCCTTCTAGGTTCATTATCTTAACTGCTGTCGGAAAAAAAGCTTCTGCAAACTATTTAATTAAGGATAGATTTAGGAAGCTAAACTATTCCAAGATTCTTCATGTGTTCACATTTTTACAAAGAGAGCATAAATTGTGTCACACTAGCAAGCCGAATAGAAAACGCTTAAAATTTTCATTTTTTTCTAATTCGCGTCGTGTCTTGAATCTTGATTATGTACGATAGACTTTAAAATTTAATCCGAGCTAGGGAATGAATCAAACCAGTTTGACTGTTTTTAGTAAAATGATTTATTACATGACATGGAAATCATTTGATGTCTCGTTGGTCCGACTATCATCGACGCATTCGAGCGCATAATTAAAAAGCTACACGATGGGATTTTCTCTACTTTCAATTCAGAAAAAAAAAATTTGTTGCTGACATCCTTGTTGGCTATATTAGCGAGACTTTTGAAAGCGTGATGTGTGCCACCTTGGCAGCTGCTATGACATCAAACATTTACTTTGAAAGTATCTGAGGATAGACACTTATTACGAGGCACTTAAATTTCATTAACAAATTATTTGGGGACGAAGAGCAATAAAAAGACTTAGTTTTCTGCTTCATTTTCCTCGTCATCTTCATTAGCAGGTTGGTTGAGGAGAACTTAACCGAGCCGAAAAGTTAAAAAAAAGAGTTTTTGTATTTCTTTTTCTTGCCCCAGGCTATTCATTTAATAATCGCCAAAGTCTGCATCGTATTATCCTCCGTAATTGTCGTATCCGCCGTATTTCTGTACCCACCGTAATTGTTGTAACCGCCGGTTGATCGATTCCAAATAGAAATCCCAGTTCATTCCTAGTTTTAATAATAAATTCACGTGCAATCTATTTCTCTGTTTTAGTAAAATATGGACGGCGACTTGGACGACGATTTAGAAACTGAAATTTTTGAATCTTGAGTTGATGTAGTTCGTTGTTTTTTTCCTTCTCGTACGGGCGCAATTTTCTCGAAGGCCACACAGTTTGGTTGAAATTGAATTGATTTCCTTTGGACTACGTTTACAAAATATGGACAGCAACTTTCCCAGAGCCTGTAATTCTCTAAAGAGTTTCATTGATCTTGACGACTCTATGGGGTTGCTGGTCTGCACAAATTTTGGTGCAATCTTAGTGGAAAAGTTCTCTTTTCCCATTAAGGTTTTGAAGAAAAGGCCTATGGAGGTGCCTTTTTATTGGCATCTAATGACTACCAAAGTGGAACATGTTTCATTAGAAGCAATCGGGGAGGAAGTGGGGTGGAATCTGAATCTTAAAAAACCACGATGAAGAAGGCCAGGGATAAGAGAACCAATATGGGCCAGCTATTAAAGTAATTTGGCAATGTAATTCGCCATTGTACAAACATTGAAAATGAAAAAAGGTTGCCCTCGTTGTCCCGTTACTTCCACTCTAGGAGTTGTGACAATGTCCTCTGGAATATCTTTCGTCCATCACCATGATTCAGTCATTGTGTGGGATGCTTCGAAATCTTATTTTGGAAGTCAAATGAATATCTACATGTTCGCCGTCACGGTCACTTAACGTCTGCTGATCGTTCAACCTCTTCTCCCAACGCTTCGGAGTGCCTGGTTACTTACTTGGAAATTTTTTTAAACATATCCTTGTGAACTATCCCCTTTTTTAAAAGTACTTTTTTGTTGGTAGACAATGCAGGCGAGTGAATGGTTATTTTCCCAGTTTTTAGTTCCATCGTATGTTTTCCCCAAATTTTCTCGAGTGACCGAAAACAAACACATCATTAATGTAGCGGGTAAGTTGCTGTATGTTTTTTCCCATTTTATGAATACTATTCTTACATTTTAAAATACTATTTAAATTAAATCAGTAAATTTGAATTGTTGATTATATAAAAAAGATTGCCCGTCATGGACGATTCAAAAATGGAATTGCGCCCAAAATATTTTCCTTGCACGGGAACATCGTTATTGGTTGCCCACAAGGTTCCCACAATAAGCAAAAAGCTCTGATAGTTCAAAAAACTGGAAAACAATTTATAATTCAGTGAAGAAGTCAAACGGCTCTCGATAAAGAAATTGTCTGACAAGACGAATTATAAATTTTAAGACTATAATCTAAATTTTATTCCATACTGTTTTTTTTTAATATTGAAATATTTTTTTTATCCTTCCATCATGGACAAAATTTGTTGAAATTAAACATTGTTAAAATTATTGTTAAAATTATTGTTGAATGCTAAAAGGGGAGCGGGCATAAACTTCAAGATAGCGTTCGATTTCTCATAATTATAGTATTTTGTTCTAATTTTTTTGTTTCATTTTTTTTTACAAGGGAGCTGTTGAAAAATAGTTTCATGGTTTTGGGGGCTCTTACAACCCAATGTCGCATAAAGTCGGCATTGATGTGGTCGTAGGAAGCGGGGATACAATAAGTTCTAACTACAACAGCGAAATAAGTTTTCGGAATGCGGAAAACGAGTACATCAAAGACCCAGATTACTATCCTTCCCCGGGGAACATCGTTTTTGGTTTCCCGCAAGGTTCTCACAATAAGCGAAAATGCTCTGATTTCCCTTTCTGATTTTATTCAACAAACTGGAAACCAATAAATAATTCAGTAAAGAAGTCAAACGGCGCTCAATAAAGAAATTGTCTTACAAAACGAATTGTAAATTATAAGATTATAATCCTTATTTTATTCCATACTGTTTTTTTTTAAGTAGGGGAATCAACTGCAAGATAGCGTTCGATTTCTCGTAATTATAGTATTTTGTTCTAGTTTTTTTTTAACGTTTTTTTACAAGGGAGCTGTTGCAAAATGATTTCATTTGTTTTTGGTTCTCTTACAACCCCAATCTCGCATAAAGTCTGCATTTATGTGGTCGCAGGAAGCGGGGATACAATTTGCTCTATTTACAACAGCAAATTTATTCCATACTATTTTTTTAAACATTGAAATATAATAGAACATTCACAGTGGCTGGTACAAGCTCAAATGCCGTTTTTTTGTCTGAAACCTGGCATATCTTAAGCCCTCCACCGGGGTTAGGCTTGCACCATCTGTCCACTTCCAAACAAATCACAAACAAATCCACAATAATTAAAATTGTTAAATTTGAATAGAAGCCCAGAAATTTAATTTTAACAAATTAACAAATTTTTAAATTTAAGTATAATAAAATTGTAGCAATATGTAAAAGCAAAACTTTTGGTGGACATTTGTTGCATAAAATAACGATATGGCAACGTAGCATGTCGACAAAATATCTCAGAGTAAAACGAAAATCGTGGGGAGAACGTCAATGGTTTAATGCGACGACAAGCCCCGCCCCGTGGTGGAAAGAGGGAGAAGGGCTGAGTTTCTTGGCAAAACAAAAAAGGTCCCGGCGAAGACCTCTGTATAGATCTCTTTCACTCCTTAATGAGTAGTCTCTTCCTTCGATCTTTCCACTAGATCCTGATAGTTGGCAAAACTTGACCCTTTTACCAAACGATTGCCAAAAAAGATTGCAACTCCTTTACGAATAAAAGAGTCTACAATCTTGTCGGCAGAGAGCTCTCTGGCTTTTTCTGAAATTAAAAACAAAAATAAATACAAAATTAGAAAACTTTTTGGATTTACAGCCACTGGAGTTGGTTTACCAACTTTTTTCACCGAAGAACATCGGGAAAATTTATTTTTAGTTTGTGTGTTGTTGTATACTTGACATGTCAAGTATGGAACTTGGTTACATAATTTAAATAACTATTAGTATTTACTATTTACTTACATCACAATCATTACTTAAATTACTATTGAGCCAAAGAGATATTTTTTTTATTATTGCAAGTCTTCAGTCTTTTGTTCCCTGTGATGAGGCTGTGACTGGAAACACATTTCTTTTGTAAAGATTTGTTAGGTACATCATTCAAAGATAATTATTCAAGTAAATTGAGTCGATGAGTAGGGCTGAGACCGATGCGGCTGTTGCGCTTTGGGACAACTCCGTGATTGTGCCAGCCGTAATCGAGGATTAGTTTCGGACTTGGTTTTTTTTGTTAGAAAGAGATCATCGATAGCCAGAAAGAAGATCTTCCTTCGATCTGGCATCACGGTTATCTTTAGAAATTTGCTGGAAACAAAAGCCACCTCCTGATATTCGAATTCAGTTTCAATCACCATAAATTGATCTCGAATGCGCTTCGTGGTGTTTAAATAGTTTTTTTTTACAGTGGAAAACAAGGATCAACGATAAATTGGGTAACCCAATTACTCAAGATAGTAAATTTTTTTATGTTTCTTTGAAGATTGGATTGAATATTTGTATCGGAAAACCAGTTTCCGGAATTCCATTTCAACTTTAAAATGATTTGTCACTATTTGGCAGTGAAGCTAACGTCAATTTTTGACTTAAGTCATTTATTTTAAGATTTTGACTTTGACTTTGACTTTGACGTAGGTAAAATAAAATTGCTGACTTTTGACGTTGACGTTTGACGTAGCAAAACCAAAAAATTGAAATTTTTCAGTCAACGTAGAAAAATCGGACTACAGGGGTAAATTTCGATTTGGCTAAAGAAGGAGACCATTTTTTGCTAGCTATATTAAATTATCTTTCCTATTACAATGGCTAACGCAAATGTAGAACTAAAATGGTATGAAGTCGGGGTTTTTAATTGGTTACAAAATGAGCCTAAATATTGAAAATGACGTTTTGCTGACTTAAGTCATGACGTTTGACGTAACAAATTTTGCGGATGACGTTTGACGTTTTGACGTTGACTTTTTACGTTAGGAAAACCTGTGACGTTTGACTTTGACGTTTTTAAAAAACGTCAATTAATGTTGGTGACGTTATCAACACTGCTATTTGGATAGAGCTTGAAGGAAGACGTTGCTGCACAGCATTGTCAAGAGCAGCTTGATGTTGCTTCACAGCATAGGGATCAGCTTGATTTTGCTGCACTTACTGAGAAGCAGCTTGATGTTTCTGCACAGCATTGGGATCAGCTTGATGTTGCTTGCCGTTGCAGCTTGATGTTGGAAAAATTTTAAGCAGCAATACTTTGTCGTTTACTGCAGTTTCTCATAATTTTACAATTATTCGTTCGATAACATGTCACGATAGCAAGCAGGGTGTTGATTAATAAGAATACGATTTAAGAGATTCTCTCAAATATCAGCATCATAGCATATTGTTTCTAAACAAAAGAGTTTTAAGTTCTACACATGTTAGGCATCATTTAAGTTTGACAACAGCACAAATCAGCATCGTCACAAGTAGACAATATAAAATTGTTTGAAATATACTAAAATCCTCATGATTAGAGACCAGTTTAGCCACGCAGTCGTGGCTTGAACACTTGCTTGTAGCCCTATGCAATCATCATTAAAATATTTAAATTAAATCAAGAAAACATACAATTCAATTTATCATTCTTACATTTTTTTCTGCGGAAATAATCTTCTTCAGGTTGAAATGTAGGACTACTAGTTGTCCTGGATGGTGACGCAACTGGAGGAGGAGTGTAATAATTGTATGTGGGGTCGGATTGATATGAGGGGCCGTAATAATAATTAAGATGGATTTTGTTGTCGACAATTTGTATAAAACTCTTGTCAGTGGCCTGCCAATTGCTTTGATTGGCAAATAAGAGCACAAATTTAAGAGTCTTTGAAAGTAAATCAATTAGATAAAGAGCACAATAGAATCATTAACATATTACACCATCCTACCTTAAGAACACTTCTCCTTCCGGTAAATGAATTTGGTGGTCCAAGTAATTAAAATAAAATAAGATGGATAAAATTAATATAGAAATGATTTAGATAATAAATACCAGCATTAATGTTACTCTCGTTTGACGGAAAATGTGTTGAGTTGATATCGGAGTACTTCATAAACTACACTTAAACCAAAAATTAATAATTCCTTTGTTGAAATCTGAGAAAATCAAATATATGAATATCTGGGGGAACTTACATTTTCGATGTTGCCAAGGCTATAGTCGCTGACATCGCTGTTGACTATATTAGCGATACTTTTGAAAGCGTGATGTGTGCCACCTGGGAAGCTGCTCTGACATCAAACAGTTACTTTGGAGAGTATCTGAGGATAGGCACTTATTACGAGACCGGGATGTTAATCAACATGATAAAATGAATTGTGATGCAGTCGAAAGATTATTCAACGAAAATGTTCGAAATTTATTAAAAGATCATGTACCGGCAGGTATATAAGTTTAAATAAAAATAAATGTAAGTTCATTAATATGAAATACGATACTGATATCTCAGGGTCTGAGGCAACATTTTTTCATTTAAAACTAATGGAATATAGCACTTCCAGCTTCTTTGATAAAAAATGAATCCTTGCGAGAAAATTTGCAGAATGTGGTTCGTTAATTTTTCCCTTCACTTATGGAGTTTATGGATCCTTTGCGACAAATCGTTTAACCTGCAACAACATTTCGTTACTTGCAATATAAGTGATTGCGTTGAAATTAACGTCCATTCTTTACTTCTTACGATGAACCACCTGAAATAAGAAAATCTTCGTCATCTTTTCACGCCATGGAAATTCTCGACGTCAGTCGTTCAAAGTTCTATTTATAATGATTTGGTCCCTTTCATCAACATCTTCTACCCCCAAAATTTCAGCGTCAGAAGTATTGCAGGTGAAAATGGAGAAAAATAGACAAAAGTCTTAGGGCCCAAGCTGAAAATATAAAAAATTGCGTTTTCTATCCAAGAGCTCAGAGATCGTTTGATAAGATATTTTATTTGCGATAGAATTTTTTCACTTTATCGTTCGATTATCGAACATAAAAAAAACATGCAGTATCGCTATCAGTATCGAACATAGTTTTTTACGAGTATCGGTTCCCAACCCTGACGATAGTCAACTCATTTCCTATCAGCTCCCAAAATTTGAGACCCAAATGAATGCAGAAAAAAGGTTAGCTACGTTAGATACAATTTTTATTTATTTCGAAAAAAATTAAACGATGGCAAGACTGATGCGGTGGTAATGACGAATAAGTCAATGGAAAAATGAAATTCTGCAATCTCTGTACGTAGGCCTGGTACTTTTAAAACGTAAGAGTTAAAAGTGTAGTCTGAACAGACTACGAAAACATTTACGTAAATATGGCTTCGTAAAAAACGCAGCGAAATTTACGAAGGACAAACGTAAACTTTTAACGTTATACGTAGAAAAGAGCTGTAGTCTGAACGATACTTTATGAGCAATTAAAGAAAGTCTGGTTCTATGCAGGAATGGCCGTATAGTTGAAGATAAAAATTTCGGAAAATGTTTTGCTCTATGATATTGGTTTAAAACGGAAGAAGTACAAAACAATCTTACTGGTAATTTAATTGAATGCGATGTATTAATTCCCGATTTTTATTCCTGTGACAACTAGTTTTCCAGTCTACCTAACCCATGTGGAAACTCGAACAATTTGTGCTATGGAATCTACAACAACTTGTGGAATAAATTTTTTTTAAAAATGCATTATTTGTTTATTTTAGAAAATAAATTTTCTATTGAATGATTTTCCGTTATATTTCTTGTCTTTTCTAGCAATATTACTTTATTCTCAAGCTAACCCAAATCAAATAAAATAAGTTGGGCACGTGAAAACTGAGGGCGCTAACATCTGTAAAATTTTATAGATGCCTTGAGCATTGCGTCGGCTACGTTAAAGTAAAATTACAAGAAAATAAAAAAAAGAAAAAAATGTAAAAAGTAACAATAAAAGAAAATAAGAGAGGAAAAAGAACGCATGGTAAACAAAGGAAAACCAAATTTCAAAAGTTTCAGAATTAAGGTCATCACGCCACCATCTCCTCTATGGATGTCGACGTACGGGTTCTGTCATACGGTCCCCGTCTTACGGGCCGTAACGGAGGAGGCGTAACTATGCCTGAGGTAAAACCAACATCGCCCCAAACATTTCCTCGAGTTGTGCCACCTCCATTCCTCTAGTGTTGCCGCAATAGTAAAATTCTTACTTCGTTTCGTTTTCGTTTCGTTTTTTGTTTTTATTTTTTTTTTCGTTTCGTTTTCGTTTCGTTTTTTTGTCTAAAACAAAAACGATCGTTTCGTTAACGAACTTTTCGTTAACGATCGTTAACGTTCGTTTTCGTTTTCGTTTCGCAATTTTTTAAGTTTAGAAATAAAATGGATACACCGTGATTCATATTTTTCCGATACTGACTACTGTCATTTTTGAGTGGTTGGTCTAATGGGGAAATATGCCTTTTTTACTCTACTGTTTTTGCGCTTTATTTTAATATTTATTTTTGTTTAATTGTATGAAAAAATCGAAACGAAAACCTAATTTTGAAAGGAAAAAACGAATTTTTCGTTTTCGTTTTCGTTATTTTTGAGCGGTACAAATCGTTATCGTTTTCGTTTTCGTTGCCAAAAAAACGTTCGTTAACTAACGATTTTCGTTTTTCGTTTCGTTAACGCGGCAACACTAATTGCCATACCCAAGTATTTCTTTATCTTGAAAAAAAGAATAAATTTGTCTTTTATCTAATTTATTCAAAATAGTTCAGTAATCCGGCATGGAAAGAAAATTGCTTTACATATAGAAGTTAAACTATTAAATAATCTCAGTCCTCTTCTCGAATCGTGCAAGGATCCTAGCCCACCGTTAATTTCTGACTCCATTATGATCGACAACTCCATATGGAATTACTGTGGGGTTTCAGTTGGCAAAACCCTAGGTGAAATGTCGTTGAAAAGGCTCCGCGGGTCCTTCGCAGAATCGTAAATGCCATTTTTGAATCCATGTCCATGTATACCAATTAGACATCCCAATGAGTTCATATTATCATCAGAAACGATTTGGATTTTTTTTAATTTTACAGTTGATTATTCTCTTTCTTTAATGCTGCCCAGTGTTTATGTAACTGAAAACCAAATACACTGAATTACTGCCTCAGTTAGAAATAACACTTTGACGTATTCACATTTTATTTGCATTCACAAAAATTGTATACAAATACAACCATAGAAAAAGAGATATTATTGCAGTACTGAAAATTTTTTTAAAATAGAATCATTTTTCATTCCCCTGCAAAGTCCTTCTGCCTGGACCCACTTCCTACTCCTTTGCTAAAGAAGTCTGATCATATCAAGAACCCACATTGGCTGCCGGTCGAGCAACGGGTAGTTTTCAAGGCGGTGGTCTTGACGTTTCGTTGTCTGAGTGATTCTGCCCAAGTTTATATGTCTGATTTTTGTCGAACTGTACACGTCCACACGTGAACTTAGGTCAGAAAATTCCCGTTCCATTGAATCCCCACCCTATCGATTTGAGAAGTATGGGGGGAGGTCTTTTACCTGTCCTGATTAAAGGTGCAACTTGTGAATGAAGATATTCAAATTGAGTTGCTGTTACACAGACAAATTCAGAGAAGTTTGACTCATTTGCCAAACGAGACTCTTTCAACAGGGAGTGATTAGAACCGAATCGGTTTCAACTATCCTCTAAGTTTACAGAACCAACCCATCTTCGACCTAGTGGAAGGCGTCTTCGTTTTGCGATCTTTGTTCATCATAACAAATAAATAATACAATTTTGTTTAACTCATGAAAAAGAATATTTTGCATTTGATGTCCAAGAGAGCAGGCGATAAGAATCGACTTTCCCCATTAGAAAAACGCCGGTGTGATTCGTCGCTAAGGATCGACGAGTGGTCTGAGACCATGTTGGTTCTTCCACACATCCACACGTTCATTCCTACTTTTCTTTTTTCCTTATTACTTTCTTCTGAAGGTTGGCAATCTCGAAAACGAAACCCGACGATGAATTATTATGATTATTAACAAATGAAAGGAGAAAATCAATATTACACGTGTCATAATTGTCTTCATTTGGAGATTCTACGTCCGTCAAGTATCTATCTTAAAGTTGTGTAAACCTTCTTGCAGCTTCAAACATGCCTAGATGTGGAAGAGACACAGAAGTATTTTTAAAAATGAATACTTTTGACCATAAAAAAAAATGAAAATAACCACATCATAAAATGTTTCTGATTTCCTCCAAGGAACAGTTTTGTTCAAAGAAGCATTAAAGAATCCGTAGTTTTTGTTGTAGAGACAAGGATGCTGTTTGATCGATTCAATAAGCTCAATGTCAAACTCAGCAGTACATTCAAATGACGCCATTATGGAGTTATCGATCGTCAAGGAGTCGGAAATTACCAGTGGGCTAGAATCCTTAGACGATTCGAGGAACGAAACATGCTTTTTGGGACCTCTATTGACCTGTCCTGAATGACCGAAAATAAATGGAAGTATTAGAATGAAATCCCCTTTGAACAACAAAAGGAGTTTTACCTCTATTAACTGCATTGGTTGCAGCATTCTCTTTGTCATTATCTGACACTTGAGATTCAACATCTTCGTCACCCGATTTCGCATGCTTTCTGCCAAAGTAAGAGTTTATGTTCCCTGGTCGCCTGCAATAATGGTTTTCAAATTAGCATGTAAATATGTAAATAGTATTTTGACAATTACCTTCTTCGTTGAATGTTCTTATCATAAAACCTCATACATTCAAACCATGGCCATCTGGATGTTTGGTCAGTACTCGAAGAGGCTTGTTGTAAACATTTCTTTCTCGAACAAATTTGTCTTTTAGTTAGGCCCACTTCAATTTGGCCTCACTTGGTTCTGTCATAAAATTCAGATTAGTGATTAGTGAAAAGTGACTTACTATTGATTATGAGTAAAACTCACCACGAACAGCTCCTAGTAGAACGAGATATCTTTTAGATATCAAATATACAAAGAGTTATCTACTGCAAAGATATCTTATTGATATCTATGTAGTAACCTATTGTCATCTCGTAGGGGTATCTTTTATGGATATCTAATATACATCTTTCATAGATATCTTAAATACATCTTTGAAAAAGGCTATTAAATAATCAACTTTAATACTATTCCACTAGTTTTCCCATATTCCTCTAAATATCGTTTTCCCAACCCTGGTCTCAATATTGTATGTTGGAAAACTTGAACTCTATGTCGGCTAAAACTCTTAAAATACCAATTATTCACAGCACAATACCAAATTTTTTTGTTGTATTGCTAAATTATTAAATTTTGATTTATAGAAAATTTTTTCTCAACCATGATTCTCTTTTATTTGGTTTCATATTTCATCTTCACCGGAAGATCGTGCTTCACACCCGATTTTCAACTATATACCTAATAGCATTGTCGAAGAGTAATTTTGGGAAATATCATTTTGTTGGATAAATCTCTGTATTTCCTCATTAATGAAAATCTCATTTACTTTTTTCTCATAATAATTTCTGTTAAATTTGGATTTGTGCGGAGTATTTTGCTATATCTTTACTATACATTTTAAAGACAGCAAAAAAGTCATGAAATTAAGTATAATCAAGTTAAGTTTTGGTATATTAAGTTAGAATACATTCTCTGAACAGTATTCTACCAAAATATTTCAACTCGTGACTTCGTCACGTTAAAATAAATGGGTGTGCAGTGCATGTACAGACTGTTTTGTACGTGCAAAGAGACCATTTTCGTGGGACAGTACCCCAGCACAAGAGAAGAGCCTGAAAAACTTGACAACTCGGCTTGTTAAAATGGAGAAAATTGTCAAGCAGAGTGAGGAAGAGAACTTGTCTAATTGTCTGGTTAGCATGAGAGTATCTGAAAACAAAAACTCAGGAAAATCTGAAGAGAAGGCATTTCCGGTCCGAGACCACAAGTTGAAAAGAGGAAATGAAAAGAAGCAAAGGTGCTGGGAATGTGGACATCACTCCCACGTTAGAACAAAGTGCCGGATTTTTAAGCGCCGCCTAGAAAGAGAAGAAGGCGATCGAGATTACAAAAGAAGAAGGTACGAGCCATCAAACCGAGATAACAACCGACATTACGAGAGACACCCTGAGAGCAGAGACAAGCGGCATGATAATAGAAACCAGAGAGATGAAAACAGGGGTCGAAGAGAACATGGCTACTCGGCAATGCAATCAAGAAATAACAACAGCAACCAAAAGTAAGAGAACAACAACAACAACAAAAAGAATTGTGTCTTGTATTTTTTTTATATATATAGATCAACAGGAAGGTACCCAGACTCGGGCGCAACCCAACATGTGACGGACGATAGAGGATGGCTTGGCAATTTCGTCCCAGTTGAACATGGCAAGTGGACTGTATCTGGGATTGAAGAGGCAAAACTCTTAGCAGCAAGACAAGGAGATGTAAATATACATGCCACAGTTAACGGGAGAAATCTTAGCGGAACCATGAGAGGAGTGTGATACGTCCCAGGCCTGGGGATCAACCTTTACTCTATTGATGTGCTTTTTAGCAACAACACTGTTTCCTTCTGAAGAGACGGAACATTTCATCATGCCAGGTAGAAGGTCCGAAAAGGAGGGTATCTACTATCTGGATATCCATGCAGAGGAGCACAACATTAGAACTGAGAGAACCTTGGTGGCCACTCATGTGGAGCCTCTTTCCCTCTGGCATCTCAACTATTGGGACTATTGGGACATCTCAACTATAAGAAGGTTCTCAAG
Source organism: Daphnia galeata (assembly GCA_030770115.1). NCBI lineage: Eukaryota > Metazoa > Arthropoda > Branchiopoda > Diplostraca > Daphniidae > Daphnia > Daphnia galeata. Next base: position 6,788,371 of record CM061119.1, read on the forward strand.
ATGGCTTCCCTTGGCAGTGTAAAAGAACTTGCGCTTTTCAATGACCTTTTTCCATCCAACCACTGTCACGGCTGTCTACAAGGAAAGATGTGTCGAACCCCATTCTCATCAACACGTAGCAACACAACTCATATTGGCCAAGTGATACACTCCGACGTCAGTGCTGGGCCTATGGAGATAGCTACACAAGATGGGGAGCGCTACTATGTCATCTTCAAAGACGGTTACTTGGGATGGTGTGAATTCTGCTGAGGTACCCAAAGCCTTCAAGATTTTCTCATCAAAGATGGAAGCTGACACTAACAAGAAGATCTAGGTTCTACGCTCAGATGATGGAGGGGAGTACTGCAGTCTGCAAGAGGAAACACAACATCACTGATCTCATTGCCTCCTCCGGGCTTGACTTTCTGGCAATAACTGAGACTTGGCTCAATGTCACCCACGGTGACCACATCCTACGGTCAGCATGCCCTCCTGGCTTCACATCGTTACATGTTCCTTGTTATGTTTCCACTAAGAAAAGAGGTGGTGGCGTCGGGTTAATATTCAAAGAGACTTTCGCTGTCAGAGCAGTCAAATTTGATAATCTCCCTACTAGCTTCTCATCCACTAAAGCCCTTCGACTCTTCGTCATCTACCGTCCACCCGAGCGCCCCGGCCTGCCACCGTTTTCCACTTTTTTGTCCGATTTTTGCACTCTTCTCGAGTCAGCAGTCGACCTTAACGAGGAGCCGGTGATTTTCGGCGTTTTTATTATTCACGTTGACGAAGGGAAGTGCAGCAAAGCTCGCTCATTCGTTCAGCTAATAGAAGAGATAGGCTGGGATCAACTTGTTCTCGATCGCACTCATAGTGCTGCCCATACACTTGATCTTATTCTCACTCTCAGTGGAAGCCTATTTGTCTCTGATGTCCACGTCTCCGGTTTAGTCAGTGACCATCACCTTGTTACCTACTCCATTGGACTTTACCGTCCAGTAAAAGAAAAGAAGACATTCTCTTTTTGTATTTCCGACGCCACTGACTTGGATTCTCTTCAACAAGATCTGTCGTCTCTACCATTGATCACTAGTCCAGCGTGGGCACACGGTGAACACGTCGAGACGCTTGACGGTCTCGTCAACCAATTCATGGAGGTCCGGGGGTCGTCGAGCCACACGCCGTACTGAAGACCAAGGACGTCGTGCTTCGCGATCCCGCACCATGGATTAAAGCTGATATCATCGACTGTCGCCGTAATCTTCGGAAGGCAGAGAGTATCTGGCGCCACATTGGCTACCTTCAGGACCACCACGAATCGTACAAGCTGCTTGTTACCCAGTATGAAAAACTTCTATACCGGGTGAAGGCTGACTATTTTTGCTCCGTTATCGATGGCTGCGCTGGAGATCAGAAAAAGCTTTACAAGATCGTTGACTCATGGCTTGGCCGCTCTAAGGAGAGGTCACTCCCCACTCATAAGTTTCCGACTGATTTAGCCAACACGTTCTCTTCGTTTTTCTGCGACAAGGTCGATGCAATTAAAGAAGAGCTCGTTCGCTCGAGAGCTGATATCGATCCAACCGTGTTATAGGCTCAATTTCTTTTATGGACACACGGAATGATGCTGATCTGCTCACTGAGTTCTCCATTGTCGGCATGGAGGAACTCAGCCGGGCAATCACCGCCTCCCCCACCAAGTCCTGTAGTCTGGATCTGATCCCGACTAGCATTCTCAAGAAGGTTTTCTTCTCCTTGTTCCAGCCATCACATCCATCGTTAACCTTTCTCTCCAGACCGGTGTGTTTCCTCTTGTTTTCAAGCATGGCCTGATCACACCTCTTCTAAAGAACCAAACAATAGACAAAGAGGTCCTCTCCAACTATCGACCCGTCACAAACCTCCTTTTTATTTCTAAAATCCTTGAAGGAATTGTCTCGAAACAGCTTGACATTCATTTTTCGACACACGGACTGTCGGACTGTCTCGACCAGTTTGACGCACTAAGGATCTTGGTAAAGTGCTCTGGCGACTTAATAGACTGGTTTTCATACAACTGGGTCAAATGAAACCCACAAAAGAGTGAAGTCCTCTACTTTGCCCTCTCTGAACTCGCCAACAGGCTAATCAAGCTACCCCTACGTGTAAACCTCCTCGAACCTATAACATCAGCCAGAGTCCTAGGCATTCAGCTTAGCTCTGACCTGACAATGGATAGAAAGATTTCCGTCATCGTGAGGGCCGCCAACTTCAATCTCTATCGGTTGGGTAAGGTAAGAGGTCACCTGACAACCGAAGCCACCAAGATTCTCGTTCACTCTTTTTTCATTACACACCTCGACTATGCCAACTCTCTGTTGGCCGGCCTTCCACAGAAGAAACTAAGACCAATCCAATCCGTACAGGACTCTGCTGCCCGTCTCATCTATCGTGGCGCAACATCCACAGAGGTATCAAGATTCTGCCTGCATTGGCTCCCCATTAACTTCAGGGTCCTCTTCAAGATCCTACTCCTCGTCATCGACTGCCTGCAAGGAACTGCACCAGTCTACCTACGGAAGTGCATTCAACTCCACGTCCCTGGTCATTCCGGCATTCGCAACGGGACCAGAAGCCTTGGAGTTATGTCTTCAACCACGAGAAGAGGGAAGAAGAAGAGCACCACTCCAAAGCCGGCCTACCAAAAGAGGTTTTTCACCACATACGCCCCGCACCACTGGAAGAAACTGCCATCGGCCATCCGCTCCACAACCATCAGACCAGATTTCAATTAACTCCTCAAGACACACCTTTTTATCTTGTCATATCCTGCTGAGTCACCCCTTGTTTAACCGTCACTTGAACGTATTTAAGCATATGAGAAAAAGCGGCATATAAATTTTAATATACATACATATACAGTAAGGATTTTCGAGATTGGCTGGCCAACTCTGGAATTATTCATCGGATAACACCACCCTACACCACACAACTCAATGAAGTGGCAGAAAGGTCCAACCGGACGATTGTTGAATCAGCTCGGAGCCAAATGTATGGCAAGAAGGTTCCTCTTGAACTCTGGGGCCTAGCAGTTCAGTGTGCAGTCTATGTCCAGAACAGAACAACGTCCTGTACTAACAGTAAAACCCCCCTTTGAACATTGGTACAAGAAGAAACCAGACATCTCCCATCTCAAAGTCTTCGGGTGCCGTGTATTTGTTCATGGGCCTGACAAGAAAAGAAGAAAACTAGACCCCAAAGCAACAGAGTGCATGATGATGGGATACTTGGATGAATCTAAAAGTTGCTACAAGATCTGGGACTCTATCTCTAGAACTCATGATCAGTAGAGATGTCATCTTGAGGAAGAATCCATGATGAAGTTTGAAGGCTCAGATGGCACAAGGAGGAAGATTATTATTCAATTTTTCCAATCATCGACAAAGAAGTGCCTGCTGGAATAAATGAGAATGTCCCTATGGATCAAGTAGAGCAGGGTGAAGTGGTAGCCCAAGATCAGGCCCAGAACGAACTCGATGCTCACTTACCAGATGAACCTATTGTCCATGAACAAGAGGATGATTAACTGGTCAACCCAACTAGACCTGATGGTGCTGATGAGGGTATCGAAGATTTTTTTTTATGGATGGTAAAATCCACCGCCTAATCCCTTAGCTACCCAACTTCGTCGTTCACTGAGGACTCCGAAACTGACTGAAGAGTATCGTCTATTCAGAAGATACCCATCATCTCTACCTGAACTGTTTGACAAGTCGGAGACTGATGAAGCTACCTGTTCACCAACGAAGATATTTGGAAAGCAGAATCTTACATTTCAAGAGGCTCTGTCGTCAAATAAAGGGGAGCTTTGGAGGATAGCTATGAACGATGAGTATGCATCTCTCATGAAAAATAATACTTGGAACCTTTTCCCACATAGTAGAACGAGATATCTTTTAGATATCTTAAAGACAAAGAGTTATCTACCAGAAACATATCTTATTGATAACTATCTAGTAACCTATTGTCATCTCTTAAAGATATCTTTCTTGAATATCTAATATATATCTATCTTAGATATCTTAAATATATCTATTATACATCTTTGATAGATATTTTAAATAAATCTTTGGAAATGGTTTTAAATATCCTAAATATACTACTCATTTTCTCGTATTAGTCATTCGCGAACTTGTTTCATGTCGACTGCGGGGATCGAACCTCTGACTTATAGAATGGTAGCCTCACTCGCTAACCACTATACCAACATTTCATACTAAGAGAACATAAAAAAAGAAATATAATTTTTTACAATGGGATTTAAGTTTTAACTAAAGATAATAGATATTATCTGCAACATGTAGGATTCTAGGTAGACGATTTGCGGTTCCCTTGAAATCTTCAGCTGTTTTGCGTATAGAAATCGTATTATTAGCAAGCTATAAAATCTTGTTGGATTTTGCAAGAGTGCATGCAACCACTTTATTGCAACTAGCCAGTCGTACTATCGAGTTCATATCTAATCCGCCCATCCAAACAGTTAAATTATCCAAGCGTGATTAAACTTCATTTTAAAAACAACAATGGTCCAATGTTTCTCCTTCGTTGGCTGCCGTTTTCAAATGTTTGCTAGAAACTCAGGACCTCAGTTCCTAGTAGGTGATTTGCAACTTTACCTTAATCTCCAATGTATTGAAAAAAGTGGTGGAAAGTATATTTTGAAGGATTTTTTTTTAAATTTGACATTGTACGATTTCAATGATTTGATTCTAAATAACTTGATACTCGAATTGTTCATTCATTGTGTCTCAATACCCAGACAACACGCTTGGTTTTAATTTGGGAAAAAGACGTCTTTGTGTGATCGTCTGAATAAGCTGGATAACATAAAAGTCGGCTTTTGGCGGTCTAATTTAGACGCACATATTTTTATTTGGGATAAAAAAGACGTCGTCTATACAGTCCAAATAGGCTTGATAAAAGACGGCTTTTGGTGGTCTAATTAATGGGTTTCAAACTGGGTTTTTTAACGGTCCAAAAATAATTTTTTTTCTGGCCGCAAAGATTATTTTATTGGTCTAAAAAAGAGGTTAAATTTGTCTCTAACAGGATTTACTAAAGATTTGTCATTGTAACGTAAGGGAAAAAGTTTAAGTCCGTTTAATACATTTTAAATATATAATTTATATGTATATTAAAGAACGACATAGTGTAGTGGTTAGCGAGGTGGCGAGTGAAAATGAAGGATTAGGGTTCCAATCTATTTTGGTTCTTTTATTTTTATTTTAGAGATCTTACGTAAAATGTTTTTATAAAGATATTTTCTAAATGTTTTATAGATATGATAAACGGGTGATGTTTTTGTATATATTTAAAAGATATCTGTAAGATGCCAACAAAAAAAAGACACCAGAAAGATATGTAGATATCTAAAAGATATCTAAAAGATATCTCGTTCTACTAGGGCACCCTGGGCGCCCATCAATCAAATGCCGATGGGTCCTTTGACATGAAGCCAGGCTACGAGGGAGTTCCGGAACGTCCTTTTTACACTGACGACTCGATGAAGAAATCTACATGCGTCAGCCAGAAGGGTATGTGGCTCAAGGTCGTGAGAAATATGTGTGCCGTCTGGTCCAAAGCCTTTACCGGCTGAAGCAAGCACCTCGGGCGTGGAATATTGAGCTCAATGATGCTATCGTTGGATAAGGCCTTATTCGCTCTGAAGAAGATCAGTGTGTCTACTATTTTGTCGAAGAAGGAAGCTGGATCTTAGCTATCTTTTTCGTTGATCATGGTCTCATCTGCGATACCAACAAGAAAACCATAGAAAAATTTGGCGACCACCTTAAAACGAAGTTCGAGTTACGTACTCTCCCCGCAGGAAGTTTTTTGGGAATCACAATCGACCGAGACAGAGATAGGAGGCATCTAAGAATATCACAGCCTGACGCTGTGGACGCCATCCTGAAGAAATTCAAGATGGAATACTGAAACAGTGTGTCTACTCCGACTGAACCAGGTCTGAAGCTGTCCTTCAACATGTCTCCACAAACTGATAAATAAGTAGAAGAGATTAAGCAAATCCCATATAAGGAAACAGTTGGGAGCACTTCTTTACATCTCTACTACAACAAGACCTGATATCTCGTATGCAGTTAGGCAGGTGGCGAAATTCAATCACAATCCAGGAGTCCAACACAGGAAAGCTGTGAAGCGGATCTTCCGCTACCTTGCTGGAACTCGGGAGTATGAAATCTTTTTCTCACCTAATCCTTCTGGTAAAGAAGAGGAGATAGTGGGCTTTAGTGACGCCGATCATGCCGGAGATCCGGACATAACAATAGAATATCTACATCCGGATGTGTCTTCATCTGCCACGGAGGATCTTTTTCTTGGTTCAGTCGGAAACAAGGTTGCACATCCAAAAATCTAAATTAAAATAATTATAATTATTATAATAATTATTATTATTATTTTAATTTATTATTATTATAATTATTAATTTTTTTTTCAAGGATGTGCAACCTTGTTTCCGACTGAACCAAGAAAAAGATCTGAACTCGATAGTACGACTGGCTAGTTGCAATAAAGTGGTTGCATGCACTCTTGCAAAATCCAACAAGATTTTATAGCTTGCTTATAATACGATTTCTATACGCAAAACAGCTGAAGATTTCAAGGGAACCGCAAATCGTCTACCTAGAATCCTACATGTTGCAGATAATATCTATTATCTTTAGTTAAAACTTAAATCCCATTGTAAAAAATTATATTTCTTTTTTTATGTTCTCTTAGTATGTAATGTTGGTATAGTGGTTAGCGAGTGAGGCTACCATTCTATAAGTCAGAGGTTCGATCCCCGCAGTCGACATGAAACAAGTTCGCGAATGACTAATACGAGAAAATGAGTAGTATATTTAGGATATTTAAAACCATTTCCAAAGATTTATTTAAAATATCTATCAAAGATGTATAATAGATATATTTAAGATATCTAAGATAGATATATATTAGATATTCAAGAAAGATATCTTTAAGAGATGACAATAGGTTACTAGATAGTTATCAATAAGATATGTTTCTGGTAGATAACTCTTTGTCTTTAAGATATCTAAAAGATATCTCGTTCTACTATGTGGGAAAAGGTTCCAAGTATTATTTTTCATGAGAGATGCATACTCATCGTTCATAGCTATCCTCCAAAGCTCCCCTTTATTTGACGACAGAGCCTCTTGAAATGTAAGATTCTGCTTTCCAAATATCTTCGTTGATGAACAGGTAGCTTCATCAGTCTCCGACTTGTCAAACAGTTCAGGTAGAGATGATGGGTATCTTCTGAATAGACGATACTCTTCAGTCAGTTTCGGAGTCCTCAGTGAACGACGAAGTTGGGTAGCTAAGGGATTAGGCGGTGGATTTTACCATCCATAAAAAAATCTTCGATACCCTCATCAGCACCATCAGGTCTAGTTGGGTTGACCAGTTAATCATCCTCTTGTTCATGGACAATAGGTTCATCTGGTAAGTGAGCATCGAGTTCGTTCTGGGCCTGATCTTGGGCTACCACTTCACCCTGCTCTACTTGATCCATAGGGACATTCTCATTTATTCCAGCAGGCACTTCTTTGTCGATGATTGGAAAAATTGAATAATAATCTTCCTCCTTGTGCCATCTGAGCCTTCAAACTTCATCATGGATTCTTCCTCAAGATGACATCTCTACTGATCATGAGTTCTAGAGATAGAGTCCCAGATCTTGTAGCAACTTTTAGATTCATCCAAGTATCCCATCATCATGCACTCTGTTGCTTTGGGGTCTAGTTTTCTTCTTTTCTTGTCAGGCCCATGAACAAATACACGGCACCCGAAGACTTTGAGATGGGAGATGTCTGGTTTCTTCTTGTACCAATGTTCAAAGGGGGGTTTTACTGTTAGTACAGGACGTTGTTCTGTTCTGGACATAGACTGCACACTGAACTGCTAGGCCCCAGAGTTCAAGAGGAACCTTCTTGCCATACATTTGGCTCCGAGCTGATTCAACAATCGTCCGGTTGGACCTTTCTGCCACTTCATTGAGTTGTGTGGTGTAGGGTGGTGTTATCCGATGAATAATTCCAGAGTTGGCCAGCCAATCTCGAAAATCCTTACTGTATATGTATGTATATTAAAATTTATATGCCGCTTTTTCTCATATGCTTAAATACGTTTCAAGTGACGGTTAAACAAGGGGTGACTCAGCAGGATATGACAAGGTAAAAAGGTGTGTCTTGAGGAGTTAATTGAAATCTGGTCTGATGGTTGTGGAGCGGATGGCCGATGGCAGTTTCTTCCAGTGGTGCGGGGCGTATGTGGTGAAAAACCTCTTTTGGTAGGCCGGCTTTGGAGTGGTGCTCTTCTTCTTCCCTCTTCTCGTGGTTGAAGACATAACTCCAAGGCTTCTGGTCCCGTTGCGAATGCCGGAATGACCAGGGACGTGGAGTTGAATGCACTTCCGTAGGTAGACTGGTGCAGTTCCTTGCAGGCAGTCGATGACGAGGAGTAGGATCTTGAAGAGGACCCTGAAGTTAATGGGGAGCCAATGCAGGCAGAATCTTGATACCTCTGTAGATGTTGCGCCACGATAGATGAGACGGGCAGCAGAGTCCTGTACGGATTGGATTGGTCCTAGTTTCTTCTGTGGAAGGCCGGCCAACAGAGAGTTGGCATAGTCGAGGTGTGTAATGAAAAAAGCTTGAACGAGAATCTTGGTGGCTTCGGTTGTCAGGTGACCTCTTACCTTACCCAACCGATAGAGATTGAAGTTGGCGGCCCTCACGATGACGGAAATCTTTCTATCCATTGTCAGGTCAGAGCTAAGCTGAATGCCTAGGACTCTGGCTGATGTTATAGGTTCGAGGAGGTTTACACGTAGGGGTAGCTTGATTAGCCTGTTGGCGAGTTCAGAGAGGGCAAAGTAGAGGACTTCACTCTTTTGTGGGTTTCATTTGACCCAGTTGTATGAAAACCAGTCTATTAAGTCGCCAGAGCACTTTACCAAGATCCTTAGTGCGTCAAACTGGTCGAGACAGTCCGACAGTCCGTGTGTCGAAAAATGAATGTCAAGCTGTTTCGAGACAATTCCTTCAAGGATTTTAGAAATAAAAAGGAGGTTTGTGACGGGTCGATAGTTGGAGAGGACCTCTTTGTCTATTGTTTGGTTCTTTAGAAGAGGTGTGATCAGGCCATGCTTGAAAACAAGAGGAAACACACCGGTCTGGAGAGAAAGGTTAACGATGGATGTGATGGCTGGAACAAGGAGAAGAAAACCTTCTTGAGAATGCTAGTCGGGATCAGATCCAGACTACAGGACTTGGTGGGGGAGGCGGTGATTGCCCGGCTGAGTTCCTCCATGCCGACAATGGAGAACTCAGTGAGCAGATCAGCATCATTCCGTGTGTCCATAAAAGAAATTGAGCCTATAACACGGTTGGATCGATATCAGCTCTCGAGCGAACGAGCTCTTCTTTAATTGCCTCGACCTTGTCGCAGAAAAACGAAGAGAACGTGTTGGCTAAATCAGTCGGAAACTTATGAGTGGGGAGTGACCTCTCCTTAGAGCGGCCAAGCCATGAGTCAACGATCTTGTAAAGCTTTTTCTGATCTCCAGCGCAGCCATCGATAACGGAGCAAAAATAGTCAGCCTTCACCCGGTATAGAAGTTTTTCATACTGGGTACAATCAGCTTGTACGATTCGTGGTGGTCCTGAAGGTAGCCAATGTGGCGCCAGATACTCTCTGCCTTCCGAAGATTACGGCGACAGTCGATGATATCAGCTTTAATCCATGGTGCGGGATCGCGAAGCACGACGTCCTTGGTCTTCAGTACGGCGTGTGGCTCGACGACCCCCCGGACCTCCATGAATTGGTTGACGAGACCGTCAAGCGTCTCGACGTGGTCACCGTGTGCCCACGCTGGACTAGTGATCAATGGTAGAGACGACAGATCTTGTTGAAGAGAATCCAAGTCAGTGGCGTCGGAATTACAAAAAGAGAATGTCTTCTTTTCTTTTACTGGACGGTAAAGTCCAATGGAGTAGGTAACAAGGTGATGGTCACTGACTAAACCGGAGACGTGGACATCAGAGACAAATAGGCTTCCACTGAGAGTGAGAATAAGATCAAGTGTATGGGCAGCACTATGAGTGCGATCGAGAACAAGTTGATCCCAGCCTATCTCTTCTATTAGCTGAACGAATGAGCGAGCTTTGCTGCACTTCCCTTCGTCAACGTGAATAATAAAAACGCCGAAAATCACCGGCTCCTCGTTAAGGTCGACTGCTGACTCGAGAAGAGTGCAAAAATCGGACAAAAAAGTGGAAAAACGGTGGCAGGCCGGGGCGCTCGGGTGGACGGTAGATGACGAAGAGTCGAAGGGCTTTAGTGGATGAGAAGCTAGTAGGGAGATTATCAAATTTGACTGCTCTGACAGCGAAAGTCTCTTTGAATATTAACCCGACGCCACCACCTCTTTTCTTAGTGGAAACATAACAAGGAACATGTAACGATGTGAAGCCAGGAGGGCATGCTGACCGTAGGATGTGGTCACCGTGGTGACATTGAGCCAAGTCTCAGTTATTGCCAGAAAGTCAAGCCCGGAGGAGGCAATGAGATCAGTGATGTTGTGTTTCCTCTTGCAGACTGCAGTACTCCCCTCCATCATCTGAGCGTAGAACCTAGATCTTCTTGTTAGTGTCAGCTTCCATCTTTGATGAGAAAATCTTGAAGGCTTTGGGTACCTCAGCAGAATTCACACCATCCCAAGTAACCGTCTTTGAAGATGACATAGTAGCGCTCCCCATCTTGTGTAGCTATCTCCATAGGCCCAGCACTGACGTCGGAGTGTATCACTTGGCCAATATGAGTTGTGTTGCTACGTGTTGATGAGAATGGGGTTCGACACATCTTTCCTTGTAGACAGCCGTGACAGTGGTTGGATGGAAAAAGGTCATTGAAAAGCGCAAGTCCTTTTACACTGCCAAGGGAAGCCATCTTGAGAACCTTCTTATAGTTGAGATGTCCCAATAGTCCCAATAGTTGAGATGCCAGAGGGAAAGAGGCTCCACATGAGTGGCCACCAAGGCTCTCTCAGTTCTAATGTTGTGCTCCTCTGCATGGATATCCAGATAGTAGAGACCCTCCTTTTCGGACCTTCTACCTGGCATGATGACATGTTCCGTCTCTTCAGAAGGAAACAGTGTTGTTGCTAAAAAGCACATCAATAGAGTAAAGGTTGATCCCCAGGCCTGGGACGTATCACACTCCTCTCATGGTTCCGCTAAGATTTCTCCCGTTAACTGTGGCATGTATATTTACATCTCCTTGTCTTGCTGCTAAGAGTTTTGCCTCTTCAATCCCAGATACAGTCCACTTGCCATGTTCAACTGGGGACGAAATTGCCAAGCCATCCTCTATCGTCCGTCACATGTTGGGTTGCGCCCGAGTCTGGGTACCATCCTGTTGATCTATATATATAAAAAAAATACAAGACACAATTCTTTTTGTTGTTGTTGTTGTTCTCTTACTTTTGGTTGCTGTTGTTATTTCTTGATTGCATTGCCGAGTAGCCATGTTCTCTTCGACCCCTGTTTTCATCTCTCTGGTTTCTATTATCATGCCGCTTGTCTCTGCTCTCAGGGTGTCTCTCGTAATGTCGGTTGTTATCTCGGTTTGATGGCTCGTACCTTCTTCTTTTGTAATCTCGATCGCCTTCTTCTCTTTCTAGGCGGCGCTTAAAAATCCGGCACTTTTGTTCTAACGTGGGAGTGATGTCCACATTCCCAGCACCTTTTCTTCTTTTCATTTCCTCTTTTCAACTTGTGGTCTCGGACCGGAAATGCCTTCTCTTCAGATTTTCCTGAGTTTTTGTTTTTCAGATACTCTCATGCTAACCAGACAATTAGACAAGTTCTCTTCCTCACTCTGCTTGACAATTTTCTCCATTTTAACAAGACGAGTTGTCAAGTTTTTCAGGCTCTTCTCTTGTGCTGGGGTACTGTCCCACGAAAAATGGTCTCTTTGCACGTACAAAACAGTCTGTACATGCACTGCACACCCATTTATTTTAAACGTGACGAAGTCACGAGTTGAAATATTTTGGTAGAATACTGTTCAGAGAATGTATTCTAACTTAATATACCAAAACTTAACTTGATTATACTTAATTCATGGACTTTTTTGCTGTCTTTAAAATGTATAGTAAAGATATAGCAAAATACTCCGCACAAATCCAAATTTAACAGAAATTATTATGAGAAAAAAGTAAATGAGATTTTCATTAATGAGGAAATACAGAGATTTATCCAAGAAAATGATATTTCCAAAAATTACTCTTCGACAATGCTATTAGGTATATAGTTGAAAATCGGGTGTGAAGCACGATCTTCCGGTGAAGATGAAATATGAAACCAAATAAAAGAGAATCATGGTTGAGAAAAAAATTTTCTATAAATCAAAATTTAATAATTTAGCAATACAACAAAAAATTTGGTATTGTGCTGTGAATAATTGGTATTTTAAGAGTTTTAGCCGACATAGAGTTCAAGTTTTCCAACATACAATATTGAGACCAGGGTTGGGAAAACGATATTTAGAGGAATATGGGAAAACTAGTGGAATAGTATTAAAGTTGATTATTTAATAGCCTTTTTCAAAGATGTATTTAAGATATCTATGAAAGATGTATATTAGATATCCATAAAAGATACCCCTACGAGATGACAATAGGTTACTACATAGATATCAATAAGATATCTTTGCAGTAGATAACTCTTTGTATATTTGATATCTAAAAGATATCTCGTTCTACTAGGAGCTGTTCGTGGTGAGTTTTACTCATAATCAATAGTAAGTCACTTTTTCACTAATCACTAATCTGAATTTTATGACAGAACCAAGTGAGGCCAAATTGAAGTGGGCCTAACTAAAAGACAAATTTGTTCGAGAAAAGAAATGCTTACAACAAGCCTCTTCGAGTACTGACCAATCATCCAGATGGCCATGGTTTGAATGTATGAGGTTTTATGATAAGAACATTCAACGAAGAAGGTAATTGTCAAAATACTATTTACATATTAACATGCTAATTTCAAAACCATTATTTGCAGGCGACCAGGGAACATAAAACTCTTACTTTGGCAGAAAGCATGCGAAATCGGGTGACGAAGATGTTGAATCTCAAGTGTCAGATAATGACAAGAGAATGCTGCAACCAATGCAGTTAATAGAGGTAAAACTCCTTTTGTTGTTCAAAGGGGATTTCATTCTAATACTTCCATTTATTTTCGGTCATTCAGGACAGGTCAATAGAGGTCCCAAAAAAGCATGTTTCGTTCCTCGAATCGTCCTAAGGATTCTAGCCCCACTGGTAATTTCCGACTCCTTGACGATCGATAACTCCATAATGGCGTCATTTGAATGTACTGCTGAGTTTGACATTGAGCTTATTGAATCGATCAAACAGCATCCTTGTCTCTACAACAAAAACTACGGATTCTTTAATGCTTCTTTGAACAAAACTGTTCCTTGGAGGAAATCAGAAACAATTTTATGATGTGGTTATTTTCATTTTTTTATGGTCAAAAGTATTCATTTTTTAAAAATACTTCTGTGTCTCTTCCACATCTAGGCATGTTTGAAGCTGCAAGAAGGTTTACACAACTTTAAGATAGATACTTGACGGACGTAGAATCTCCAAATGAAGACAATTATGACACGTGTAATATTGATTTTCTCCTTTCATTTGTTAATAATCATAATAATTCATCGTCGGGTTTCGTTTTCGAGATTGCCAACCTTCAGAAGAAAGTAATAAGGAAAAAAGAAAAGTAGGAATGAACGTGTGGATGTGTGGAAGAACCAACATGGTCTCAGACCACTCGTCGATCCTTAGCGACGAATCACACCGGCGTTTTTCTAATGGGGAAAGTCGATTCTTATCGCCTGCTCTCTTGGACATCAAATGCAAATATTCTTTTTCATGAGTTAAACGAAAATTGTATTATTTATTTGTTATGATGAACAAAGATCGCAAAACGAAGACGCCTTCCACTAGGTCGAAGATGGGTTGGTTCTGTAAACTTAGAGGATAGTTGAAACCGATTCGGTTCTAATCACTCCCTGTTGAAAGAGTCTCGTTTGGCAAATGAGCAAACTTCTCTGAATTTGTCTGTGTAGCAGCAACTCAATTTGAATATCTTCATTCACAAGTTGCACCTTTAATCAGGACAGGTAAAAGACCTCCCCCCATACTTCTCAAATCGATAGGGTGGGGATTCAATGGAACGGGAATTTTCTGACCTAAGTTCACGTGTGGACGTTGTACAGTTCGACAAAATCAGACATATAAACTTGGGCAGAATCACTCAGACAACGAAACGTCAAGACCACCGCCTTGAAAACTACCCGTTGCTCGACCGGCAGCCAATGTGTGTTCTTGATATGATCAGACTTCTTTAGCAAAGGAGTAGGAAGTGGGTCCAGGCAGAAGGACTTTGCAGGGGAATGAAAAATGATTCTATTTTAAAAAAATTTTCAGTACTGCAATAATATCTCTTTTTCTATGGTTGTATTTGTATACAATTTTTGTGAATGCAAATAAAATGTGAATACGTCAAAGTGTTATTTCTAACTGAGGCAGTAATTCAGTGTATTTGGTTTTCAGTTACATAAACACTGGGCAGCATTAAAGAAAGAGAATAATCAACTGTAAAATAAAAAAAAATCCAAATGGTTTATGATGATAATATGAACTCATTAGGATGTCTAATTGGTACACATGGACATGGATTCAAAAATGGCATTTACGATTCTGCGACGGACCCGCGGAGCCTTTTCAACGACATTTCACCTAGGGTTTTGCCAACTGAAACCCCATAGTAATTCCATATGGAGTTGTCGATCATAATGGAGTCAGAAATTAACGGTGGGCTAGGATCCTTGCACGATTCGAGAAGAGGACTGAGATTATTTAATAGTTTAACTTCTATATGTAAAGCAATTTTCTTTCCATGCCGGATTACTGAACTATTTTGAATAAATTAGATAAAAGACAAATTTATTCTTTTTTTCAAGATAAAGAAATACTTAGGTATGGCAATGAAGAAACATGCTTCTTGGGACCTGTATTGAACTATCCTAAATGGCCGAAAAGAAATGAAACTATAGGAATGAAATTGCCATCGAACAACAAAAGGAGTTTTACATTTATTAATTGTATTGGTAGCAGCATTCTCTTTGTCATTATCTGACACTTAAGAATCAAGGAGCGAAAAATGCTTCTTGGGGCCAGCTCCAGAACCCTTGTTTTAAATGGCGGGTGTGTGTGTGTAGGGGAATAGGAGGGTCAGAGAGGGGGAAAACATAAGGGGACCCGCCACGGACGAAGCTTTCGGAGCTCGCCGTTTGAGGCACTACAGTCGAATTCGTCTTCTTCTAGGAGGAGGAAGAGAAAAAAACGTCGACTGCTGGACTTTGTATAGAGTGAGCCGTCTCCTTATCTCTGGTTGTATGCAATTCAAAATCACATCAACATGGAGAGAATAGGGTGAGGAGTTATGTTTGGAGTTTCAACGCTAAGTTGAAGAACACTACGGACAAACCATTTTCACGTCTCTACACTAGGCCTACGCTACTCTACGTTACCTCCAGTGTGAACGTACCTTTACTCGAATTTGCTAATAAAAATTCCTAACCTGTTATCAGTTTTTAAAAGTACGGTACATCTCGTCAGAGTCGTATTAACCGTACTTTTACAGCGGCTGAGATAAAGGAATCTTTTGTTTCAAACCTTACCTCCGTTTGGTATAGTACATTTTCCCACTCCCAAATAATAAGCTAATATCAACATCTGAAGTTACAATTTTCGTCCTATTAATAAGTTTCTTATTAGATATTTGACTGGTCGGCAAAGCCTTGTTGAAGACTTGTTCTTTTTAGCCGAAAACCCAGTATCGAAAAGAAAAATTATTAGGGATTCCGTAAGTGATCCAACCTTCAACGGGGTCACAGCAGTGTTCAGCTGTAATTAATACGTTGAATAGCTGGAAGTGTTTAACTCTTTTAATAGGAATAGTGTTTCGGACAATGTCGTCCAATATGGGAAAACATGCCGGCTGTTTTGTCAGCATAGAATTGGCATTAGGTCGTTCTACAATTTGGTGGATAGTATGCAATTTGCGTGTAGATACGATGTTTATGAACATACATGTGAAGCATGTAGCAGATCATATAAATGGTGCAGCAACATTCCGTCGGATGCCCTATGTGTACGCTTTCAAAAAGAATTCAACAATCTTGAATAAAATCTTACAAAAATTTACTATATCGTCGTCTAAGCTTAGTGGCGTAAAAAGAATGGCCGATTTCATAGCCTTTTACTACACACACGCATTCCTAAGATCCCGGCTATGGACTTGCTCACCAGCAGGCTTTTTACATTTTTTGTCTTTTATGAAGCTCTACAGAACTCTACACATCCATCGGCCTCGGAAATTTGCGTCAAGTCCATACTACGTCAAGTACAACTACTCCACGTATGGGATCTTACTGAAGAATTAGTTGTCTTTGACATCTTCGATACCAGTCTTCAAGATTCGTTAAGCAACAAATGATTCTAAAAGCTACTTGAGCTATCAACGCCCTAAAATTTGTAAACCACAAAAACCTGTATTTCTATGATACTGATATTATCCTATGAATTAATTATTCCTACCAACTTGTCCATATTATTGGTTCCCGAAGCTGGTTGTTAACTTAATCTTCTTAATTTAAGTGGAAGAAAAGTTGGACTGGTTGCAAGCAACCGTTAAGTACTGGAAGAACATTTTGGGATACCGAAAACTAGAGTAAATTGTCCGTGGGTTTTGAGGTTGTTAACGATAGCGCTGAACGCTCGAAAGTTAATGAGATTTTAAAGATGTTTGTATCTAGAAACAAACAGCAGGCGCTTTTTTCAAGTACTAAAGGGGCACTTTAAACCGCGAGTGGTATATCAAGTCTTTTTAATTTAATTGAAATTGGGAATGATTAACAATTACAATATATGTTATACATGTTGTAAATTGTTGTAAGTATACTATACCTAATGTTCTCAATACATAGATAGAACAAAGAACGGAGAAAGCGAATAAATAAGAATACGGGAGGGGGGCAGTGAAAGACATAAATAAACCTAACAGCAACGCCGAATAAAATGAGTTGGAAATCGTTCCAAATATATGAATCTCACAAGATCGTTCATCATCATCATCATCAAGATAAACATAGCTGTTCCCCAGGTGAGCTAAGAATTGCTGTTTCCTTCTGAAGCTTTATTCTGCTTACTGTCATCTATTCTTAGAAAAAAAGGGGGAAAAAGAAATTGCACGCGTTTGCCTTTCTCTAAGGTTTTTTTTAATGTTTCGTGTATTCTGTCCATAGCCTACTAAATGTACTACATAAAGCCTGAACATGGCTATCTCGCCCGTGCATTGGTTTTGACCGATGTCCTGCCTCTTTTTTCAAGTTCGGATGGACTGTGGCGTAAACCTATTGGTGACGAAGAACATATTTTTCCCAAAATATTAACACATTGTTTTCATTTTAAAATCTAAGGCCAATGTTACTTGCTTTGAATGAATACTTCCTTTTATAATGAATTATTTCAAAATGGATATATAAAAATACATACAAAAAATTCTTTTTTGAAGAAAGAAACCGGCGAAATTTGATTTGCGTTCTCTGAAGGGATTCATTATTACTCAACACGCGTTTTAATGTATTAAAATCATAATCGATTCAACAGATGAACATGATACAGCGTAAACTTCGTTAGCAAAATGGTATGCCCCCGCCGTCAGTGTTGAATATATTTGTGTAAATACCCTAGTCATTTGTAAGTCTTGTATTATTCTAGATATCAGTCCCTTTTCATATTTGGTTTGTTCAAACCGCTCGAACACTGACGAAACGCTGTCAAGGTGGGCACGGGTGATTGAGTAGTTTCTTTTTCAAATTTCTATGTTTTCTTAAAATTCCTTTGTGAGAACTGCCCGTGCAATATTCACGTCATTTTTCGTATCAGGACATGGCTCTAGCACATGATTTGGTTGATGCCGTAAGGAATCTCACAACGGCAACGATTCAAGATCGACAAGCAACGCGGCGCTTGAACGCTTTAGATCAGCAGCAACCTGCGCTTGCAGAAGGGCAGAAGGATGGAAAGACGCAAAGCGTATTAAAGTAGCATTAAGCCGTCTTTTAAAGACGGCGCTGGATTGACATGTCCACACAGGCCATACGCATACGGCCTAGGCTGATTGGTCTGGAGCATTCACTACAAATTTTTTCGTCACGCATACACGTTGCTGAATGGCTCAGGTTGGTAGAAGAGAGGCTACAGAAAGTTGATGAATCAAGTATTGAGTACACTTTAGATAAGCAAAAGTTATTACGTGTTGCTATCCTCCTTAAACGACGAGAAGGTGGTAGCTTTTCTTATAGATGGTCTCGCGAATTGTCAACATGATGCAGCCATGACAGCGAACCGACCTGCAAACGTCACGGAGTTTATCCAGTGGATTCGTGCGCTAGAGACTCTTGGTATTGCTTCGCGTGTTTTTTCCACACCAGTAGCGCCACCAGTAACTCCACCAACGGCCAGCAACTATACTCAGCACAACGATTACCCCTACCGTTACGGATTTAAATACCACTCTAGCAGCATTTGGCAACCAGCTAATTAACCAACTGACAGCACAGTTTAACAAGATTGCTATTGGAAGTCGTGGTACCGGGCGTGGAAGTGGCGGAAGTGATCGTGGTGTAGGAAGCGGAACTGATCGTAGTGGAGTAGGATGGGTTGACCCAAGCAATATGAAATTCTACAACTTAGCAGTGACTGGTCATATCTCTCGCTTTTGTAAAAAAACATCGGGAAAAGGTACAGATGGCAGCTATGAGAGGCCGTGCTCATCGGCTACGCACATATACCCTGTCGATCCCTACTCCCATTTTTTAAGGTATTTATTGAGAATATTGGTGAAGTGATTGCACTTGGTGGATGCCGGTGCAAGTATTTCTGCTATTAGGATAAGTGAGGTAAGAAAGTGCTCCCCTCAAATAGAATAAACTCGTCGCTGAAATTAACTGGTGTTGATAATAAAAAAGTAGTTATTGGGTCATTTTTGCCTTTCAAAATAAATTGGAAATCGTATTGTAGAATTAAAAGTAGTCGCAGTTGTAAAATCGTGCCCATTTTCGATGCTCCTCGGGTCAGATTGGATCATTAAAAGGAAAACAAATTCAATAGTAGAAAATGACAAAATTGTGTTGTCCAGCGATTCGAGCTCGTCGAAAATTAAGAAAGTTCGTTTGAAGGGATCGAAGAGAAAATTGTTTTTTGTAATGAGGAAGAAAATCCATTTTTGTGTCTGATGAGCTAATGTCGCTGAAACAAGAGACTCAACCGAGTAGGTAATCAACAGGAAAAACAGTGAAAGTAGTTCAGTCAACAACCACCCGAATTATTTTGTTTTGTACGTGCTAAGATGCCAAGAGATTTTTCAGGTAGTGCGATAATCAGAGTAAATTTGTGTGCCCAGCCGGGAAGTGAATGAGTTATCCCATCTAATGTAGTTAAAGTAGAAGCCGGGAAACTTAAAGTCCCTGTTCTTAATTTGCAGACTTCTTCTCTCAATTTACGCCGTGAAGATTTTTTAGCATTCATAGCATTGAACTCAATCCGCATAAAATTTTTCCTCCTTCAAGAGGATCAGCCGGATAAGCCAGCCTGTACATTTTTACATCCGGAGGAAGCGAAAAATGCTCGCGGAAAAATGGTCGTGTTGATGAAAACTTGTCAGCGGTAGAGAGAGATGTGATGTTACAGCTGGCGTTGCAAATCTAGTTTTGCCGATATTTGGTTTATCTTGTTATTCGGTTTTATTTTGTTTATTTAGTTTTATTTGTTTTTAATTAGATTTATTAAATTTATTTTTTTAACCCGATTATTTTGATTTGATTTTTATACTGTTTATTATAAATATGATTGAACATTTAACCATATATATGATGGAATATCTTACCAATATTAATTGATAGGCAAATTAGTGAGAAAAAAGTTAAAAAAACCGAGAAAAAGGTTTTAAAAAATGAGATCTTGTTTTACAAATCTGTTCCAGTATTGAATTACAGATAAATTCCAGATAATTTTTGCTCGCTATAATTTTTAGAGTAAAAACAGACAGGTTACAGACTTGTGATACAGAAAATAACAGATAATTAGAGGACCTTGTTTTACAGGGTGAAAACACACCTGTGACGATATTGATAAACAACAAAATACCAGATGATTTTCGCATTCTGTTTTACAGAGGAAAAACATAAGTTTTCCAAACAAAAAATGCAAATCTTTCTATCATGTCTGGACTTAATTTATGAATTCTTTCCTCTTCCGCTACGTTCCCATGCAAAATTATTCTTAAATAGCGCTTAAAAGTACCTAGACGAATTAAATGCATATAATCGATTAGAAAAAATTTTACGATATCAATTCCCAAATGCAACAAAGGTGTTAGTTCATTATTATGATAGTATGATAGTAGACGATCTCGCCGTGCCCTGAAGCTTTCATTTGTTCTAAGTGTTGCATTCATTGACTTAAATGCCGTGCGGTTGCTTATAGTTTCCCCAACTACAGTACATCTTTCGCAAACATGTTTACTGCAATGACAAACTATTTGTTTAACAAAGCTTCGAGCGGGTGCATCACAAATAAAGGCAATCGATTTTAATATAAGGTGTTGACCATCAACATCAATCCCGTTTTGTTCTAAGGGTTAGCAAGGTCTTTAATAGCTGAGCTTGTTAGTCCATGTTTTGTTACAATAGCACCAAAACGCTCTTCAACATTTGGCTCTGCTTCATCCAACATAATATCATCCGCATAATAAGGTGTTTCAGAATTTGTACTTATCTGGTCTGAATTAAATGATTCGACGGTTCTCCAACTAGTATCCATTTGGGAAATGTCCTCTTCATGTCTGTAATTATTATCACAGTTCAATTTTCTCGCTCTCTTCCGTAAAGCCCTTGCAGAAACAAATTCAGATCTAGCACGTTTCATTCCTTAATTTTTTTTAATGATCTTGGAATAAGAAAATAAAGTGCAATCGAAAAGAAACAATGAATGAATGAATATATCACCGGATATGCAAATTATGGTGATTTATTAGCTGAAAACAAAGTAAAATTCCTCCTATAGTTAAAGCAAAGTTGTATAATGGTTTTATTATTTCCTTTGAAAATTATTTAAATCTCAACAGTCATGCACTGCTGCATTATTACTTGATTGCCGCCATCAAAGATGAAAAGAGAATTCCCTAAGCAATACCCTCATTTTTGGCTGTTATTGTTGTTTCAGATATGTCAGAACGTTCAAGACGAAAAAATTCTGCTGTTTCTCACAGAGATTTACGCCAGAGCAGCACAGCCAAAAAAGCCGGAAAAACCCAACAGAATTCCAGAGGAACCAGTGTATTCTAATAGCTACAGGTAAATTGGCAAATATTTTTTCACACTTTTCATTACATATAGTTTCTTCTCTTTTTCTCTTTTTAGGAATGATGCATAATGAAAATGACACGTCAATATCTCCCTTGTAGTTTGATAAGCAACCCAGGGGAAGAGCTCGAGGAAGAGGAGAAGACTCGCCAATAAAATGCCCGCTAGTGGTGAAAGAAATATCGATAAAGATCCAGTGCCTTCTACCTCATCTGGGCGTGCCAGCCAATACAAAAGTCAAACAAGGGAGACATCACCGATGGTTGGGCGAAATAGTAGATCAAAAGGTATTTTAAACATATATTTTGTTTACTCCCAAATAATAACGTACATTGGATTTCATTATTCAGATAGCAGTGTAGACGATAGTTCTGATGAGGAAGAGCATAATAAAGATGATGCATTCGATGAAGACAAAGAAGATTCTATGAAGAAGTGTCTGCTAACGAAAACGGTATTTAAAATATTAAAATATTGTACATTATCTATGATTTATAATGCATATTATGACAAAATAATTAAGGAAAATATTAAAGGAAAAGGCAGGATGAACAATCGTTAGCAAAAGATCTGCGTCCAACTCATCATTCATCACCCATTCAGCCAAGGCAGCAGGCAACGAGGAATCAATCTGGTAGTAGCAGGCAGCAGTCAACGAGCAATCAATTTGGTAGCAGCAGGCAGCAGGCAACGAGCAACCAATCTGGAAGCTGCAGGCAGCAGGCAACAAGCAACCATCCAACCAATCTGGTAGCAGCAGGCAGCAATTGTTGCCATCCTCACAAGAAAAAGGGTCACAAGAAGATAAAAACAACAGGTTATTGGCCACAATTGCAAGCAATTCTCAAGAAACTCTACGAAGAACAGAATATTTATTGCTATCAATATTTATTTATTGCAACTCAAAAATCTGACTGATTTAGTTTCGAAATTGAAAATTGAAGGCGATGACCAATCACAGCCATCAAACACTGTCGACCAATTCATCGATCTACTCCCATTAGATTCCTTAGAGGAAATTGATGCGTTTGAACGACGAGTCAAACGGAAGATAGAAAGTAAAGATGTCACATCCTCTCAGTTGGTAAGATTGATCGCTCTATTGTTTGCTACAAAATGCTTTCATATTAATCCACATAAATATTTTTCTACAATAGGAAAACAGATTGTCGTTAATCGGCGGTGCGACTGAAAGAAAGCTTGTTAAAAACATCATGGACTTTAGCATCACAATTGCGTTAGGAAGGATGTACTGTTGGAGCGGTAGAGAAAAAAAAGGAGACCGAATTGAACTTCGCCCATTCATGAAAACTGAACTTTGCAAAATTATAAAGAAAGCCGTGAGAAAAAGATTTCAAACAAATTCGATCACGGACGAGTTTTTAAAAACCAAAATCAGTAATTATCTTGATGGATGTAAAGATTCGCGGAAAAAATCAAACAGAAAAGAAATGATGATGATAATTATGCAACCATGGTAGAGATGTTTAGAAAAATTATTGAAAGCAAATTTGCAAAATTTAAAATCTGTCTAACACTCTTTAAAACGATTCACTTATATTCTAATATTATTGGACCCGGAATAATATTGACAGTTGTCTAATTCACACGTCAACTCACTCGTGGGCACCCTGGAAATGTCCTAGCTAGTGTAGTTTTTAAGAAAAATGCAAAAAACCGTGGGGGGTAGCCAAAAATCGTGCGTTTTTTTGCGTTTTTTACATTAATTTTTGGGAAAATCAGACCTTAAAAAAAATAATTTTACAGGGTGGAAGTTGTAGTCTTGAACTATGGGCCATTTCACCGTTTTCTTATATTCGACTTATTGGCCGAGTTATTACCGATGGAAAAATCCAAAAATATTTCAGGCTATTTTCTGTTGTTTTTTGCCTTCATCCCCCCGACTACCTAGCGGGGAGCAAACTCACCATATTATCAAAAGGAACATTGTTGTCTTTGAATTAACGCATCACTAATTATAATCAAGTAATTAATCTCCAAATATATTTTAATAACCAACGTAGCAGTAATCGAACAATTAAAAGCCAATAATGTGTCCTTAGACGGGTCTTTGATCCCTGAGGGTAATATTCATTCTTATGAACATCAATTTGTGATGTTTCTTGATAACCATTTCAACTTCTTGCTCTATTTGCTCAGGTGTTACCACAATTCCTACTTACACAATTCTTCATAAGCCTCGATATCAAAATCACCAAAAGGATTGGAAATAAGGTATTTCATTGCAGCTAAAATTACACAGAGATCATTATATTCACAGTAAGGATTTATTTCAGGTTATTAAACATATATGCCATTCAGCCTGAGTTCAGAGTCTGTCTTTCCTTCAAGCAGCTTCAAGCTTCAAGTAGGCCTATACAGCGTACTGAGAGAAGAGGGAGTTGTGAACTGATCTGTGGTTTCACCTTTGTTACAAGTACAACAGGTCAACAGCATGTGATGAGTTTTTGAGATTTCACCAAATGAAAAACAAACCTGATGCCTTCAAGAAATTAGTGTTTGACATATTGAAAAAAAGGTGAAAAGTGAGATTTTACTTATTCCATTTATACAAGTTTTTAAGGTTTGCAGGATTCAATTCTGGGTGTTTTTATTTATTTTTTACATTCGTTACCGAACCATTCGTCATCGTCATTACCCGAATAGTCATCAACGCACATGCGATGGAACCAATTCTTGCATCCCTCGCCGTACAGCCGAAAAAACTCCAATCTTGAAGGGATGCAGATGCAGATGAAAGCAATTCGTATTCTGTTCTGCGGCAAACACAGTAGACCTCAACCTTTTCAGCTATCTCACGAGACCTCGTCTTGCGGATTATCGAAAATGGAAATAACGCCAAATTCTTTGCTGCCATGCATTCCACAAGGTGACTCATCAGAATTTATTTGTGATCGTACAATCTTGTCGCAGGATCTTCACCATTTGCTAAACTCGTTGCAAAGGCAATTGCGAAGACTCCACACTCAAATCCATTGCCTTGTCGCTGACACGTCTTGACTAAGTAAGTCATTTCTTTTCGGGTGTTTTTAGTAGAGACGACATACAACTAAGGACATGGGCGTTATCCCACGGAGTCCTAGGCATGCTGCCATAGACCAGTACGTGTTCTGGTTGACTGAATCCCTTGGCAACTAAGACCCAGTTACAAAATATTGGTAGCCAAAAAGAGAAGTGGTTAACATTGTTTATGATTATCGCCGCGGACCCAAAGCAACCCATCATCAAAGGACAAGGCACTTACATATTCCGCTCTTAAAGAATCTTTGATCGACGCCGAACCAAGTGCCGATTCTTTCCCCTCTTAAAATCAATTATTTTTTCATTGTTGGAAAATGTACATATGTTTGAATACAAGCATTAACTAACTGACCCATTTTTGTTTTGAAAAAAAAAACAAAAAAAAAATAAATTCTTGGGAAGAGTGAACACACTAGACATTAGGTGGCATGGATGACGATTAATTGAAAATTTGTTTAAAAATTTTTTGCTCCGATCCCCGAAGGTATGACCAGAAGGCATCAAGTAACTTTGATAACATGGTGAGTTTTTTCCCGGCTAGGTGGTCGGGGGGGGGGGGGGGGGGGGGGGGGGGATTACGGTGAAAAACAAGATGTACGTTTGAATTCTTTTATTACATTTTTCGGATTGTATCTACTTTATGATTCTTTATAGCAACTGAAGTAGACGTATTGGCTTCCCAAAGTGTAAGTCATTCTTCTGTTAATTTTCTTAATTAACTTTCAATTCCAACAACGTCATTTACGTCTATAAATATTCCATTTATCTAACTAACTTAAATGAAGTAAAGTAACCGTTATGTTTCTTAGCTAGCAGGAAGGTATATAAATATTTATGTAAGTCATGACACGTAAATGTTCCTACACCGTTGAAAAGGACTTGTACAAACGGAGCTGATATTGGTTTAATTTCTTGGAATTACTTTGTCAAAGTGGGAATCACACATCTGCCGAGTGAAATCAGTCGCGTTTGGAGTCACTTCCAAAGTTGGCGAGATTAGGCCAAAACAACATTTCACTGAAGAGGGATCATTTTCATTTCGACGGATTATATTAAATATGTGATGACGGTACATATAGCATCTAGAGGTGAGATGCGGTTAGCCCATCATGCAATGATCCGCATTTCACCGCTAGATGTGCTGTGTACCGGTTAGGTTGAAAGAAGGGGATGGGGGAAAAAGTGACATACTAAGGGGGTGTATCTCGTTGTTTGGCCTAGTCACTAATAATCAACACACGTGAAATATTGATATCGTCTACAGTCATTCGCTATTCGATGTTTTCTTTTTAAGTATGATACTCTGTAGTGGTTTATATTCACTATTAGCTGAGAAAAATGTTTACTATAGGTCAGTTAAGATAGGAACGAATAAATATTGTTCGGAATTTATGGACTCCCAACAGTGATCGATCAAAATTTTAAGCACTAACGAACTTTATTTTGGAATGGGAATTGCATATACTTTTAAGGAACCCCAACAGAGGGGCATGGAACTTTATTCCTCCTCAATTATGTGATTTTACCCCTTTAAGACTACAATAAGTCAGTGTAAGAAAACCATCGGGTCCGATACGTCATTTCTACAAAGAAGTGTCACCTCCTAAAAACAACAATGACTCTATTTGGTAATGTAGCCTGACACTCTTTCATTTCCAAAAAAAAATCGCGTGATTGCGGGATTAACTGCTTTTCTGGGATTTCCACGGGAAAAGATTCTTCTGTCAATAACTTATTATAAAGATAAAAATAATCAAATAGTTAATCTTAATATAATATTTAAGCATGCGCTGATGATTACAGCCAATTCTTTTAATGTATTTCTGTAAAGTCTGTGACGACTTGTTATGTAGCAACTTTCTTGCCGTAAATGACGCTCGCATGACATCTGTTTGGAACCCACACACCTTCTGTACACTACCGGTATGCAAGGTAATCTATTCCACAGTGACAGAGATGGCGAAAAAAGAGACTACAGATAGGGGCAAGCGGATGGAAACAAACCGAGGACAATCACGAACAACACGTTCCGAAAACACATCTGATAGGGACGAATAGCCATTCTACTTTGAATATTTGCCATCTAGGGACCCAAATAAGGGATACTTTTTTTATTTAAGAACCAGAGAAAAGCTGTAGCTGCAATAAGGTGAAAAAGTGTAGCAGCAGTTACAACTTACAGGTCAACTAAAAAAAATCACAACTAAAAATTTTCACATTTGCACAAACAAAAACGTGCTACAGTTTTGCTCTTCTTTTAAAACAAAAGTGAGTAATGCTTGAAATAGAAATGTATCTGATTTTTTAGTGGTTGTAAAACAAACAATCAACAATCGTTAAAAACCGAGCTGTTTGCTTTTAAGAATAGCAGCATCTTGAAGTGTTTGTCTGTCAGCTTTAAACGTTTTGGTGTAAATATTAGTCCACCTTGACTGAATAGTCTTTCCACTGAAGCGGATGCAGGAATGACCACATTATAATGCATGAAACATAACTGTAATTAGTGCTATTCATAATTATTTGAACTTTTATTTTTAATAGGTAAAAAGAATTAATTGAATCCTTACTTGCATATTTTTTCAATCGTTGGATAGTCCTTAAGTTGTTCGAGATTTTCTCTGTTATCATTGAAAAAATGTTTGACTTCATCGTCAGTTTTCTGCTATTTTTGGGGGGGAAACGAAGCGAAAAAGTTCTTCTTTCTTTTATCAGGACTTGGCTCAGACTCAAACGATAAGGTCCCATCACTAGTTTCTTCACTTCTGTGATGAAATTGTAAAAAAAAAAAATATATTTAGTCATTATTGTATAACTTCAAAAATCAGTACGTACGAATCAGATTCTTCCAAGGCGCCTCGTAGCCGTTTATATTCACATGTAAACAACACCTTGGCACGACGAACTTCTTCATTGTCTAACCATACTAGTTTAAATTTGGAATTTTTATCATCAACTTGTTACGTTTTTCATCAATCAACAACTTGTTACGTTTTTCGCAATGTGGCGCTGGTGAGTTTGAATTTGAGTTTCAACACCGCTAAATTTCTTTGAGTTTGTTCGCCGCGCGAACTCAATCTTTGTTGGTTGTGCGCCACTAAAAATTTGAATTTGAGTTTGTTTTAGCTCAACGTTTGAGTGCGCTCGCGGCAAGTCTGAGTGTTGGACTTTTTGTGATTGTAGAGAAATGTGATCTTGGCTTCTACTTACAGATTAAGAAAATTGTCTTTTAAAATATTGATGATCCTGTTTTATTGGTTTTTATAAAATAAGAAAAAATTCGAAAATCATTCATTTTCTTTTGCTCTGGAACCCTCATTTCCTTGATATGATATGATATGATATGATATATTTGATTTATATAGCGCCCTTTACACAACGTGATCAAAGGCGCTTTCAGTTTATCAAGATGTGGTATACACATCACAGTAGATTTTAACGTCACATTCTTGAAAGCAATCAAGAATTCTGTGTAAGGTTCGCCACTCAGGGCGCATCAACTTAACATCATTTCTATGACGAGTTCAGCTGGGGGCTCGAGCCCAAAGCATCAATTTCTTTAATCAAGACGTTGACGCTCTAGACCACAACACCCAACATCCCATCCTTCATTAGAATCCTTGTACCGAGTTAATGACCTCCTTGATTTTTACTCATTAGATGGGATGGATAAAAACAGCCAGCCGGCCATCTTAGCACGAGGTAAGATTCGTCTCCTTGCCCCTGCTCTCGGTAAGGAGTGTTGTCCTGTGGGGAATTCTTGAAACCAAGCTCGCACCTACTTCTCTTCCCCGCCAAAACGAGTTACCACAATATAACACGGAGTCTTATAGGACTACGTGTTTCTTTAGTTAATTTTGGTATGAAAGACTTGCGTGTTTGTTTCGAAATAATTATATGTTAAACTTTAAGACCTTCTCTATTTTTTGATACATTTTTGTTGTCAATTGTGCCATTAAAAGCTTTGGAAAAAAATTAAGAAGAAATGGAGGGAAAGCGCACCTCTATTTCTAGTACTAGTGCAGCCACTGCAAGCGACTCCCGTCAATGCATTTGTGAGCGGAGGGAAATAGTGGATTGCGGAATACCTTTTGTTGACGTCAAATTCCCCGTTCACAAGTTTTAATTGCTTTCCTTTTTCACTTTTTATAATATGCCTAGTTGTTTTGCTCCCGGATGTACGTCTAGAAATTAAAACAATACGTTTGGCGAAAAAAGGTCTTTCTTTTCTTTCCCAAAAGATTCGGAAACTCTATCGTTGTGGAAAAAAGCTATTCCTCGAAACCCAAGTGACATAACAAAAAGTAGTAAGATATGTGATATTCATTTCGATGACAGTGACATCCTGAAGACTGTACGAAAAATTGTGAATGGTAAACGTATTGAAGTCCCGTCGCGATGTCGAATTAAAGCTACAGCTGTACCAATCAAATTTCCAAGTAAAAAATTAATTTGTTTTACATTACTCTAACATAATAACACGTTCTATTTTGTCCAAAAACAGATTGCCCATCATACTTCAACAAGACAAAGCCACCAAAAAGATTATTGGAGTGAATAAACATTGGTCAGGTGTCATCGAAGAAATTAAAAGTGGACTCTACAGTACACCAACCCTTAACTAACAATCTTGAGATACGAAGTGATATTGAGATTCCTTCAGTTGAAAGTGATAATTCTACTGTTGCTACTGAAGACTATGTGGTACAAGTAAGACAAGTGTTATAAATGTACTTTATTTTGAAAGCATTAACTTTTGGATTTGCACCAGGTAAATAGAATCAAGGTTCCTAACCAAGGGTGGAAACTAGACCGTGCGTCTGCCGATCTTGATTCGGTTTTTCTTTACGAAATGACAGGTGGACTGGAAGGTGGACATTTAAGTGTTAATAAATCCATGAAGATAAATTTCAAATTGAAGAAAATCGAATACCAGATTCTTAATTTGCCTTACACTTCTGCTGCATATCCTCAAGATTTTACAGAAATTGAAGGCCTGCAAGCTTCAATCGACCAATTTTCTAAGGCAGCTTTGTGTCCTGGTATTGTTGATGAGAAATATCACACCATTAAACACATTCAGATTGGAACTGGATCGTTTGACACTGGTGTTTGGCGTTCTTCTACGTAAGTTAACACTTCGTATTTTTTTAATGTTGGCCATCTGCACAGCAATTGTTATTAATAGGTGCTCCAAACTGTTGGAGGAGAAAACAAAACTCATTATTTGTGTTAACTGCCACAAATACAAAAGTAACGTGTTAAAACACAGATTAATGCGTTTTAATGACCACGGTGACCGCTTCAGCCTGCATACCAATCACGAACATCTTACGATCTCCGATTTAACAATAAAATTAAAAGAATTCCGAAAGGAAAAAAGAAATGCTGTTCAGAACGCTTCGAGAGCGTACAGGTGGAAAAAGGTACATAAATCAACAGCTCTTCATGTAATTTAATAACAACAAACATTTTTCATCAGGTGGCCATTGATCAGTTAACTGCATTGAAAGCAGAATTCGAAGTCTTCAAAGAAGATTCAGTCACGAAAATTTTAGATAGCCTCTCCGGAAAGGTAGAACTTGTACATTATCACACCTACACTAGTCTGCCCTAACCTCCGTTATTTATTTAGAAACACCATTAAATTGATTCAACAAAGCTGCACCTGTTTGTTTCTTCCTGTCGTCACCTGTTCCTACAGCTAGCTTTTACTCTATGGATATTCATTAATGTCGTCACTGTAGTGATCCATTTAAATCCAAAGTCTCCCATCAATTTTATTTGAATCTTCTCACTCTTTTGCTCCTTGACGTATTTTTGTATATTTACCATAAATGTTTATTTTCATTTTTAAACATACAATATCTACATGGAAATGAAATACTTTCCTTTTATTGCTTGTCTAGGCAAAACGAACAGTTTGAACAATACTTAAAAGAGTGGCCTGTAAGAACAAACATGGTAAAGACATGCGATATGACGCCGATTGGCTGTTAGAATCCCTGTTGCTGAGTATTAAAAGCCCTAAGGCTTATGCACACTTAAGAAAAGAGAATATTCTGCCACTTCCATCTCCGTCCGTCCTCCGCAAAATGATTAGCGCAGTGTCGGGTGATTTTGGATTCAACGATTTTGCTATTAAGGAACTCGCAGAATATATGCGGAACAGGCCTTTGAACGAACGCTTTTGCAGTCTCATGTGGGACGAAATAACGATATCGTCGGAGCTAAAATTCAACAAGAACACCTTTCAATTCGAGGGTTTCGTTGATCACAACTGGGGAGACACTGAGTTTAATCCAGAAGATAACAGGGCTGAACCTCTGGATGATAGATTGGCGGACCACGCTTTGGTGCTCATAGTTCGCCCATACATGACAAACAAAATCCAAACGATTGGAGTGTTCCCAGCAAAGGGAGCAGTTAAAGGAAAAGATCTCTTTAAAATCATTATGAAGGCATTGATTCTCCTGGAAGAAGCAGGGGCGCGTGTTTTATCACTAGTATGTGATGGCGCGCAGACAAACGTAACTGTTTGGAATCAGTTCAAAGTAACGGGGAAGACTGGAGAAGTTGTCAATAAATTTGCTCATCCCACCCAAGATGAAACCCCAGTTTACTGTTTGAGAGACGTTCCCCATTTGCTAAAGAGTCTGAGAAATCATTTGTTTAACCACAAAAACGTCCAGGTATTAGCGACAAAAATTATTTTTCGATTATATGTAATAATTTTTTTTTATTTTCAGGCTGATGGTAAAATGGTTTCTTTGAATATCTCGAAAAAATGTATAAGATACAAAATAATAAGTATGACACCGTTAGTCGGGCAGGCTTTCGAGTTACACATAAATGGACTCAAGCCCATATATACCCCAATAGCTTCCAAAAAATGCGAGTTTCTTACGCTGCCCAAGTGCTCTCAAAATCAGCATCTGACGCTATGGGTTTTTTTCATTACGACGCGGGAGAAAAATTTGAAATGCAATTTAATGGCAGTCAAGTCACTCAAGACTACCTTTTATTGGTGAATAACTGTTTTGATGCTTGAAAAGGAAGGTTTAAAGGCAAAGGAATCACCTTAAAGAACTGGGAGACAAATAAGAAGGTAGTCATAAATATTTAATTAAATATAGACCATTTGTTATCTACGACAATTTAGGCAATGACAGATTTCTACAACCTCTGTGAAGCTACAGAAGCTTTCCAAAATTCCAGCAGAAAGACACGCAAGCATAATGAAGCTCGAGCTCGTCTTGATTTCATTCCTTCCGTAGAAGAGGGTTACGAAGAAGGGGAGGACGACGGAGCACAAAACCCCTGTTTACATGACGAAAATGACGATGAATGCAACTCAAATGATGACTATGACGGTGAGGAGTGCTTCGATAAGAACGTCGATGCCCGGTTTAAAGAAGACGTTAGAATTGGTGAAGACCAGCCTATTCCTATGTTTGCGTCAACAGTAACGATGAATGGGCTTAGAGTTACGATCGCTAGCATTATTGAGATCACCGAATTCCTTTTACGGAAAGATGACCCTTACGAATACGTTCTGACGGGCAAATTAAACCAAGATCTAATAGAGGTATTGATAATCACAAAAAATCATCTATCGCGTCTAATTTTTTTTTTTTGAGATTTTTCGGGTTGATACGATCGGCTGGTGGCGGTTGTGAAAAGCCACGCACCTCGTCGTTTTTACATTTGTACCGTTTGCTGTCATGCTACTACATGAGTAGAAGTGCTCTACAGGGGAATCTAGATGGGACCGAAAGTCTCGAACTTCTTTCCAGCTTTAAGAAAATGTATGAAGAAAAAAGGAAAGCTAACAAAGTTGAAAAGAAGTACATGCGAGATATCCTTTTGGACGGAATTGTTGTAGAGATTAACAATTGCTCAAAACCACACACAGCCAATGATGAGTTTCGCGAAAATGGAAACCTTGTCAACGACAATATCGTTTTCTACGTTTGTGGATCCTTGGTAAATAAAAGAAGAGGGGGGTGCCCAGAATGCTTTGCTACTTTAAATGGTTCCTGTACGCCACCACCCGAAATGAGTGTTCAGTACTTGCAAGAGCGAAAAAATGAGGGAATACTTGCAGTTTGTTCCAAAAAACTCTACGACCTTGCTTTGAAAATTGAAACAGCTTTTTTACGCACAGTCTCTGACCACACAATCTTCAACAGGGATTCCTATGAAGCGATTTGTCATGACGTGTTGTTGGATAAACTACCGGACATCGGGTGCGTTTTGCATCGAACTAATTGCATAGCGGATGTCATTGAAGACTATCTCTTAATCCGCTTCACTTGCCTTGCAAGACAAGAAAAGTTACTTCGAACCGAAAAAGTGTCTCTTGAAAGCCAATCCAAAAGGAAACAAGCAAAGGTCATAACATAATTTTTATTAAAAATTTAAAAAACAAGTTGACCACAGTTACCTAATCTTTGTTTCAAATAAATTCCCTATTTTCATCGTTTGTACTTTAAAACCACTGGACCCACTCAATGAATAAGAATACAATTTTTTGTTTGTAATATGTTACGATGTTTTCAAAGGAAATCTCACTAATTGTCACAATCAAATATTTACTGACGGATTTCAAAGTTACTGACGAAATTCACTTGTACGTATTCTCGATAAGTCCGATTCAAAACAATAACAAAAGGTATTCCGCAATCCACTATTTCCATCCGCTCACAAATGCATTGACGAGAGTCGCTTGCAGTGGCTGCACTAGTACTAGTAATAGAGGTGCGCTTTCCCTCCATTTCTTCTCAACTTTTTTCCAAAGTTTCTAATGACACAAAGGAAAACGAAAATATATAAAAAAATAAAGCAGGTCTTAAAGTTTAACATATAATTATTTCTTAACAAACACGCAAGTCTTTCATACCAAAATTAACTAAAGAAACACGTAGTCCCATAAGACTCCGTGTTATATTGTGGTAACTCGTTTTGGCGAGGGAAGAGAAGTAGGTACGAGCTTTAATTCAGCGGGCCCGCGCTAGGGTATAGGGGAACAACACTCCTTACCAGGACGCAGCCAAGCAGCCGATCTTACTTCGTGATCTTAGCTTAATGTTTCAAACCAAATGAACCACATTTACGGAATCTGAATACTTCGTCGGTCTCATAATTTTTAGAAGTATCCCACCATAAATTAAACATTTAGCCATCTTTAGTAAGAGAGGACTAATTAAGGCCCAAAATGCAGATGATATCGTTTAGGTGGATTGACTGCATTCACACCAAGCGTTATTCTGCGTAGCATAGTATAACATAGCCTTAAGAAAAAGACGAAAGCGAGAGTTCCCCTCTCGTTTTCAGCATCTACCCCTCTCTTTCCTTAGATTAGATGTTACGAAGTCATAGAATCTGACGGTAAGGCATTTCCTGCAATATAAAAAAAACTTGCTTTTAAGGGTTTTTCATTTTTTTTGAAAAATGATGAAACCAAATCCGGAAATGGCTATAGAAATTCTGGGATAGATTTTTCTTGTTCGGAATTTAACGCGGCTTTTTACGAAAAAATCGGATTTTACCGTTCGGGAGATATTCGCGAAATAAAAACGGAAAAAATTGGGAAACCACAAATTCAACAATACTAATTACATGTTTTTCCTCAATCAATAGGCCGAATAAAAAAAAGTAATTGATATAAAATTTTTCTTCAGTTTTCCACTATTGGAATCCAAAAGGACTAATTTTTTGTTCAATCATATGCTTAGATATGAACGATCTCGTAAGATACCCATTTGGAACGATTTCCATCTCATTTTATTGGGCGTTGCCTTTTTGTAACTTTCAATCCCCCAAGAAATGGAATAGATAGGAATACGGGAACCTAGGTTAGGTTAGGTTTGGTTTGTTTAGGTTGGTGTTAATGGCGCAGGTTTTCAATGGCGGTGTTAATATCCCAAAGTTTCCGTATCTCGGGGGAAAAAAACACAGAAGAATCCAGCCGCCAATCACGCGTCTACTTCAACCCTGAATTCTCGATCAGCAACAACATTCAGCTCACCAGCCAGATAAACCGCTTCTAGTGAAATGTTGCATTTCTCTCACCAGACCGCTAAACTTGAGCTTTGGCCAAACTTTGCGGTGGGCCAACCACCGCATTTGTCTACGCAACTAACTGCGGTTGAATTATACAAATAGATGTGGATCGCTATGTTGCTGTATTTTTGCCTGAATTTCTGAATTGCGTAAAACGCCCCTAGTAATTCAAGCATCTTTGATATATTGATATCGTTGATTGATCGAGGTGCTCACCGGGACATAATCTTACCGTAGTGTTCTACTCAGAATTGGCCCGTTGCGCGCTTGATATATAACATCTTTGTAGACTGCGGTAGTGCGACTGTGCAAAGGGGATTGCAAATTTAGCCCAGGAAAATTTTTTATGAACGGAATACAACACTCTCAATGATGTCGTTCCTTCAGCTAGTCACCAAGCGAATGACAAATCTATGGAATTAATAATGAGTCCCAAATATTTCATGACCTGAGAAGAAATGGATTTATCTTGCTTAATCAAGAACCCCAGTACTTGTTGGAGCCCCAAAAATAGCTTAACATCAGTTAGGAGCCATTCTTTGGAACTGTTTAAGATCAAAAAATCTTTCAGACAAATAAGATGGGTGAATTGCCGCAAGCCACAGACTACTATTTTCCACTTGCTTTGACATTTTCTCTTAACTTAAATGAAATTAAAAGGATAGGTAGTTGCTATGGAAACCAAACACGTGTTTAATTCATTCGCGCCTTTTATTAATATTGTTCTTTAGAGATATAAAAGCAATCAAGTTGATATCAAAATTATTTAGTTAATCTAAATCTTGCAACCACAGTCAATTTTACGCGAAATCTGGTTGATGGAATGGCCTGACAGACGTAACGCGACAATGAAAGCTCTTTTTTTCAGCCACTATCAACGTTTTCAAACGATTCTCCCGAAACATGGAGACTTACCAAATAATTTTATATCACCCCATCTGCTTGTATATCTCTTCAATTTCTTGAATGGCAAACTGTACATCAATGTAGGAATATACATATTTGAATACAAAAATAAGTCTACTTTTTCTCTAGTCACTAAGCTTATTAGATTTTTTTTACCCCCTTTTTTTGTATTTGAGTAATTAACATCATTTTCAATTTCATTTTTCCTTTTTCTTCGCGAACGTTCAGAGGGATGGGAGAGAAAACAAAACGTGGTAGATTATATCGTTTGAAAACATTCCAAAAAAGCTAGCTAATCTTACCACTAGGCGGAGACAACCAACGACCACCTACCTCTTCCGACGTTCACTTATAATGAAAATATCACATAAATTCAATATTTTCCGCATAGCGCCAATTTATTAGACTATAGCTAATTTACCTCAACTCATTAAATAAAAAAAATTTGCTGGCTGACATATAGGAATCGTCGAAGTGTCCGGCCTCTAGCTTAAGTAGTCTAGTAGCTAAGTGGCGATGACGGGCATTTTCATCGATGACGAGTACATGATCGCCTACTTGCAACTGTCGAGTGTCTTTGGACCATTTCTTTCTTTCGATTACGTTCGGGATGCATTCATCCATCATTCTTTTCCAAAATTGGTAAACTATAAATTGTGCCTGTTTCAACCGTCTCTTAAATGGCCAGTAAACGCGCTTTCTTCATCTGGTGGAATATGTGGAGGGGGGCGTAACAGCAAAAATTAGTTTGGCGTTAGTGGTTCGAGCTCGTCCGCGTCTGTGCTGATCTTGCTCAGCAGCCTCGCGTTCAGGATCGACGTAACTTCGGCAAAGGCATTCATAACAGGACCTCGCCACATACTCTGTCTTGTGTAACAGAAAAGCACTGCTAGGCTAGAAGCATACATGATGCAACAATCCCGCTTGGTGGACAGCCAAGTGGCCTACGGCTAAATGAGCGACTATCTAGCCTACGGCTAGATGAGTGCTCATGAACGTGGGCCACTCTCTCTTCTCCCCCCCCCCCCCCTAAAATATTTCACCTGTTCCACCTGCTGATGTTTTATACTCCGCCCACTTCCGTTGGTTACAAATCTTGTTCCGTTGCCCAGGAAATCTTTTCCAGAATTGGAAAGGCGAAGTATTTTTCAACCTTGGATGTCCGGATTTCAGAAAGTTTCCTTAGCCGACGAGTCTACTTCTCTCACAACAATAGCTACACCGTTTGGCCGATACAATTTCCTACAGTTGCCATTTGGTTTTTCGTCAAGCTCTGAGGCTTATTAACAGATGATTGTCGATCTATTTGGTGATCTACCTGGCGTTGAAGTTTATTTCGATGACTTCTTTGTGCGGGGAGAAACCATCAACGAACATAACTCAAGATTAGAAACTTTGTTTCAGCGTTGTGTGCAAGTGAACTTTAGACTCAATAAGAGCAATTTATTGGACACGTTATTGGTGGTCAAACCCTGAAGCCTGATCTGGAGAAAATATCAGCAATTGTGTCGTTTCCGCATCCTGAGAGCAAACAAGACGTTCAACAATTTCTCGGCGTGGTGAAATATATAGCTAAACTTTGCAGTAGTTTGTCTGAAATGGTGGCACCATTGCGAGTGTTGTTTAAATTGGATGTTGAGTGGCAGTGGGATGCAAACTCGGATCAAATTTTTAACAAAGTGAACGACACAATATCAGATTTACCAGTTTTGCGCCTGTTTGATCCAACTCATACAGTACTGGTATCGGTAGACGCATCACCGGTGGGAATTGGGGCAGTTATATTACAAGGTGGACAGCCCATCGAATTTGCGTCGCGAACATTGACAGACACACAGCAAAGATATGCTCAAATTGAGAAACAGTTACTCGCGGTGCTATTTGGTCTGCAGCGTTTTCATCAGTACGTGTACGGACAAAAAGTGATTGTAGAAACAAATCATAAGCCTCTTTTAGGCATACTTAATAAGGCAACTGCCTTATGAAGCCCACGAATTCAGCGGATGAGATTGTTGTTGCAAACATATGATTTCCAACACGTTTACAAGCTAGGAAGAGAGTTACACATTGCTAATGCTCTTAGCCATGCTCTGTATAATCGACAATTTGTGGAAGATAGCTCACAGTTTAGCGATGAAAATGTGAACTTGTAGGTCTTATCCGTGGTCTTAGCTCCGACCTCTCAGGAAAAATTTCTTGCAGCAACGTTAGCAGATCCAACACTGCAAGCAGTCCTGTCATTGGTTCGAAACGGTTGGCCGGAACATCGAAAGAATTGCAGTGTGGGAACCAAGTTTTTTTGGCAACACAGACATGATCTCAGTGAGTGCAACGGCTAGTTACTCAAAGGAGAACAAATTGTGGTTCCTGCATCCTTACATGCTTATGTTCTTATAAAAATTCATGACGGCCATTTATGCATCTCCAAGTGCATAGAAAGAGCCAAGTTAAAGTTATACTGGCCTCGTTACATTGATCAAGTGACAAATTTGGTGGAAGGGTGTGATAGATGTCAGGAAAATAGGCATCAAAATCCAGCTCAGCCATCATATCCGGTCCCGATTCCAGAGTATCCATTTCAAAAAGTTGCCGCTGATTTCTATGAAATGGGGGGAGTTGATTATTTGTTGGTTGTAGACTTTTTTACCAAATGGCCTTGTGCAGTGCCTCTGAAAACTATCACTTGTGCGTCAGTGATTACTGAACTCAAGCGTTTCTTCATTGATTTTGCTTTTCCGGAACAACTTGTGTCGGACAACGGGAAACAATTTGATTCCTCACAGTTTTCGTCAGTTCTGCAACGTTTAAATATTCGTTCTACAACTTCCAGCCCTAAATATCCTCGCTCCAATGGGTTAGTAGAAAGGATGGTGCAAACGGTGAGAGAGTCTTTTATTAAATCTCAAAGTGAAGGAGAGACCCTATTAGATACATTGCAAGTTCTTCGCTCCACTCCACTAGGAAACGGATTACCTACTTCAGCTGTTATTTTTAAACGAAAAAATCTTAGGGGTGGATTATTGCATTGTAAAAAAATTTCAGCAGCACATTCGTCAGGGAGAAGTTAAAACAGGGTCAAGCCTCTCAATTTGTGGGACGGAAAAATTATCTCTTTCCCCTGGCAGTTGGCAATCCGGTTCGTGTTCGGGTTTTAAAAAATGGGTCCCAGGAATCATTCAGTCTGTGTGCTCAGAACCAAATTCTTACATTGTGTCAACTAACTGTGGTCGCTTGTTTCGTCGTAATCGGCAAGCAATCAATTTAGACAAATCGCTCGTTCAACTTCACAGAACTCAGCAGAAGAAAGGGATTCCATCAATTGAATTGTCACTATCGGCTGTTTCAATCGATCAACCGATGCGCAGATCAATCAACTTTATAGAAGAGTGACAGTCATCTTCAAGCGTTCCTGTTTTAAAACCGACAATGATTAGGAGGCGCTCAAATTCAATCAATCCTACAATATCGGAGTTGGGTGATCCAGAAGATTTTCTGTTGGCGTTCCATGGCTTTGAAACGGCGGGTATACGACCTCCCTTAGCTAGGGTCGTCCTCGAAGCTCCCAGTCGACCGGAATTGATCCTGTTTGGTCTCAATCGCAAGGACTTCGGTAGTCTTCATTAGAATATTCAAATGTTTGTGTGACTTGTTCGGGTCGAGTACATGGTGCACGGCACTTTAATTGATGTTAAATTCTTTGTGTGTTGCTATGTCAGTTCTTGTACATCGTTTCAATTAGTCAAACTTAATAGGGTTCTGGTTTTGCAATGAAGCAGTTGTACTCGGATAGTATTGTTGAATTGGTTACTCAGATTGTTTACTTGCTTATTACGAATTTTTTGTTAATGAAAGGAAGATGCTGTAATGTTGGCTCAATAGGTGGCTCACTGGTCGCTAGAGAGATACGGATGAAATCCAATACACAATACAGTAGTCCTAACCCAGCGTCTGCTAAGTGGTACAGTCTCCATTACTACAATAGTGTTGGCTAGTCCTACGGCCAGTACTGCGGCTTGAAGTTCTAGCTTGGGCACCGCCAAGAGTTTCAAAGGTGCCATTATTGCCTTCGATAGAAGAAAAGTGATTTCAATATTATTGTCATGTGTGCTGCGAAGATACGCTATAGCACCGTTCGCCGATGTTGACGCGTCGCTGAAAAATATGCAACTAATAGACCATTCGGATCGTACGAAGATTTTTTTAAATAGGCAGCGCGGAATGCACAGACTGTTTAGTAGTGGCAGTACGTTCGCCCATTTCTCCCATCTTTCTTTGGCTGCAGCAGGTAATCTCTTGTCCCAGCCAATTATGTTCTCTTTGCCCGATTTGATTCTCAATGTATCTTGAAAAAGAATTTTCACCGTTGCTGTAACCGGCTGCAGAATACCTAATTGTAAAAATGCTGAAAATGGCTGACAACATCTCTCTCTTCATGTTCATGTTCGTGTTGTTATCTGGAGTGTGTCTAACTGACAGTTCCAATTCACTCTTAGCGTTCTTTTCACAGGAAGATCGTCGAAATCTAGATTAAGGCTTGGATTACACCACTCACTAGCGGTGATGGCTGACATTAGATTTTTTTATGATGAAATCCATTGATAAAGGCGGAAGCCCCTCATTGCTAATGACTTTTTTGCGTTTCTTGAAAACTTGATGGCGTGCTCGTCGATGTCAAATGAGTCTAGAAGATTATATCAGCAGGAAGCCGAAAACGAATCAGCTGCTGCTAGACCAAACAATATGCTAAGACGCTCTAGAAGAATTGAAAATCCAAAACTAGGTGTGAGTCTTATGTCTTTTGAACAATCCAGCGACGATCCTGATGAGCCAATAAACTACAACGACGCGCTTTCATATCAGGAGGGAACTCTATGGAAGAAAAAAGTGGACAAAGAGTACTCATCCCTAATTGAAAATAAACTTGGACACTAGTGCCACTCCCGTCAAATCAAGTCCCAATAAAATGCAAATGGGTCTTCAAGATCAAACCCGGTCATAATGAAGCTGCTACAAGTTATAAGCTCGCCTGGTAGCCAAAGAAAAGGGATCGATTAGAAAGAAACATTTGCGCCAGTGGCAAAGCACGCTTCATTTCGATTAAACCTGGCCATAGCAAGCAAAGAAGACCTCGACATGCTACAGCTAGATATAAAAACAGCGTTCCTTTATGGTGACCTAGAAGAAGATCTGTATATGGAACAACCGGAAGGATATTTCGACAAGGATAAATCTGACTATGTATGGAAACTGAAAAAGTGTATTTATGGCCTCAAACAGGCACCAAGAGCCTGGCATCAAAAGTTTAGTGCTTTCTTACTGAAGTTTGGTCTCACTCAAAGCGCAGCCGACCCATGCATACTATTACGCCATCAGCAGGGAGAAGTAACGATTGTGGCAATCTATGTTGACGATGGATTAGTAATGAGCTATAAAAAACATCTCCTTACGGAAATGACTGAGTATCTTGGCACTCACTTCCAAATTCGATGTTTACCAGCAGATCGTTTCATTGGAGTGGATATCATAAGAGATCGGGGTCAGCGCAAGATATATGTAAACCAGCATCATCTGATAACAAAAGTGTTAAAAAGGTACAGCAATTTTTCGCTCTTTATGTGTAAATGCTTTAATCATACATTTCACTCCTCCCCTTATCTATGCAGATTCAATCTTGCTGAATGTAATTCAAAAATGATACCAGCAGATCCAAACAGTCGTCTGACTTCACAAATGTGCCCCACAGATGAGAAAGCGATGGAGGCGATGACAGTGATTCCTTACCGTGAAGCACTAAGCTGTCTTATGTATATTATGGTTTTATCCCGCCCGGACATTGCTTTTGCGGTGAGCCAAGTTGCCCAACACTGTAAGAACCCAGGGACAGCTCACTGGAAGGGTGTTCAGTGAATTTTCTCCCATCTGCATAGAACTTCAGACTACGGGCTCTGCTTCATGACGAGCTAATAGGTTACACTGATGCTGACTACGCGGGAGACTTGGATACTAGAAAATCAACGTCTGGATATGTCTTCATTTACCAAGGTGGAGCAGTGTCGTGGGCTAGTCGGCGACAGCGGTGACCCTCCTTTTCCACCACAGAATCAGAATCTGTGGCCGCCTGCGAAGCTGCTAAGGAGGCTGTCTGAATCCAGCGCTTACTCTCTCTACGTGAAAGGATTGGTGTGGTACACGTGAAAGCTACTTATAATTTGAGGGAGAATTTTGAAATATGTCCTTCTGCAAATAATAAGTAGGGTGCTGATTAGCCCTATTATCTGTCTCTACTTTCCCTTCCTTACCTTAGAAGACATTCAGCTCAGTCCTCGTTGCTGACAGCACTCGCTCTCTCTTTCTGACTGTTACTTAGAGTAGTCGCAACTTAAATGATCAGTATAGTATTCAAGGTATCTTGTCATGAAGTGTTATCTAATCATCTAACTCACAGGTATCTATGTGCATATATTTATTATTACTAGTAACTCTATGTGTGTGTAAATGCATGTTTGTGATGTATGCTATCTGACTGAGAGTGTGTTTCAGCACATGTTTGCCATATGTGTTATGTGCACATATTGGGAGAGCCATATTTGTTAAAAAATAAAGAGTCCCTTGCTGAGTCAAATTATTTTATGTGTTCCTTGTTTATTACTCAACACATGCTTGCTATATCTGCCGAGATAGCTACAGGTCGTTGACGAAACCTTAAGAGGTACTCCGACTAGATTAGACAATAGGATAGGACCTCTTAGTAGAACATCATTCAAACATACACCTTTGTATATCGCTGAACCATCGAATACTATTCTTAATTTGTCCGGCTTGTTAGGGCTCACCACAAAATGGTGCGGTAAGTACCATACCTTTCCGACCGGGTTGTTTATTTCTCTGTACGGTACTTCCTTTGCGTAACCAGCAGACAAATAACTGTCGATTATCTTCCTATATTTTTCGGCATGTACGGGATTGCGTTCCAAGCGATATCAATAAAAGTTGGCACGTTGGACAAAGTGAATCACCGACCAGGAAGGTAAGAACTAAGAAGCGATAAGTAATAATAAGTATAATAAATAATAGTTGTTAAAAAAAAAACAAAGAAACACACGATGTTTTTACAAAAGTTTATTTTTTCGACTACTAGATGGCTCCCGTGGGGTTACATGGGCGGGGTCTAGATAGAGGAAGGATGAGCAAAATCGGCTTCAATTTTTAACACGGCGGGTATCCCAATCCTTTCGGTTTCCTTAAATAGAGGAGGCTATAATCTAGCTCTCCACTGCCGCTGCCACCCGTGTTGCCATATTCTTTCTTCGGCTGCCTGGTTCTCTCCCATTGAAGGTTCTGTTCACCACAATGATATTATAGATTATCAGTCATAATCTAACGAGAAGCATGGCCAAAATAAGTTTTGAGTATGCTTTTTCATAATGGATTACGATTCAATTATTGATACTTTGTAAGACCCTCCTCTTTGACGCTGTGTTGTCCATTCCGCCCCCAAGCATTTTAAAATACCAAATTTTTATAACATATTATCATTATTATTTTTTTTTTTACATATTCTTTTACTTTAATGACCAAAGTTAGAATTTAGTTACTATTTAGAATTTCATTTTGAATAGTTTTCCAATAGTATTGAGTTATTACTATGTCTTTTACCCCCCCCCCCTGATATTTTATTCCCCATTTTTTTCAAATCTTGATTTTGTCTAAAATAATAATCGGATTTTTATGAAAAAATAAGGGGACATAGATTTCGGTGTGGTTAACAATGCTGTTGATTTGTTTTGACCAATTAAGGAATAGTTTAAGAGATATTGAGGAAATAGTTATTGATAGGAGGTTTTTAATAAATATTGAGGGAGGTTTTTTGTCCAGGGTGACCCCGCTCTCCCCTCATTGCAACCGTCATTGCAGATGGCTCTCCCGAAGAACAAAATTTATTTTTAAAACGAAAAAAAAACAGTAAACTCGTCGATAGCAAGCACATAGCTCTTTAGACTCCGTAGTAGAGTCAACTAAAAAAACGTCCAAATGGTATGGCCGGAGACCTGGAGTGTGCTACCCATATAGAACATACACAGATTTTAGACGTTTAATTATAGTTTTTCAAGACTGGTCAATACCACTTTAATTCATTTTGAAAAGAAGCATCTCCGACTTAAAGCTTAGTTGTAATGGTCTTAA
Organism: Daphnia galeata; assembly: GCA_030770115.1. NCBI lineage: Eukaryota > Metazoa > Arthropoda > Branchiopoda > Diplostraca > Daphniidae > Daphnia > Daphnia galeata. The sequence continues at coordinate 6,832,102 of CM061119.1, forward strand.
TGTCCATATATTTCTGATCCAAAATCCGTCTATTTTCCAAAGGTAAAGAAACTTAAAAGATTACTTTTAGACTTGTTTTATTCATTTTCAGGCCGAAAATATATCCTTGTTTATAAAGGGCCGTACTTAAAGTCGAACACTGGATCTTCATGTTTACTCGTTAGCTCGCTAACCACTACGCTATCAAGTTCGTTATATACTTTAGAAATTATGTACCAATATTATATCAAACGGACTTTAACTTTTTTCCTTAAGTTACAGTAAATGATAAATCTTTAGAAAATCCTGATAGAGACAAATTTTAAACTCTTTTAAGATTACTTAAAGAGTTCTTATATCCGCTTTATATTGATGTACTAAGAGCAATATAATCGTCAACAAAAATCGATTAATATCAAGCTATAAATGGTTTTATTTGTAATATCTTGTTGGCATCTTGAATAGATAACTTAAAGTCGTCTAAATTTGATCTCGTCTAGGAGGTATTGGAATGACGGGTAAAAGCCTTGTTCAAGACAAAATTTTCTATCTGGGTATGCATTGAGTCTCATTTTTTACGCCGGAATCGAAGCCGTATGTCAGGTAGCGTCTGGCATTTTCCCTTTCCGCCAGTAAAATCTTCTGTTCAATCTCAGTTACACAGAAGTTGTTTATGATCCTCCCTAAAACATCAAAGCTGTAATTCACCAAAAATCCCGTGACGTAATCTACGGTTCTTCTAAAAATTGCTCCAGAATAAGTTATAGCTGCGATCAGCTTTGAAAAATTTCGTCGTAAAAAGTTCTTTGTAACTTGTCAACAGCAGGAATATGAATATCTGCAGTGTTCATGTATTTCCTAAGGATGTTGCAAGGAGCAATATTTCGTGATATCAAGGGGAAATCTGGTTGCTTCATCGACTTTGAAATTGTTCATGAATTGTTTGGAATTCTGTCGTGGTTTTCTTTAGTTTCGATATATTTTTTATCACTACATCTGTAAATTCTGGTGATGACGTATGACGTTTTTCTTTAACTTCCTTATTGAATTCTTTGACTGCGGCCAAGACGGACTGTTTTGCTGCACCTCCACAAAAAGTCGACACTAGCCTTAAGATTTCTCGATAAACGATAAATACTTTTGTCTGCATTTCTCGAGTTGTAGGTGAATCATCTATCCGTGTGTTTATAAAGGATCTTATTTCCGCTGAAGGTAAGTGTGTAAATAGTGGTGACTTACAATTGATGTGCAAGGCGTTGAAAGTTTCTGGAATGCTGGTAATTGAACCCTTTTCACGATTTCAGAATATATATTAGTAAAAGCTAGAAATACTCTCATGTTTTTCGTGAAAAACTCACCAGCTTGGGCAGTGACGTCTATTTTTCTACGTTTTCTAAATGAATAATTTGCTTGTTCTACAGCATTTGCAATTGCAGAAACTACAATTATTGCAAGTAATGCAAACTTCTTTTTTACATTTGCAATTCACCATTTTTTCGGAGCAATACCCATGCTTTCAACGACAAACTCAAAACAAAAGCTGATATTTTGACCTTTAGATTGTTTCCTTACCCAAACCCTTTCATGTGCGCGTTCTTACCCAAACTCTTTCATGTGCGTATTCTTACTTAAACCCTTCCATGTGTGTACACCACCCAACCTCCAGTTCTACTAACGAGAATATAAAAATTATTTGTAAAAAGACTATTGACAAACATTTTCAATTTGCCATTACCGGCTTCATTCTTCGATGACAAAGAAAACAGTGAAATATGGGAAGAGTATTATACAAATTAACTGTTAGTCTCCATTATTCTAAAACTACAAAAGCTTTTCTTAGTTGGTACCACTCGGCAGTTTCAAGGTCGAAATAGTCATTGCCACCTTCTTCAGCCCCCCAATGTCCAGTAATACCTATCAGTATGTGATCAAAAGAAAATTTAACAAATCTTCGAGTAGTTGTGAAAATACCTACCAGAAATGGGGTCAATGGTTGTGAAGGCTGGTGTGAAATCAAGTGGAATTTTTTCATCCTTACTGTCATCCTTACTCTCTTCCTCGCTTAACGTTTTATTGTCCTACTTAAGTAAAAATTGAAGTGAATGAATTTGAAAATTATGTTGTAAGAAACGTTGAAACCTGCTTAACCTCAAGTGTAAGTGAATCAGAATTAGTGACGTTACTCGTGACGGGACACAAAACAGAAAACCCAAAAGATTCTAGACTGCCCTAGTAGAACGAGATATCTTATAGATATCTTACAGACAAACAGTTATCTACTAGAAACATATCTTATTGCTTACTATCTAGTAACCTATTGTCATCTCTTAGGGATATCTTTCTTGAATATCTAATACATGTCTTTCTTAGATATCTTAAATATATATATTATACATCTTTCATAGATATTTTAAATAAATCTTTGAAAAATGCTTTTAAATAAACTACGCCACTTCTGTTTCACTTTCTCGTATCATTCATTCCTAACTACGAGAACTTGATCTATGTCGATTGTGGGGCTCGGACCTCTGACTATTAGAATGGTAGCCTCACTCGCTAACCACTCTACCAACATTACACACTAAAACCTTATAAATAAGAAATATATTTTTTTACCAATAGGATTTATGTTTTAACTAAAGATAATAGATATTATCTGCAACATGTAGGATTCTAGGTAGACGATTTGCGGTTCCCTTGAAATCTTCAGCTGTTTTGCGTATAGAAATCGTATTATTAGCAAGCTATAAAATCTTGTTGGATTTTGCAAGAGTGCATGCAACAACTTTATTGCAACTAGCCAGTCGTAATATCGAGTTCATATCTAATCCGCCCATCCAAACAGTAAAAATATCCAAGCGTGATTAAACTACATTTTAAAAACAACAATGGTCCAATGTTCCTCCTTCATTGGCTGCCGTTTTCAAATGTTTGCTAGAAACTCAGGACCTCAGTTTCTAGTAGGAGATTTGCAACTTTACCTTAATCTCCAATGTGTTGAAAAAAGTGGCGGAAAGTATATTTTGAAGGATTTTTTTTTTTATTTGACATTGTACGATTTCAATGATTTGATTCTAAATAACTTGATACTCGAATTGTTCATTCATTGTGTCTCAATACCCAGACAACACGCTTGGTTTTAATTTGGGAAAAAAGACGTCTTTGTGTGATCGTCTGAATAGGCTGGATACGAGAAAGTGAAACAGAAGTGGTGTAGTATATTTAAAAGCATTTTACAAAGATTTATTTAAAATATCTATGAAAGATGTATAATAGATATATTTAAGATATCTAAGAAAGATATATATTAGATATTCAAGAAAGACATTCCTAAGAGATGACAATAGGCTACTTAGATAGTTATCAATAAGATATGTTTATAGTAGATAACTCTTAGTCTTTAAGATATCTAAAAGATGTTTCGTTCTACTAGGGCAAGAGTGCACGGGCTGTTGACTGTCCGCGATGGTTGATACGTGACGGAAACAGAATTGCTATTGTTTCTAGAACTAAATTTTCTTATGGGGTTATCATCGTTTTCCCTTACTGTCGCTGTAGGGGAGAACGGAGTCAACTTGGACACGGGTCATATTGGACAAAGACCATGTGTGCTACATTTGCCGCCTTAGGGCATAATTTACAGGCAAATGTCCAATTTCCCCCCTCTTTTCTAAAACACTCGTAACTCTTCATTGTTTTACCCAAACGTGTCATTATCAGTGTGCATGAATAAAGAAAGGGCAGATGAACATTCAAAAATTTTTTTTAATTTTTTCCGTTTATTATTTTACGTTTTATCATGATTGTCCAGTTTTAGACAGAGTCTGTCCAATTTTGCCCCGTCTTTTTCAAAAAGGCCCAAAAAATTTGACTTTTTAAAATCGTCACAACTACTTTATTTTTAAAGGGAAAAATATATAAAAAATATGGGAAGTAAACAAATGGACATTTGGAAAAAGTGAAAACGACAAGAAATATTGCAAAAAGAAAAATTTTGTCCAAGTTGACTCCGTTCTCCCCTACTGGGAACAGCAACCTGATACCGTTTTCGGACTTGAACTAATTCAGCAGTACAAAACAAGAACGTTTCAAATTCCATTTCAAAACACACATATTCAAACACGTCAACTGCTGAAATTGAAGAGAACGAACGGACCAAGGGAAAGCCTGATCCGTTGGTCACAGCATCAGATCGTTTGTCGAAGAACTCAACGGTTGTTTAAGCAAATGTCTACCGCCACCCACAGTACAGAGCGTCGACGAGCGTGTTAAAGTTATAGGACCGCTCTTTGCTGAGGCAAACAAATAAAGCCACCAATTCGACCAAGCCACCAATTCGAAGTGGCTTTAAAATCCACAACCACTGTGACAGTGAAGGTAATACATACGCCTTCGAAATCTATCAAGGCCTCTGAGAGAGTGCAAATCACGAGGCTCAGGCGAGTAGATCGGTAAAAACTCTTTCCTGGAAATACGGAAAAAGTTGGAAAGGCAAGGACAAAGACACATCTTTGCTTTTGATCAATTCTTTACGAGCAATGATCTCATGAACCGAATCTGGGTCATGGGTGTCAACGCCGTTGGAACGATAAGAGCCAACCTAACAAACCAGATAATCATAAATTCTTTGCATCTATAATTTTTTCTTTGTATTTGACTGGTATGTAGAAGACGATGGCATCTATCAACGCAAGTTTCAAGGCGAAATCATGATGAGCGAATTAATGGCGATTTTTTTAAAAGCGCAAATAGCAAGGAGTTATATGACGAAAACGACTCTTGTTTCCAAATAAGACTTGAAGATAAAATCCACCTAACCTATAAGTCTCCATGATTTGAAAATAACCACGGTAATTGGTAATTCTTTTGCTATGAGAATGGTGGTTTCAAATCTAATATACGATAACTTAAACAAGAGTTTTTGCAAAAAAAAAAACTGGGGACGAAATTGCTCATAAGACGCCGTGTTAAAAGCGCTAATCCCCCCCCCCACGGCCATGTATCCAAACTTTTTGAGTAAACTACATATGGGAAAATAATTCAAGTCCAAGGAAAGGAATCATAGGATGCTGTTTAGTATTTTTTTCGTTTCTAGTGGTAATAATATAGCTGTTAAAACTCAAAAGTCAAGTGAATTATACTAAACAGCATCCTAGCTTTTGACTGAATCAGCTTGAATTAATTTTCATGGATAAACTAGGGATGATTAATTACTCAAAAAGACTGGAGAAGACGCATATTGTCTTAAAGTGTAGAATTCTAGAACATTTCCTGAATTGGAAAAGTATTACTAGGGTAAATAAATCAAAAACCCCTTTTTTTCCTATCTCCCCCTGCAATCGAAACCCCCCTGGATTTTTTTAAATTTTGCAACGCAGCATCCGAAACTGGTATATCCTTTTCCAAGGTGATAGACCTACTGGCGTGATAGACTAAAGGCAGGAAAATTCTCAGACATAGCCTTTGGGGCATTCCTTTTTTATCATATTTCTCTATAGTAAAGTGTTTCAGTTTTCCGTGATTAACATTGTTTCGGAATGCCTAGGACACATTCAAATATGGAATGGCGTGTATTAAGGGTCTTATATAGGTCGTGGGTGAAATATCATATTTTGGAATAAAAACTAATCGGCACAATCATTTTTCACACTCTGTAAGAAATAACAATATTTTAATAAGTTAAGTGGGAGGGGGGTGAAGGCCAAAAACCACAATTGCTATGTAAACAACCCGAGGAAACAATTAATTTTATATTTAAGATATCTTGTGAGGTCGGGAAAAAAAATATTAACTTGCCAGAATGATGACAAATCCGATAAAAATATAAAACATGGGAAAAACTCGTTTTTTTACTTAGCCTACTATGATTTAACTGAAAATGAAGCTCCGTAAGACGGTAAGAGGCCTGTGCTAATCTCAGGCATTTGAGATTTTAGACCTTTTCCAGATCTGGCAAACTCAGCATCATTTCGTGGTCTATAAATGTTTTTTTTTTTCAATTTGCCGTAAAATGTTAAACAAAACAATTTTTTTTTTCTAATCCAATAGTTTTTAAGTATATTTTATTCTTCACTATGAACTTTTTTTGAAAAAACTTAGAATGCTTAATTTAAGCATTCTCAATAGACCATTTTCACTGTGCGGAAAGCAGTATTAATGTACTCCGGCAATGCTGCAATCCGCCATTTGTAGTCCAACTTTTCATTTTGTTTTGAGTTAAAATAGGCTAAAACGTACGATATTCTACACGAATTTAATTTCTCGTAGAACAATTAGTAAGAATTATCGTTCCTCAAAGTTTTTTGCCTATTTTAACTTTAAAAAAAATGAAAAGTTGGACTACAAATGGCGGATTGCAGCATTGCCGGAGTACATTAATACTGCTTTCCGCACAGTGAAAATGGTCTATTTCGAGCGCTTAATCATAGATAAAGACCACTGGTTGAAGCTCTTCATAAGAAAATTAACATGGCCAACTGTCGCCAACATTCTTGCTACCCTTCCTCCGATTTCTCCGTTCTTGGACTACTTGTCCTGCCCTCTGGTGTGCGTTTTGTTATCAACATACTGCGTTCGGCCAACCTTCCCTCGGCCAACCGTCCCTAGAAAATTATTTTCATATAATTTCAACAATTGGTGGTGTAGTGGCTATATAGTCTAGCTCCCAATCTCGGGTAACGTGGTTCAAGTACTAGTCCAGGCAGCTTTTTTTTTTTATTTATTTGCTTCATTTACTTCCTACCAACTTCCAAACTTAACGACAATATATAATCAAATGTTCTAACAAAAAAATTCTTTGTGACGATTTTAAAACATCAACAAAGAACTTGGACAGAAAAAAAGAAAAACAAAATTCGTCTGCAACCCCCCTTCGTGCCTATTGCGTAGTACACCACCTTATCCGTTAGGGGCAGGACAAGCACTCCAAGAACTCGGCGTCAGTAGGGATAGGGCTAAAAGGATAGCACAGCATCAACCAGTGGTCTTTATCTATGGCTTAATGCTTGTGCTTGCTTACATGGCCTACTGAACCCTAGGCCGATTGACGAGCTATACCCCTGTGGTGTAGCTTTTTTACTCCCTTCCCCTTCCGTTCAACCTAACTGGGAGGTGGCGCACCTAGCGGTGAGATGTGGTGAGCCCATTAGCGCATGCAGTGAGCTACATCTCACCGCTAGGTGCGCCACCTCCCAGTTAGGTTGAACGGAAGGGGATGGGAGGAAAAAGCTACACCACAGGGGTATAGCTCTACCATCGGCCTAGGGTTCAGTAGGCCATGTTGCTTAATGCTTCTGGCGGAACCTAGTTGAACACTTGAACACACACTCACCAGAGACAGCACTGAAACTCATAACTACCTTATCTACTTCCCTGGAAGAGTTGGCCAACCATGAGTACATGACTCTGGTTGAACTACAACTACTACAACAGTACAACTCTTCTGCTGGATAGGATAGATAGTGGATGAGTGATTGAGTGGATCCGTGCCTTGACTGTTAACTTAAATCCATAGCTTAAATCCATAGCCTAAACTCGACTAAATCAAAATTCGAAAATTGGCAGTTATTAACTTATTATGGAAACGCAAATGGAACCTATTCCTGAACGTGAGTACCAGGATCTTATCAATAAAACGTGTTGCATGAAGCAGAAGTTGTTTCATTCCTACGATAAACTAATTGTTTGTATTAAATAAAATAAATATATTAATGTTATTGCATTCCCCTTAGAGCATGTATAGTTAATTCTCTTTTTAGTTTTTATCAATTTAAAGATTATTTTAGTTTCAGTGTTGATTGAACATTCCTATTTATTGCTCATTATCACCCATTTTTTCATCAGATTGCCCTGGTGTTAATAGTGAAGCTGCAGGAAAAGTTTCTACATGTGAAGGTATTAATATCATTTTTATGTTTTCTTTGGACTTAAAGATAAAAATAAAATGAATATATTCTTCTAAGGTTGTCCAAATCAAAAGATTTGTGTATCTGGTGAGGTTAAAAGTGAAGATCCTAAAATACTGTTAGGGATACAAGAACGTATGTTGAATGTCAAACATAAGGTCAGGTCTTACAACAAGTATTGAATTGAGTTTATTTATTTTCTTATATGGTAATTCTATCAAAATTTTTTCCAAATCAGTATAGATACTGATATTGTCTGGCAAGGGTGGAGTAGGTAAAAGTACAATTACCAGTATGATAGCCAGAGTGTTTGCTCAGGATCTCACCAAAAATGTATATGTCTGTCTTTGAAATTATTAGCTAGAAGTTCTGATAACTAATAACTTAATTTCTTTTAAATTTTTTATGATAAAGGTTGCAGTAATGGATATTGATATATGTGGTCCATCAGCTCCTCGAATTATGGGAGTTGAAGGTGAAACAGGTAAAAGAATAATCTTTGTCAACCTATATTAGTATTTTGTATTTTTATTTATTTACTGTTTTAGTTCACCAAAGTGGTTCTGGCTGGTCTCCTGTTGTAAGTTAAAAATTCTACCTTCTTATTTTATTGATATATTAGTTGTAATATCTTTTGGTTCAGTACATAGGTGAAAATTTATCCCTGATGTCTGTTGGTCTACTTTTAGCAAGTCCTGATGATGCAGTGATTTGGAGAGGACCAAAAAAGAATGGTACTCAGGTTTCCTTTGATTTTGTTATTGAATTCTCTATAATTACTATCCTTGCTACTTTATAACATGCAGCAATAACTTTTTAAACAAAACAAATATCTGTGGAAATGCTTGTGAATTTAGGGCTGATCAAACAGTTCCTGGGTGAAGTAGATTGGGGCTCGTTGGACTACTTAGTAATGGATACGCCGCCAGGAACATCAGATGAACATTTATCCATTGCACAATACATGATTCCTTGTCAACTTACTGGAGCTGTAATTGTCACCTCGCCTCAGGAGATTTCTCTTTTAGATGTTCGGAAAGAAATAAATTTTTGCAGAAAAGTCAATATTCCCATAATTGGGATAGTTGAAAACATGAGTTGGTAAGCTTTCTATATGTTACATTTGTTTTTCTGTAATTTTCTTTTTAATACCTGCTCATAATTTAAGGTTTGTGTGTCCCAAATGCACAAAAGAAAGCGATATATTCATTGCCACTACAGGGGGTGCTCAGCAAATGGCAAAAGAATTTCAGTTGCCCTTTCTTGGTCAAATTCCACTCGATCATCGTCTAACTCAATCATGTGATGAAGGAATGGATTTCTTCGAACTTTATTCGGATTCTGCAACTGCTTCAGCATTCATTCAGCTGGTCAAAGGTTTTTTTTTTAAATCCAGACCAAATAAGCCAGTACTTAATTATTTCATTTAAAATGTAATTTCAGCAATCAAAGCACAGATCAAGGAGTGTGATTGAAAAATGAACTTGGTGCGTACTCCTGTGTTAACAAGAACTCGTTTTCCAGAGGTCGTTATTGTTTTTTTTAACAGATAAACAGCTGTATGTGTTAACTCAATACATTTATCTGTAATTTTTCTTATTTTAAATGAACTATGGAAATTTTAGTTTTTAATTAAACGATTTTTTTTTATTACCAGCACGCATCTTTTGCAATTTGAAAATGTCTTTCGCTTAACATTTGAAAAGTATTCTGTATGTTTCAAGCATTCTGATTTGTTTTGTTTACATTTCAGGTAAAAGAAATTGATGTTAAATGATGTGATTTGGAAAAACGTGTAACATGTTTTCTACGCCATGAGTTAATTTATTTCTGAAATTTTATCAACAATAATTAATGGTTATCGTTATCATTGGGTAAGGGTAGGTTCCTAGTGGTGGAGGTGACCGCAGGTGCATTAGTTTCGGTACCGTTGAACGGCGTCATATGATCGAAGTTACACAATCCAGATTGGATATGCTGCACATGGACTAAAACATGGTTCCTTAAAGAAGTTAGATTCGATTTGTCTAAGGACTTCCGTAGTTCATCTAAGGAATCGTGTAAAGCCTGAAGCTCATAGGCGTTGCGCTCACTTTCCGCAAGGCACTGGAAAAAGTTACATTTTAACAAATGAGTCGAATATTACAAAAAAGAACCTAATTAATAGGCTGTGACTTAAATACAACTATTTTTTTTTCTGTGTACTTCATACACGTAAAGAACTAGTAAATAATAATAACGTAAGATACAGTAAATAGTTTCATCTATACGGTGCGTATAAATTTAAAATTTCTTACCTTGATTTGGAGCATTAAAGACGTGAGACCAGTGACAAGTGCAATAATCGGTGTAGAGGTAACGTTGGGATGTGAACCACTTCGAGAATCCAATTGAGTTTCAACTAAATCCCTGGCTTCTTGATAACATAGTTGGCGAATACTATCTGGCCCGGCTAACGGAGATAGACCATGCTCCGAATCAGGTGCGATCTAATTTATCAATTTCCAAGGTATTAAGTATTCGACTGTTTCCAAAACAGAAAGTAACAGAATACCTCATGGCATTGCTGTCTGACCTTAACTAAGAGGCTGTTGAGCTCCGTGTTTAGTTCCTCCAAATCAAGGATGGTTCGAGCATAGCGACGTTGAAAATCGGGTGCAACAGTTTCGCCAACTGATTCTCGGCGTTCAACTTCTGTATTCATATCCCTTAGTCTTCGAATCTTATCTTTCTTCATATTTAAAATCTTTGAGAGCCGTACCTATAACAAATTTCATATTATAACACAAAAAAGTCTTAACTGAATAATATTTCTAAAAACTTACGATTGGTGTCAAAACGTGTATGGGCAAGGAGCCGAAAGTGGTTTCTTGTGGTGTCAACCTCGAATTAGACGATCCCAAGACGGGATCGCTGACTAAACTTGGAGTATCAGAATGAGAAGTGTGTCCAATTCGTGCGCTACTGACATGTGAAGTTAAAGATAAAGTAGGCATTGAAATTTCAAGGGAAGACGGTTTAATCGGTTGCTGATGTTGACTCGAGATTGTTAGTGCTTGTTGTTGTTGTGAAGCCATCAGCGGTATTATTGCAGGGGTCGGTGGTAATACTGCTGGACGAGGACGAAACCGCTGAGCCAAACTTGATATCGAAATCATGTCCACTGTTTCATTCGACTAAAAAGAGAAAATTTGTATTCAAGTTATCTTGGTAAGACCAATATTATATATACCAGAACTTCGTAATCCGGGACAGAATGAGTCCCTAACCCTTGTCTATCAAACGTAATGCGGTATGTATTATTGGAAGTGTCTACAGCATCAATTTGGCCAACGAATAATCCATCCTATATTGGGAACAAGAGAAAAGTTAAAGTTTACCAGAATTCTCATGTTTTTACGTTGACTAGTTGAAAGCAATGACAATTGTATAAATGGCTGTAAACGAAAAGTGTACCTGTGGTTGCCGAAGTCTGGCCGTCACTTTGGTACCTATAACTAATGGCATTGGGATCAGATCCGGTAAATCCCTGCAAAGGGATACCATATCGCTAACTTTGCGCTGTTGAACTAAACGGATCTTTTGTCTTTTTTTGGCTAACTCTCCTCTTTCTTCGTTGAAAAAAGCCTAAAATGAATCAGGGGGGGGGGGGGGGGGGGGGAGGGTTGGAAAAAGAAAATAATGGGACATATCATTACGTTATAAATTATATAGGTACCTGAGAACAACGTCTTGGTCTTCCCATAAGACGGCGGATAGTACACCATTGGGATCTTGTAAGTTGTCTCAGTTTCAGGCTGGGGAATGACTCTCGTAAGCATAGCATGAAGTCATTGTCACCTTCAAAAAGTGCTCTAAAATAAATGATTAAACAAACCGTTAAAACAAAATGAAGTGCTTCAGAAATTATATGGACATGTTGATGAAATACATAGTAACACTTTGATTACTTATTTACCAGACGAGATAGACAAAAATTAAAAATAGAAAAGAAAATAACAAATAATGGTAACAAAACTTACTGGTCTAGATTACTGTAGAACCATTCATAGCAGACCCACTTATGCGCTTTTGGTAACTTCAATAAATTGCGTAAACGCACTCCAAGTTTTTTCAGGTCTTCGGCCTCTTGCTCAACTGTTGTTGCTGTGACAGAAGGTAAAGTGGCCGCGGCCACAATATTTCGAGCCCGACGTCCAACAACTAAAGGTTCACTCTTCTGCTTCTCTGGTAACTAACGCAAGTGATGAGTACAAAAGTATTGGCATAGTAAAAAAATACAAGTTTTTACCTTAAATGATGGCTTAACCTTCATTTTCTTCAGCTTTGCCTTAACTCGGTTACTCGTTTTGAGCGGCGTCGAAGCATTTGATCCACTACGACGTTCTGGAGTACCAGTTGCACTGCCAGGCGCAGATCTTGTGTGGCCTGTAACATTGATTGCTGTTAATTATGATTACATTTGAAGCATGGTTTATATTACCTCTCTTTATTATCTTTGCAGTAGTAGCTTGGGGTGCTAACTGGTTTGAATGAGATGATCCACTTACACCACTGTTGGATTTTGTGGATTTTCTTGGAGATTTATTAGTAGATTGGTTAACAATAGTATCATCATCAAAGAACAATGGATTTTTTTTCCGAATTCTTGCTGGCTATAAAAAAAGCAAGAGTTTAATCAATTTATTATATAATCAAATATTTTTACTTACAATGCCTCTTCTGTTCAATGTGATTGGATTTGAAGTGGTGCTTCCAGTTATTTTTGAACTAGAGGATGAATTGACCTCACTAATTCGTTTTAATCCAAACATTTCTGGGCCTAAAGTCATTGCTTGGTTTGCTTGTTCTGAGTCATCTCCAAAATCAAGCTCTCTTTTAACTTTGAATCCTCCATTTTTGAATGAGAGTAAAGCCTCAGCAGATTCAGCTATACAAGACATTTAATATCAGCATTAAGGATAATGAAATCCTAAACTTAATGTACATGCATTTATTTGAAAAAAAAAAATGAGCTTGATTTTCTTAGAAGTTGTTTGAATGATAATTTACAAACTACTCAGTAGAATTGTTGCAACTATAAACAAGTACGGAGCCCTCCTAGAGCTTGAACCAAAACGCATCAGCTACAATATTATAATGAATTATTCAAATCGTAAAAGGATTTTCAAAATGACTTTTAAAACAACACCAAAATGAATAGTCCATGAAAGTGAAATTGTTTGTTTACGTTTAGCAGTTAACATAACTTACTTTCAAGTAAATCCGCCATTTTCAACTTTTTCAACTTCCGAATTGCTACTTTTTTGAGACCCAATAGCAAACAACTCAAAGCTTTACGTAGGCGTTGCCAGATCACGGAAAGAAAACCTGACTAGGGGGCTAAATAAAAAAAATAGTGGAGTAAAAATAGTTTTTAACGTCAAACAAATTGCAAGATGGAATTTTTTTCATGATCTTTGTTACTATAAACGATATTAATCTCTGTTCAAAACCCATCCAGGAAATTATTAAATTTACTATAAAAAATATTGAATTGATATTCAAAATTTTAGTAAACTATTAATTAAACACCGAATTTAAAATAATAAAAATACCAAAGAATAATTAAATGAAACCTTGTTACATACTACATCATACCACCAAAAATGAGTGTTTTCCGTAAAATCTTATTAGATTTACAATGGACTTTTCGAAAAATTTGACCGTGTTAACTTACCCGAAGTTGATTACACGGGCTCATATGCCGGCTAGTCCCTCCACTAACTTCGAATAACTTTTAAAATCTACAGGTCCAAATTTTTTGATATTGATCTCAAAAAATCAATAACATCCTAGCGTATAAGAATCTATGGTTCATTTTCTGATTATACGTATAGTAACATTAAGTTATTTACATTTTAACTTGGCCTAGAATTTAGTCTTGACCAAAATTTTCAACGTCCGTTGACTCCGTTCAATTTCCGAAAATATCCGCCGCAAGCGTTGTGATATGTGGTATAATCGTTGTGTTATGCATAATTGCATGCGCATTGTGCATACGCCACTGAATGCGGTGGATATTATTGGAAACTGACTTATGAAAATTTTGGTAAAGACCAAATTCTAGACCAAGTTTAAATGTAAATAACTTAGATTTTTATGAAAAGAATATTTGTAGTTAACAGGAAATCCACAAGGTGTCCCTACCATTTACGTGGGGGACTCGGATGGGGCCTTACGTTCACACGACAGCGTTTTTGAGCGTTAATTACATATAATGTAATTCGGTTTAAGCAACGGTTTTACGCACCAGAAAAATTGGTTGCCTTATTACATAGAAAGGTTGCTGAAACCGAATTACGTTATACCAGAGCTATAGACTCCGGTTATACGTAACGCTCAAAAACGCTGTCGTGTGAACGATATATTAAATGGAGAATTCCTACTGTATGATAGCCTTATAAGTAGGACGGTGAGATTTAGTATGAATATAGTTGAATACACGATGGTGAATGACTGATTGGTGAGCCTACCTACATATAGCCTACTCTGTGCTGTGCCTAATCTACAATATACAATATACAGTAATCATAGCTTACTCTAATCACGGCTTCTCAGCTAGCTATCTCTCTGTTGCCGAGAAGCCCCGCCTAGTCACGAGATGGTCAGATGCCTTTGAATGGTTACCTTCTTGATCTCTACTCCTTTGGATGGTATACGCCCATCTTGAACTCCCAAATTTAGGAACTACTACTCCAAAGACTCCAAAGAAGAAGATCAAGAAGTGGAACCATTCACTGAACATTACGGGATTTGACCATCACGTGACTAGGCGCGATCCTGTTAGATCGTTCTGTCGGTTCTGTCATAGTGGAAGGCACCCTTGGCCTATTCTTTCTTTTGCGAAATGGATAACGTTATCATCAATTAAAAACCATTAAAATCGGAAATATTATTTGTTTATTTTCAGACGAAAAAAAAAGTTCTAACCTAAGACGATGAAGAGTATGATACACAATATAGCCTAGAAAGACTTAAGGAGTAAATCTGACATGCAAGCGGAAAAATTTCAAAACATTTTCAAAACAAAAAACATGAAATCATTTTCCGAGTAATTGTGAAATGCATAAGCTTCAAATAAATTAATTCGGGAATTTATGTTACCTTCACAGCGATAAATCTGAAACATTAAAGCGAACCGATTTGAATGTGCGTTTTAAATTCCCCTTAGATTTTAAGCTCGATTTCGAAGGATTGTGGAAAAGTAATGCTTTCTTTATGGCAGACGGCGAAATGGATACATCTTCCAAGGACTCGTCGTCACTTTCAACCTATTGTATAACAAATTATTATAGATACTTATTTTTTTAATTTGTGTAAATTTTGGTAACTATACCGTTTCAAATGCAGAGTTTATGATTTCGGTTTCCATAACGTCATCAAAGTGTGAAGACTTCCGGGATGGCGAGGCCAGTAATCGTGCAGGAAGTGGACTGTAACTGATGTCTCGCCCTCGTCTCAGAGCTGTCATTCTTCTTCTTTCTGCTACTATTTTATGAACCGAGTTTACCGCGAATGAAACGTCACACAAGATTGACGTTACATCTGCCGTAATACCCATATGATTTGTGTAAGCGGTGGCTTGAACTTCTAACGCTGCAGCGCACTGTTTTACTTGGGTCAGATCGAATAGTTCCAGATACAAGAATAAATTTTCTATACTATTCGCCATGCGCAACAAAATGTCAATTCGTTGATGAAATTTGGAGTGGATGGAACTGACATCCTTTTCATACGAAGATGGACTGTCAATGTTCTCAGCAAATTGTTCAAGAAGGATTAAAACTTGTGTTATGACGTCGTGAGAAGCTTTCACTAGCCGCGAATCTCTTGTTACAAAACCGGAATTGTCTAGAGAATCAACGAAATTTTCATCTGGAAGCTGTGCAATTTTCATCCGGACATTGTCAGCTAAATTGATGATTGACTGATGTACTTTGGTCTGAGCTGAAATAAATCCCGTAATTGCAGTCGAAATCGTTATAACATCCAAATTCGGAATTTCGTTGCAAAAAACGACAGAGAGCTCACAGTAACTTGCAAGAATTGAATTGAGTGAGTCCTGTGTTCGGTGTACCCAATCATTGAAAAGACCAACAGAGTCCAATGTAATGCCCTTAGGATAAAAGAATAAACATAAATTATTTGTGAACTATAAATTTGATTTACAGCGATTTCAAACCTGCATCACAAATTCTAGAGCATTTTGAAGTCTATGTCTCATTTCCTTAGTACTCTGAAGCCAATTGGATCGAATACTTGATGGTACGTCTCTTTTGTGAACTAAAAGGTTGATTAATTCTGGGTAAATGGCTAGAAGTGTGTGGGCGTGGACGGTGAGTGGAATTGCAAAACTGTATGAACGATCAGGAATATCCAACACACGCTGAAGGGACGAAGCAGCAACACAAAATGCGGAAGTTAAATCACCGTCACCCAGCTTGCGAATCAATTCTTTGCATATGTCAGCTGCTCCAGTGTTGATCGTTGGAGACCTTGAGAAGAGTAAACTGGAGCGCCTAGAGGAATCGAAACTGAATCTGCTTTCATCAAGAACACTCATACTGCTATCATGACGTTTAAGCAGTTTATCAAGTTTTTCTTTTATGGCAGGGGCAAATAAAGTAGAAGCGCCTTCTTCCAACTGCCATACATCGCCTCTTTCGAAAACAGCATCAATGGGAAAATCCCCTGTCTCATCAAGAGCTTCTCGAAGCGATTCGAAACGCTGTCGCATTGTATCAATACTCCAATACATTACTAGCTGGCGATCCCGATCTTGTACGCATATCAAAGGCTGCATGTCTTCAGTAAGTGCCTCTTTTCGAACGAAAACATAGGGCTGATGAAATCGTCGACAAATGGCATTGGTCTCATTTAACATTGATTGAATTACAAATGAGGATTCCTGTTATAAAATACGATATAATATATATATATATATAATATATATAGAACAAAAAAGAAAACTGATACTTCAGAGCTTTTCGTTGGTTGAGCTAGTTTCATTTGTGTGTCTCGAAGCAGTGATTCAATTTCTTCCAAATTCGTAGATTTCGACGTCGAAGGTGAAGTGAGGAGTGGCGACGGAATATCATTGCATTGCCGTTCCTGCAACACCCGATTGAGAGACGCGATTTCGTCTTCATAACTGTGTCGTTGCAAAGAGATTTCTAAGGCGGCTTCTTGACGAAGTTCTTCCATTTCGGCTATCAACTTAACCCTTGCCTTTTCTTGAGCCTCCTTAATAGCAACTTGTAAACGATTTTCTTGGCAATGTCTTAGTTCCTCATGTGCAGTTTCGAAATCGGAAACCTACAGTATGTGGGGTAAAACGTTTAGTCATTCAATTATATCTATTACTGATAAATAAATTACCTTATTATTAGTAATCTGCGTTCCTAGAAATTGGGAATCATTTGGGTTATATAAATGAAAATAATGGGTTCCACCAATAATAATTCGATCTCCATGGCGAAGATTGACTCCATTTGAAGTAATCAGTTGTCCATTTACATACGTTTCAGCATTGGCAATCAATCTAAGGTTATCTCCAAATAGCTCAACGCAGCAATGTTTATCTTCAATCATTACACCAGTCAACTGGATAGCTGGTGGCTCCGCCGAGGCAACTGGAGAACCCACCCAATTTTGTCCCGGTTTCAAGGGGAAAAAAAGAGTTCCAGACAGCAACGGATCCTGTATAGAAGAAATTCTATCTCATATAAAACACAATTTTTTATGTACATCTAAGAATATTAGAATTTTTATTTGATCTCTAAACGACGAACTTTTTCTTTGTAGAAATCAGCCAGTTTTTCAATTGTATATAGTAAAAATTTATTATTTTTTTAACCTCACCTGATTTACGTTGACTAGGCAGGGTTTTTTAGGATCCTGTACACTGGAAATGCCGAAGTTAGCTAAAGCTTTTTCGGCTTCGGCTCGTCTTGATTCCGCTTGGGTAACTTTTTCTTGCCAAGAAATATCTTTTAGACATTCGACATCCGCTAAACGACTCTTCAGACAACGAATTTCAGTTTCAAGTTGCTGAACACGCGAGGAAGACTGATTTGTGCAGCTGCCCGCTACAGATGTCGCATCCGACGAACGTGCATTGGCCTCATTTAAACGATTTTCCATTAGTTTAATCTGATCTCGTAGGTGTCGAATATGAACGGAATTAGGATCCTCGCATATTCTTGCAGTATTGACTATCTTACGAGCCTATATTAATCCCCAGTTTTACCAAATTTCATCAGACCAAAGTTACTGAAAAATATTTTAACTACAGAGATGTTGCTTACCTGACAAGCGTAACGCAAGGTTGATAACGTTTCTTCTATGTGAGCAACGCAAGGACTTACAGTGGCCAGCATCACTGTTTTGGAATCACCTCCCAAACTTTCTTTCAAGAGCCAAGTCAATACTGACTCTCTGTTTTCCAATAAAGTAGAGAACAAATTTTCAAAAATATTGTAGGTGGAATTAAAAATTAATTTGAAATTAATTATACCTGTAGGGAACAAAGTTTTGTTCAGCTAAAGCCGTGATAACTCGTCCAAGAGTCAATAACGACTGATTGATAGTTAATCCTTCTTCTCGCCGGTCACCAATGGAGTGACAAGAAGCTACCCTTTCACTTCCAGCCAAATCGATGAAATTTATGCGACTCTGCTTCCGAACTTCGTGCAATTTGCCATCTAACTTTTCTTCAAGACCTATACATTACAGATTTATGTAAAATAATCAATGAAATGTTGTTTGGAAAATCAGATGTAATTTATATAATTTCATTAAAAAAATATCTTACTTTGCGCTAATGTTATGGTAAATATAGCATGTGAACGTGAACTATGTTCATTTGCAGATGTTGCTGCAGTTGCGCGTTGCCGGTTTCCAACCACAAGCCAGCGCTGTACTTCTTCAAAAGAATTGACAGCATGCTTTGAAAGATCTACTACATACGGGCCCTACAGAAAAATAATAATTGGAATTTATACATTTTTTTTAGTTTTTCAGATACATAAAGAAATATTTAAGTTGGTATTACATGTTGTGGGTGTTCACGAACGCGCAAGCTTCCACCTAGTTTACTTGCAGGGCACAACAGGTCTTGAATTTTCTCTTTATAAATTTCAAAATAGCTTATTTGAATTTCAATTGAAAATTTGTCTGCAGAATTCTTCGTAAGCGATTCAGTTTTACGAAAAAGGTCATAGCAAAAACGTGGCACAATTCCACTCTCTACGTGCAATTCCTTTTCACTTCCAATATTACCCATCACACTAAAACTCTTCCCAGAACCTGTCTGTCCATAAGCAAACAAGCAGGTGTTGAATCCTTTGAAAGCTTGAGAGAGTAGTGGCTTAGCCAACTGTTCATAAACTTTGTCTTGATCATGCTGTTTGTTATCAAAAGGGGCATCTGACAAGAAGCAGAAATCATAGGTAAATGAGTGTGTTTGGCCATAATCTGTGAGCACACACATTTCATTCTCCTTAACACTAACTACAGGCCTCATTTCCTTGTCAGTTTTTTCTTTATCAGTTTGAGGGCGAATTCTTACAGCAACTACTAAATTACTAGTTTCAACTCCAGAACCAGACTGTTCACTGACAAGATTTCTTTTGGGGGTTTCAAAACGTACTGTAGAAAAAACCTCCGGTGTTCTCACAATTGATGACATAGATATTTCAGAGCTTCTTGGACCAGACCTTATAGGTGTGCTTAGTTTTGGGCTTCCAGTAGAGTGTCTTTCATGAACAGCAAATGGAACTTTCAATTTACTTGTTTGTTGGACTCCACTGCGTGTTAATGGATCTTTTTGTGTGTTTTCTAAAGCAGATTTGTCTCTTCTTTCCATTCTGTCTACTTTTGGACTTGGTGGTATTGTTGCAATAGTTTTTTGTTTGGGGTGGCTTTCAAATGGTGCCTTTGTTGAAGAACATGTTATTGGAAAACATCGTGGGTTCTGATTAGATCTTGACCCTGCAGAAGATGTTGAACTTTTCATTTTGAATGTACTCTTGTAAGGAACTTTCTTTTGTTTTCAACAATGGTTTTTTCTTTTAGCAGCAACAGCACTTAGCAAAGCTTTTAGCAGCTTTCATCATCACTGAACACGTCGACAACATCAAGCATTATAGACAACTTTCACTAACAAACTAAATAAAATATCGACGAAAGAAATTTTTGGCGGGCTCATAAAACTGATGGTGTTGAAATATTTCCCTTGAAAGGGATTTCACGCCTAGTAATATGTAATCTTCTACTTCACTATATAGTCTACAGAGTACTAAGAGTAGTAAAATTCACAGCCGTTAAAACTCAGTTAGAAACTGCTGGTTAGAACTTAGAAATGAAAACTGGATTGAATATTGTTTGGCAAAGCACGTTGAAAAGTAAAAACCGTTGAATGAGTAGCGTCTTCTGCTTTTTGGCGCTAACCAATTTAAAAAATAACAGTCATATTCCGCCCATGTTCTGCCCGTTGAAAATTGCCCGAGTTGGAGAACCATCTAGCGGTAGGAAGATTAAACGTTGATAGGTTTTTTTTTCTTTCTTGGAAAGGTTTTTTTTTTTTTTATATATTAGAGTGGAGTCGAGATAATTTTTAACATCGAACAAATTGCTACATGAAATATTTTTTATGAACTTTGCTATTATTAACGATATTGATCTCGGTTCAAAACCATTCTAGAAAATTATTCAATTTACTATGAAAAATATAGAATTGAAATTCAAAAGTTTGGTTCTTGACTCCACTATACATGTGCACTCCAATTTCCATCTCCTCTACTTATTACTCTGATAACGAGAAGTGAGTTCTGTATAATGCTGAAAAACAAAGGTCGCGTACTTATAAAGATAGCTATATTTTAGATTTGCAAAACAGTACACGATCAATATACGTCATGTATTTATGTTAGTGTTGTGTAAAAAGAAGTGAAAATCAGTAATACTATTGAATGACCCTTAAAAGTTTGTAATAATAAAGGAATAGGGTCTTTGCATGAAATTTCGATTGCTTTTAGATATACCTGGTCAGAATCAGTTTTTCACGCTGATTCTCATGGTATTTTTTATTTTTTTTTTAAATCAACCGAAATGTGTGTATTTTTAATTTAAAGTTCAAATAAGCTCCTCCCATTTCAAAAAGGGCCCTCAGCCATTTTTCATGGGCGGAGCCTAATTTGTGATGAATTTGTAGACGACGCTCACCAAAGTAAACAAACTTCTCACTAAAATATTTTTTTTATTTATTTTTTAATTGTTTTCATTTTGATTCCTGAATTACGGTATGAAAAATATTAAAATAAGATAAAATTATATACAGTAATTCAGGAATCCAAATAAAAATCAACACAAACATTAATACTGGTACAGAAGTTTGTTTACTTTGGTGAGCGTCGTCTACAAATTCATCACAAATTAGGCTCCGCCCATGAAAAATGGCTGAGGGCCCGTTTTGAAATGGGAGGGGCTTATTCGAACTTTAAATTAAAAATGCACACATTTCGGTTGATTTAAAAAAAAAATAAAAAATACCATGAGAATCAGCGTGAAAAACTGATTCTAACCAGGTATGTCTAAAAGCAATCGAAATTTCATGCAAAGACCCTATTGACCTATTCCTCCCAAAAAGCCCAATCGAAAAAATGCCCAAATATAGAAACGTTAAAAGAATCATTATTTGAAAAAACAATTTGTACGTTGCAAATTTCAAAATACATAAAAATTTGGTATGCACTTCAAGAGATTCAATACTTATTGTTTCCTTTAATTCTACATATGTTATTAGAGATAGAAACAGCATATAATAATAGTATGTTCCAATGAAAAACGACAAAAGTTAAATTCATGTGTTTCAGTCTGTCACATCGCTGAAAAGTAAAAAAGCGATTAACTGAATGTGAACAGCCAGTAATAATAGAGGCATTAGAAAATAAACATTTTATAGATTAGCTTATTGTCATGGTCAGTAATGAATTAAATCGATGACGGCTTTTAGTAGCGACTTACAATACAATCAAACGTCAGTTTTATGGTATGGAACATACTGTTGAAGGATCTCTATCACTAAAATACATGGAGTCTGGCATTTTTTAAAACTGGGAGCACGTTCCGGCAGAGGCAGTATTATATAGTTTACACATACAGTATGTGTGATGATTGTTTAGAAGCCTGTAATATGTCCGTAGGTTTCTAAAGATGAGAGAAGTACGTAAGCCATCCACAGCGCTAACAAAAAGATAGCCGAAGCGTAACGGGTTCCAAGTGGCCCTCCCAGTTCTCCACGACCACATGCAGCTGAGCATCTGTGCCATCAAATATTTTCTTTCAAAAGAGATATCTTATAATAAATCCTGCTCTTAAAGTATAACTTACCTCCGTGTTACCAACAGCGCTAGCGATAAAACTGCCGTGATTGTGAAAATGGTAATGGAAAATCCAAGACTTCCTGCTTCCACCTTGAATTCCCCTCCCTAAAATGTGTTCATTGAACAGGAAAATAAGCGCTTCTGGTTTCTTCATAAAGAATACACAAATGATTTTCTATTTATGCAAACCTTTGATGTGTGATATATGCTCGCGATAAGCCATGGTAAACCAAGACCAAGAAAAACGTTGACCGAATTACTTCCGGTTACGTTTCCAATAGCATTATCAGCATATTTCTCGTTCATAGCAGCAGCTCGACTTGCAAAGAGATCCGGTAGAGATGTTCCCAGTGCCACAAAAGTGATGGCTAAATTCAATCATTTTAAATTAACGAATTCGTATTGTAGCCTACTGTGGTTTTTTAATAACAACAAAAATATTTAAAAAAAAAAACTCAATACCAGTGAGTGTGACGGTACTGAGTTTTGGTTGAATTTCTTTCTTTTCTTTTTTAATTAATTTATTTTTTTCTTAATTAAGTTTGAATTTCTTCCACTCTCATGAATCTCATCCTTATTAAAACAAAAATTAGGTTACCAGTAACAGCATCGTTGAGTCCAACAAGGCATCCGAAAATACTGGCCAGGTCTCCTACAATCGCCGTGAGTGCACCAATGACAACTAATGAAACAAAGAACGACAGCCATCCACCCCAAATTCCAGCTGGTGGAACAAACGCAAACAAAAGCTGAAAACAAAAATAAGAGAATCTTTCGTATGATCAATGTTGGTAACAGGATAACGTTTGGAAATCAAACCTTCCATCCAAATGTTAAGAAGTGCATAACGTAGTCAGAAGTAGTAGCGTTCTCAATGTCGCCACCGTTTACGTTCATGGCCTATATACATCA
The DNA here is from genome assembly GCA_030770115.1 of Daphnia galeata. Classification (NCBI taxonomy): domain Eukaryota; kingdom Metazoa; phylum Arthropoda; class Branchiopoda; order Diplostraca; family Daphniidae; genus Daphnia; species Daphnia galeata. The sequence goes on from CM061119.1 coordinate 6,855,323, forward strand.
ATAGACATACTTTTAAGTTTTAACATGTAATGTACTTATTGCTTGTCTATTTGGTGTTTATTTACATCTTTGATCTGACTGGTCCAAGTATTGTGGTGTACTTCCATCGAATCCACATTCGCAGTAGTCATATCGGCTAAGCGGTTCAATACCGAATTGAACTCTGTATAAATAAAGACAAATTTGTTTCATTTGATTTCTTTATATCAGCTGCAATTATTGATAGTTTTTACCTTCGTCATTTGTGATAGTAACGGCCAATTTGGTAATAGATCCAAGAACAGCCCCACCCGAAGGTTCGGATAATTCTACTTCGAAACATTCGTCTTTCTCTGGTACCATGTCATTTGAAATGGGGATTTCAATAACACGTTTCATCTGTATAAAAACGTTACATTTTAAGTTTGTAATAAATGACACTTTTGTTATCCAGAATTGTTGATATCAGGCTATGCGACCATTAATGTCGTGGTAGGCTACATACCTCGGCATTCTTAAAAATCAATGTGCCTTCTCCTCCGATATAGGCCTTGCCACTGATGGCATTTTTGTCTGAATAAAGAAATTATATTTGTGCGGTAAAAATGTACAACGAAAGAATTCCAGATAAAAATGATGTTAAATCTTTTTACCTATTGTTCGCCAACGGACACTGACCTCGCCATCAGCACCATTTTTACGCAAAACAGGCACTTGGGCTACACCCACCGATTCTTTAACAAGGATACCTCTTTCTTCAAAAGTAATGGTGCCAGGATCTATATTCAACCGGATTCAAATGTTTAATGCATAATTCTCCTCGAAATATTTCAAAAGGACAGTACTGACCATCATCGTTCAAAACGGTAACTTCCATGATTGAAATGCGACCTAGCATTACATCTCTTTGCTTGGTCGTTCTGGTCCCAGTTAAGCTCAGTTTCAAATAGAATTGCTCATCAGGCTCGTACTGATTGTCATCCAGAATCTCCATCGTTATCTGAATTTTTTGTACACATTGAAATGCATTATTGTTTTATCAATACAATAATATACTCTTTCTTTTTGAACTCACTTGTTTTTCGACTTCATTGGGCTCGAATTGAATTACTTGGTTGAACGTCACAAAATCTTCTCCTCCTACCGCACTACCATCAATTGTTTCGACTCTAAAGCAAAGTATTCTCTCTATTAGATTCATGGGTATTCATTTGAAAGTTCTCATTTATTGCAAGTGATGCGCTGCTCACCTGACAGATACGGAGTTGTCCGTCTTCCCGGAACGCACGACGGTAATAGGAAACTTTCCAACGCTTTCAGGTACTTGAAATAAGTTGAACAAACAGTTTCAAAATATTACAGAAAACAAAACAAGAATTATAAAGTTCATTCTGTATCAATCAATTCACGTGGTTGTGTGGTGGTATGATATGTGGTTTCTTTTTAAACAATACAGAGATTGATGATATGTGATGTAAAGAAAAAGAGTATTACCTGCACAGGCGATCGCGTGGAATTCGATGATTGCTTTGTTTTGCGGGACAGTTTCGATTAACGGGCTCAGGTTTACAGCGTCCGGGTGTTCATTGATGGCGTCGTAAACCTTTTGTATGAAAAGAAAATGCAGAGAATTGAACACATTTGTTAACTCTTGCTCCTTCAACAGTTTAAATCATTCAAAATCAAGTGACTTAATATGAGCATTCAAATAATATTATAACATAGAAAACAGACATTAAGAACAGCAAAGTGCATAACCGAATAAGTGACTTGATTAGGCGATTCCATAATAGCGTATCCTTTATTTACCTTCGTCGCATTTGAGCAATGAGCAACACAAAATAATATAATTTAAAAAATATAACGGGAAATACGTCACGATAAAAACGTGCTATATAGTTAGTATTTTCCTGGTATACTACCTTAGACGCTTTGTGATCCTTTTGCGAACGCTTTAGTTATATATAGCGTCATGTGTGTAATTGAAAGAAAAAAGCAGCAGATGAAGAATAAATATTACATCCGAATACATACAGTATACGCACGAGTTATTTAGTACGATTTTTGTAAAGCTACACTGTCTCTACAAGAAACAACGTATATGGATAACGAGGTCCTTTAATTCTCGTGAACGATTTTACAAAATAAATTATACATGTATGGATCATAAATTTAACATTTTCTTAATATATTCTTTGGACGTTATTTATTTGAATAAAGAATTCTTTTACCTCTCTGAGTTTGACGCTAAGTTGAGGCTGAATTTTCTTACTGCCAGAGAAAACTCGGGTGGCTCCTATCCTATACCAGGCGCGTGAATGTTCCTTACTCGTAATTAACCTGAAATTAATATGACCATTTGTTAGAAAAATAAATAAGGTATCGATATTTAAAAAAAAGAAAACAAACTTGTATGCAGCCAATTTTGCAGCATCTTCTCCGGTGAGTCCCATACGCGACGCTTGTCTTACCCATTTCGCTAGTTCGTTAGGGTCCACCTGTCCGTCTTTGGTCAGAGTAAGTCCATCCACCATGGCTTCCACTGTGTTTACACGCAGGACATGACGCGTCAAGTAAGGCGATGGATCATGTCACGCAACGCATGCATTTCAACCCCCGTGCCAGGGGTGGTAGATGAATGTATTGGAATTATATAATAGTGGAGCAGCGGGTGTTTATGCACCCCCCCATAGGCCGAAACCATCGATCACGACGAAAATCACGAAGAATAAACAGCGGCTCGCATGTGTCGCGAACAAGTAGGTTGGATTACCCCACACATACGACATGAAGGTTGGCGAGAAAAATATCATCCAAGAAATATTGAACCGAACACGGATAGAGTTGAGGTAGTTTCGGAGAGCCAGACAGCAGTCATTCAATAAAGGAAAGGCCGGGATGAGGGAAGATATCAAACAGAAAGAAAACAAAAAGAAAAAGAAAACAAAAAACGAAAAGGTGAATATCAAGTCCCACAATGTGCTATTTTTTAAAAAGAATTCTTTTCAATTTTTTTTTTTTTTTTTTCTTTTTTTTTTGGGGGGGGCATCATTCGGTGCATATCATTCCATTAATCGATGAAAAAAAAGAGGCATGTTGTAATATACAGTAATTGTAAAAAACGAAAAAGTAGTGCTCAGCATTCGATAAAAATAAAGGAAACCGCTATGGAGTGCTGTTATATTATTAAGAGTTTGAAAATTAAAAATGAAAAGATTTTCAAGAATACAATTGTAAAACGTAAAAGAATAGATTTTTTTTCAAAGCCTGTTTCATCACCATCACAGTCCACACCAAGAAAAAGGCCCCAATTAGCAGAGCTAGTTATTTTTCAATTCAAGTATACAGCACAGTATACAGTATTAGTAAGTTGGAATATTTCTAATCGACTAATAGTAAATGTATACTGTATTTCTGTCAAGTACAGTGTAGCGTATATATAAAATATAGCGCATCAAACCTGCTCTGCGGAACTAAAAAGTTGCGTTGTTATGGAAAAGCTTGAGTGGCCTGAGCCAGCTCACGAATTGTTGAATACACACAACGTCGTGTCGTGTTAATGAAGGTACGTACGTATACGCATGCCAGGCCAGACCCAAAAAGAAGGGACCAAGTAGGCAATCAAAGAACGAACTTACACTCACCGGGCTGGATGGAGCCAAGCTCGATTTGCTTGCCGTTTGCGGTTGTAGCGCTTACACGTGACTTGTTCCATGGAAATCCTTTATCAGCCAAATACGCCAGGTAAACCAAAATTGGGAAAAGGAGAAAAGTAACCACCGCCTCCCATACTTCAACCTAATAAATAACAAATCAAAAATCCTCTCGGTATACTATACCTACTACATTGATACTTGATTTGAAAGCAGCTGTTATTCAACGAATTATCCATGGCTTACCACATTTTTACTGACTCCCATTAAAACGAAAATCAGCCAGAGGTAAGCCAATATACTGAAAACTGCGGTGATGGCGAAAACTCGTAGTCCTGTATTAATAATAAAGGAATCCAAATAAGAGCTATCAAAATCAATATTTTTGCCAGCTGGTTAGCACCAGTTAATAACGGAATTTTAACCTTTGATTTGTCGTGATTCAACGCCAGGAATAGCAGCTACACACACCGCACTGATTCCCATTAAATTGAAGGCAGCTGAACCAACAATGGTGCCAGGACCCAAAGCGCCCGATTCAAAATTGTTACCGACAATCTCTGTTCATAATTGAACACGCACCGAATAGAATACATAAATATTTCATTCAATTTATTTTTTTTTATGTCTAGCCTATAATAATACAAATACCTATAATAGATAGTAAGATTTCAGGTGCTGATGAGCCTAGAGCCATTAATGTCAAATTTGCTACCGTGTCGTTCCAGATACGCACTTCAATGACTTCAGGTTCTTGCGATTCACCTCTCGACAAGTACACCTGCGATATTGCGATAAACATATCATATTATGAAATGAATCAAGTGTTCATCATGTGTAAATTCATAGTAAAAGAACCAGACAGTAAACCTTATTATTACCTTGCGAGTTGTAGAGGTGATTTTTTCAATGGCGCCCATAAAGATGTCAGCGATAATGGCTACGCCCGTAAAACAATACAGGAGACCAAGTAAATAAAGAAATGCTCGCACCTCAACTGGCCAGGTGAATTCGCTGATCAATGGTAAGAGCAATGCATGCGAGCAGGTGTAGTTGTCAAGTGTCCCATTATTTGGCGTCATTTTTTCTCAAAATAGCAATGCCTTTTTTGTTTGAGTTAAATAAGAAAAAAAAATGACGTTCAAACACTTGTCAAGTTTAGAAATAGCTACGTGTTAATATTCTAAATAAGGATATAAGAAATCATATTATTATTTCAGCGTATACATAAGTATACTATAGAATCATAATAGAAATGACAGTGCAGTATCTTAATATGGTTCTTTGCTCACACTGATTATTAACCAACAGAAGTAAACATAATGAACCCATGGGAAGTTCATTTCTTCCGTCGGATGTCTCATTATAGCTGCGTGATGTGTGTGTAATGATATTATGGTGTTTTCCATCCATATGGTACAGTATAACCTAACGTGCTACGCTAGAAAGACACGATAACTTCAATGACTTCCAATGGAATGCGAAACTCAACAGAACAGTGTAACGTCTCAAAGTTACAGCCCACTCATTCCATACACAAGCTGCACACACCTATAGAAAGGCCATAGGAACGGATGGTTGGCGGACATCAGGTGCCATTTTTTTGTCTATTCTCGTGTGCGATGACGCTATTATTTTCTTCTTTCAGGGCCAAGTTTGGATAGAAAGGGCGGCACTGAATTAAATAGCAACCAGTAGGCAAGGCAACCATCTGTAATATCGTCATAGCGTAGAATGCACCGTCAGATTTCAATATTAGCCTATAACGTATTGATGGTCAGATCGATCTCTTTGTTGTCTCTTTATCTAACGGAAATTCAATTCTGACTCGTCAACAACTACTACAATCTATAGTATCCTCTTGCTCAAAAATAGGCTATAGACTATAGACTGTGTATCTCCATGGATACGGAAACTTCGTCATGATGAATAATGAAGGTTTTGCTTCGATCCTTCAGACCGCCAACGCTGCCCCGGAGGATGGGTGACGTCATGTCGGACATTCTTCACCTACCGCGTAGGCTTTTCATTATGTTATATCTCTAAAACGAAATACGTTTCAACAAACTGTCTATATAGCTAGCAGCTAGAAAAAAAAATACCGTAAAAAACAACAAAAAAGAAATGATTCTGTAACAGCTGTGCTGGTTGGTTGGATTGTGGTTTTAAAAAGGAGAAAAAGTCGATTCCGAATTATCAACAAAAAGCTATTGTGTGACAGGACGATTCATCGAGTGAAAACATTCAACTTTATGGAACAGCACTTTCAATTTTGCTTGTCGCATAGATGTGTGATACAAAACTTGACGGAAAAAAAAAGGAATAAAAGAATCCAGGTGTGTCGACAGCAGCAGTTCGTCGCATTAATGGGCTGAACGTTTTTTTTTGTTTTGTTATTTTATACGTTCACATCCAAAACTAATAACCGATTCTTTTTTATTCTTTTTATTTTAATTTTTGTATCCAATGGGAAACACTTCACGAAATGAATTTTCCCTATTCCTTTTTTTTCCTGGTTATTACACAGAAACAACGTCGTGTAGAAGGAACTCTCTTTTCTGTACTGAATAAAAAAAGAAACCCAACAACGTGGGGCGTTACCAACGTCCAATTGATTTCACAAAACACCGTTACTGTTTGTTTTTTTATCATCGTATCAGCTTTTGGTAATTCCTGTGGATTTTAGGAGGAGGAAGAAAGAGAGAAACACTCAAGAATTTTTACCTCGTCGGTCGACAGAAGCTGCAGCAGGTTGAAACGAATATTGACGGCAAGAACGGGAAACAACAACGGAACGACTCGGCGTTCACGACCAGACTGTTGTAAGTTCTGCCGCGACTCACGGGGTCTACAGGAATTCCCGTCCGTACTATTAGAGTACCAGCGGCATTTTTCAGCGACCCAACAGTAAAGGCAAAGAAGAAAGACCATCAAATATTAGATGCCCTACGGGAGAGTGTGAACTTTCCCGTTCACCCGTGCGTAGTACATTTCCAGTATATGTTAACGAAAAATGAACAGGGACAAATAATAAAATAGGCACACTATACGGTGCACAGTATATAGTGGACCAGTGTAGATGCATAGATGGTGAAGTAATAAAATCTTTTTTTTGCTGCTACTGATGATGATGGGCAGCGGCCGGTGTATAGTAAGGCGACGAAGTGCATTTCCAACTATTTTTGATCCAATACTGCAATTAAAGGACCTCCGGGTGGTAGTAAAATGTGACATGTACTTTCGTGATGGCTGAAAACTTCCGTCGTCGTGCTTATACGCCAGTCATTTACTGTTGGCGATTCTGTAAATACTTTACTGCAACCGTTCACCAAGTATATAAACTCAATACCCTATATAGTCTGTACACTGCAGGTTTTTTGTCTTTTTGCAATTCGATAGCTGCTGCTGCTGGTAGCCTACTGGTAGGTTATACATGTAGGCTAGAATATATGGACCAGCAGACAATGACGCGTCGACGTCGATACTTGCATAGACAATATGTTTTCTTGATCTGAAATATGTTATGACAATTCAACATATTCAACTCTAACTAGTATTACATATATAATTTTCTTTTTTTTTTTTTTTTAAATTGTAGGATGCTGCTGTCGCGTGTGGGCGTCCGCTGTAGTTCCCAAGGACATGGCTACACAAAAGACTGAACAGTGAATCATCATAGAGCCTATTCTTCCACCTTGCCTGCAGCTAATCCGACTCGGTTTTTTTCTTTTTTGTTCTCTCCGTCAAGCAGAGGCGTCATCCGCCGCCGCGTGTAACATTCCATTGGAGCGATGCAATAGAACGTTTCGTGTACCTACGTGTGTAGAAGCAGACTAGCAGTATGTTAAAGGAGTGGCCTGCCTTTTATCAAACAAAAAGAAGAAGAAGAAAGAAAGAAGTTTTTTTTGTGAAGAAGGAAACAAAATAGACTGTCGTACGTTGTAAGTACATCAATCAACGAGGCTTGATCAATTCGAGAGTGCAAATAGCTTTGAACATACTGTACTCCACAATAGCTTTTATACGATAAACAAAACGAGAAATAAAAAAGCAAACGATGAATTGCTGGTCGAGTTAGTGATGGTCTTCTCAATTCATGTTTGTGTTTGTCTTGAAAGCGGCCTTTGAGACAGAGTTTGCGTGGCCTCGCGCAACACGGGAAACGTGCAAGTCTTGCTTGGTTTCTCATGCCATACCACGCGATTCGTTTTCCTTTTTTTATATTTCTTATTTTGTTCACTGAAAGACCTCGCTCCGTAACCAACGAAGCGTGTTCCGTTCATACAGTGTTTATATAGAGAGACTATAGGGCCGATAGGCAGACTGCAGTCTGTATGGACGACCATCGACAACAACGTTTGAAACATCCGTGCCCACTGCCCACTATAGAGGCTATAAAGAACATGAAGATCGGACGACACATTTATTTAGACAAGCTGTTGCGCCAGAAGCTTACGGTTGAATTGAAAAAATACAACACCACCAGTAGGACATGGACTCGACTTGTACTCTAATCAGTTGTTACTCACAACAGACTGAAATAATAATACCTTGACTAGGAGATCAATGGAAACAAATATTTTTTTTTAAATGTCTTTTTATGCAGTAGCTTGTGTGGTTAACTGTTTGCAAATAGTTGTAGCTTATAATCAAATAATAATCAATAGTGTTTGGTGGATCGTTTTTTAAGAAGACTTATTTGAAGAAAAATAGAAATGTATATTTATTTAACAACCATTGAGTGTACTTTACAAAAGTAAATACTCAATACAGTCTCTCTTATTTCTTATTTGCCTTTCACCATTTTTAAAAAAATGATAAGACTCTAAGCATGATACGAGGATTTACAGCCATAAAAAGTTATTTCCTCTGCTTCTGGCCTTGATGCCTTCGCGGTTAATAACGCCTACACATAATACCAAACGTACGGTTATTCAGCCCGCGGCGAAGCCTTTTTCACCTTGGAAGAAAAAAAGGATGAACACATTTATATATTACATTCGTCGTTCGTTCACAATTTAAAAAAAAAAGAATTACACCCACCTACTTCCAATGGCGAAAATTCCAAAAATAACTATGATTAAACAGTCGTCAAGTGTCTGTGATTTTACGCATAATTGGCCTTATTTCAGTTTCAAATACGCTTTGGTTTTATCATTTAAATTCAATTCAAATTAGAATTGGAGTAACTGGAGATGTGTTGTACGTAAATTCGCAAGATTGAGCTGCCTATCTTCATTTTCAAGTAAAACATGTTTTTTTGAAGGAAAATATTCAAATGCCGTAGTAGTTTTATTTAAATATTTATTGATCGACATTAAAATGCATTTGTGTTTGCTTCAGAAATTCGACAATGAATATGTTATTGTAAAAAATAGCTTATAGCATTTATGGAATTATGGGGTAAACATATTAATCATAAAAGTAGATAAAAATAGTCACAGTTCACCATCGCACTTTATAATAAACTATCTTGTTATTATATACTCCATTCCGTTGTGTCATCCACGAACATATTGTTATCCATCAAACGTTGTTAAAATCTCAATTATGAAAAAAAAAATTAAATAAAAAAAAATTACTAAACATGCCTTATTGAAATTCCATCTATCAAAGATAAATAAAAATATTCTTTTTGGGACTGAATAAGTTAAATCTTTATAACACAAATTGAAAAATGATAACTTAACATGCGGGAGCAGAACGAAACTTGCTCTTTTTTCGCGAAACTTGAGTTCTTGCGGGAACGTATGTTTATTTATGGTTGTAACGATCGATCCCCACATGAAGCTAAATAATTATAAATTTACATTATTTATTTTCTGTAGTAATATTTGGATGTCTGCCATATGCACAATGGGGTTAGGTCCGATAAAATTAAAAAGATAATTACTTAGACTAAAATTAAGAGAAAAAAAAATAAAAAAAATATCTCAAATTTAACAAGCCACTCAATGAGACCGTTTTGGGTGTTTTTGATTTTGCGAAAATCATCGCTGGGGGTCCTAAATATTAACTAATAGATGGGTTTTATGCGAAATTTATTGCTAAGTCGATTGGTAAAAACCGAAATCGCCTAGCTTTTGTAGCTTGGGAGATATTTGAAAAAAACTGAGAGGGGGTAGCCGATATTTTGACTTTTTTTCGGAATTTGTGCAGCAGTTTTCTCCTCAACTGCTGCACCTAAAAATAACATTTTTTTTAAAATGATGGGAAAGCCCATCTCTTCAAACCGTGTTAATATTTTTTCAATACTCGGCTCAGAAGCAGAGATATTAACGATTAAAATTTGGCAAAATTTTTTTCAAAATTCTTCGTTTTTTGGCTATGCCGGCCTTTATCCCATAAGCCACCTAGCGCTGGAAATAACAACATAGGCCCCATACGAGGATGGACGAAATACCCACTTGCCGCGAACGATCGATCAAATCGATCTCGATCCCTAGGGAATTAAATGGGAAATGATCGAAATTGATTCCAAAAATTGATCGAAATTTCGATCGCAAAATTCGATCATTTTCCATTTAATTACACAGGGATCGAGATCGATTTGGAAATAAATCGCGGCAAGTCTGTACCCAACCAAAAGCTGGCCGTAGAAATTTTCATTGCTGACAGCTATGCAGCAGCTAACAACTGTCTAAAGAAAGACCAGCAGTAAGAAACATCCATCAAAGAGAAATTCTAGTCCCTGATGAAAAAGGGAATAGAAGGGGTGTTCTCTGGGGTTTTTCTCTTTGAATGCCCTGGGGGCAAACGTTTTTTATTATTTGAAAAAAATTATATAAATGAATTTAATAAAATAATTAATAATTTAATTAAAAGATCATTATTACAAATTTTTCTTATTAAAAAAAATTAATAATAATTGCCAAGGCCTTGAATAGGGTAGTGAGGTAGTCCCATAAGAGACAATGTTAAAGTAGCCTCTCTAGCTACACACCCGGCCAGGGTTGCCAGTGGCAGCTCATTCCCATTTTCGTCCCATTTTCGGAAACGAGGGTCTCTGGGAATACGCCTACCATTAACTTATATACCATGCCTACGCTTCTGTAGGGACATATTACACCTTGTGGCTGCTTGTCAGTTTTTGAGAGGAGAGAACAAGGAGTGTTGAAACACAAGTGCATCTACGGACAGAAGCAAGCATCTCGAGTGTGGGGGGAATAGCACCTCAACGCGTAACTTAAAATGAAGCGAATACCTGCTTTCGATTCAAAGAAACAGAGAACATTTTACTTATTGCATGATTGGTATGCAACAGTAGGCTAAGCAAGCCATTGAAGATTTCCTGGCCACGCTTAGCACGATATTCCAAATTTTAGCCTATTCATTGGAACGATTTGTTGGCATCACCAGAGACAGGAAGCAGCGGTTGATTCGCCTTGACAACATGATCACATTGATCGTTGTGTTCAAAAGTGCCACATTGCCTCATGCCTTCTAAAATCGGTTCCGGCACAGCCGGAAGTCTACCTAAGGTGGCGTTCATATATTACGTAACGCAAATAGGGGGGGGGGGGAGGGGTTGAACGCAATGTTACAGATTGTGACAAGGGCTGGTGAGGGGGGGGGGGTGAAAGGTTTTTTTACGTAACATTAAACCAAATTATTATCTACTATGCTGCCATCTGTTTAGATGATTATGAGTAAGAAAGCCGAGTAAGAAACATATAAAATTCCAGAATTAGGCCTTGTTAAATATCGAAAGACAATAGCCAAGGGATGTTCTTCATCCGGTTAATTCCAGACACTTGCGAATTCACGACTACAAGTCTAGTCTTGCATAGGACAATACGGTAGTGCGATAACTCGACCCTGTAGAGTCTAGTTGTCAAATTTATTTTAGTCTGTGAGTGGCTTTTCTCAAGCATTTGAGAATTGAGAATAATGGATAAAACTAAGCTTTATTCAGAGTTGTACACCCACTTCCATAAATATGGTCTACAGCCAATGCGCAAAACAACGCACTTGTTTTGGTCAGAGTGGTGTAGCTCTACACTACATGATGTAAAAAAAATTTTACCCTTCCCTCTTGATTAAAAACAAAGAAAGGAGAAATGTATATAGGTGCCACTCTGGCAAAAACAAGTGCGTTGTTTTGCGCATTGCCTGTAGACCATATTTATGGAAGTGGGTGTACAAAGCTTATGTTCAAGCGTGTCCAAATAAATCAAAATCAATTTGCCAATTTGAATTCAACGAACGATGGAATTCAATGAAAAATGTCAAATATTTACCCACTAAATCGCCTGAACTTTTAAAAGAACTGAAGCGCATTGCACAACAAAAAAAATGAACGATGTTACAATTTTGGGCTAAGCAAGCCATCGTTTTACCAACAAAAACCGTCGATCCACCACAAAAAATAAGTATTTTTGATTTTTTTTTAAGAGGGGGGGGGGGGGACTTTTGTGACAATTTGTTACATGGGAGGGGGTAAAAAAAAACACAAAAAACGCATTACGTAATATATAAACGACGCCCAATAAAAACCAATAAAAATAGCTGAGCCCAACAGACCTTACCAAGAGACCGTTTGCAGCCTACTTGATTTGTCTCTGGTTTCATGAACAAGGAGACTGTCATGTCAACGTGTTGACCAGGAGAAGCTTCACTGAGAGACAACTCTTCAAAAATCAGTGTCTTCTGCCATATTTTCTCCTACATTCCTGGTACATCTGTCCATGGAAGTTGCTGAAAGGCGATCTATCGCCCTGAAAAATCTCCGATAGGAAATTCAGATACTGACTTTACGGAAAAAACTACGAAATAAGTAGTATTAATAAGACCAGGATGAACCAATTGTGAGAAATAGTCACACCCACCTCCCACGATTATTTACTTGTATGTGCTAAGTACCCACGCAAACCTTGAAAACCTCCCTGTGTGACCTTATTAAGCCTTTGACTCTGGTATAAAACCTGATTCGAACTTGCAGACATCATCTCAGTGGTAAAGAGCTCATTCTCTAGTAAACTTGTTTGATAATCTGTCCGAGTAGAGGTTGATGTTGGCTATGCGACAGCTGTTGTTTGGCCCGTTTTTTAAAATGTGGAATCAAGAGCATTTGCCAGGTTCTTCAATTTAATTCGAAATACAGATTGAAATAACTAATAGATATATTGTATAACATATATTCCAACCCCTTTAAAATCTCTCTTTTTTTTAAGTTTTGTATTTTTTTTTCATACTTTAGGAAAACTTCATAGAAATACATCAAACTAGTTGTTATAGTACATGAAAAAGAATGAAATCTTTCATTTTTATTATTTTACCACAGACAAATTTGTTTTATTTTGTTTGTTAAAAAAAGCTTATTTCGTCCCAAATAAGAAATTTTCAGGCCCGTTCTGAATTAGGAACTTTCCCTATTGTTATGTTTATTCATATTCCCTTATTACTCCTAGATGGCTTTGTTTATTTGTGTATATGCCGTTCACTAGAGGGCTAAGGCGGAGGAAGGGATGCTCACCAGGTTAGCAAGCGAGGTCTCTTACTTCTTTTTTGTTTGCCGAGCCGATAGGGCTGCTAAAGTGAGCTTAGGGTTTTTCATTTTAGCAAAATGTTTGATTTTTGAGAAGGTGATTTAGATTGGGATGTTAAATCATATAAATAAAATTTTCTGAAAAAAATAGATTTTCAAAATAATATTTGATAGCCGAACACCTCAACAAATGAATAGTTTTGAAAATGCACACAAAATTGCCATCATCGTTTACCGAGACATTTCGGTTGCGTTTAGAATTGAAGAAAATGTCAAATTCTTGTCGGCCAATTTTATGGGCCAATTCCCCATTTTTATCATTGTCATCTTCATCTGAACCGAAACACGTGTTCAAGAAGAGACATTCTAATTGATACACACTTTGTAAAACTTTCAAAAACAAAAAAAAAAGAATAAGAATAACTTTATTTTTTGTAATAATTGGTCGACTTACTCTACAACATCAGCATTAAATGCATAGAGTCCAAGGCTTTGAAAGCATTAGGCCTACATATTATTTGAGGTGAAACTCATCCCAGACCTCATTGAAAACTTAACGAAAAGTAAACCTTATATTTTTTTTTAAAGTAAAAGATGAAAGATAATATTAACTTTGGCAACTGTATGCATACCAACAGACTTGTTTGTTTCAATGATCCGTTGTCTAGACACATGAAACCACATTTTTTTTTAGGGAACAAATATTCCAACGTCAGCCGGCTGAATAATGTGTGTAGAATTTGCAAGAAGACTATAAAGGATTATATCCTTTTCCCTTCAGAATTCTATCAAAACAAAATATAATATTAACGGTTTAGAATATTAATAAGTCCTTATAAGTACCAGAAACTTCAATTTAAATGTCATTGGTTTCAACATCATCCAAAAGACCAACAGGAAAAACAATTCCAGGTACTTTTATCCCTTTCCAAAGGATAACAGTGTTCCTTTAAGTAAATAAGCAAGATATCTTGGGTCATCCAACCTTTCTTCGAGTTTCCAAAAAGACCATCCTTTAGATAGGACAATATTTATGAAATGGTGACTAGGGCGATTACAATCTTGTAATTTAGTTGTGGGAATTTATTCCTAAATGCCGTGGGAACTCTTTCATATGGAAAAACAAAATATTGCGGTAAACTTAATCCTGATGCACAGAAAGTTGCCTTATCACAAAAGTGTTATAAATGTTAAGTAATGGAAATGCAACTCCAAAATTTCGTCGTAAGTATAGCCTATAGTGTGGCAGGTCACTTAAAATTTTTGCGTTTTACAACCAACACATCGTCTTTTCCTTTTGGAACGGGAAGTTTTATGCTTTTAGAATTCGTTTCTAATTGAATCCCTAGCTCATCGCCATCGAACAAACGGGTAGCTGTAAAATATCTGTATATTTCTCGTCCTTCAAGAAGGAAAAAAATCCCATTAACCAAGATTTCATGTCTTCTCTAACCTGTAAAAAAAATAAAAATTTTTATTGGATACGAAAAGTTATTGGAATAACTAAGAACACAATCACCCTTGTTCTTACTCCATATAGATCTTCAGATCTTTTTAACGACAGCTTGTGGCGTGCTTATAGTTAGTTTACCCATCCCATTGAAGGACGATTGTCTTTAAAGGATGTGTTGGCATCGAGATTGCAACACACATATTATACACAGTCCACAAGTTCTTTCCTATTAACAGGACAACATATAATTGCTCTGTGAATAACTCAATTAACCAGCACTAATTCTTCTTTGTTAGGTAGAAAGACGTAGGTCTACCTGTGACTTGCACTTTCCCTTTAAAATAATGTCTGTCGCAAAGGTTTGTTTTGGAAATCTTATGTTTTTTTGCTGCTCCTCTGAACGATATTTCATTGCGCACATCCTCAATCGCAACTATCATATCTTCTGTCTCAGCCCCATAGCCATTTTTTAATAATTTTGTAAAATGACTTAACCTGGAGTTGAACCCAATAGCAGTTAGTTAGTTCAGCAATCGTTCGTCTACTAACGTTTTAATAACTCGAATTGAATTTAATGACTGGTGGACTGTATTTTACCATGTGCCGTCAAAGAATTCATTCAATTAAATCAGTTTGTCGGACAAATATATATCATAAATCCTGTACATAAATCTGTAATACACCAGCAAAAAAAGTTAACAAGAGGGAAAACAGGAAATAAAATAGTAATACCTCGATCCAGAGAGCCTTTGTTTAAAATGATGGCATCCTCCATATTGTAGCTTGAGTAGCCCATGACTGCAACAATCACATTTTGTCCGGCTGGCAGACTCTCGACGTTGATTAACTCGGTTGTTCTCGTCTTGACAATAGGTTGTTGGGGATGAACCAAAGTATATGATATTTAGTCCATCCGTTGACTACACGCGATCGTTCCCATTGCTTGTCTCCCCATGGCGCATTGGTACGTCCCGTACAAAAAGTTCAGCTAAAAATTCCTTACTTTTGCTACCCCTTTAGGATGCTTTAGCTGTTAGAAAATCTAGCCTAGAAACTTAAAATACGGAGCTCCGTTTTGATGACCTAGTTGTAGCTAAGAAAAAGATGCTAAAAACGGCTACTTAGTGGATAGGCTTCTACTAGCTATTATTTATAAACCTATTTCTGGGTTATCCATATAATTGTAATTTCCTAGCTAGTCTTAGGTAACTACTGTAAATTAGCTAATTCTTTCAGTTCAATTAAATGAAAGAATAAAATAAATAAACAAACAAAATAAAACAGAATCCTGT
Organism: Daphnia galeata; assembly: GCA_030770115.1. Classification (NCBI taxonomy): domain Eukaryota; kingdom Metazoa; phylum Arthropoda; class Branchiopoda; order Diplostraca; family Daphniidae; genus Daphnia; species Daphnia galeata. The sequence continues at coordinate 6,871,187 of CM061119.1, forward strand.
TAGTCTGACTCGATCTGTTTTATTTTAAACAAGATAACTTGTACACAAAAATCAAAACAAGATACAAAAATCAATCAGACATAAAGAATATATAAACAATTAAGAGGATGCGCTGAATTTGGCTTAACGTTTCTTAATTTGTTTAAGTTTTACTGCTGATTGCTTCGAAACCGATTGATTATTCAGCATCCTGACCATTGCCATCTTCAGCAATCCCAGCTTCATCGTCTATTTCTGACTTCAGCTTTGCCGTATGTTCATGCAATAGCTTTGTAGAAATTGCGGCTCGGACACTTGCTCTGGGGAGCCTTGTGAAAATTAAACCAAAAATTGACAACGGCGTCTGGAAATTCAAATTTTTCATTTTTATCGAAATTTAAATGAATAGTAAACAAATTGAATAAAGATTACTTGTAATTGCTAGCACTGGATCAGCAGGCAGTGCTGGTTTTGGAGGTTCCTTAGAGCCATGAAATCACGATTCCAAAGACCATTGCAGAGGCAGTTTACCATCTTCGCGAGAAACTTGGATCTGGTAAATAGGCAATAAATGAAATTAAAGTTTTTATATTGATCGAGAGATAGTTTTATTTATTGAGATTACTTACTCAGTTCCACACTTTCCGTAGGAAATTGCCGTTTTCAAAACGTCTTTTGATATCATCGTATCACAGTCTTCGTCCAGCTTCGTTAACTGATTAGAAGAAGGGCTTTCAGAAATTGTGCTGACCCTGACTGTACGTGATGGCAAAGAAGCCGCTGTTTCAATAATCGATTTTAGACAGATCAAACCTTCTTTCAGATCTAGAAAAGAAAGTTTATGTTATTAAACACCAGAGAATTAAAATGTGTAAACTAAATAAATTTCACCTTGAACAATGACATTAGGATTGGACTGTTTTAAGACAAGAATCTCGTTGTCCCTTTCAGCAATAATTACATCTTTCTTCGACAATTCTTTATTGAATTGATCTCTTTCATGTTCAAAGTTTAGCTCCGAGTCACTGATTTCTTTTTTGAGTCCACGAATAGTTTCCAAAAGATCCTTCTTAGCCTCTTCAAATGTCTCTTTGCTGACGAAATCCCGTTGTGTGTATCCATTTTCGTTCATATCTTGGCTTTCCTCTTCAATTAGGGCTTGGTTTTCCTTTATTCTCTGCATCAGTTCATTGTTTTCCTGAGATTTTTTTCAATTAGTAATGGAAGATAGAAACGTTCAAATTAGGTACATTTATACTTGTAATTTTTGTTTCTTTGAGGCGCTGAGTGATTTCATTGAAACATCAAGGTTCGATTTCTAAATTTATCTTTTTGCAAGCTTTCGGTGTTGATCCATTTCTCTGCCAAATAACAACATTTTTATACAACAATTTGACGGAAGCAATGAAAAAATTACCTTAGTCACAGGAACTTTAGACATCACAGCCAAAACAGGAGTTGTCGATTTAGTCTTTTTGTCGATCTTTTCGCCTTTTTTCTTTTTCCTCGCTAGAGCTGTTAACAAAATCCGATGAGTTACTACTTTCAGGAGAATGTCGAGAAAGATCTGTTTCTGGTTCTGGAGAAATGGGAGTGACTCCCAAGTCGTCATCCGAATTTTCTTTGTTATAGTCCCCTAAAAAAATTAAAGTAAATATGAGTTTAATTAACTGCCAGATTCACTAACACATAGTAAATTAACTTTTGCTTTGATTTGTGGCACTGCTGTAAAGCAAATTATCCTGTACACTGGTCTTTGAGGCAACATAAATATTTTTGTTCGATAACATTTTGATCCCTCAGGTTGGGACTTGCCTTATTGTTAGGAAAAATTAGTCAGAAACACCAAAGGATTCATTTTAAAGATTAAATATTACCTCCTTTAGAGTAAGACCTGTATGAATTTGTCACAGCTGGCTCAGCTTGTGGCTTTCTCTTGTCGATATATGCAGTGTGTATATTTTCAATGACTTGCTTGTCCTCTGCAACGAGTCAAATGGTGTTAGACCTTTCCTACATCTTATATACAATACAGGTACATTACAGCTGAAGTTAAGAATGATTGCTTTCACAGTTCTCGTGGAATAATTTTCTTTAGATGTGCTGATACCTGCTCTTTTTGGTTGACTTGACGCTTCATCACCACCTTCACTAGGTCAACTAGAGAAAAGCATTTGAAATCAAGCCATTCAATTCTTTACAAGTATAAATAAAAATTAAAAATCATACTTCACACCACCCTACTGAAAATATACTGTATTTAACCATAGTTTACTATGCTAAAATGAATATATTAAACTATAGTGAATTCGGACAGTTTACTATAGTTATGAGTATAGTTCCTTACAGTCGAACTATGCTTGATTATGGTAATTTTTAAATTGGCACGGGATGCCGTCATTTTGGCAATTATTGTATAATTTGACCCAAAAAAATTATACGAACCCATGCTCTTCTAAAATAGGTAAACCATTACAAAAATTGGTTAATTGTCATCACAACCACTGAAAAAAGTCCATCCCCGCTGAGGTTTGAACACCAGACCTTTGTATTGGTAGTCTCTCTCCTAAACCATTAGACCACATGTTCGATGAATTGTAAGAAATATTATACAACAATATAGAAGATACAGACTAACTTTTCCAAGAGACTTAAACATTTTTTAGTATTCACTTCTTTTAGTCCATTACTTTGTAATGGCAGCCACACACCTTAACAGCTAGACCACTTTCTTATACTTTAGCTTGAAATATCATACAACAAGTTAGACGATATAGATTATAGACTAATTTTTCAAAGGGACTTTGAATATTTTTATTTTTCACTGGACATTATAACTGTTTTGCATTTCATTAATCCGTGTGTGAACCATAAGTTGACAATATGCCATTGTAAAACACTGTTACGGTGAATAATATGAAATCAAAATTTTGTATTATTTCATCGTTTACTAAGCCAAACTAATTTCTCTTTCAATGGAATGGGCAATACATAATGAACTATTAGTGAATATAGTAGGTTGCATTCAAAGGAATTCACATACAAATGTAGATTTACTTTGAAACGTTAGTATCATATTTAACTATGGTAAACTATAGTTTACTGCAGTAGTTGACTACTATAATCAACTACAGTTCATCAAAACGATAGTTTACTACTGTTAACCATAATCAACTATAGTCGCCAACTATAGTTAACTTTTGAACGTATTGTTCATTACCCTTCACTATAGTTTATCATACGTAGCTATAATTTACTATAATAGTTTTTTCAGTAGGGCAATTTCAGTCGTTTCATTTCTTACTCTTTCGATAAACTTGAGTTTGTCTTTTTGCAACTTAGCTTGAAAACTTTTGGGAAAAATTATTAACTCAATTGTTCCGATTCGTCTCAAATTTTTTGTATCACAACATCCAAAAAGAAAATAAAGCAGGGAATCCTTTCCCATTTTAAGACTAAGAATAATACTGAAAAATGATTTTATGAAAGAAATATGCGAGGTTCTAAATTTCACGCTGTCTTCAATAAAGTAATGCCATCGTCTGCTGCATCAGTAAGGCTGCTGGCTGCATGACGGATATGGAAAGCCGACAACTACTTCCCGCCTGAAAATCTGAAGCCTCTTCTTAATTTCAGCGTGCCTGCCTATGGAGGAGGACTATTATTAAATATAAGGAATGACGAATGAGATGACTATGAGAGAAATTTTTTATTTCTGAGAAACATAATTTATGTATTTATCATTTAATCATCATTAATTCATTAGTCGGATTCTAAATCCGCGATATATCGCGGATATATATATCTTCCAGCATCCAGCAGCAGCACTTCCATGTATGTGAATGATGAGATTTTTATTTTAAGCCGAATACAAAAAATGCTAAATCCACCCAAATACCAGCTAATAGACTTTTTATAAAAATAAGCCAACACTTAGCAAAAAAGTAATAGCTTATATATAGGTTTCTATAGGCGTTAAAAAACAGCGCAAAAATAAAAAATGCTAAAACTCGGCTAAACCTTACCAATCAAGAAATTAGTAGCCATAACCGGCAATAATTTAGCTTTAAAACGCTTTAAAAAATGAAGCTAAAATAAAGCTTCCGATAGCGTTGAAAGGTGTAGCCCTAATAAAAACACTGCTTAACTTAGCTGACTACCAACTAAACAATAAAAGGCTCTTATATTAAGTGCTAAAATAAAGCAAACGGGAAGCTTCTCTTTTCTTTAGCTTGCGGAAAATAAGCTAAAGGTAGCAATTAAAAAAATTAAAGCCTAACCTCTTAGCTGAAAATTTCGTACGGGGTGCTTCGGGGGCTCTGATTGTGATGCGGATACGGGATAAAGTATCGTTCACACGACAGTCTTACGTACAATCTTACGTACTACGTAAAGCGTTTTCGCCTTACGAATAGGGTCTTTGCATGAAATTTCGATTGCTTTTAGACATACCTGGTTAGAATCAGTTTTTCACGCTGATTCTCATGGTATTTTTTATTTTTTTTTTAAATCAACCGAAATGTGTGCATTTTTAATTTAAAGTTCAAATAAGCCCCTCCCATTTCAAAACGGGCCCTCAGCCATTTTTCATGGGCGGAGCCTAATTTGTGATGAATTTGTAGACGACGCTCACCAAAGTAAACAAACTTCTGTACCAGTATTAATGTTTGTGTTGATTTTTATTTGGATTCCTGAATTACTGTATATAATTATATCTTATTTTAATATTTTTCATACCGTAATTCAGGAATCAAAATGAAAACAATAAAAAAATAAATAAAAAAAATATTTTGGTGAGAAGTTTGTTTACTTTGGTGAGCGTCGTCTACAAATTCATCACAAATTAGGCTCCGCCCATGAAAAATGGCTGAGGGCCCGTTTTGAAATGGGAGGAGCTTATTTGAACTTTAAATTAAAAATGCACACATTTCGGTTGATTTAAAAAAAAAATAAAAAATACCATGAGAATCAGCGTGAAAAACTGATTCTGACCAGGTATATCTAAAAGCAATCGAAATTTCATGCAAAGACCCTATTGCGTTTGTCGAAACGTCAAGCTGTTCACACACAACGCTCTACGTAGTACGTAATTCGTAAACTCAAAACGGAGTGAAAACGAAGTCAAAACGTAACTATGTAAAAATGAGATGGCTCTCATTTTTACATAAGATTTTGAAACGTTCTACGCACTACGTAGACAAAATCTCATACGCTTGTCTTCATTCTTTTGTTTTTTGTTTGATTTCAGCTTTTTAGTACTATCAATATTGACAGTTTTGACTTCTGCTAATAATATTTTTCAAACTCAGTAATTGACAATTAGTTATACAGTACCCACCCAAATTATCTGCTCACACCCCGTTTTTAACATGGGCGTAAGGGCAAATATGCCCTTTGCGCCGTAATTTTTATAAAATCAATGGATGATCGCAGCAACACGCGGTTTGCAGCATCCATAGATTTAATAGTAATCTATAACATATATTTTTTTCAAAGATATTCATTCATAGGCTGAGGAGATAATTGATCGTCATCAATTATCTGCTCACTCGCTTTTCATGCTACAACGTGTCCCTACTCGCGGGCTAGCCGCAGGGCATTTGGGCTCCCGCGAGTCTTTGTTTAAGGGCTTTCTTACGCCCAAGGACACACTCAAGCTGTGAAAAGTGAGTGAGCAGATAATTGATGACGACCAATTATCTCCTCAGCCTATGAATGAATATCTTTGAAAAAAAATATATGTTATAGATTACTATTAAATCTATGGATGCTGCAAACCGCGTGTTGCTGCGATCATCCATTGATTTTATAAAAATTACGGCGCAAAGGGCATATTTGCCTTTACGCCCATGTTAAAAACGGGGGGTGAGCAGATAATTTGGGTGGGTACTGTATTTCCATTGATTTCTTGTAAATTCTTAAAATATGACATCTACAACTACCAAAAAGTGACTATTACATTCAGTAAACAAAAGAGTGAAAAGACAGCAAAAAAGTTCTTCATTGAAAAAAGCAAGCAGGTGATTTTGGTATTTTTCCCCTGCAGTTAAGTTATTTACAATACTTTTTATTAGATTAAACTATTTTCTGAAATAAAAAAGCAATTCTATTTAGGTTCTAAATACTACAGTGAAGAATTATTGATTTTGTGTAACCTATGCTGCTGATTGTATATGATATACCCTTGATGTACAACTTTGTATTGTGTGCCACGTTGGTGCATTATTGCAATACAATGAGTTTAATGTTAACACAAGTTTTTAAACATCGTTTATTAATTCCCAGGAGCAAATGTCTTAATTATTCTGCATTTTGTATTTGGACAAGTTTCAGTTAGCTGCCTTTCACAATCGCAGGTCTACTTTTCTACTTGAATCTTGCTATCTAGTAATAGGTCTATATATAAAATTCAAATAATAAGAGAAAGATTAGTGAGATTATTGTCTTATTTTAATTTCGGTTGAAACTTATTGGTTTATTATCAGCTTAATAATAATTCATCGTCAAAATTCTACAACCGCTGTGCGTATTCCTAGTTTAAAAACGTAAAAGTACACAGTGTAGTGTGAACAGAATACGAAGTTTTTAACGTAAGTCAGAAACGAAGTGAAAATTACGTAGAGAAAACGTAAACGAAAAACGTAATACGTAATACGTAATACGCAGAAAAGGGCTGTCGTCTGAACGCACCTTAAGACCGGCACAAACCCCAAGAATGGTAGAGCAATCTATTTTGAGATGTGTCGTTTCAGTGGTGACTTCTGACTATTATTCAAATTCGCAGCCCGGGTAGCTTACCTGGAGAATCGCCTGATCCTGCAGGGACGGGAAGTGGACGACGAGATGCAGACAGCTTACCCCAAACCTTCGTCGGTGGATAAATTTGTTTCATTTTGATTGTTTGTCGTTGTCTTATTGTTGGATTAGATACTCCAACCACTTTTTCTGGGGTTGTATCGGGAGATGTATGCTATAACTTGTAGAGGGTATTGACCGAGCCGGCGGAATGAGAGTGTCGGATGATGTTGGCGATGGAGACGAACGATCGAACCGGATACGAGTGTCGAGTAGTTCCGTCAATCAGTCTTTAAAAGGGCCGGATAATTGCTGTCTTGGTCTCAGTCTTAACGCTTGTTAGTCGTATGGTCAATTCTAGCTTTTGAATAGTCTGCTGAATACATTTAGTTCTCTTTTGCTACGTCTTTCATGTGTTTTATCAGCCCTGGTTCTACTCTTTGCGACTAGCCGTTACAATAATAAGACGTAAGGATTGAACATAATCATACACGTAATTGTTACCTTTGAACTAACACACACAGGGAGTCAATCTGAATAAAACAATCTGAAAAAGTCGGTTTGGTCAAATCTCAAGAACACAAAACTACTCATGGAATTGTCTGATGCAGTATACACACGCGCGTAGTCACATATGGCGAAAAAAAGATAAGAAGCGTGAATGACCTGAATCTAGGTTAGCGTGGGCAATATATCAACAAGGGGTGAATGAACTATTTTTGCCAAGAACTAGGGAGACTGATAGACAATCCTTACAATGTAAACAAAACTTCCCATCTTTTTGCAGACCCGTGGCCGTGGACTACTTCTATTAGTCCAAAATACCCGACAGATGTATCGGTAAAAGGCGGTTCCCGAGCGCCTTATCTTGCTCGATGGACGTCCGCCATCGAGTGCTGCTTTCGGCCGGAAACGTCGACACGGTATATACTGGTTCCTTACCCATTTCAACGCTTTGCGGCCATACGTAATCCATACATGCTGTCGGACGAGATCGGTCCCAACGTGGTGCATGTTGTCATGAAAGGCCTGGATGATGGATCGCACAACAGGTGATTCCCAATGATGATCGGTGGGTGGAGAACGTCGTACGGAAGTTTTGCCCGTTCTAATCGACCGCCCAGTCGTAACAGCCGATCATCACCCAGAAAAGGAGTAATAGCCAATAGAAGGGACATCGGCCGACTAGCTTTCTTCTGGGTTAGGCATTTTATTTCTTCTGAATATGCCTCTTATTGACATATTTGGATAAGGTTGCGATATTTCTCGTCCCACCTAGTCAATGCTGGAAACTCTTAAGCCGTTATTCGGACAGATTACCAGTTGTCAAGACTCGTCTGTGTGTCGGCCATGTTTAGGTGGACACTTCTCATTTCTTCCTTCTCGGCCATCCATGGCAGATCCTTTGGCCAAGTTGACGGATGTTAAAACAGGAATGAAGGGCCCTCCAACCAACCATAAGGCACCACCTTGGCCTCCAACTGAGATCGGGTGGCTGCAACCACCGGATTTAATTTTCCCGGCACAAACCGCCACTCATTTGCTTCTGTCAGGGTCTGGATTTCCCCGATCAGATGGCTCACATAGACTTGATATTTGGCTGACACTGCCCGTACCCAATTCCGGACGGTGCTGCTGTCAGTCCAAAAAATCTTCTGGGGAGTAATCTGGTCAAGGATTCTCCGACGAAACACGCCAGCCGAGCTCCTAGTAACGCCGCGGTCAATTCTAATTTACACAGTGACACAGTTTTGACGGGAGCCAACTTGGTAGCTGCCTTCACTAAACGAACTATTACGCTTCCGTCTGCATAACCGTGTCGAATGTAGCATACCGCGGCGCAGGCCTTTTCTGAAGCATCAGTGAAAGTATGGAGCTCTGTCTCTAAGATTTCATCCTCCTTTCAACTTCCTTTGGGAAGAGGCAACGGGGAAATTCTACATCAAGTAACTGTTGCATTGTGTAAAAATATTGATTCCACCTCTTGATGTCTTCGTCGTTGACGGTTTCGCGCCAAGTTAATCCACGAAGACACAGCTCTCGGAGTCAAATATTCCCTTTCACTGTCATTGTCGCAGCTACACCCAAGGGGTCGAAAAGTCCAGCTACTACTGATGCGATTCCTGAGCGGGCTAAGGTCACTTGTTTCTCCTTCACCTTAAACCCCATCAGGTCTGTTGACGGATGCCAGGTTAAGCCTAGCAAAGTTTCCAGCTCACTGTCTCCAATATCTTGGGAGGTCAAATCCCTTAGGTCGGTTGTCTCTTTCATGGGTTGCATTGCCGCCGCCACCACCGCGTCGTTTGAGGCCTAGCCATCCAGATGGAAATCCCCACCTGCTAATACTGTGTTTACAGCAGTTACCGTTCATATTGCTTCTTGTTGGTTCTGTGCGGAGCCAAGGTAGTCATCCACGTATATATTCTTCCATACCGCTTCTGCAGCATCTTTCTGTGTAGGGCCGGCATCGTTGGCAGCTCGCCATATCGTTCTGATGGCCACCATCGGTGAACACGACCCTCCAAATGTTATTCGCCTCATCTCACAGGTGGAAATCGTACCGTCCTCTTCCGGCCACAGAAACCGATGATACCGGCGATCCGCTGCGTTCAGACGAATCCGGCTGAACATGGCTCCAACATCCGCCGACCAAGCGGCTGCTCCTTCTCGAAATTTGATGATCACAGACGGGAATGGGTTCTGTAGGGCAGGTCAACTTATAACATAATCATTTAAGAAACTACCACAATACTGCTGCATCGTACACCAATCGTAGTTCAGGACGATCCTGACCCTTTGGCTCTCCAAAATGGGGAAGGTAATATTTAGATTGCTCATTCCTCTCCTCAGCTGACAGTCGTCTTGCATATCCTTCATCGACATTTTTTCGGCATTTCCTTCCGTTACCAGTATTCGTATTTTTGCTCTGGGGGGCTCCGACGGAATTTGTTGAGAAGTCCTTAGAGACAAGCTTAGGCCACCTCTCGATTGTCTGGAAGAGACTGGTTGATTCCATCTTTCCATAAGACGGGAGCTTTGTATCCAACTTCTATGGACCAACTTCCATGGACCAACTTCCAACTTCCATTCCAACTTCTGACGGACACGGACTCTTGTTCTTCTTCCTTCTTCCACTACTCCTTTAAGACCCATCCGAGCCGTGTCTTCTCGGCGGTCAGCTCGTTATCTCCTTCGATTCTCGATTCAGTTGGAGTGGTGAGGGTGTTGTGATTCAGTCCAATTAAAATATGAATCCGGGCACCTGCTGAACGAAGTTCGGGAAGGTAATCTAGGTGCTGCCACCTCTTTCTCAGCGTCTCCCACTTGAAGAATGGGACTGGTCGAGTCACTGAGGGCAATGTGGATTCTTTAAGGGTGGCCACCTCCCCGAAGAGGGTCTTAATCGACTGGAATGTGGTCAAGAAATCTGCTACTCCGTTAATCCGGAGCGTCTGTCGGCTCCCAGCTTGAGGACACGGATGGCTCCTTTACGGAAGAGAGTCGAGTTACTTCCGGGATCAATCAAAACAGTCATTGGTACCAGCTCCATTTCTGAGGCTACGGCGTCTAGCTGGATAACCCCAAAAGCAATCAATTCGGCGTCCTGTGCTTACAGCATGATGAGTTTTTGCTTCTCGATGTTAAGCTTCATTGTGCAGTAGGGGATGATGGAACAGCTTGCAGCCCATAACGTTACAGGCTTTCTTTTCTCTGCAATTTTTAGTGCCAGGTCGCACGCCAAAGTAGCATAAACACAGTCCTCTTTGAATCACGAACGTTGTCCGTTCCCCCACTGAGAGGGCTTTGAAGAATGTACACGTGTGTGGACGATGCGGACCTTCACATTTGAAACAAAGATCGTCTGTCTTCTCTTCGATAGCTGGTTTGTTTTCTTGTCACGTAGTGGACCCAGCGCCATGATGTGTCTGTACATTACGTCTTCCTGGATATTGTTGCCGCTGTTGTGAAGAATGGCTATGCTTCTGATATTGGTCTGCTGCAATTGAGTAGGCGTTTTGATAGGCCCAGGCCCTGGCACATAATCAAATACCAAATTCGTTGATTGTCCGGTGTTCTAGGCCGTCCCGACGATCATCGTTCCATGAAAGCCGATCCTGAAGCTGTAGCTTCTGGGCCAGGCGCTCGATAATGTCATCATTCCCGGATTCACCGATGTATCTCAAATCAAAGAGGATGGCCAACAAAAACAGCATGTTATCAAAGATTTGTCTAAGGGCACATTATTGTCTTGGAAATTTTTGCGAATTCCAGAATAATGGAATTGGCTAGTGCAATGAAAACTCCAATTCCTACTGGAAGACAGTTAAAGATAAGTTAATCTCAAAAAAAAAACCTTTAATTCATTCCGTTTACCTTTTGATATTTATTTTACTAATTTCAGGCTGTAAAAGCTATGTTGTATGTGGCTCCCCTCAGGAAATATATTGTGCTCCCACGAAAATTGTCGGGGAATTTTGTTAAGTGCGAGGAGTTTTTAATTTATGTAGAGGCATTCCGTCTCATGGACCACATTTCAGTTTGCAAGCCGCAGTCAGATCTTTACAACTTACTGGACGAGTCGGTTGAGACTGTAGTCTCAGATCGATCCCTTCCCTGCGCATCTACATCAAGTTCATCAGATAATCTTTTGAACGAAAAGTCTGCAATTGGCAAGGTTTTTAATATTAATTGTTTTAAAGACATGAATATTTAAATTAAAAAGTTTTGCCATACAACAGAAAAGCGGTTAGTGCTTTTCGAACATTTAAATTGGGCACACTCGACTTTGACAGCCTTGAAGAGAATTTCATTGAAGTCAACCGTCCAGGTTATCTTGGAACGGCGATGGAAGCGGTGCTGTCTGAAAGCTTTATGGACAAAATAAAAAAAGCCTTTGAGAATCCGTTACTTAGGTGAGGCTGAGATAGATGGAAGTGGATAAAGAAGTGATTTCCTTACTAATGTAGTGAATGGAGTGGAAACTGTACTTGCACGAAGAGGTGGACTAAACGTCGAAGTTGAAATGCTTTTCACTGCTGGGTTTTCACCGCTATAGCAGTATGCAGTATTTTAGGAAAACATCACTATAAGATATGCCATCAACGGATTAACCAATAGCCACTTTTTTGCGGTTTGAACGTAATGGGTCTTGGCAATGTAAGTCACTACTTTTAGTTATATTTATTAACGTAAATCAGAACACAGCAGACACTCAGCTACACATCTTTTAGTTTATATTGGACAATGTGCTGTACACGTTCGGTTTCTGGACGATCCAGTATCAGGCAATTGCCTTTTATCGATATTAAGAACCCCAGAGAATGCGGACCCCAACCGAAAATTTTACAGCGGCACACGTTTCAGTTATTCACACGCTTCATTAATACGGCCAGTGATAAGAAACTAAAGTGACATTATTTGAATAGAATAATTCATTACTTGTCATTAAATGTGTGTTATATTTCCTCAGATGGCGAAATTTTACATGCATCGGGGCAAAGGATGGAAGTAGCTGATATTGTAAAGTTTGGCACTGGGTCAAGACATGTAAGTGCATCAATGGACAAAACCATCAGCGTTCGTTACGTTTACCCGGCAATGAACAGCTATCCGACCTTTTGCATTTACGTGCAATGAAGATTTGACCCCTGTTGTAACATTCGATTATGGTGTTTTTAAAACGGCTTGGATAGAAGCAGTTTTCAGCGTCCGTAGTTTTTTAAAATCATCTTTTGCAATTAAACTTTTATTTGAATTCCAATTATACCATGTTACTTTTCTACAATTGAAGCAATTAATACAATAATCCAGCAACTTATTGAAAAGCATGTTAGTAATATTTACATTGTATACACACATATTGTTGAATTTGAAGGTTTTAACAATTATTAGCGATTTTTAAGTAAGCAACTGTTGGAAATAGCGAATTTGATAATGATGAGGTGAAACATTGATACTTGAATATTAATCTGAACAACAAATTTAAAACAAGTATTTAGAGTAAATTAAGATAAACGTCATTAAAGTTAGAACAGAGCAAGCAGACAAGGGACCACGATATAGAATCGATGTGTGAAGTAAACATGGTCCAATCAATTACCCTAGATGGAAGTGGCTAACATGAGTCCTTGTTGTGCTGCCATCTAGTTGCTGCATGGTTGCACATATAATTCCAACAGCAACTAGTTTTACGTTACGGAGTAACTGAAGTGCATTCCCAAAATTTTTTTTATTTCAACGGGAAGCATGAATCAAGTTAATAACAAAGGCTCGTACGCGAACAAAGCTGTCTATAAAATGGTTATGGTTACGAGATCTACGTTGAATCGCTGACGGAGCTGCAGTAGTTCCATCTCTGTTAATGGACAGAGAAGAACTTCAACAGCCTCAACTTTGAAGAAACTGTTATCATCCAAGTCCCAATTTCCATTCCTCGGTTCGAATGGAGTGATTATTCCAATACATCTTGAAACGATCAAGTGCATTTTGGATAACACTTAATGCGACATATTGCAGACAAAAAATGTCTAAGCCACTGTCTTGGTTTAAAAAACGACGAAAGTTCCATCCATCTATCAGAATAGAAAAATATAAATTAAAAACGGTCCAATACGAAAGTAAAAGAGAAGAAAAACCTTACTGAAAGATAGCCAAGCAAGCTTTTCAACTCGCCCCTTGGATAGTCGTAAGCCAGTTGAAAACCGTCTTAAATGATAATTTAACAAATCCAATACCTTGTTTAAAGTCGAATAACAATAAATAAAATTCATTTTAACCCTAGAAATCGAAAAATGGTTCCTAGCAGTCGAGTAATTGTTAATAACTTTGCTTCAGCTTCCCCTAGGGCGGGACTATAATTTGCGTTTGAGGCACTCGGCAATTGCCACCCTCAAATCCTCAATACAAAAAATGTGAGAGGGGGATTTGAGGGTGGCAATTCTAAAGACCCTAAAGTCAAAAATTTTGAAATCTTGTTATCGCCACCGCGAGGTGGCTGAGAAGCTGAAGAAAAAAAATGTCGAAAAATTGAACGATATTTTTGTTAAAAATTTCAATCTCCAATAACTTTTTTCGGAAGCAAAATAATCAAAAACGGGGAAAAATGTTGTAGAGATAAGGGCTATACCTTCATTTTAATACAATTAGTTTTTTTAAGAGAGTATAATTAAGGAGAAAACTAGTCTAGAAAATCGAAGAAAACGCTTGATTTTGAGCTGGGTGTAGTTAGTTTTTCTTAAAAATCTAATAAACTATAAAAAATAGGCGATTGCGGATTTCACCTTTCTTTTTTTCCCGAAACATTCCGCATCTGAATCACATTATTTTTTTATTTTTTAAAGCCCTAGAACAGATTTCCGACCTTTTCGAAACTCCAAAAACGGTCTCGTTGAGTGGCGGACGACTTGTTAATAGAGCTGTCTCAGTAGAGTGAAGTCGTCTATAGACAGACTGAGTAGAGACAAGAAGCTGGTTTAACTCAAGATAGGTATTAGGCCTAGGCCGCCTCTTACAACGACTCGCTCTAAAAATTCAAAAATGAATCAAAGCAAGGACATAGGACGAAAGCTGCTCAGCAATTCATGATCGAGGCCATTAAATGTTTAGATAAGTATTTAATCCTCTTTTATTCGTTCCCTTGAGCAAGTGTCTTATCATTATTGTGCATTTGGTATTTGGACAAGTTATAGTTGGCTGATTTTGACAATCGCATTCCTACTTGTCTACTTGATTCTTGCTATCTAGTAATAGGACTATACATAAAATACAAATAAGAAAAAGATTATTGAGATTATTTTCTTATTTTAATTTTGGTCGAAACTTATTGGTTTATTATCAGCTTAATAATAAGAGTCATCGTCAAACTTCTATACTAACCGCTGTGCGTATTCCTACTTTTAAAACGTAAAAATACAATTTAGTGTGAACAGACTACGAAGATTTTAACGTAAGTTAAGAAACGAAGTGAAAATTACGTAGGAAAAACGTAAACGAAAAACGTAATACGTAATACGCAATACGCAGAAAAGGCTGTCGTGTGAACGTAGCTTTTATTGGTACCAGCAACTTCAATTGAAATGTGGCTTGTTGCACCAACAAAAGAACAGGAAAAACAATTCCAGGTAGCTCCTTTACAAATGGATAAAAGTGTTCCCTTAAGTAAATAAAGAAGATTTCTTGTGTCTTCCAACCTTTTTTTCGAGTTTACAAAAAAATATCATTTGGATAGGACAATATTTACCAAACGCCGACTAGGGCGAATACAATCTTGTAATTTATTTATACCTTGTAGGATTGAATTCCTAACTGCCGTGGGAACTCTTTAATATGGAAAAAAAAACAAATATGGTGGTAAACTTAATCCTGCTGCACTGAAAGTACCCATTACCTGTATCACAAAAGTGTTATTAATGTCACGGAACGGAAATTAAACTCCAAAATTTCGTCGTAAGTATAGCCTACTATGACAGATCGCTTGGAATTTTTGCGTTTTACAATAAAACATCGTCTTTTTCTTTTGGAACGAAAAGTTGTTTGCTTTTAGAATTCGTTTGTAATTGAATCCTTAGCTCTTCGCCATTGAACAAACGCGAGGGTTGCTGTAAAATATCTGTACATTTTTCGTAAGGAAAAAAATCCCCTGAACCAAGATTTTATGTCTTCTTCTGTAACCTTTACAAAAATTTAAAAATTGTTATTTGATACCAAAAGTATATTGAAAAAACTAAGAACATAATCACCGTTGTTCTTCCTCCATCTAGATCTTCGGATCTTCTTAACGACAGCTTGTGGTGAGCTTTTAGTTTGTTTTTTCCATCCCATTTAAGGACGATTATCTTTCAAGGATGTGTTGGCATTAATATTGCAACAAGATTCCTTCGGTAATGTCCTTCGGGGATTTTTGATTAATAGCTAAGATACCAAATTTATTTATCCACATAATTTATCCCTGAGGGTTATACTTCTAGTATACCGAAAGCTCTTAAGTTTCTGATCATGTATCGTATCGTAGTAATCGATACCTTTCTTGGAGTTGGGCTCCAAAAGGTTTATTGTCAGTTTCGTTATTTGCTATCTTCTTTTTTTCTACTTGACCGATTTATTCCAAATTTCGGCAACCTTCTTAACTTAATTTCTTACTGGATATTTTCGTTCGTATCTGTTAAAGTTTTTTTTTATGTATTTTTTCCGTCCCCGTGTGTAGATTTTCGAGTTTTAGGGCAACTGCATGTTTGTGTATTTATGTATATGTGCATTTATCCCTGAGGGTTTACTTTGTATACCGCAGGCAATTCGTTCAAAAGTTTGAATTTTGATTTTCTCTCTCTGATAGGAGTGAGTGATAGTGAGGTTTTATTGTCTTAATCTTAATTTATTTTTCTCTCTTAATTCATGTAAAAACTAGTGCGACGTGGGGTGGTGGGCAAAGCCCACCGCACCAAAGTCGCACAGCATATTATCTTTAAAAAAAAATGTTTAACCTGAACCCGAAGGCGTATACCCAAGGACCTTGTATGCCATGACAAGTCGATTGGAAGACATGCCAAATGTATGGGAAATGATGGTAAACTATGATGGGTTGTCGAAAAAATAGCTTGACAAATTTTTTTTCAAGAACTTTATTACTATCAATAACATGAATCTCCGTTCAAAATACTTACAAGAAATTATTAAATTTACTTCTAAAAACATGGAATTGATATTTTAAATGCCTGTTTTATGCCGTTTGATACCAGTGTTTTAAACAGGTGTTACATCCACTTTTTTGCGTGCCATTTTCGTATTAATTTCATTTTGTTATTTTCTTTTATTGTGCTATTAAAGTAAATACATCAATTACCATGTTCCAATTAATTTTTTTTACATTTATTTTTACTTTTCAAATCTCATCGTAATCATTTTTTAATGTGAAGTGGAATGTTCCGTTCCGTCATTCATCATTATTTTCCTGAATTTCTGATATATTGAGAAGTTATATCATAATTATGTCAAGTAATCACATGAATTGTCTTAATCGCCGTTGTCTTAAGATAAACGCAGATTTACCCAGTTTCACCACTAGATATATAGTTTCCTTATTGAAAACATGGCTAACGAAAGTAAAGCATTTCGATCGCTTTTTAGGATAGCATATTATGAACTTATTTAGAATATTGTCACGGGTATTCCGTTTGGGTTGCACTTAATCACGCTGTTCTGGCCGATCAGTGGGGAAGTTACACGGAGCTGGCTAAACGAGCTCACTAGCACAGACTCTGTAGAACGCCACCACCGATAAAACAGGGACACATTCAGCACCAGGTCTGAGACGGTACCAAAGGCAACAACAACAGAACAAAACAAGACGGGGTCAGGTATTTATAGCTATAGTTGAGGGTGACCCGTCACCGTAAGGTGTTCGTCAGGATTCGTATGGGTTTCGTCAGGGATCGTCTTGGGTTAATTCTAAGAAGGCCTTATTCGCTAGTCTTACGTTACTAAGCCTAGCCTTACGCAACTATCCAATCTTACTCGTGACATGTCACGGGTATTCCGTTCGGGTTGCACTTAATCACGCTGTTCTGGCCGATCAGTGGGGAAGTTACACGGAGCTGGCTAAACGAGCTCACTAGCACAGGTTCTGTAGAACGCCTTCACTGCCGTCCTCTACCAAAACACTATCCGAAAGGACGACAGTGCCCACCACCGATAAAACAGGGACATTTTCAGCACCAGGTCTGAGACGGTACCAAAGGCAACAACAACAGAACAAAACAAGACGGGGTCAGGTATTTATAGCTATAGTTGAGGGTGACCCGTCACCGTAAGGTGTTCGTCAGGATTCGTATGGGTTTCGTCAGGGATCGTCTTGGGTTAATTCTAAGAAGGCCTTATTCGCTAGTCTTACGTTACTAAGCCTAGCCTTACGCAACTACCCAATCTTACTCGTGACATTTTCCCCCTCCTTGGTGAAAGGATCGTCCCGATCCTTATGACTCGATACAAACGGAAGACTTCAGGATATTTTCAGGTCGAAGGTGTCCGTAAGATTTCACGATGCTTGAAAGTAGGGTTTGAACTGGTTGCTCATTCAGGGCCATTTTTTTTGCAGTGGGGCAGCTTTTTAGTCTTGAGACATTCGTAGTAGGGCTGTGCCCGTTCTCTTCAGGATCTTTACTCCGGCGAAAACTTCGTTTTGGGTCCGATCGTGGTGACATGCGAACTATGCGCTCTGCGTCTTGCTCTGTGCTCTGCGCTGTGTAAGCTTGTACTATGCGCTCTGCACTCTGCCTTGCGCTCTGCGCTCTGCTCCGACACGACCACCACGTCGTGAATACTCGTTCCAACTTGTTCTGTAACGTCGTAGGGGCTTTTCTTCGTCTCGACCGGCCCCTTGAGAGATTCTTGATCGATTCACGGTTCCAGTGCTTGGTCACGTTTGATCAAGCGCTAATATTTCAGCACCACTTGGACTCGGTCCTTGATCGTTACCTGCCGTTGACTAGGAAAACTATGTAGACAGGATTATTAGTTGGTTCACTATCAACATCTTACAAACGGCAAAAAAGATTAAAATTAGTTCGCGAGCGCCTTTTCTTCCACAATGGATGATGTGCACTATCAGCTACAAATTACGTAACACATCAGCTACAAAATAACATAACACACTTTTCTACTCGCCTATAAGCTACAATTTACATCACACACTTTTCCAGGAGCCATCGCGATCTAACCGGGTTTCCGCAACCCATCGTATCCAAACAAAAGTTATAGCCTTTTACTGGCAACACCGCGATCTTCACATACACAGGGATTTCTTTTACAAAAATTACCAAAAAGCCACGGATCTTTACGGGACATACGATCGCACCATTAGTTTCCATTTTCGGTCTCTCCCACCTCTCCGAGATTCAACAGTTTACAAAATACGGCCAAATTAGAGAAAGTCCCTCCCCCGTATCTAGGATAGCTACACAGCGATGATTTCACAAATCAATCTGGTGAAAGCGAGATTAAATGGAACCGGCGGAGGCCATTTCAGTTTAAAACCACGAAAAGAATCCTACGAAAACTACTGAAATTTCCCAAGTGACGCTACCCAGTTCAGATTCGGACGCTACTACAATGCCGTCGACAATCAGCCAAATTTTTTGTTCCAAAAATAAATCAATAGAAATAGGGAATAAAAGAATTAGAAAACTTATGCTTTCTGGCCTGCTGGCCACTGTAAAATAGGAACCAGGATTCCCTCCTTCCGCCGAAACACGATGACCAGCGTTGCAAAGAACCCAAAGGGAACAGCAAGATGAAAGGGATGCGTAGATCGTCGGCGAAAAAACAGGATCATCCGTGCGTCCACACCACACTTTGAGTCTCGTTCCAAATTTTACTGATCAGGCCAACGTGATCAGCAGACCCTTTAACCCTGCATCTCCACCAAAATGTCACGGGTATTCCGTTCGGGTTGCACTTAATCACGCTGTTCTGGCCGATCAGTGGGGAAGTTACACGGAGCTGGCTAAACGAGCTCACTAGCACAGACTCTGTAGAACGCCTTCACTGCCGTCCTCTACCAAAACACTATCCGAAAGGACGACAGTGCCCACCACCGATAAAACAGGGACACATTCAGCACCAGGTCTGAGACGGTACCAAAGGCAACAACAACAGAACAAAACAAGACGGGGTCAGGTATTTATAGCTATAGTTGAGGGTGACCCGTCACCGTAAGGTGTTCGTCAGGATTCGTATGGGTTTCGTCAGGGATCGTCTTGGGTTAATTCTAAGAAGGCCTTATTCGCTAGTCTTACGTTACTAAGCCTAGCCTTACGCAACTACCCAATCTTACTCGTGACAATATTCATGCATTAATTATCTCAAAATAAACTAGTTTATAAAGTTCGTATGTCAAATAGATGATATAATGTAGTTGTTTTGGTAAGACTATATTTTGGTCTGAGGACTTATTGATATCATTCATTCTAGCAACTGATTTTGTTGGCAGAAACGAAGGTATGCAAAATCAGATAACGATTCATTATCTAATTATAAGATTATCTAGTTGTAAAATTATTTTCCAATATCTGGTTAAAAGTCTCTTAACTAATACCTTATCCCGATTTATTTAATTGGATTCCTTATTTAATAACATTGTTCTTTATTTTTAAAATCACCATGATTAACTAACTTTATTATATTACGAATTTGAATGATGCGTCATTCATCATCATCATCATCATTTAATTCCTAATACCCGACTTATTGATTGTTGCATCAATACAATATCAATCGATCACATGATTACATTTAATTATGATTGTCATGAGTGAGAGGATATTCAAAATTGAAAAAGTTTCACCACTACATATATAGTTTTTCTTATTAAAAAAATATGGCTACCGAAAGTAAAGCATTTCATTCGTTTTTTAAGATAACATATTTTTAACGTATTCCGAATATTTTGCATTAATAATCTCGAAATAAGCTAGTTTATATAGTTCATTTCTCCAAAAAAAATGATAAAGTGTAGTTGTTTTGGTAAAACTATATTTTGGTCTAAAGACTTATTGATATCATTCATTCTGGCAACTAATTTTGTTGACAGAAACAAGGTTATGCAAATAAAAGCAACTAGAATTTCACTTACTAGGATTCGGCAACCAACTAGATAACCAGTACGCAAATGAAAAAAATCAAATGTAATAAAAACGAACTGAAAATACGACGTTGCTGTGTCCAAAATTATAATAGAATTTCGTACAAAATTTGGTGACAATTGGTCAAACAGGGAAGAAACGTATATCGAATAACATATTGGACTTTTTTGTGCACAATTATTCTACCCTAATACCCTACCCCCTATACCCTACCCCCTATATATATTCTTTAAGGACCTTCGTATATATATATACCAAATATATATATATATACCCTCAGGGATAAAAAAAATTTTCACAGTCAACAAGTTGTTTCCTACTAACAGGACAACATATTATTGCCCTGCGAATGACCCAATTAACCAGCACTAATTCTTCCTTGTTAGGTAGAAAGGTAGACCTGCAACTTGCACTTCCCCTTTAGAATTAAGTCTGTTGCCAAGGGTTGTTTTGGAAACCTTATGTTGTTTTTTTTGCTGCTCCTCTGACCGACATTCCTTTGCACAATCTTCAATCGCAGGTATCATATCTTCTTCAATGTACTTCATGATATTCCTAACTAGGTAACAGCGAACGGCTGACAGTTATCTAACAAAATAACCTTAAACCAAAACAAACAAAAAACGTAATGGTTCAGCTCATAGGCGATTTTCAAATAATTTTGTAAAATGACTTAACCTGGAGTTGAACCCAAAATACAATTTCTTGTAACAGTATGTCCTTCGTGAAAGAATTTCGCCAATGGGTGAAGTTCTTTCACGAAGCTTGGTCAGACTAGTGTTTTGTATGGAAACCATTGCAACTTTTTTCACTCTCAACCACTTTTTATAGTTCAATATTATTGCTGGATTGCTGGAGTAAAATTTTGATTATCTATTGTTAAGTAAGTAAAATATTGTTACGAACGCCGACTTTTGTCGACGTTCACACTCCGACGGGATTCTCCGGATTGTCCTTTGCCCTTCCTTCTGCTTATGTTCACCCTTTGTTTTATGTGTTTAACTCCAACGGAACTCGACGATATAGGATCGTCGAGTGAAGTCCTTTGTCTTGATACGTCTCTCTGACGTGTATTGGAGTCTTCTCTTTCTCTTTGATTATTCTGCGGTCACTCTCTCGTGTGCCGCTTTAACCAAGACATCGTCGCTGACAGCTCCTCTCTCTCTCTCTCTCTAACCAGGCTAGTTAGTGTGATCCGGTATGTGAGTACCTATTCTGTCTGTCTGTTCTTTTTGTGTGTTTATTGTTGAATCCCGTATGTGTAATTGCTGGAGACTGGAATGTCATATACATGGCCAGTGTATTTTGAGGAGCCGGAATACCATAATTATGGCCGGTGTGGCGAGTCCTGTGGTCAGACACACGGTGTAGTGTGGTCGAGCAGGAGGATTACATGTAGTCCGGAAATACAAGACCGAGCTATCGAGATTTATCTGTTTGTGTTTTTTCTATGCTCGAACCCCTGATTTCGTAACAATATTGTTTCCTTTTTATTCTGTGTCACTGTAAGACTGTTGTGTATACAAAATAGGTACACCTCGGCAACTCGGCAATATATTGTGTGAAATAATTGTGATACATACCACTTTGTTTTCTTACAAGACATTTCAGGAATATTATCACTTATCAGCTCTTCGCTGCTTATCGACATAGGCAAAGCGTACATTTTCTCTTTTATTTGCTGTATAGTAACATCGTAAAAGATGTTCTTCTAGTTTAGAGAAAATTGTGATGTGGTAGTCTGATAATGGAAAGGGTTTAAGGAATACCGTAGTAGTGGATTTAAATCTGAATCCTGACACACTTAAATTACTATTTCTTACCTTTTTTGAAAAATCTGTACAGACAAAACATTTCCATTGTTGAGCAAACAAATCTTGTCAGGGAACACTGGAACACCGTTGACAAGGTAAATTTTGCAAAGTGAAGTTATTTTGGGGAGTTTTCTCCTTTATCAACAAATTTGAACAATACATGTTTTGAACCGGATTCTTTCTACTCCATGAGCTCTGCTTGAGCGTAAAAGTCTTTAGCATGAGAAAAGATCAAGCCATCGGCTGAAGTTGGTAACAGGTACTTGTTTCTTTCAGTTAAGCGATTCCGTATTTGCTCCAGTGGTTTATTGCCACTACCGAGAACGAAAGACTCTTTGCAACATTTTCATAAATGGTATTGTATTGTATTTTTACATTTGTATAGCGCATTATCCATACTTAACGATCTAATAACGCTTAAAATTTGGGCCACAATGTCGTGGTTAGGGTCATCGAGCATACGCGTTAGCAAAAAGATGTGTCATGAGTTTCAGTTTAAATTGTTGTTGGTCGGTCCTCAGACCTTACAGAGAGAGAGAGTGCATTTCAAACAGATGGGGCAGCACAAGTAAAAGATCTCCCTCCGTATTTTCCAAGTTTAAAAGATGGGGCAACAATAGTACGAGAGTGAATGGATCTTAAATCACATTTGGGTTCATAGAGTTTGACATGGCTTGACAAGTAAGGAGAGGCAGTATTAGACATCAAAAAGTCATGAAAACGGCTTTAAATAGAACACGCTCCTCGACCGGTAACCAATTAAAGAGCCTTAGATGTCCAGATGTATGCTCGTATTTGCCAACACCAACAATCAGCCTAGCAGCCGCATTCCGGACCCTTTGAAGTTTCATCAAAAGGGACTTAGGTAAACCAAATAGGAGCGAGTTAGCAAAGTCAATTTTGCTCAGAATAAGGGCATGTACAAGCGAGTTCACAACCCTTACATCAATGTATTTTCTAATTCTACTAATGAGAGTAAGATGGAAAAAGGAAAAGAAAACAAAAAAGGAAAAAAAAAGGAAAGAGGAACCATGGAAGGGGCACTATCAAACATAACACCAAGGTTGCGTGCTTGAACTGAGGGAGGAAGAGACACATCACCTACCGCCAACGGAGGATTCACAAGCTAAGAGGAATGACGTTGAGGGACAGCGTAGAGTAAGAGGCTTTTTCCCCAGGTTCAGCTTCACACGGTTGTCCGATAAACCAATCTTCAGTGTCAGCAGCCCAATCAGCAAGAGTGCCGAGAGCCACAGACTGGCTTTGGGGATCCATGTTGAAATGAACGTACTCTTGGCTGTCGTCAGAAAAACTGCTTAACACTGACTCCATGTCTCGAAGCGATGGCTGGAGCGGTGTAGACGGGAAAAAGAGACGGGCTAAGCACAGATCCATGCGGAACACCAAAAGAAAATGGATGGGGCAACGATGTGACACCCAGAGCGTTGACTGATTGTGTCTGGCCCAACAGATGGAACTGGAACCATCCCAACGCAGAACCAGTCACACCAAAAATAAAGGCTAGTCTCTTCAATAGTCTCTGGTGATCGACAGTGTTAAACGTGGCACTGAGATCCAGAAACAGGAGTGCGCTGCCCATACCAGCATCAGTCGCAGTCAGTAAATCGTACTGGATGGCCAGGAGAGCAGTCTCAGTTTGGATAGTTGATTCGATAAGAAGACTGACTAGGCGGTAGAAGTTGGAAGTCCTCAATTCCTCAACTCAACTCAAGTTAATTGCTTCAGCACCACCCTTTAAATTAATTTGGATAGAAATGGAAGACCAGACACCGGACGGTAGTTTGAGAAAGTCCTGTGGATCCAGAGATGGTTTCTAAATGAGTGCATACATATTACATAAACAAAGGCATTAAGCGTTTCAACTCCTCTTTGATGATCAATCACGTCTTCAGGAACGTGGATGACGTTATTAGTCATAAAACAAATTGGAATTCAAATTCTTTCATTTGTTCGACGTAGAGTTTGAAAAGTCTTCTAGCTTCAGATGATTTCTCAGCTTAAACAGGTTCGGGGTTATAGGAACCGAGTAAAAGCATAGACTGTGGGGGGAGCATTAGGTTTTCTAGCTGTTTCTTCTCTATTATTTTGTGAAACACTGGATACAAAAGGTAGTACAAAAACTGACGAAGTCCGGCGTCCTTGTAGTTGTTTGCGCTTGTAGTTAACTGACGGACGACGCGATCAAACTCAAGTGGTTTTTATTTTTCAAATAATGTAAGGCGAGCTTCGACGGCTGCTAGCAGCTCAGTTTTCAGTTTTCCCTCATGCTTGACTGAAGCAATCCCTTATAGACGTCTTGAAAATGCACCATATACTGTGTGCACGCTATCTATTATGAAACCTGTCACCATCTTGAAATTAATTCCCATTAATGGACCTAAGTCATTGAAATTCGGTATGTCTTCAACGGTTTCGGACTTGCAATAAGTGTAAAAAATCTTGATCGACGCATGGGTGCGCATTTGTTTCACGTAGTTAAAGAATTTTTTGAATTTTCATTTGAGATCTTGTCGGTGTTGTGGTTTGTGTCGAAATTGGCTGTTTTGGATACTATTGGCGGCAACGGCCACGGGATTCCTCGCTGTATGCATCTCTCGCAGCTCCAGTACCCTGAGTGGCATTTTACACCTTTCAAGTATGCACGCATAGACGCATCTGTGCGTATATATACAAACAACGCAAGGTAACTGTAAATTGAAGGAAAGCTCTATCGATCTCCTTTTGGTTGTCAAGGTGTAGGCGTTTTAAGTCCTGCAGCAATGGAGCCAAAAACTTTTTTATGTCTGGTTTTCCTTGCCCATGGTAATAGCCAAGTAAAATCGGGGGTACTTGACTTTAAAATATGTTTCTTTTCTTTGCTATAAACCGATTTCTTTACAGAATGAAAGAGAGCTAATATCGGAATTAGTTCCGCCAGCTCTGAGTTGTTAAAAATTTCTACACTATCAATGTTTGCATCCATTTAAAAATGAGCAATTTCGTTTTCAGGATTAATTTCTTCTATCACTCTCAAGTCTCTTGTCGCTTCTGTAGTTTCGCCTCTCAAGTTTTTCTTGGCTCTCTCTATTTCTTGAGCTGTATTTAATTTTTCAATCTCTTTATCACAAAGAATATTGTATAAGAAAGTTTTTTCTGTCATCTAGCATAATTTTAATACAACCTGCTCGACAATACTCTTTGGCAACAAGTTTTTATCCTTCTTGTACAAATTGATGAATTGAAGGAGATGGGCATTTTGAAACAGCAATCCTGGTGAATCTTCTTTAATTGCCCTTTCAATACCAAAATACATAATTTTCCCACCTTTGTTGTTTTTCCCGCCTCTTATTGAAATGGATTGCAGTTTCATTTTCTTTTTTTCTTGGATGTATTGCATCTTTATGGATATTATTTTGTGATAGCCGTTTCCGCTTGCGTGATTCTTGGACTTCAAAGTCTTATTCAGATGCACTTTCATTACTTAATTGGTAAAATACTATCACAATGGCTTTTGGCATCTTGGCTTCGTGAGTTTATTTTTTCTGGCTCAGCATCTAAAGGAATTGTTATTGCATACGTTTAAATGTCATTTCCGTCAGTGTGTATTACAGTTTGTCCTGTCGCTGGTAAAGTATCATAGTCTAGTACAGGCCTGTAGTGCTTTGAAAACCTTAACAGGATAGTCATATGGCTGTTTTTTGGCGAGTAAGCACAGTCAATTGCTGTAATAACCGTTTAAAAGTTAGAGGTTTACTTATTGGCCATTGTTTCAAAAATTCAGCTAGATTGCATTCCAGTGAATTATCTTGGGTTTCTTTTTGGATTGGTGATTCAGGACTATGTACAAGTTGTTTTCCAAGCACAATCCATCTAATTCTAATCAATTAATAAATCTCTATTTTTAAGTCTTACATAATTAAATTTAAAATTACCAATACATTTTTCCTCGCGTCGCTGATAACGGCATAATGTTCATCAACGTGTTGGTAGTGTTGTTGAGAATTAATATTTAAAGAGAATTAACCATGTGCCCTTGTTGTATTGCTTTTAAGTTCACTGCAATAGGAATCGTTGCGGGGTTTTTTAGTTCTTTTGAAAGTTGTAAGTCGGGGGCGGGTTTTTGTTTCTTGTGTAAGTCCCCCGACGTAACATCTCCTAGGGGGTCGCCATTACATCCCCTCCATAACGACACAACATCCCCCGTCACTACATCCCCCCATAGTAACCTAACCAATCCTAACATAACCTATCCAAACCTAACCTTACCTAACCTTACCTTACCTATAACCTAACCTAACCTAACCTAACCCAACCTAACCTAACCTAACCTAACCTAACCTAACCTAACGTAACCTAACCTAACCTTTCCTAACCTAACTATATGGGGGGATGTAATGATGGGGGACGTTGTGTCGTTATGGGAGGAAGTAATGTCGACCCCCCTAGGAGATGTAATGTCAGGGGATACAATGTCGATCCACCGAAAGTTCATACTTCAGTAACAAATCAGAATCAGGGCCATTCTTTGGGGGTTGGTAAGTTTTTGCAGCGCCACTTACCGCCCTTAAGTCCAGAATGTAAATTTCCGTAATGGTCATGAAACCTGTTGTCAAGTAGTACTAGTTGAATTGGGACCTACAAAAAGAAGTAAAGTTGTTAACCTCGTTGGTATCTAAGAACATTCGCTCAAATTCATCCCATTATAGCATAAACGTGTTCTAGAGTATCAATCGTAGTTTTGTTGCAAATTCAATTGGTGAATGCCCCAAAGACTCGGTAAAAGGAATTGTTTTTTTTAAATACCGCATTACGCGAATCGAAATTGGCTATTAGTATGGTAATGCTAAATGTTTCTTTCTCTGAATTCATGTTTGAAGTACTTAATTTTTTTTTTATAATTTTAACAGGTCTTTGTTTTGGTTGGGCCTGCCAAACATCCAAAACCATTAACAGTTTTGCCAATTTTGTATATGACAAGCTTATCACACCGAATGCGAGCCAAGATTTGCAATGGAAGGGCAGAGAACGTGGCTCAGACTGCCGGCAAAGACTCAGTCACTTGGACTAGCAGTTCTAGCTTGTTCTTCTAGCAGTTCTTGGAGGTGTTTCTTGTATTTGTATTCGTTTCACAATGCCCTGAATGTAAAAGTAATATTTACCTTGTTTGTATTGTAGTATGCATTGCCGGATATGGAGGAGAAAGGAAGCGGGAATATACCACTGGCCGGATAATCGAGTAATTCAAAACGTGAGGAAGTTGTCTCGCAAAATTATCGAAAATCAAAGAATATTTCAGATTTAGAAGAAAAAACGCTAGCCAAAAGGCTATTTCTGTGAGCGTCTCCGATGAAAATTTCTGCGATGTTGTTAGTAGCCTGGAAAACAAAATTTCCTCGCTATCAGAAGCCGTGGAGAAGTTTTCTCCCCCAAGTTACTGAATAAGGGTCGCTCTCCTTTTGCCAATGTGATACTGTTTTCCATGTGATCTTCTTTGTTCAATTTCTGTTCATTTCTCCTTGACTCGTTTGTTTTTGGGGTAAGTTTTCTGTCATTGATTTCCAAATGTTAAATTTAAAATACAAGCCAGTAATTTACTGCAAAACTTTTTCAATTTATTCAATCAATGATGTTTTTATATGAATTCAAAAAATATGTAATTGAACAGCATTGTATCTTTTTAGTAAATTGAACGCCGAAAACCCTTCCAAAATGAAGAGTGCTATCCTCGTTAAAAAAAAACCGTCTTTAAACTAAGTTTAAAAGAATAGAATATTACGCAGATGCTATACTGGTATGTTGTTAGTACACCAAACCAGCGAAAACATTCAATGAATTAGTTTTCATCAACCTAGTATAATACAAGTAAGCTATACGAAAAATATCTGTAAAATAAGTTGCTCTAGCAAAGATAAAAATCGTAGGCCATACGCGTGGAAAAAACGTATTTAGAGGAGGTAAGGAAGTATAATACTCGTCTTTACTACGCAGATCATACTCTATACGCGCTTCATACGAATTTGTGGATGGAAAATCACTTAGTAGGGCACTGTGCCACCGGTATCCCTATGGTGGTGCAAATGTTAATAGCTTTTTTCTTTTATGTTTTCACCACATGTTGAGTGAATGATATTTAAAAATTTTATTTTAAGGCTGTAGAGTAAGAAATTATAATTATCCGTGATTTAAAAAAATACACATAACCTAAGACTTGAACCACAGGATTACAAGAATAATTGGCAGAAATTAAAGGCATGTTAACCTCTATACCATTCATTAATTATTTCTCTTTACGGAAAAAGTATTTGTATCAATTCATTCATGGTAGATGGCGCTAGTAGTTGTCCCCGCTTTTGGAATCTCTGTCCCATAGTTTTTACAGGTGTCCCGATTTAGGAACGCGGTTGATCTGTATTAAAGAACGCAAAGTGGCTATAGCGAAAAAAGTGTCCCGAATAAGGAACTTTACCTTAACTAAGATCGGGTTTTGATTTCAGCTCGTAAAAAGGTACTGGCGAAAAATATCAGGGGGCGAATTGGAAAAATCCCAAATGAAAAATGATGTTAAAAAACAATTTTTTAAAAAACGCACAGCACTGTCAGGAAACAACGTTGCTCAGCGGGCCAATTTTATTTCGAAACGAAATGGAACCAAGACAGTTATTTGGACAAGTATCCAGGCACATCCTTGCGCACATTGTTTTTCAAATATTCATTCGGAACAACAATTTAAAATACATCTTGAAAAATGGCAAAAAGAAATGAAAAATCCTATTTTTAATCTATCATTATTTCAAAATTTCTTTTCAAAACGTGACAAATTATTTTTTTTCTCGTTACATCACACTGGCCAACCTGCTGTTTTCTTTTTCTTTCCTTCCTGTCCGTTTATTGATTCTTTTGTTTTGGGGATTAATTTCGCTTTAAAGAACCCACCTCTGACCCCTGCCAGTTTTAGTGTGGGTTGACTTTGTTTCTTCTTCTAATTATTTTATGTTTTTTCTTGTCAATTTTCAAAAGGCTTTCTGGATCAAAGGTGACTGAAAAAAGCAAGGATTCTACCGTTGGCGTCCGCTTCGGAGCATTTTGAGGAACCAGCAAATTTTTTCTGTAATTCTTGTTTTGTTATTTGTACCGGAATTGGCTATGCATTGTGTGCATGTACTCAAGCGTACATTCAGTTGCAATTGATAAGTTGTACATTTTCTCTAAAAGAGAAAAGAAAAAGAAGAACGAAATGGGCATCATCCTTCAACCTTGGCATTCAGACGCCGCCTCCGCTTTTATCCGTTCTTTGATGTTTCTGTGCCGGAACGATTTGACGTACAAGTTGCAGCATTACAGTTTGAACTATTATATTATTCAAGACTTTTATTATTCAAGGCTAGTATATATACCTGTTTCTAGTCACGTAAACAAAAGAGATCCGTTTATTCCACAACGGAACCATCTGATAAATGCTAAACTTTTTTTACATTGTGTCTGGCGAAGTCTCCTTTTTTGTTTTTGTTTTTTTTGTAAGAAGTAGTTTCTCTTAAAAAAGGGGGAATAAAAAAAATAGCACAAAAGAAAAGAAGCCAAGACCCAAGTGAGTGATGAAGTCCATATCGAATCAACAATCAAGTTTCCAGCAGCAGGTCAAACAACAACTATCAGATGGGGACTTATAGTAGCCGATAGTGCCCAACAATGTTTGAGAACTTCTTGAGCCATGCTATACTCCTGGACGGGAAGATGAATTGAAAAATCAGACTCTAAGGGCGTTCAAATAGCCGACGAACAATCGTGCCGACTCTTCCAGCTGCTGTAGAGCAATATCCGGATAGGAGCATGCCGTATAATTGCTGATATCCTTGTTGATAGCATCAGACATGTCCGACGGATTGACTAGTTTCCGAGTGTCTTCGTAAAGTGGCCAATCATCGACACAAGGCTGGCAATTGCACCGGAAGTCATATTGTTGGCTCAATTTAAATTGACGTTCCTTTTTTCTCGTGAGTGGCGTAATGGTAGCCGTAATTGTCGAGGATTTCATCACCACAAGCGATACGGCGGATGGCCCCGTACGACGATGACGTCGCCGTAACAAATTCGGACAACATTTGGATTGCACCGAATGATTTATAAGACTCAAAACGGGCATAGCGGGCAGCTCCAATTTCGCACAGTTGAATCTTTTGCAATGAGCGCAAAATGGAAAGGGGAACGGAAGAGGGACGGCCAGATGAGAGATTTCATGGGCGTTGCATGGATAACTCTGAATGATACGAAGTGCAGCTGCTGCTAATATTTCATCATACGGCTCAATGAAACTCGTTAAATAAACGGCCTTGACACTTCTGCGGAAGAGATCGGCAACGGATCGTTGAGATGTGTTGCCAACAAGTCGATGGATCGTTCCATCGTAATCCGACGAATCGTACACCTTGCCAATCGGAAGACATTCTTCGTGTTGATTGGCGTCAATAATCCGTTGTCTCCCAACTTTGAGAATCGTCCGAAAAGCTAATAATCCGTTTGTTACCGACATTGGTACAATGGAGAGAGTCAGTCAATTCGCATTCGGATGGATGGTAGCTGGCCCAAGCTTCAATCTCGACACAGAGTGCTGCAGAATCCCACCTGCAGATAAGAAATTGTCCCACGTCCTCAGGTGATCGCATCAATCTTACAAGTTAGTTAACGTGATTTCACACAAGAATAGCCACACAACGAATGGAATAGTCTCTCGTTTGCATCAACTCCGAATAAGATCTCACGATTTAAAAAGGCGTTTTTTAAACGTAAAATGTGGAACAAGATGCAGGAAAAAAGAGGGAGAAACCTGAGAGCATTGGCGACAGGGGTACAGGTCCTGGCGTTCCAGTGTAGGCAATGGTGGCCAGTGAGATTCTTTGAATTCATCCAAGAGTAGTGCTTTTTCAACGATAAACCATCGTCCCTGCAAGTACAACGTTCAAAATAAAATAAAAAAATAAAACAACATTTCTGTCTATTACAACATTGCAACAATTTGCGGGAATCGATCTTTGAACACACACACAAAAGTGTGTGCGTACCTGCACTATACAGAACATTCCAGCTTCTTCTTTTTCTTCTTTTCTTGGTGTGCCTCTTAACATACACAGAATATTTACAGAGGGTAGGCCTATACGCTAGATATTCCCCAACACACATACAAGGAAGAAAATTAACCGTCTCATGAGATTTGACGATTAGTATCTTCTTCAAAAAAATAAAATGTTTACCAAACTATAAATGATCGTTTCGTTACCTATTTGAATGTCTTCAGGCAACGAGCCCGATCAGCAAAATCCGTTAGTTCGATTAAATTTGAAGCGGCCGGCAATCGGAGCGTTTCTGTTTCCGGGTTCAACTCAGGCACAGTTTCCCTTTTCTTAATGGACTTGTCGTTCAATGAACGAAACAGTGGCTTCATTTTGACATAGATTCAGTGACCCCGATATTATTGACGTCGCCTAGTTTGCCTATCTTGGGAGATGATGCTAATGAGTTTTTCCTGATATTGTTGAACATTTGTCGTCATTTTTTCAAGAAACATCTTTGCTTGGGTGAAACTGATGAATGCTTGATGGACGTGTCCTAATTCCAACAAACAATTACCTTGACGTTCTCGCAACTTGTACTCAAGATGTTTGGGATAACCATGGTCCAGATTGAATTTCTCTTAGCGAATGGAGCCAGTCTGCCGTGTCGTGAAACACGGCCTGAACGATTTGCAATAGGCCAGAGATAAGGCTTCACCTTCTCCGGCGAGTAGACTGTGGTTGTAAGAGCAGATTGCTTTCCAAATGAGTTTTCTTCTGGTAGTAATTGTTGCCTTCAACCTCGGTGACTAGTGGAGAGTTCATGGGATTTTGCAAGGCTTTCACTCCTTTATCGGGTGAATAGGGCTGGTGACCGAAGCGGCTGTTGCACTTGGTACGACACCCCTAGGGTGGCCAACCGTGACGCACGGTTACGTCCTTGATTCGTGGTATACCAAAAAGAAAATCATGCTCGCATCTCTTTTCATAGAAAGCAGACTAACGTCTGCTTGTTCCGAAGGAGATTTTTTGCTTGGCAAGGCTCAGGGGCCCTTGGAAACAATCTCTGACAGGATCCAGTGCCAAAACAAAGGAGATACGTTGAGCATCAGTTGAGAAGCGAGTTGAGATTTCTTTGACGTCACCATTTTTTCCCTATGTCATGACAGATCTGGGTGAAGAGGCTTTCAAAATCAATCTTCCTAAATCGAGGGAGAAAACCAAAAACCACTCTGATTAGAACACACAGAACGACTCACAGGTTCAAGAATTTCAATAAAAGGCCTTGTTCTTTGCGTCAGGAACCAATAAGAGATTGTTTTCGTCTCGTCCCTTTCCCAATTTTGACATTGATTTACCGGACTCGTACAAGTTTTTTTAGAAACATCAGTTGTCAACAGTTTTTCAAAAAACATAATGTCTTCCGATGAAGATTTTTCAACGATACGATACTTAAGGACAACTATGAAGGGAGAGTCAAAAGTCAATCCGGGGTGGCTCCTAGCGGCCCATGATGGAAACTTGGAAAGCAGGCAATGAGTCACTTTCAAATTTCGCGGCAATTTATGATGACAGCAGACGTTAGTCTGCTTTCTATGAAAAGAGATTGCGAGGCATGATTTTCTTTTTGGTATACCACGAATCAAGGACGTAACCGTGGCGTCACGGTTGGCACCCTAGGGGTGTTGTACCAAGTGCAACAGCCGCTTCGGTCCCAGCCCTATTTCACCCGATAAAGGAGTGAAGAGATCTATATTAAATAACTTCAAAACCTAACAGCCAAATGTTATAAAAGTTTTGAGAATAAGGTAGATATGTATGAAGAATCCTATACTGAACAAAGGAGATAGGGGTGAAAAGGTGGAGCCAAAATTCTGTGCGCATGCGATGGTTGGTCCACGCATTCACGTGTCTTTTGGTACCTGAAAAAAGGGTCGAAAAAGGGTTCATTTCCTTGGGGTGGGCTCTGACCCTTTTTCAGGTATAAAATAGTCACTTGATGGAGTGGTGGCGTATAGATAGCGAAAAAAGGGCACTTTGCTCCAACTACATGTATACTTTCGTAGTTTTCCATGTATTAAAAATGATATTAAGATGACTAAAATTGCAATTTTAGTTCATGGAGCTCTATTACTTTACGTGTAATCTATACTCAAACTTATTTTCATTAAAATATATCACACAATGGTTAAAAAAATACAGAAAATATGTAGTTTTCAGCCAGTTTTTGCCATTTCCATTCTACTCAGTACATATTATAGGAAAAAAAATTCAGTATACATGGAGTTGGAACAAATTAATATACATAAAAAATAAAAAATAATATTGCGCAGGCGATTTTTTACATACTCAATCCCATTGAGCATCAGGGGACATTTCGTTCAACTAGAAAATATTGGTTTCATTTAAAGCACCAAGTGGCGCTTTGTGCTGCAGCGAATGTGATCAATATACGACAACTACACGACCAAAAATTTTATTAATCCTAGAAAATGGGAATATATAAACCAATATTCTAATGGAAGAAAATCTACCCTATACTCCAATAATTTTGTTTTATGAATCAGTTGTCTTAACATTATAAATTCAAAATTATAGGAAAGGGGAATAATAGTTTTTAGCTGGAAAAATAATGGTAATTTCCGTTTAGCACCGTGTTAAACACGGAACTTGGAGTTAAACTACGTATTTTCTGTGTGTTTAATCCTAATAAATTTTAAATAAAAATAAGTTTTAGTAAGATTGCATGTATATAAATAAAGCTCATGAACTACAACTTTGTATTTGACATTTAGCTGTCAAATTTTTTAATTTTTGCTTTTAACCGACTGTCGTCCAGCAAAAAATTAAAACCGCGCATTTGTCTGGCTCGCGGCTAGCAAATTTTTGAATATTGATTTTAACGGACAGTCGTCCAATGAAAATTTAAATAGTGTTTTCGGAGAGAAGGGCACGGCGGCTGGCAAATTTTTTTAATCTTGCTTTTAAGAGACTGTAAAAAAAATTCAAATAGCGCTTTTTGAGAGAAGGCGGCTGGCAAACTTTTGAATTTTTATTTTAACGGTCAGTCGTCCAGTAAAAATATTATTTAAAAAAAGGGCGACTGACGCGAAAAAAATTATTGTGAGCAGATTACAAACGGGTATATTCATTCGCACTATTTCCGCGCGGGCAGAGAGGAGATTTAAATTTTAAAAATGACTGGCAGAAAGAAAAGGTTAATTACGGGCAGAGATTATTAAATTTTAAAAAAAGACAATAAGTTTTCGTCAGTCCGAAGATCGTTCACATGAAGGTTAGGTTAAGTTAGGTTAGGTTAGGTTAGGTAAGTTAGGTTAGGTTAGGTTAGGTTAGGTTAGGTTAGGTTAGGTTAGGTTAGGTTAGGTTAGGTTAGGTTAGGTTAGGTTAGGTTAGGTTTAGGATAGGATAGGTTAGGTTAGGTTAGGTTAGGTAATAACCAGGTATTGGTAAAAATAATGTTCGACAGGCCGTAGGCCGATTGGTAAAAATAAAGTTCGTCAGGCCGTAGGCCGATTTCTAAAAATAAGGTTCGTCAGGCCGTAGGCCGATTGGTAAAAATAAGGTTCGTCAGGCCGTAGGCCGATTGGTAAAAATAAGGTTCATCAGGTCGTAGGACGATTGGAAACAATAAAGGTTCTGCAGGCCGAATGCCGTTCAAATTTATTCGTACTGTTTAATCGTTGGGAACACGATATAAGAGGAAAGGTACACTCTCAAGCTACTCTGGCTCTTGGAAGAAACGGTGGGTTTTAGGAAAGGGTCCCAAGATTCCCCACCAGGTTCGCTAGGTTAGTAGGGCCGATCGCCTCTTGGGGTTATAGTAAAAAAAAGGGGTTTTTCGTTCGTAATTCAGAAAATTACCAATAAAATTTGTCCAGAAATTGAAAGAATTGAAACTTTATTTAATTCCCTATTCTAAGATACCAAATTCATCTTGTTTAGGCAATTTTTTCATTCTTAAATTTATGATTGAAAATCGCAATTTTTTGAAAATTGCGCCTTTTTCAACATTGCCTATTTCTCAATATCACGGTTTTCTTCTCGAAAACCAGTGAGTTTGTGGTAGGGACGTGTTTTGAGTTTCCAATTGAGGTAAAAAATGGTTTGAATATAAAGTGTGTTCTTTACAAGAAGTTTTTATCACTGGTAGAGAGAAGACAAGCGTGATATTGACAAATAGGCAATGTCGCGAAAGGCGCAATTTTCGAAATATTGCGATTTTCAATCATAAATTTAAGAATGAAAAAATATGTCGTGGGTTGGGAAAGAGAAATGAAATTTAAAAATATACTGGCAGAGACCAGAGAGAATTAAAATTTTAAAAATAACTGGCAGAAGAAAACTATAAGAATTGAATATTGATTCACCAAATTTCTGAGTAGGGACTAGGGAGATAATGAAAGATTCATATTGTATGAATTAATAGATAACCTAGAATAAATTAACGGAAAGAAACATATTAGCGCGCAAAATTCACCAAAATTTTCTTTATGTTTGGGGTTCAACTGGCCTCTGTTACTCTTGAAAAAAAAAGTATTTTAATAGCCAAGTTGAACTATAAACATTAACGTAACCAAATTCTCATGTTTCCGTTATGCTTGCTCCAAAACTGGCCACAGATTTCTAGTAACATATATTAATCTAAGAATTTTATTTACATTAAAAATATTTTATAACTCACTGTTTCACTTAGTACGGCGGACCATACAACCTACAACCCCACTCTCCCGTACTTCAAAAATTTGTTTTTTTCGTCTGCTATTTACAGACGACCTGAGACAGCTGTGTTATTGCCACGGGTCGTAAAAAGATTTTTTTTTTGTTAAGAGTAAAAGTCGCAGATTTTTTGTTTTGTAACGTTCAAAACGATATCGTCCTTCAGGGTATATACCTTTTTTTCTTACATTTTTTTTTTCTAAGAGACTTCCATCCCGGCGCTTATGGGGTCCGGGTCCCCATTCAAACAACTTTTATGTATGAGCTACAAAAGGAGCTAATTCTCATTCTAATGACATTGTCAATCAGTTAGTCAGTTATAGACTTATAGACCTTATTGCAATTAGAAGTACGCAAAAAACCAAAAGTGGTGCGCATAAAATTTTTTAATGTATGAGTTTTATCACTTTAATGTATGCTTGACTCGTGGTATCCACCGAAGTAGGTGTATACCAACCTAACAATGCATTCGAAGGATACCACGACTCGGCATTAAAAAAATTTTAGTTCGGGTATAGCCAGGCGGACTTTTGGCTTTCCGCGTACTTATAACTGCAATAAGGTCTATAGTATTTTTTTTCTTTTTCCTTCCTTATTGGTTAGGGTCCAGCTGAAAAAAATGCTGGTTATCATCGCCTGATATTATAAAAAAAACATAGTCGAGTTATTTTGACCAGGATGTTAGGCTGTGGCGTGGCCCGGTTAACGGAAACCAAGTAATTACCCGGTTTCAAAAAAAATTGCCCGTAAAACGGTGCACCGGTTCAGACTTTTCAAAACGGGCGGGTAAACGGTTCAATTTGACCTTGCCCAAATTGCAAAAACGGGTACCCGAATAGCTGGCGCCATCTAGTAGTCTTATAATAAACGAAGCCAAATAAAAAATTGCCGTGAAAAAAAATGACTCGTGGTCAGTCCACTTGACTTGAAACGCAGTAGCTTATATATAGGAGTGAGTAGTGAGTCTATTGACTTTCCTCGTGTAGACGGAAACGTGACCAGTCAAAATCACAATAAGTCTCATCATGACTAAACGAGGGATAACTGAAATGGAAAATAACTATCGTGCATTCAAAAATCTTGTAGAAATTGGAGAAAATTGCTTTTAACTGATTATTTATAAAGGAATTCCTTGATAAACTTTTAAAAATTGTATTTTCACCCGGGTTTTTTTCAGCCCATTTTTTTTTATTTACCCGGGTAATTACCCCGGTTTAAGCTATTTTTCGAGGTTAAAAAACCGGGTTTTTTCAGCCCATTTTTTTTTTTATTTACCCCGAGTAATTACCCCGGTTTAAGCCCCGTTTTCAAGGTTACCCAAACCGAGTGAAACAGTTTTGTGTTAAAACCCGTTTTTCAACAAACTGGTTTGTCCAAACCCGCCCCATTTCGGTCCGGGCCACAGCCCTATGTCCATGTCTGTTTGTTATTTTTTCGGTTTTTCGGTTTTTCCCTCTTCATATATATAAATTGATATAATATTTATGATGATTCAGCGAACAATATATTGTTTTCTAAATAATACTCACAAAGAAAGAAAACAATAATCCAATCTAGATCACGCAAAAAAAAATTACACAAAAAAAAATAAAGAGCTCTGCCCTGATGCTCCACGCCCACGCCGACTAACAACGCGAGAGTCGACAGATAATACAAGTCGCGGAGTGGTGGAGCTGATTTCTGGAACCATACAGTTAGCGCCACCAGTTTGGTGTTACGTGTAAATTGCGCGAAAAAAACACTTAAACAAAGGGACAAACACGAGCGAAATTCGAGCGCGCGATGGAGCGAGTGCCCAACTCTGCTTAGGGCTGTGGCCCGGACCGAAATGGGGCGGGTTTTTGACAAACCGATTTGTTGAAAACGGGTTTTACCTCAAACGGGTTTCACTCGGTTTGGGTAACCTCGAAAACGGCTTAAACCGGGTAAATTTTTAAAAAATGGGCTTTAAAAAATATATAATACTGTTTTTATAAGTTCATCAAGGGATTTTCTCTATAAATAATCAGTTGAAGCAATTTCCTACAAATTTTATTTGTATTTCGACTCTTGGTTTTAAGACAACGCACTGATATCAAATACTTGAAAATTACTTTCAACAATTAACTGTTTTGATATAAAAACTTGATGAAAAAATTACAAAATCATTATTCATCAATTTCATCATCATCTTCTTCTTGGAGCTGGGAAAGGTCGAGGTTTGGAGGAGTTTGTGCCGAACCCGATCGTTTAGAACGATTATTATTTTCACTTTCAGTTATCCCTCGTTTAGCCATGATGAAACTTGTGACATTGACTTGTCACGTTTCCGTCTACACGAGGTAAGTAAGTCACTAGACTCAAGTCACTACTCAGTCAGTACTCACTAGGGGTCTAGGCTAGGGTATAATATATAAGTAACCTGCTGCTGCTGAAAGCTCTCGTCTAAAGTCAAGTGGACCATGAAGGAGGAATGGAGGAGGAGCTTAGTCGGGCAAATTTTTGAGACCATGATGAAATAAAGGATTCGTTCCTTTTTTTGCCACTAGAGGGAAAAGTGTAGCGAAATAAGTAAAAATCAACCTGGTCTCAGCTGGCGCGCCAGCACGCTACGTCAAATGGCGCTTTCTGGCGTGCCAGCACGCTACAACAAGTCCTTCGGACTCATTCGCCAGTGTACGGTCCGACTTTTGCCACAGCCCACGGCGGCATCCAGTGCGACTGCGGCGGTGGCTTCCCAACACTTCCCGACATTTTTTTATTCCGTTTAAATTACAATTAATTCATTTAATGGTATTTTATAGCTATATTAGGACTTTAAAGTGTATTATGTCTATTCGTGCAGTAATCAAAGCTTGTAAAAATTTACATTTATATTTATGTATTTTGTTTTGTTTTTAAAATACATTCACTTATGGGTAATTTGCATTCTTTTTGGTTTTAGTTTATTTATCATCGATAATATACAATTTTTATTTGTAATTAGGGTGGGGTTTTAATTTTAATTGAAAAAGAACGATATTAGCTGGCGCCGCCAGTACGTTCCGCTTTTTGATAGCGTGGTTTCCCCCCTGCAAAGCATAGGGATTACACCGTTGCCGTAGCCAAATCTTTCCGGCTTTTTTTAAATTTTATAATTAAATACATGCATTATATAATAATCGCATTTGTTAGACGTTAATTTAATTTATGATTTCAACATTGGGGGGACGTTTTGGGGGAAAATATGCGAAAAAAATTCACGATTTAACAAATATAAGCGCCCGCCAGTACGTCCCGTTTTTTTTTTAATTTGCGATTAATTTCATTTAACAAGCGATCTCCCACTCAAGTAGTCCGGTTTGGGGGAGGTCAGTGTTGAAACGAAATCCGGAAAGGGCTGAAGAAATTCCGGAACCGATTTTTCTTGTTCAGAATTTCACGCCGGATTTGATGGCGCAAAGACCGGATTTCTATCTCCCACCGTTTGGGAGATATTCGTGATAGAAATCGGGAAATTTAGAATTTGACCCCTCCGGTTCCCTCGGAAGTGCATCGCTTTTCTCGGTCCACAGGCCGAATAAAAAAAAACTAATTGTAAGAAAAAGTTCCTTAGGTCTTCCTCTATTGGAATCCAAAAGGATTTTTTTTTTATCAATACTTGACCGAGATATGAACGATCTCGTGAGGTACCCATTTGGAACACTTTCCAAATCATTTTATTCGGGGTTGCCGTTTGGTTTGTTTATGTCTTTTCCTCCCCCCTCCCGTTTAATACATATAAAGGACAAAGAACGGAGAGAGCGAAAAGACAAAAACAAGGGAGGGGGGGAGCGAAAGGACATAAATAAACAAAACGGCAACCCCGAATAAAATGATTTGGAAATCGTTCCAAATGGGTACCTCACGAGATCGTTCATATCTCGGTCAATTATTGATTTAAAAAAAAATCCTTTTGGATTCCAATAGAGGAAGACCGAAGGAACTTTTTCTTACAATTAGTTTTTTTTTTATTCGGCCTGTGGACCGAGAAAAGCGATGCACTCTGAGGGAACCGGAGGGGTCGAATTCTAAATTTCCCGATTTCTATCACGAATATCTCCCAAACGGTGGGAGATCGAAATCCGGTCTTTGCGCCATTAAATCCGCCGTGAAATTCTGAACAAGAATAATCTGTTCCGGAATTTTCTACGGCCCTTTCCGGATTTAGTTTCAAAATCGGCCTCCCCCAAAACCGGACTACTTGAGTGGGAGATCGCTTGTTAAATAAAGCTCTGATGAAATAGAATTTTTGCTCAATGCATAGCTAATGATCAGAGCTATTTTACCAGTAAAAATTTATGTTTATAACTTAATCTAAAATAGTGTTTATAGGGTAATTAGAGCATAATATATTTTGAAAGTTTGATACGCAAAACGGAAAATTATAAAATATTCTTTGATACCAGCGTGTTCCTTGAATCACGAGGATCAAGAATATTATTATATTATTATATTTAAACTTATATTAATGACCGAACGAACGATCTAAAGTTTTCATATTTTCATCCCCCTCCCCCACCCCCCTAATTTGAATAAAACTTTCATAATTTTTTGTGGCTAAAGTAAAAGCCCAAATTTAATAAATTTTACGGCAATCGATAGATCTCAACGAGATCTATCGAAATCTGTAAAAAATAATTCAAAATATTAAATAGATAACATTTTTTTGAAGCGATGCATTTTTTTTCATTTTGTCGATTGCGTCCAGTATCACTCTGGATCGAAAAAACGAAAAAAAAATCTGTCGTTCGGAGAATTTTTATCTCTTTAATATTCGATAAAAATTTTACAGAGCCAAATTCATCAGAGCTTTATTTAAATGAAATTAATCGCAAATTAAAAAAAAACGGGACGTACTGGCGGGCGCTTATATTTGTTTAAATCGTGAATTTTTTTCGCATATTTCCCCCAAAAACGTCCCCCAATGTTGAAATCATAAATTAAATTAACGTCTAACAAATGCGATTATTATATAATGCATGTATTTAATTATAAAATTTAAAAAAAAGCCGGAAAGATTTGGCTACGGCAACGGTGTAATCCCTATGCTTTGCAGGGGGGAAACCACGCTATCAAAAAGCGGAACGTACTGGCGGCGCCAGCTAATATCGTTCTTTTTCAATTAAAATTAAACCCCGACCCTAATTACAAATAAAATTGTATATTATCGATGATAAATAAACTAAAACCAAAAAGAATGCAAATTACCCATAAGTGAATGTATTTTAAAAACAAAACAAAATACATAAATATAAATGTAAATTTTTACAAGCTTTGATTACTGCACGAATAGACATAATACACTTTAAAGTCCTAATATAGCTATAAAATACCATTAAATGAATTAATTGTAATTTAAACGGAATAAAAAAAATGTCGGGAAGTGTTGGGAAGCCACCGCCGCAGTCGCAACTGGATGCCGCCGTGGGCTGTGGCAAAAGTCGGACCGTACTGGCGAATGAGTCCGAAGGACTTGTTGTAGCGTGCTGGCACGCCAGAAAGCGCCATTTGACGTAGCGTGGCTGGCGCGCCAGCTGAGACCAGGTTGGTAAAAATCTAGCTTTATTTTTTTTTTTGGTTGCCATCGTTACGGACTTGTTATCTGCTAGACCATGAAGAGGAATGGGTGAAAACAAAAATAAAGCCTAGATTTTTACTTATTTCGCTACACTTTTCCCTCTAGTGGCAGAAAAAGGAAACGAATCCTTTATTTCATCATGGTCTCAAAAATTTCTGCAGGGCTCCTTCATGAGTGGACTGACCACGAGTAATATTTTTTCAAGGCAATTTTTTATTTGGCTTCGTTTTTTATAAGACTACTAGATGGCGCCAGCTATACGGGTACCCGGTTTTGCAATTTGGGCAAACCGTTACCCGCCCGTTTTGAAAATCCTGAACCGGTGCACCGTTTTACGGGCAAAATTTTCTTGAAACCGGGTAATTACCCGGTTTCCGTTAACCGGGCCACAGCCCTAACTCTGCTAATAGGCCTGCGTTTTTCACCCATCCCTTCTTTCAACCTAACTGGCAGAGAGCCAGTGGGCCAAGGGATGTATAGGGGGTTTTAAACATAGCTTAATTAGATATTTATAAGTAAAGCTCATTTAGAAAAATATGGTATACAATTAACTCCAGTTTCATAAATAAAAAATAATTCGTTTTCCTGCACTAATAACTTAATAAGTGACTTTGACTCGACCCTCTCCTCCACCGGAAAGTCAAAACGCACCTTACATTTTTTACCTTATAATTTGCCTACAACTCGAAAAAAGGAATTTTCTTTAGTCTTAGACTGAAGCAGAGTTTGCCTTGGAGGGGAATGTATTTTTTTTTTTAATATGTTTGGTTTTCGAATTCAGACATTCAGACATTTTGCATTAATGACAACAGTGTACCATTGCTATCGTTGTTTTTTGTCTGGTTTGTTATTTCCAAAACAACCGCCCATCCAAAACGAAATGTGGAAGAGGGGGCCGAAACTAATATTTCCATTATTCAACAGATCTTATTCAACAATACGATTACCTAAAAGTAATGGTTTAGTTATTTTTTTTCAAGAAATGAAGTATAAATTATAACAACTTACTTTGTGTGCTGTTTCTCATTTTATGTAGATGTCAACAGTGATATGCCAAAAGTTTATTCACCTGCTCTAGTAGAAGAAAAGTGGTATGAATGGTGGGAGTCTAATTCATTTTTTAAGCAGCATAGATCTTCATCAACCAGTGAAAAGTTTTCTATGGTTCTTCCTCCACCAAACATAACTGGTACTCTCCATATCGGGCATGCCTTAACATGTGCCATTCAGGATTCAATAGTTTGCTGGTATTTTTTTAAATCTCTATAAAATAATTATGATAAGCTTAAATAAATTTTTGTTAGGAATCGAATGAATGGAAAAGATACATATTGGTTTCCAGGATGTGACCATGCTGGAATAGCCACACAAGCTATAGTAGAGAAAAATTTGAAATATCAAAATCTAACACGTGAGCAACTGGGTCGTGAAAAATTTGTAGATGAAATATGGAAGTGGAAGGATGAAAAACAAGTCACAATATACCAACAGTTAAAAGGATTAGGCTCAACCTTGAATTGG
Organism: Daphnia galeata; assembly: GCA_030770115.1. Classification (NCBI taxonomy): domain Eukaryota; kingdom Metazoa; phylum Arthropoda; class Branchiopoda; order Diplostraca; family Daphniidae; genus Daphnia; species Daphnia galeata. The sequence continues at coordinate 6,914,289 of CM061119.1, forward strand.
GATAAAGCAGTCTTTACAATGGATCCGGTGTGTTAAAACTCATTCTATGCATCATATTCCTAGAAATAATATGATTGAAAACCATGGGCAATTTATTTCACTTATTTTAGTTTGAAATTTCTGTTTTTTCTCTAGAAACTGTGCTATGCAGTGAATGAAGCGTTTATTCGACTTCATCGAAGAGGAATAATTTATCGGAAGGAAAGCCTTGTAAATTGGTCTTGTCAGTTACGATCTGCAATTTCAGACATTGAAGTTGATCATCAGTTGATTGATGAACCGAAGGGAATATCCGTTCCAGGATATGATAAACCAATCACGTTTGGATATATTTATAAATTTGATTATAAATTGTCTGATTCTGGTGAACGTATCACGGTTTCCACAACTAGACCAGGTATGATTATATTTGGTGAAAACATATTTAATCTAAATGCAATTCGGCCTTTTCATTTTAGAAACTATTATGGGTGATATGGCAATCGCAGTCAATCCTGAAGACACACGCTATAGCAAATACATTGGTAGATCAGTAATTCATCCAATTCGTCACGATAAGTTACCTATTATTGCTGATTCTACCGTTAATCAGGAATTTGGGACTGGTAAGTTTCGTTATAATTGAACATATTGGTTTAAAACTGGCATTCATTTATTGAAGTTTTACAACTCTGGCTCCATTGATTTTGATTTGTAGGGGCTGTAAAGGTTACTCCAGCTCATGATCCAAAAGATTATGAAATAGCAGTACGTCATGGTATTGAAATGCTTAGCATTTTCGACGATCGAGGAATAGCAAACAGCAGCTGCGGGGAATTCAGCGTACGTTTTAAAAAATTTTAATAAAGTCAATTAAATAGTTAAACTAATCAGATAACTATTTCAGGGACTTCCTCGCTTCGAACTTAGAGAAAAGATGATACATTTCTTACGCGATAGTAGCCTGTTGAAAGGCATCTTACCTCATAATATGAGTGTTCCAGTTTGTAGTCGGTCTGGTGATATAATCGAGCCCCTTCTAAGGCCACAGGTTAGTAAATAATAATTTAATTATACGAATATAAATTTAAATTTCTTATTAAATATTTACGATCAAAAGCTGTAAATATGAATTTTCTTTTTTGCGTCAGTTTTTGTCTGAAATTGTAGTTTATTAGACATAATTAGACACATAAATTATGAATATTTTTATATTAAGGATTTGAATTTTTAAAGTGGTTTGTTAGTACTCAAGAAATGGCTCAAAGAGCTATGGAAGCGGTCAAAAGTGGCAACTTAAAAATTCATCCTCCTCATTTTGAAAACGTCTGGTTTGAGTGGCTCGGCAATATTAAAGACTGGTGTATCTCTCGCCAACTTTGGTGGGGCCATCGTGTGCCTGCATATAATTTTGCTGGAGAAAATGACATAACTTGGATCGCAGCACATAATTCCCAGCAAGCTATCGAATTCGCCAAGCATCACGGATTGTCCTATTCAATAGTCAATCAAGATGAAGACGTACTTGATACTTGGTTTTCTTCGTCACTTTTTCCCTTTTCAGTCTGCGGATGGCCTGAACAAGTAACATAAGTTATTACAATTTCGGTATTTCATCAATAACCCATGTGGAATTTGTTTAATAGACAGCTGATCTCCAAAAATTATTCCCACTTAATCTGATGGAAACCGGACACGACATTCTTTTTTTTCTGGGTTGCTCGCATGGTAATGATGAGCCTAGAACTAACAGGAAAATTGCCGTTTAAGGTAGTATGTAGATCATTATTGTAGATTTAATATTTAAAAATTATAATAGCTGTAAATTATTTTAATCTGTAGGAAGTCCTTTTACATGGCATCATTTGCGATAGTCAAGGACGCAAAATGTCAAAATCTTTGGGAAATGTTATCGATCCGTTAGATTTAGTTTACGGCTCATCTCTAAAAGTACTTCTATTTTAATTGTTCACTTCTGATTCACGTATTCATCTATTATTCTTTAATATTTATAAGTGCATGGAAGATAAATTGAAATCCAGCCTTCTAAAGGGGCATCTTTCTTTAAAAGAATTTGAAAAATCTATTGCGGAAAAGAGGACTACATTTTCTGATGGAATACCACAAACAGGGGCTGACGCCTTGAGATTCACTCTTTGCTCATACAATGTTAAAAGTACTTTACATTATTTAGTTGTCTTTGCATAATCGGCCGTATTGCACATACTGTATACGTAGGTCATTTTATCAACCTGGACATGGCAATTTTAAAGAGAAACCGCCTCTTTTGCAACAAAATATGGCAGCTGACTCGGTTTTTGGTTTCTGCTTTTGGATGAAACATCTCCTACGACAATCTCAAAAGACATTTATTTACCGGATAATCCAATTGACCTCACTCCTCGTTAATCAATGGATTCTGAATGGCTTAGACAAAATGGTCAATGAAGTCAACAATGCAATGTCGCGATAACGATTTCCATCACGCCACTGATGCGCTATATAACTTTTTATACGCGAGTCTTTGCGATGTGTATCTAGAAATAATCAAACCTTCAACTGGAGTGGATAAACAAAACTCTGCTCATGTTCTTGCCGTGTGCTTAGATGTGTCACTTCGTTGTTTGGCTCCTTTCATGCCGTTCCTTAGTATGTTTTTGAAATATTTACTATATTACGAATAGCCAATTGTAATTGTGCTTTATCATTTTAACAGGCGAAGAGCTCTACCAACGCCTTCATAAGAAATTTTCTGACCTCGGAATTCGATCACCACGATCTATTAGCATTCTTATTGCTAAATATCCCGTGAAAGATGAGGTTTTCTTTACATTGATCATACCACTTTTAATTTTATTATTACATTTTATTATTTACAGTTTGCTTTATGGAGAAATGAAGAGCTTGAAAAAAGTTTCAATTTAACCTTGCGAGCTGTTACAGAATTACGAAATATGAAAACAGAATACGGATTAGCCAAATCAAAGCCAGACGGTACAACATAAATATCTGATTAAAAAAATATTTTATCAATATTTGTAATCTATTTTACTTAGCCATCTTCATCTGCTCGTCTGAGCAAATTCTAAGTCAAAGAGATCAGTATTCGAAACTTGTGTCAACTATTGTCGGACTAAAATCTGTGACTATTTGCGACGATATCAGCCTAGAATTAAATTCAAATGAAAAAGTTTGGGTATCTCGCACAGTTGATAATTGTTCTGTTCATGTGAATGTAGCGGGAATGGTTGATCGTCGAATGGAACTGAAAAAAAATCAAGATAAGATGAAGAAACTTGTTGAAAACCTTGCTAAGATTGAAGCTAATATGAACTCATCTTCATACCGATTAAGTGCCCCATCTCATGTGCAAGAGACTCATCGTCTAAAAGCTGATTCTTTACGAAACGAAATTAACAGTTTAAAATTATATGCCAAAAAGCTTGACAAAATGTAAAATAGGAATAGTAAATACAAAGTATTGTGGATATGATTTTAAAAATGTGTTATCGGTTATTCCTTTTTTTTATACTAAAGTTTGATCTCGTTGGCAGCTTATTGAAGAGTATAAAACGAAAGTCAATCTGTATGACGTTTATGACGATGTTCCGTACAGGGAAAATCAATTTAGAAATGAAGATCAGAAAATTATAAGTAATTTTTTTTTTCAATCCTACGAGGACTAGCCAAGTCGTGTTCCTACTTTCTTATACAAATATCTATTTTTATTATAGCTTAAAATTTTGTCATTTATCCTTGCATTTATCAGTTAATGAAGTTCAATCGTTCTTTCATTATTTTTTCTTTATCGCGTTTTTTCTTAGGAAGATTTAATTGATAACTAAGTAGGGTGTACGATCTTATTTCAACTGTTTCTAAAATATTAATATTAAGTTATTCGGTTATTCCTTATTCCAAGTTCCAATACTTGGTCCAAAAATAAATTCGATTTTTTTGAAAATATCTACACACACTGAAGCCGTGCGTTGCCATATTTAAATCCCAATTTCATTACAAATCATTAACTAGATTATTTATAATGTATGTAATGGAAAAAATGTATATTTTCATTCAAAAATAAATTGGGATTACAAAAAAATGTAAAAACATATTTACAATATATTTTAGTGCTTTAATCGTCGCTACGTGGTGTTTATCGCCATTTTGTATTTTCCATCCGCTTCAGACCGTCAGCGTCTGCTATTCTTTCACTCTACTTTGCGAGCTTGGTTCAGCGCCTGGTCGCGAATTATCCGTGATCATCTCGGCCAAGCCGTGAACTGTTAACTTCAAACATGGTAATTATTGTTTCTTATTCATCTATTGTGTTTTTCTGTAAATTGTGTGCCCAATTATTTTGTAATTCTATTAAATATGATGCTTTGTAACAGGCCTACAAAGACACTGGTAAACCGGTGGCTGAAGAGGCTGTAATTCACAAGATCCGAATTACATTAACTTCTCGCAATGTTCCATCTCTTGAGAAAGGTATCGCTATTTTCTTATATTATATTTAATATTTGTCAATCATATCACTCGTTCCAATAGTGTGTTCTGAGTTGGTTGGTGCTGCTAAAGACAAGAACCTCCGCGTGAAGGGACCTGTCCGCATGCCTACCAAGACTCTTCGTATCACAACTCGTAAGACACCTTGTGGTGAGGGATCAAAGACTTGGGACAGGTACGTCACTTAAACTTAATGCCGCTCCGCCCCGATTAAATTACTGTTTTCTGTTTAGATTCCAAATGCGGATTCACAAACGCATCATTGATCTCCAGAGCCCAGCCGAGATCGTTAAGCAGATCACTTCTTTCTCCATTGAACCTGGCGTCGAGGTTGAAGTGACGATTGCTGACGCTTAAACGTCCTCATTTATGCCAACTTGTTCTGTTCTTGAAATGGTCAAGTCAATAAAAGGCATAATAATTACTCTTGGACTTGTATGATTTTCCTCAAAGTAAAGAATTATTGTTATATTTAAATGAAAAAAATACTAAGTATATATGTAGAAACAGTAAACATTGAAAGTTTCGTTTAAAATTACCGTGGGAATGTGGTTCACCGATTGTGAAACTGGAAATATTAATCAGGAACTCGTTGCCCTGTACTGACTTGTTCAAGTTTAGCAATGTATCTAGTGTCGGATTGTAAAGGATATTGCGACATCAAGCAATAGGAATAAACCCTGCATCATCGTACGTAAGTTTTAGATTGTGACGTATATGCTGTTAAGGGATCGAAGTTTTGTTAACAAATATTTAATAGTTATTTGATTATTTGAAAAAGAACAGTTATACTTTTTAATTCCTCACAATGGGGTACTGGGTACGGATTCCATTTTGATTATTTGTAATTTAACATGCGAATTGTTTTGCGACGAGATTTGTTGATGTTAACTGGTGATTACGCATGTCTATTCATTTCAGTTGCGACTCAGAAATGCGCTATCTCAAGTTTCGTGCGTTACTGGAACTTGACCTGTGAACCCTCGAAAATTCCAACATCTGTCCAAGTGTTCTTCGGTCGCAGTCAATCCCTCTCTTCTTGCGCTGCTTCAGCTTTCTTTTTCTTTTAAATAAACCCCCCTTCTAGAGCTGTTGGGTTTAGTGCATATACTGTGGCGTCTCAGTTTGAGAAATCAGTCGTGCCGTAAAACAGGAGCTCATCGCATCGTCAACAAAATAATCACAATAAATTTTCCTTTTTGCGTAGGCGGTGAATAGTGAACACAGCAATATAAATTAAATGTAGGTATTGTTGATTTTTATTCTTGGATCAAAATATTTTGTGTTTTAAAGTATGTACTGCTATAAAGCTTTATCGATTTATCATCCCTAGTTTCGTTCCTGTTAACTACTAAGTGTTTAACTCTAAAAATCAAAACAGGAAAGTACCTTGAAACACATGCCACCAAGTTAAATTTTTTTTTAAATCAAGAACATCTAAAAATTATATTTCTTTAAAAAAAACAACAATTGGAACCAACTTCTTTCTTTTTTTTAAGTGATTTTATTATTATAAATTTTTGTATTAAACTGAATTGAAGAAATCTATTTTAGATTCAGTGATGACGAACATCACAAAATTGCTAGTGTTCTTGTTGTGGAAAGCTGCATTTACGGTGGCCATGCAGGGATATCTGCTCACTGGACCAAAAAAATCTTCTGTCTAACAGCGTCGAAACATTTTGTGTTTCTATTGAAGGCAGCCACACGACAGCGAATTGTACTCTGGATCTTATGGCCAGAGAGGGTGATGAAGTTTACGTATCATACAATCATCGTATGAAAGGTATAAATGCAATTTTAGTTTTTGACTATGTATTTTCCTTATTATCATAATTATGACTTATTACTGTTATGTTAATAACAGTAATATTATTTTTATAGTTGATTTATTCAGTTACTTTCCTATTAGGCTATTACACCTACTTGTGTACCAGCATCTAAATATAATTTGACATTTCTTTAGTTGTTTTCTTCTTATTATTTTTTTTCTATTTATTATTGTTTCTTTTATATTTATTTTTTTCTCGTACAACTCTTAAGGTCCGAAAGACTGTATTAAATTGTCGGTGCCTATTACTGGTGAAACGAGTGCCCGCTTGCGCTGGCGAATGCGCTTTCGAAAATTTACCCGATTACAAAGTGGACAGCATCAAGGAAGTGGCTTTAAGGCAACTCGAGACTATCCACTTGATTCAGGCTGATAAAGCTTGGTATACTCCAGGCCAGCTGGTCCGCTTCAGAATACTTAGTCTGAATCACATCCTGTATCCTTTACTAGATCTGGTTTGTCTCCTATTTTTTCTCTCTTTTTTTTGCATGCCTCAATTTGTTGATCAGTAACAATCGCAAGGTCACCTTCATTTCGATGCATTCAGATTAGACGCGTCTGGGTAGAAGATCCAACCGGAGCGACTATAGTCCAGTGGACGAATCTGACTACAGTTCATGGTCTTCATCAGTTAGAACTTCAACTTTCTGTGGAACCCGTTCAAGTAAATTGATTGTTTTGAAATGAGCAAATTTGAGAAAATCTACTTGTAATGTACATCTAAAAAACTTTTTATCTGGCAGGGAGTATGGAAAATTCAAATGGAAAGAGAATCACAAGAAAGAGGTGTACAGTATTTCGAAGTGCGCGAATACGTTCTGCCAAAATTTGAAGTTAACATACATGCACCGCCATTCGTTGCCTACAACCAGGAAGGGGATAGATCTGTTCAGAAAATTCTTGTCTCTGTCTGCGCAAAGTAAGAATTTTTTTCCCTTAAACAAACGGACTTCTAAAGACAAATTTTATAATACATATAAATTAATGAACAGGTATAGTTACGGCCAACCAGTGAAAGGCAATGTGAAAGCTAACTTTAAAGTTAAATCAGATTCTCGGTATTCCCACCGCCGAAACTTGATGTTAGCAGGCCATGTCATTGATTTTGATAGGAATGGTGTCTTGAATGGGGAAACTGGTTGCTTCAACTTCAAACTATCAGGTGATGAAATTGGCATCTCTACTTACACCGGATCCATTCAAAAGACTTTCCAAGTAAGCTCTCGGGTTCTATAGAAACGGTTTAATTTTACCGGTGTTCAGAATTGTAAGCCGCTCACCAAATTTGGCTTACATGTTTCATTTAGGTTTTGGCGATTGTGACTGAACAGGGCACAGGCATCGAGATGAACAACACATGGAGTACAGAAGTCCAACGCCAAACAATGTCTATTGACATTGCGACATGGAGTAGCAGTACTTTTAAAAGCGGTTTGCCTTACTATGGTAAATAGTACTATAATACAGTATATTAAAATAATATTTGCATAAAATAATTTTGTATGATAATATTATAAAATAATATAAATACGTAAAGGAAAAATCAAAGTGACTACTGCTGATAATCAGCCCGCAGTCGGCACCTCCGTTGAAATTTGTGCTAATCCCACGGTCGTGAACAGCGACCAAAACGTCAAAGAAGAGAACATCCATCGAAGGCCAAACTTGAAGCGCCCAAGCGTCAACAACACTCCAAAGTATTGTTCTCTTCGTGAGGCTGATGCAAACGGATTTGTCAGTTTTGAATTGCTTCCTAGTGAGCCGGATATAACGGAGTACAATATAAAAGTAGTGTAAAGCTTTTAATTTTCCTGGTGAATTGAGATAGGGTGATCAGCAACTTCCTTTTGTCGTAGGCAACGATACCGAATGGTAGGAAACGCCGAGCCGTGGGTCCTCAGTTGGATGTCATCGCCGAAACTCAATTTCATATTCGCAGTCTGTATTCACCCAGTAATAGCTCTATGGTCTTTGTCCCGCCTCCTAATTATCCGAAAGATGTCCCATGTCTTTCGGTCCTTCCGGTCAAGCTCTACTTCACGGCAGATAAGGATATCAACTTTAATGTTCACTATGTTGTCAGTATTAATTCTTTTTAAATAATGAAAACATTTAAGGCTTGATTTAAAATATCTTTTACCCTACAGGTAATGGCCAGAGGTGACGTAATGCAAACAGGCGTGAAACAAGTAAAATTCCGCGAGGAAGATAACATCGATTTGAGTTTGGGTGAAACGCTGCTCAACAAGCGTGATAATGGTGGTTCAGAGTTGGAATCTGATGTTGAATCTTCTTTGAAACCCGTCGGCGACTTGGAATTTGAAATCGAAATCGTTCCCGAATTTGCGCCTAAAATATCCTTGTTGGCCTATTATGTGCGTGATGACAGAGAAGTGGTGACGGCTCACATCGACATACCTATTGAAAACTGTTTTCCAAATCCAGTACGTTGAATTATTTCTTTAAACTATTCTCCCATCGTGAAAATAACTAAAATATTTTTTCTAAGGTAAAATTGTCTTGGTCGTTGAAGAAAAAGCAACCCGGTCAAAATGTAACATTGAATTTGAAAGGTAGCGCTGGGTCCATTTGTGGTTATTCTGTAGTCGATCGCAGCGTCACTTACGCAAGGGCAGATCTCCAGTTGTCCGAATCAAATATCTATAATCGGTTACCTGGTCTTCATATTCCTGCTGGTAGTTATCCTCAGCAAGTCACACCCGATTGGAAATACTGTGAAAAAAGTAAGGATTCGCATTCACTTAAAAGAACGCACATTATATTAATATTCCGTTCTGCAACAGAAAATGAACAATCGGATCCTAGTATTTTTGATGACGATCTTCGACGTCGAAAAAGATCTTTTTTTATAGGGCACTTTACCTCACAGTTCAAAGACGCCATGGAAGCTTTCGATGTACATTAATTGAGTCAAATAATATCATTTTGAATTGTTTCTTTACAAAATTGTTTTTTTAGTATGCTGGAATGTTGGTTATGTCTGATTTAAACATTGAAACTCGACCGTGTTCAGAGGAGTCGCGCATTTTCCCGATGTATCTCATGCGTCGTGGAGGAATGTTGAAAAAAACGGATTTCAATCTAATGTCCTCTGGTAAAGCAAATGTCCTTAAAAACGGACTATCCCAGTTACCGCTGATGGATTAGTTTCATCGGATTTATTTTAATTTAATCACAAATAAGTTTTAACAAAACTGTGTTCGAAATAGAAGTCGTAGCACCAATCCCAAGATCAATGTCTGCCGAATCCAGGACATTTTCTCATGCGACTGAAGATGGTTTGGTTCTTATTTCTTATTTCTTCCCTTATAAGTCAATAAAATAATTTTAAATATTTTTCCAATAATATCTTTAGTTAATTCATATGAAAACGTAGTCGATTTGAAGTCAACCGTCAGTACTCGTTCTTATTTTCCTGAAACCTGGCTTTGGGATTTAGTTAATCTTAAGTATACAGTAAAAATGTTACAAATTAAAAAAGAAACATTATATATTGGCACCTTTTTTTTAGTTCTCAAGGAGAATTCGGCAAAGCAGTAACCCTTCCTCACACAATTACGACATGGGTCGGACGGGCACTTTGCGTCTCCGAGTCTCATGGCTTCGGCATGAGTTCTGCAGCAAACATTGAAGCTTTTCAACCCTTTTTCGTTGAACTGCATTTACCTTATTCAGTGAAAAGAACTGAAAAATTACAACTCAAGATTTCTGTATTTAACTATGCGCCTCATCCATTGCCTATTCGATTGACGCTTGGCTATTCGGAGCAGTTTGAATTAATGAATGTTTCCGATTCGGTGATACTGTGTGTACCAGCCAGGTAACTAAAAATCCCTTACTTTAAATCCCTTGTCACACCCTGTCTAAAACAGGGGTAACACAGGAACATACCTTACTAGTAGTCTGATACTGTGTACCAGAGACAGTGTGGTTCATCATTTCCTTATCCATGCCATCGAGATGGGAACGCACAACGTTTCCACATTCGCTTCTATTGACGACAACTATCCAGGAGATTGTGGCCCAGAAATTCTGCCAAGTGCTAGGTACCCGTTATATTAAAGAATGATGAATGATATCTTTGAACTATTCAACAAGGAGACGTTGGTTATTGTCATAATTCTCTTCATTAACGAGCGTAATGATTATTCCGCTTTCAGCGATAATGTGATTAAGGAACTGCTCGTCGTACCAGAGGGTTTCCCCGTTGAACGCGTTCATTCTCACATGGCTTGTCCTAAAGGTAATGTTACCTCCTTAGGTGATGTAACTGTGCCGCATTCTGTATTGAACATGCACTAATTGTTTGATTAGATTTTGACGAAGATAAAACGATTGTCTGGGATTTAACTTTACCCGATGATCTAGTTGAAGGATCGGCAAGAGCTTGGGTTACTGCAGTTGGCGACCTCATGGGACCCTGCATTACAAGTAAGTAAATTGCCGTGGTTAGTTTGATTATATTTGGAAACTAGGAATTAATAAGTGAAAGAGAAACGGGTTTTCTTTATTTGAGCTCTCCCAGTGTGAATTTACAATCCTTTGAAAGTTTCAAGTTCCATACAATCTGATAGGGTTTATCAGGTCTCGTACGTCTTCCCGTTGGCTGTGGTGAACAAAACATGATCCTTTTTACTCCCAATATATACGTCACCAAATATTTAGAGGCTACTAATCAACTAGAGGCTTCATTTAAGACCAAGGCCGTTAACTTCATGAAAAGCGGTCTGTTATTAAATACTACAAAAAAATTTGATTCTTCTGAAGCAATTTCAATTTATTTTTTCATCGGTCTTTTCCCTATGGACTATTCTTGTTAATGTGACATATATTAGGTTATCAACGTGAGCTTACATACCGACACGACGATGGCTCCTATTCGGCTTTTGGGAAATCGGACAAGGAAGGTTCTTTATGGCTGACGGCTTTTGTAGTCAAATCGTTTGCTGCCTCACGTCGTTACATTCACGTGGACGACAATGAACTTCAAACGTCTGTCAACTGGCTTCAATCTAAACAGTTGGAAAATGGATGTTTCCCCGTTATTGGTACGGTACTCCATCGAGATTTGAAGGTGCGTTCACTTTTTAGGGTTTGCTTTTAAATGTCGAATGGAAGCAGCAATTTGTCGTTACTCTACAAAGTTACATTTCACAGGGTGGATTGACGGAAAACGAAGAAAACTTGGCACCATTGACGGCATTCACATTAATATCACTTTTGGAAATGTACACCGAAGATGTAAACAAAACTTCAGAAAGAAAAAAGGCTCAATCGCTTGTCAACAAGTTATTGAAAAATACGTTGCCGTGTCTTGAACACGATGAGACTGATGAGATGGCTGATGTGTACACCAGAGCTTTGACTGCCTATGCCCTTGCTTTGGCCGGCCAGTCTGACAATTCTCGACAACACATTGACTGGCTAATGACTCACGCTCAAAGCAATAATTCATTACTTTGGTGGCAGAAACCCGGTGCGTTAAAACCTTTTAAATTTATTACACATAAAAGTAAAACAAATTTTTTTTTTAAATGCTCCGAATAATCTGAAAATGATTGGGTCTAATATTTTGCTAATGAAACTACTATTTCCCTTTAACGCAAAATGTGCACCAGAGAGTGGACCAGCTCTAAATGTAGAGATGACGTCGTACGTTTTATTAAGTTTGGTGAAACTTGGAAGTAACCAAGATTTATTAAAAGCCCGTTCAATTGTTCGCTGGCTATCCAAGCAACGCAATAGCGAAGGAGGATTTGTTTCGACTCAAGACACTGTCGTCGCCCTTCAGGTTATAAAACATTTGGCAACAAGAAAAGCTTGAACTTGAACGAAGTATTCGACATTTCAGGCTATTTCAGCATACGCATCGCTCATTGGTACTCAAACAGTCGATATGGAAATACTTGTTACAGCGGGTGAGTTTGAAAATTATGCGCGAATTCGTGAACACGACCGTCTGGTGCAACGCCGAATCGATCTTCCATCTCCTTTGGCCACGGAGGTCCATATTGACACTGTTGGTGACGGAAGTGGTTGTGCTGTTCTCCAGGTTTGTCATTATATTAGTGTATTTAACTATTTATTTCTGCTTTTGCCAACTTACAGAAATATGACTTATCTTTCATCACAGGCAACTCTTCGCTACAACGTCCGCACACCACCACCATCGTAGGTTTACATGTGTATTGTTTATATTATCATTAACCCTAGCGTATTTTCGTTTTGAATCTCTCTCTATTTAGAGCCGCATTTCACTTAAATGTCAGTAACTTAGCTTTGGAAAAGGGTGCAGGGCAAAATAAATGTCGACAGCAGGTCGTCGTTTGCAGCCGATATCTCGGATCTAAACATCAAGAATCGAACATGGCACTTATCGAGATTGGATTTGTTTCCGGCTATGAAGTTGACAAGACATTGCTCAATGTAGGAAAAATATCGATAACACTAGGAGAAAAGAATAGTTTAACACTGTAAAAGAAGATTTCTAAAAATCTAAATTATTCTCTGTTTTTTTTTTTGTTGTTTATTATTTATCGTGGAATAGAAAAAACACGTTGACTGGAGTGAAACGTCACGAAATTAAGGGCGACACAGTGGTTCTGTATTTTGACCAGATTTCTTCCCATAGCGATGTATGCGTTTCATTAGTCGCCCAACATGTATTTAAGGTGAATGACGCTAAGGATGCCAACGTCAAAATCTATGACTATTATCAACCTGAGCACAGCAAAACTGTCTCCTATAATCTACCCAATAGTAAGAGCATTCATTCCAATTTTTAAAAACTGCATTTTGACGTCTTTGGAGAAAAGGAAATTAAATTTATATTTTATTTTTGTCAGGCTGTTTTTCGTCTAGCGATAATTCAATGGCGAATGCTAGTTCCATGACACTTCTCTCTTCTATGGCTCAGCCAGCACCGACATCAGCGTTGGTATCTGATGTCGTCATAGTCGAACCCATACAAGAAGTTGTCATTAGGTCCCCTGAATTACCACAGAATCTCACTGAAGTACCACGCTCTCATTTGAATGCGGAGGCATTGAATAGGAGAACTAATAGCAACCGCACAGCACGAAGAAATAACTTTGAGCATGACAATTTTGATCTAAGTATTCCTGATAGAGAAGACGGGCCTATCCCAGCCTTCGTAATTCCGGGTAATTTAAATATTAGTCGCGATTTTTAACATTAATAATTATACAGTAATGATATCGCACGTTTTTTTTTTCCTGAATTTGATTATTTTTCTGTAAGAACACATTCGAGGTTGCCCACGTTGTGTCGCAGAAACACCGAAGGATATCCAAACTTTGTATTGCCAGTCGAAATCAGTTTATCTGGCTGAAACTCGGCCAGCGCGTGGTCATCGATTACGACTAGTAAGCAATGTTTCGTTGCAACATACTCGATCTGTCAAAATGAATTCATCGGTCGATATTCTATTGGAGCCTAACTGCCAATGCAGTTTTTTTCAACAAGGTATTTCATTATAAATAAAACAATTTTTTAAAATAATTTACTTAATTAATCTAGTGAAACATTTATATTTATTAGGCACCAGTAATCGAACTGTTATGGTGCTTGGACTTCCCTTGCCGCCGCTTCCTTCTCCTCCTGCTAAATTAGTTGTTGGGCCGGAACTTTTAATTATCGACTCAAATCCAAAACAAATCAATATTAAATCAATTCGCAACAAATGCGACCAATTGTTACCTTGATAGCTGGATAAAAAGAGTTACTATTGTCGCTTTGATTTTTTTGCATTATAATACATCTCGGCATCGTAACCGTTTTAACTGAACTTAGTTAATAGCTTATCTCGTTCACGTTCTTCAAAACAATTTTGTAGTTTTATTCACTTGATACTGTATGTGCATTCAACTGCTTCGCTCCAGTCCAGCGTAGATGACGGTAATCCTCCATTAACTGTACGGTTGTTGTCTTCAATAAATTAGAACGTAGAATTCATTTTTAACTTTTGCATTCGACTAATATTAAATACATATTCCTGCAATTCTTTCATTGTAAGCGAGGGAGATCGGACCAAGAAATTTATGTATTTGCTCCGGGAATCTAAGAGATTGCGTTTTTGTGTACCGTATTACTTATTTACTTTATTGTTTGTTATTTTTAATAATGTTAAACTATGAAAAATATAGGGATTAGGAAGGAACGTTTTTAAGATGGAGCAACAAATGAAAATAACTCTTAGTAAATAATTTTTTATTTATTTTATTTTTCGATGTTTCCCCTAAACATCAATATATAAACTTATTTAGTATAGTTGTTTATTTATAATCGGAGAAAACATGTAATTTATTAGTTTTTCAAAAGATATAATTCAAGTGTATATTTTCATACTATCGGTTACAAATCGTCGACACAATGGGCAGTTCGGATCTGTTTCTCGTATGATTGAAACACAAGTCTGGCACAAACAGAAGTGGCGACAAGGGAGTAAAATAACACACTTCAACTGGTCATGACAAACAATACACAGCTTATCTTCTCGTTCCTGTTCCAATTGACGGAGTAAATGAATATTGGAGTAGTTTTCCAATTCTACTTTTCCGCTTCGTTGTAGCATATTTGGTCTTCTAAACTTCGGCATCATATGTAACCAACATTTATCCAATATTAAAGTTTTCATCTTTTGCCAATAGAACACAATGGACTTCAAAAAGTAAAAGAAAACTAATGAGATGAACAATGCAAGTAGCACTCCAATCATGGAAGATGGTGGAATATCAATAAGCTCATAGTGTACACTTTTACAAAAGGCAAGAATACCATTAGCTGTTTGAGATACAAAGTGCCACACAAGTTGAAAACTCCAATTGATGACTGAAGAAATTCCACAAAAGACAGAGAACAAAAAGACAGGTCCTAACTGTACTAAAAACAGTGTGCTATTACCAATAAGTATCAAAAGGGCTTTAGCAAAGAGGAGGGCATTGATCAGAAGGTTAAGCACACAATCAAATACAGCATAAACCAAGAGGTGGATCAGAGTCAAATATCTTTGAAAGGAATTTAAACAACTTAAAAATACTTGAAGAATGAAATCCCCAGAGTCACTTATAAACTTGAGCAAGGCTTCAAACAAATCATTTACATCGCAAAGAAATAATACAAAGTCATTTTTTGCCATCGTCAAGCCATCAGCAAAATTGAGCAAACAATAGAGAGTGGTGTCAATGATGAAAGTTATTGATTGCCATAACAATTTCCCAATGAATGCAATGAATTGGAAAATATGTTTCGTTGCTGATACAGTGCATTGTATGTAAGTTGCAATCTCATCTGTGATGCTTGTTAAAAAATTGGACATTCTGCAACACTCTCAAATTAAATTTCTTCCAATAGTCCCAGAATTAAAGCCTAGCAAATATTTGAATAGTTTAAAAATAGAAAACATAATTTATGAAATGTATTTTATCTTACGTAGCTATGATTATCAAACTTCGACATTTTCCATTTTTGGAATTAATCCGGGCCTTTTCGCTGCATACAAAGGACATCATTACGCAGGGCCGGTCAACCATTTCTGTAATAATACTATTTTTCATTACAGCATTTTTGATTTATTGGCGTACTTAAAAAAAACGTTGCCGCGTTTTCTTTCTTTTTCTCCAACAGGGAAGTGACTGTATCTAGCCAGAGTAATAGAGGGGATGGTGGCGTCGCCCTGTCGGAATTCTCCATAAGGCTATGTCCGAGGTTTTTCATGATTTTTTCAATTCTAGATCACGTGACTTTGCGCGTTCTGGCGGATGTTACAGAATTGTTCTACGACACACGGTGCTGCCACCATCGACGACAAAAATAAGCCAAAAAAAACCACTTTTTCGAATTTATTTATTGCAATTTTAAAAATAATAAACTGGAAGTTGTTCTATCACGCATTCAATCAAAGTGTATTTTCAACTTTTTCTACAAAAAAAAATTGATTATTCAATGTCAATGAAAAAAACAGTTAATAAGATACCTGAATGCACTAATTTCATATGCCTTTTCAATGATGCCGGAGATGAAAGTATTTTGGAACATATTGAACAAGCCACTTTACATCCTAATTTTAAAAATAGAATGATTATTCAATGTCAATGAAAAAACAGTTAATAAGATACCTGAATGCACTATTTTCATATGCCTTTTCAATGATGCCGGAGATGAAAATAATTTGGAACATATTGAACAAGCCACTTTACATCCTAATTTTAAAAATAGAATGATTATTCAATGTCAATGAAAAAAACAGTTAATAAGATACCTGAATGAACATCTTTCTTATGCTTATTTAATGCTTCCGGAGATGAAAGTATTTTGGAAAATATTGAACAAGCCACTTTACATCCTAATTTAAAAAATAGAATGATTATTCAATGTCAATGAAAAAAAACAGTTAATAAGATACCTGAATGCACTATTTTCATATGCTGATTTAATGATGACAAAGATGAAAGTATTTTGGAACATATTGAACAAGCCACTTTACATCCCAATTTTAAAAAATAGAATAATTATTCAATGTCAATGAAAAAAACAGTTAATAAGATACCTGAATGAACATCTTTCTTATGCTTATTTAATGCTTCCGGAGATGAAAATAATTTGGAACATATTGAACAAGCCACTTTACATCCTAATTTTAAAAATAGAATGATTATTCAATGTCAATGAAAAAAACAGTTAATAAGATACCTGAATGAACATCTTTCTTATGCTTATTTAATGATGACAAAGATGGAAGTATTTTGGAACATATAGAACAAGCCACTTTACTTCCTAATTTTAAAAATAGAATGATTATTCAATGTCAATGAAAAAAACAGTTAATAAGATACCTGAATGAACATCTTTCTTATGCTTATTTAATGATGACAAAGATGAAAGTATTTTGGAACATATTGAACAAGCCACTTTACATCCCAATTTTAAAAATAGAATGATTATTCAATGTCAATGAAAAAAACAGTTAATAAGATACCTGAATGAACATCTTTCTTATGCTTATCTAATGCTTCCGGAGATGAAAATAATTTTGTACATACTGAACAAGCCGATTTACATCCTAATTTTAAAAATAGAATGATTATTCAATGTCAATGAAAAAAAACAGTTAATAAGATACCTAAATGAATATCTTTCATATGCTTATTTAATGCTTCCGGAGATGAAAATAATTTTTTACATACTGAACAAGCCGATTTACATCCTAATTTTAAAAATAGAATGATTATTCAATGTCAATGAAAAAAAAAGTTAATAAGATACCTGAATGAATAACTTTCATATGCTTATTTAATGCTTCCGGAGATGAAAGTATTTTAAAACATTCTAAACAAGCCACTTTACATCCTAATTTTAAAAATAGAATGATTATTCAATTTCAATGGAAAAAAAGTTAATAAGATACCTGAATGAATAACTTTCATATGCCTTTTCAATGATGTCGGAGATGAAAGTATTTTGGAACATATTGAACAAGCAACTTTACATCCTAATTTTAAAAATAGAATGATTATTCAATGTCAATGAAAAAAAACAGTTAATAAGATACCTGAATGCACTAATTTCATATGCGTATTTAATGATGCCGGAGATGAAAGTATTTTGGAACATACTCGACAGGAAATGTTATGTCCTAATTTTAAAAATAGATTGATTACTTAATGTCAATGAAAACAAAAGCTAATAAATACCATTTTTTTTATGACAACTCAATAAAAATTGAGTTTTGAAATTTTTCTTACAGAATCGACAGACAGTTTGACGTTTTTTAGAAGAATTTCCATGCTGTCTCCAAATGTGGGCTTTCATTAAGTTTTTGGAAGAGAATGTTTTTGCGCAGACAAAACAAACAAAAGCGGATTTTGCTTTTGAAGGTTCACTCTGATTAGCAGACTGTGGTTGAACATCTCCATCAGGAATCAAAACACTCGAGGATTTCTCTTTTAGATTTTCCGTGACTTGCAGCGTGTTTTTTATGATCGGCTTATAAATTGTCCATACTTTGTTTGATTTTGCCTTTGTAGGTTCACTCTGATTAGCAGACTGTGGTTGAACATCTCCATCAGGAATCAAAACACTCGAGGATTTCTCTTTTAGATTTTCAATGGCTTGCAGCGTGTTTTTTATGATCGGCTTATAAATTGTCCATACTTTGTTTGATTTTGCTTTAGTAGGTTCACTCAGATTAGCAGACTGATGTTGAACATCTCCATCAGGAATCAAAACACTCGAGGATTTCTCTTTTAGATTTTCAATGGCTTGCAGCGTGTTTTTCATTGCAGAATTTTGCTCAGATGAGTTTATTTGAGATTCTTGTAGAACACTCTGAGTTTTCTCATTTAGATTTTCAACATTTTTCTTCTTGGACTCAGCAGGCACCACTTTTGATGTGATTGGCATAGAAACTTTCCAAATTTTGTTCGATGACATTGCAGATTTAAATTACCAGTAACTTCTTAGGTAGGTTTAACAGCATCGATGACGGGAGGTGCAGCTAACACGGGTTCTACATCGAAATGAAATATTCAATTTGTATTGATTAAAAATTGATCCAAGCAAATATCAATTACCAGCAACTTGATAATGTGATAGAAATGGCTGTTCACTGCAGTTTTGGGGGGAGGAAAAAAAAGAAGAAGAAAAACTTGACGGAAATCAAAATCAAAACAACCGACACAACGGCGTGCAAACGAGCTCGTTAAATTTCCACAGCACACAACAACAACAACACAAAAGAAAGATATTGTAGGGGAAGAACAAATTTCTTGCTGTGCTTTTTCATATTCCGTAGTAAAGCAACTCACTCCTATACTGTAAAAAAACCAATTCAATTGGAAGAAAAAGAAAATGTTTTTTCTTGAATGTCAAGTTGTTTCCAGTCCCACAAAACAGCCAGTTCCCTAAAGTTGGGTGATGTGAAATACTATCCAATCTTTATCTTTCGGAATATTATTAGCCGAGACTTTGTTTTGTTTTTGTTCCCGTTTTCATTTAAAGAATAAAAACAAATTCAAACGTATCCAAGATGTCGTCATAACCGTAATCATTTTCAATCTTTAATAACATGACAAGATCCTAGTTTAGTCACTAACAACATTAATTGACTTTTAGCCCGGCCCAATGATGCTCGGCTGGGCTTGGTCGCTAGGTATCCAACAGAGTGGAATCGGTAACCAGCTGACTCCTATTGAGAAATTTGGATTCCAAAATGTTGCTCTTATTCCAGCCAAGTAAATCCCGAATGAACAAGATAAAATAGGGAAAAAGGAATTAAGACAATACAATCGAAGCCCATACCTATCAATAACTAATTGTTCGACTTTTTTCGATTGCAAAATTTGAATCAATCAGACAAGATGCGAGCAACTATTCGAAAGTAAAAAGGGAGAAAATTGAGAATAAAGAGCACACATGTTTTCCCTACTGACGCATCTGACTAAAAAGAGAACTTTGTGTTAAGTGAACCTCATCGAGGAGGGAGGGCCATTCACTTATCAGTTGTCTCGAAATAGGACCCGGCAATTTTGAAACACACAACATATTGCAAAAAGCCTTTCAGATATTATTAACTAAAGCAGATGAATCCGTCTAGTCATCATTTTTTGAATTTGAAAAAACAAATGTTGATTGATTTTCTCCTACCTTAATCTAAATATGGTGAAATTATCACACGCCAAGGCGGAAGTTAAGGGATTCCATTGGGCACCTGTAACAGAAAAATATTTTTGTTTTCAGCATCTGGTTCCGTTTCCATCATCATAGTTTTCCATCATCAAGTTCTCTGTATTTGTAAATGTATATAAATGCAATCGCTTGCAATTGTCTTCCGGCATCCAATCAGAGAATAAATCAGGATGGATAAAACTGCAATAACGATCATCGCTCAATACAATCAATATCTCGAAAAGTAACTGACAATTATTTGTCTTTCTCCTCTATTAGAAAATAATTAATATGAAATAATTCGAGTCCTACCTTGAAGTGAAATTCTGGTGGCTCACTGGCTCCGTCCGTCACCTTTCCAAACAGAATCCTGGTGAGCCCAAAATCAGGAGGAGGATTGAAAAAAATTAAAAGTAGAGATGTGTCACTCGACACTGGTCCAATAAAACAAATGATGTTCACCTACAAAATGAAAATAAAAAAGGTTAGGAAAAGTTTCTTAATTCTAGAAATTAGCAAGAGAATCTCTGCAAATATAATTGAAACAGAACATGAAATATGCAAAGAGTTTAAATAAATGGTAATTATCGAATTCAGACTGCACCACTGAATTAACTTTACCACCTCTTATAATTTTCTATCATCTCATATCTTACCTCAGTAGAAGTGAAAAATAAAGATTTCAAAAGTTTTGACACTCACTTGACTTATTATTAGCCTACTCAACTTTTAAATGATGAACCCTTTTTGTTATGAAGGACTAAGACACGATTTCATCATTTCACAATGCTCTGACGTTTTTTGAAAGTTTTGAACGAATTTGTTTTTTTAGTCGCTGTCGCCAGATAATATGTCACTACTTGTCATCTACTTGTAATCGACAATTCGAAATGAACTCGACAGATTCAGCATTCGTACAATTCTAACTATTAAATGAATACAACACTTGTAGTGTGATTTTATCTACCAACTGACCCAAGACACATTCAGAAATCGGCACAAGAAAAAAAATATTCAGTTAACACAACGTGACACTTCGGACAGACGAATTAAATGGCGCCACCTAGCGAGAACATTGGGCAATGTATTGTATAATTCACTATTAAGCTATATTACGTCTTAACTAATGGACCTACTGCCTGCTACTACTTTACTGCTTACAACTTTAATACGTCAATATTGTATTGAACTATGGTATCCTATCTCGGTAAAGCGTCTTATGACGCAGAATATTTTGACTGTTTGAGTTGTTTACTTTTGACTCCTAGTCCTAGAGAACTCAAGGTTTCATAATTCGTCTGCACTCTGCAGTAAACAAACTGCGGTGTGAAAGTGTGTTAGTGTGACAGTATCACACCGATTTTATAATGTACGTAGTTACAACAATTTATGTAAAAATGTAGAAAAGATCATTAGGGGGTAATTTTCCTTAATTTTTCTAATAATTATATTTGTATAAGTAGGTAGCATTCCAAAAATTTTGCATGTGTTCTATAGCTGTGGAATCTTTTGCCAGTGTTCTATGGCTGTGGAATCTTTTGCTTGTGTTCTATGGGTTCAGGTACTATTTCACTACTTTATTCAGTATCCTGTTTGGTCTCTCATTGTATGGTCAATTAACATGATTCTTGAGGAATTAATTCAAAAGTTAGAAAGTCTAGTTGTGATTGATGAATCCAAAAATCAAAAGTTAATCGAATTTTATGAAAATTCAAAAAACAATTTACCTTTTGGTGTTTTTAAAGAAACTTACCCAAATGGAACTTTAAGTGATTGGAAAAAGATGGATGTAGAGAAAAGAAATAAGTTTGTCAAAGTTAGTCGCTTAAGGATTATGATTTTTGACAAAAAGCATAAGAACTTAGAACTAGAAAGTGAAGGTTATAATTACATATTTTTCCTTTTCTTTTATTGTTTAAGTAACATAGTTTTGCTTACAACATTTTCAGAGTCTGGGACCCCTTCAAAAAAGAGAAGAATTATCTGAGGTAAACTATCTATGATTTTGTGCTAGCCTCTTTTTAATATGATTTTGTATTTTAGTATTTATCTTATCACCTGGAATGTGGTTACAGTAGAACCTCCACCAAGTGAACAGTTGCAAAGTTTATTGGATTTATATACTGATTTTATTGCTATTGGATTGCAAGAAGTGAAGTCGCAACCACAAAACCTCAGCAGATAACTTATATGAAGATTCCTGGACTAATTCCTTCAAGTATGAACTTTTAATTATATAGTTTTGTTGGTTGGAATTGAAATTGAATATAAAATCCTTATTAGAGATGTTTTGGCAAAGAATGTCTACGTCAAAATCCATACAGTGAGACTAGTTGGAATTCTCTTGTCACTTTTTTCCAAAAAAACACATTTAATTTCTGTTAGAAATGTGGAAACTTCTTATACCAGAACAGGATTCAATGGACTCTGGGTATCCTGAAGTTATTAATATTTTGCCAGATGAGCAAAATATTTATTTCTCACTTTCTTATCTTATAGGGTAATAAAGGAGCTGTATCAATTTGCTTCAACTTCAAGGGGAGTTCCATTTGTCTTGTCAATTGTCACCTTTCATGACTTGGTTTTTTGGTTTGGAGATCTCAATTTTCGACTTGATGTAGACTCATTTAATACAAGTGAAATTGTTAATCTTGTTCCCTAAAATGATCTAAAACCTTTACTAGAAAAGGATGAGTTGAATCAAACAATTTCGAGCAACAAAGCCTTTGGTGGCTTCTCGGAGTGTAAGATTAATTTTAAACCTACGTATAAATTTCTGCTCGATTCCAACGAGTACGATAAAAAGTAAGCTACCAACAAACAAACACATAATTTCTTAATTTTCCGCCTATAATGTTTGTATCTATTATGTTTACAGGAGACGACCAGCTTGGACAGATCGTATTATCTACAAAACTTTCGAAAATTCCTCGGAGCAACAGACGCAGAACATTGATTCATCAGAAGATCAAGTTCAATGTAAAGAGTATAAAAGTCATAGCAATTTTACCGTGAGCGATCACAAACCTGTGTCCGCACAGTTTGATATGCAGGTAGACCTTGACAATTAACGTCTCCTTCTAAGAATAACGCTCAAGTATAACCATACTTGTATTCCTTAGGTAAAAGGCGGTCTTCTTGATGTTGTAACCTTCGATCCCATTAAGTCATGGATTGCTGGAACAGTTGGAAAAATTGTCATAACACTCCCGTCTAGCATCGAATTTCTTCTAGGTTGGAACCTAGAAGTTGGTGATTTTCTTATTCATCAGCAATAGGACTCCCCTTAGTCAGAAAATGACTTGTAATTCAGTCGTCATTATAAGGTCAGTGACCCAATATAAAGTTATTGCTGCTTTATTTCATGTAGGAGGAAAAATACTGCATATCCTAATAAACAGCGACTACAAAAGGATTTACTTCAGTTCATATGTTAATTAGGCCTAAACTATAATGATTTCAGTTCAATATCACAATTATACTAGACTGTCTTCAAATTGTAATTTTCTTGTTAACTTCTGCTGGCTAGATGACATTTGATAGCTAGGCAAAGTCATACTGTTTAGTTTTCTTGTAAAACTTCCAAGTAAAAAATCACATTTAAAATATTTTATCTTAAATACAAGTGGAGTTATTACAAGCTAATGAAACAAATCAAATTTTTTAATAAAATATAACTACTACAGGATGAAAACAAAAAACAGCTTTATTACTGTAGTGTAGTGGGCTATCAAAAAGGGAAAACTAGAAATTCATAGAAAATGGTATATTAAATTTTTGAGTTGCAGGAACCAAGTCTTCAGACAATTTTCAGCACGAAATATTAATGCAAAGAATTTTCACCATTTGTATATGCAATACTATGGAATTCTGTTGACATCGTCTCCTCTGGAAGTCCGATATTTCATGGTCTCATTTGGAAAGACTTGGCTAAGTTCCTCCAACAAGTGAGCTCTAAACTTCCTGTATGAATCAATCTTTCCTTTAACTTGTTCATTTTTGTTCAGGGCCTTTTCCATGCAGTCTTTAGTATAAAGCTGGGGATTTCTGCCTTCATCAATGTATCTATTGGTAAAAAAGATATTACAATTGATGTTCAAGCAGGCAAACTCAACGATTTTACTCACTCAAATACTTCCAGAGGAACATGAACATCTTGAACTTGAGACTTAAGTTTATCTATCTCTTGAAGGCCTTGCACAATGGAGTTTCTGTAAGGATTATCAAGTAAATAATAGGGAAATCAAAATCATTAAAATAACTACTTGAATATGATTTACATTTTCTGGTTGAGAACACTCTGCCCTTGTGGTTGAAAATCCTAACAAATAATTTTAACCTGTCGAACATTTTCAACGAAAAGCTCCAATTGATTTTCTAAATTTTCAAGAGGGGCACTCATTTTTCTTTTTCAAAAACAAAATTATGTTTTCTATGAAAACATACGCCACAAAGATATTATCTGTCAGGAAAAAGAAATGCGATGTTGCCAAGCTCACGGCAGCAGACGACTTATCGCATCAGAAGAAACGATGTGGCAGAGAAAAACGGACGCAAATTCAAATTTCTAGGACATGGTCATTTAGTGAAAAACGATCTTTTCAGTTTGTGTCCTCCCATAGGCATTGCCTTAAATTATAATTACGAATTTATTCATTCTTGAACTTCTTCGTACGTACTTTTTAAACTTTGTGTGATGCTGAAAATGAATCCTGTGAAACTGAACAAAGCAAAAAACCACGTGGAAATCTGCCCACACAAGTGAAATTGGAGACTCTTTTTCGTGACTGTTGCTGTTTCTTTCTTTTCCACTTATTGAGCTACAAGGTAGGAACCAATTACTATACAAATTATGTGATTTATTGTCCAAGCCTGTCTTTTATCAGTCTGAATCAGAATAGATTCTGTGTGAGAGTTGTGAAACCCGAATCTTTAAACACTGCCTTGATGGCGGCGTTGGCTTATGTTCGGACGTAGTTGGTTAGTAATTACTTTCTAGTAATCGCTATGATTAGACCTTGCATTTGCTGTTTGATTAATTGGGGTATTTGATTGTAAAAAAAAAGAAAGCGCCATCCACCTGGTATCGAAAAGCAACACCGTTTTTAAATCGTGTAACGTTTATTTTTCACTTCCACACACGAATTAATGCAACGCAATCATCAAAGTCGATTGATTTTTCTTCATTTTTTGAAAGAAATGAATAAGAATCAGAAACCAATTTCATAGAAAACAAAATCAACATCCATACCGTAACAAGACACAACAAGGTTTTACACACCGAACAAAAATAATAAGACGGTGTGTGATGATCACTATTTTCTGATTGCTGTTGAATCAATCCTTGTCCATTATTGTCCAATCCAGTCCCACCGTCGGACTGGATGGCACTGTACGACTCTTGTTGCCGTTGGTTGTGTTCCTCAGTTCCCATAGAATCTTTGTTGTTTTTTGTTGCTCTGCAACGCGTTGGTGCCGTTGTTGGTCTCGTAAATAGAAGAAGACGTCACTCCGTTGCTGTTGTTACTCGTGGCGTGGTCTCCGGATGCCGTTCCGGCCGGGTTGCCACAACTGCCGTCGGGCGTCAGGGGGAACGAGTGTTGATAGGCCAAAGCGGCCGCTGCTATTGCCGGGGTAATTGTAGTCCCACCACTGCTTATTACGGCCGACGGTGTCAGGGCCATAGAAACCGAGGGGACGACGGAAGCGGCCGGAAGATGATGATGGTGAAGTCCAGCAGTAAAATTGGTCAGCTTTGATGGTGATGGTGATGAGACGCTTGATAGTATCCAGGATGGTGGTGATGATGTTGATGGTGAGGATTGGGGTATAAATGATGATAGTAAGGTTGTTGATAATAGGACAGTTGGGGTCACTTGGTGGTAGGCCATTGCGGAAGTCATTGGGTCATTGGCGCTACTTCCGGCCATCATCATACCGCTCATCATAGCCGAAGGAGTCCTGAAAGAGGACGGCTGTTGATGGAACAAGGAGGGCGACGCTCCGTTACCTGGACTTGAACTGCCGTCTTGGCTTCCACCGGATTTTGAGAGAGAGGAGTCAGCGGAGTTGATCGACAGGAACTGTTTCCATCGACGGAAGATTTCAGGTGGTGATGATTGTCCATCATTATTAAATCGCCGGATCTTCGGCTTTTTTTGGCACTGGCCACCGAAGCGCCGTGCGGATGCGTTTGCGAAATTCCACCGTAAGTCGAGTCGATCCGAGTCGAAACCGCTGCTGGTCAAATTGTCGTTGCAATCGCTACTGTTACGTCCGTCACTACTTCGCTTGTTGTTGTTTGATCCGCTCAGTCCTCCGCCACGTCCTGACAGCGAATGTTGCTGGTTGGATAGAACACTGGATGGAACCGAATGGCTCAAATGCGAATGTTGATGATGATGGAGGTGGTGATGAGAGTAGGGAGGACTGACTGGACTTGGTGTTGCACCAAGTTGACCGCTCATGTGCTGCTGTTGACCTACAGACGTCAACGATTTACTTATGGCTGATGAGGTCAGGTCTCCGCTTTTGTTGCTACTTCCGCCTTTATTTAAAAAAAAAATAATAATTGAAAAATAATTTACTTCATTTCGTTTTTTGTTGCAATTCATTGATTTTCCATTTTTTTTTAATACTGACCGGAATTTTTGTGACTGACTGTCAAAGTTGCAATAGCCGATCCTCCGCCACCACTGCTGGATGATGGCTGAGATAGACGCTGACGGTTGCGATTACTTTGTCGAACAGCGGCCGCTAGTGGACAGCCGGACAGACTCCTGTGCGATGTTCTCCCGCTACTAACGTGTCCGCGGCCGGTGCAACCCGGCGTCGGGCATTTGACGATTGTTTCATGCATCGCCAAAACTAATTTAGGGGAAAGAAATGATTTTAATTAATTTTTTTTATTTTGAATGAAAGAATCTCTTAGAGGATTTTTCCATTCATATTATTTTCGCGTAAGCAATTCAATGCGTTGGACAATAGATTTCATCAGGATTTCATATGATTTTTTCATTTCCATCATTAGAAACCCACAAAAGCCCGTAGAACATTCAGTACACCCAAATTTTGAGCTGCAAAATTCTCGCAGTTTTCACTGTGGCAGTTTTTACTGGGTTTTGATTTCGCCTTCATTTTGAACTTCATTTTTGAATTTTATGGATTTGAAACATAATGACATCAAAGTCCTGCATGAAGTGATAACATTTTATTTTCCCCCGGATGAAATCCATTTAGCTTTCACGTCTTCACAGGAGTGTATCAATATTGTAAAAATGGATTTAGTTGTACTCGACCAAGAAGTTTCCGAGATGGAAAAAGAGTTCGGACCAATCGAGATACCGGAACTGAACTACCAAAATCCTTTACCAACGCCATCGGAGAAAGAAATTGTAGATTGGTATGATTTTCGCCAAAAACGGGAATGCAAGTATTGCAGAAACGTTTCCCCTGCTTTAAAGGCTTCAGTGGAAATTGGTTAGTATATTTTTAAAATATAATACTAAGCTAGTTTAAATAGAACATTTTCGGATGCTGCGTTGCAAAATTTAAAAAATCCAGGAGGGTTTCGATTGCAGGGGGAAATAGGAAAAAAAGGGGGTTTTTGATTTATTTACCCTAGTAATACGTTTCCAATTCAGGAAATGTTCTAGAATACTACATTTTTAGACATGCTGCGTCTTCCCAATCTTTTTAAATAATTAATCATCCCTAGTTTATCCATGAAAATTAATTCAAGCTGATTCAAGTCAAAAGCTATGATGCTGTTTAGTATAATTCACTTGACTTTTGAGTTTTGACAGCTATATTATTATCACTAGAAACGAAAAAAAATACTAAACAGCATCCTATGATTCCTTTCCTTGGACTTGAATTATTTTTCATGTATTAACTAGGGCTGATTAATTATTTTAAAAGATTGGGAAGACGCAGAATGTCTTAAAGTGTAGGGTTGATTTTCAAGAAATGATGATTTTGATGAATTTTCATCTTTTTTTCTTCTTGATGCAAATATCTTTATCTTTAAATTAACGAGTTTTTCTTTTATTCAGATGAAGAAGGTTTGCCTCTATTTTTTTCATGTAATCCTGCATGTCAATTAAATTTGATACACACAAATATTTTAAATGCTCTGAAGTTGCCACAAAAAGAAAAGTTTCACCTAATCAAGCCACTTCCTCCAGCAGATTGTTTAAAACGAACATATATGTTTGTGTTGGCAAGATTAAGCGGGAATGGATTGATTAAAGATAGTGTGTTGCTCGCAACAGAAACTTTTATTGCTAATAATTTGAGGTATTTATTTTTAAATATTTTTTTTTGTGGTTGGCAGAATCATTATTTTTAATGTTTCTTTTTGTTATTCATTTCAGTACTTTCCTTCCACCATCTATCATATTTGCATCATGGGTAACCACAATCTCTACCGCTGCTAGCTCTTTCACCAACATGGTACATGATGCCAAAGGACATCCAGAAGGGAATCACCGAATCCCTTATGCTGCAATAATTTCCATTGCGAAAACAACAGTTCATGACAGCTCAACAAATTTCGTGATGGCAGCAAATCATCCGGATGCATTACCGTGCTGCCCTTCGTATTTGGTAATTAGCATTTAATTTTTATTTTTTCCCTTGAGGGTTATACTTCTAGTATACCGAAGGCTCTTAAGTTTCTGATCGTGTATAGTATCGTATCGTAGTAATCGGTACCTTTCTTGGAGTTGGGCTCCAAAAGGTTTATTGTCAGTTTCGTTATTTGCTATCTTCTTTTTTTCTACTTGACCGATTTATTCCAAATTTCAATTTTTTAAGATGGAATTTCTGGAGGAGTGGACACATTTTGGAGTAGATTTAAAAAATTTACATTTCGCTTTCGCTGGTGTTAAATTGAACAGAAACTATGCTACTGTAATTCCAAAGTTCACGTACATAACGGGACAAGATATGTTCGATTTCATACAAAACCGAAGCAACCCTTGGGCACCAAGTATCGTTGGAACACCAATCTCCTCCATTATGCAAGCAATTTTTCGCTGTGAGTATATAGGCCCTAACTTGTTCTTCTAAATTAATTCTTTACACAAATAGTTTTTTTGGATTTCTAGGTTACCAACCACGCCACTATGGATTTGCACGTGGAAGAAATACTCTGTCTGTGGTGTCTGATCCTTCTACTTCTGAAATCCAAGATACAAATCCATCAGAGAGGTAATACTACATAAATGCTGGTATTCCTTGCGGTTTGCGAGGTTCCCGTAGTAATATTAATTAAATCTCATGTTTTAAGTAAATAATATTTATGTGGCTTATACTAACTCAGCGCAATTATTCAATGTCTCTAAGTTTTAAGTAAAATGTATGTAGCTATTAGCCTAATACTAACTCTGTATTTTGGTGCGTATAATTAATAATTATATGCTTTTCCCTTTTTTCTGTTGCCAGCCAACTTGTTAAATCTTCAGTAGTTGAAAATCTTTGCGAAAGCGTGAATGGAACATTGCTATTGAATTCACTAACCATGAATAGTGATTCATTAGTAACTCTTATTGAAGAAATAGAAGATCAAAAACAAGTTATCATTTACGATTTTAATGAAAACAAGACCACAATTATTGGGATCGATGTTGACGCAGCAGCTGTAAATTCCACATGTTCACTTCTTGCTGCATGTAATAGTAACTGTGCACTATAAATGCAATCTTTATTCTCATTATCAAAGTATATCTCTTTTTATAGGCAACCAAAAAGAATTTGCTATCTTTAATATAGTCGACAGAGAAAATGTTGAACTAGTGTACCAATGTTCCGATGTAAATTATTGGAAGTGGATTTCGGACGAAACCATTGGAATTGTCTCCGAAAAAGTAAATCTTTTTAAAACAATATTTTTCTAAAATGTTTAATTGTTAGTTGCGTTATTTGCTATCTTCTATTTTTCTACTTTTTGATTTATTCCAAATTTTTGTAACCTTCATAACTTAATTTCTTACATAACTACAGGATATTTTCATTCGTTTATTTGCTTGTTTTTGGGATGTATTTTTCCGTAAGCCCCATGTGTAGATTTTCTAGTTTTAGGGCAACTGCATGTTTGAACGTCGACTGCAACCATTTTGTTTTTTCAAATGCTTCAAAAGTTTGAATTTTGATTTTCCCTTTCAATTAGGTCGTTTCATTGTGGAAAAAGAATTCTGTTGAAATCAAAATTTTTGAGCTAGAAACAGAATGGAGTGAATTTAATATCACAAATTTTGAAATCGACTTAACTTCCTCATGGCTGGCAATCTCTGGATCCAAAAAAGTTGGCACACAAATGATGGGAAAGCTGCAAGTATTCTCACGGGAACGAAATATTAGTGATATATATAAGGTATACATTTAAGATTTGGGATTGTAACACTCATAGGAATTAAAAAACCTAATTATTTCGATTTTAGGGGTTTTGTGCCACTTTTTTCTCTTTTCTTGTTCAAGGCAATGTCCTCGAATCCAATCTAATTTGTATGATATTATCTGATATCAACAGATTTAAGATTATGGTATGGAGAACTTCAATTTTCTAACAATTAATTTGTTATATTTATGTTTAATATTTTAAATGCCATTTTTCAGATAAAGGAGATTGAGGCGCCTGCAGGATCTGAAAATTTGAAAAGGTTTGCAAAAATTAGCATTCCGTTGGACTACCCGCCATGCGATTATCCAATTTCAATTCAGGTAAACATTGTAGACCAGTAGCGGATGCTGCGTCGAAAACATTTAATGTAAATCCAAAATTTTTTGTGTATTTTCCAAATTTTTTAGATTTGCAGTGTTTTGAAAATAATTTACATTATCAGCAAATATGGATATTTGTCAATAATTGAGCTAAACACCGGAAGCCTCTTAGTGTCGCACCATTTTTCAAATGAAAGAATCCAGGCAGCAACGTCACGAATGGGAATCCAAGGAGTATACACATTGACTGAGAGCGGCAAGGTAAATTTGAAAAATTTTGTTTATCAGAGTCATCCTGGTTGAAAGTTCCATAGGGGGTTGATGGGTTTCGTAGTAAGGTTTTTGGTTGTTTGTTGGAGGAGTTGGCAATTGGCAAAAGAGCCATTTGGATTTGCCGTCCATTTGATTTCACACAAATAGTTTCGAAACGTCCGATAGAGGCGCTTTATCTATTTCAACACAGCGAGTAGCAACCAGGATGACTCTGGGTTTATTTGGAAAAATGGAATAATTAATGTATAGAAAGTTTTTTTTTTTAAATTTTAGATTTTATCATTGGAAATTGAAAGAGAAAATGTTATTAAAACTTTGGGAAAAATTGATCCAATCCTTGCAGAAGAAATAAAAAAAAAAAATTGTAAGTATCTAGATTTTCGATCATTTTGAAATCTGACAACTCAGCATTCGTTTGTGGTCTACAGGATCAGAGCTTTGCCTCATACTAACAACTTTCGCTGCAAAAACTTTCTTTTCGTGTCCTGTTAATCACTGCAAGACCAAGCTGACGAAATAAAAAAGCTTTCGACGATATCGTTGGAATAAAATGTTACCAATATGGTGATGAAAACTATTGTGGAATAAGTAGTCATTTCTCCTTGCCAAATGTGTACAATTCAGTGACGTGTAGCCGTAAGCCGTTAGATCTAGATGTGTCTGGTTACTGTTCTGTTTGTTACCTCATCTACTGTTGCTGGCTCAATTTTTCGAAACTATCAGCGTAGTAAATAAACAAAAAGAACTGACAGAAAGTAATTTGTCCGCGTTGACTGAAAAGTGAAAACGTTCAAAAAATAAGTAATTATTTATCGATTCAAATCCCAAATATTAAGATTATTTCATAAGAATAATTATTATAAAATTAGTTAACGAAGCATTTCAAATGCTAAAAATTGAATTTAAGCATTCAAAATTTTCAAATGCTGAATTACCGTTTGGTTTCACGTCTCATGTGGTTTGTTTACAATATTTTAGCGCCTCTAGCGGTCATTGATAACACTTCCCGATTTACTTTTTTTTTTCCAGGAATCGTTTGCTCATATTATATATTATAATCGATTTTTTCGATCAACTGTTAAAAAAAGGGAATGGAAGTATATGGAACCCAACACCTACTTTAGCTTTCTTGAAGCTTTTTAGTTTTTAGATTAAGATCCGAAGTTGCATAGAGTAGAAACGGTAGTAATATGGAGCCCAGCAGATCTGCTGGGTCCATATGCCGGCTAAACAACCTACACTTTTCCAAACTTTAGTTTTATGAACTGATGAATAGCTGCTGTATGTCGTCATCGCGTGCGTCAAGTCAAAGCTGAAGAGCAAAAAAGTGTTCTTTTTAAAATTTAAAATTTCATAGAATCTACTTTAAATGCACTCTTTCTTTCAAAATTTATGCAATGTATATATTATGTCCTTTTTAGGTTTTTTTCTTTTCCGCATTTGGTAACACTGCTATACTCAATCCTCTTAAGCTTCACATAATTATATCCCTCGCGCGAAAGAATAAAGAGGGAAAAAGATCGTAATGACTTAAGGAAACGAAGTTTTGTTGAAATAAAAGGCTGAATGATATTTTTTTAAAGAAGAAGACAATAGGGTAAGGACATTAAGAAGTTCTAATAGTTATTGCAAATAATGTTCAACATCGGAGCTAACGCTGGAGCCAACTAGACATTTTATAATATTGACTCGCGATGCTGCGCGAATAGACAAATCCAACTGTACAGTATCAATTAATGTTTAATGTGATCGGCTTTCTTATAATGCAATATACTGTTTATCCGCTTTAGGAACTTATGGTGTACAGCTGGACGGGGAAATTGGTCAATCGCGACGAGTGAAGGCGTGAAATGACTTGACGCTATGACAGAATTGGGTAAAATATATACACCAAATGGAAACTTCCAAGCAATACATGCTCATAGCTTTCTTTTAGTAATCCTACTACTCGCTACTGTAAAAAGAAGTTCATTTTCTATTATAAATTCTTTAGTTAAGTCGATGCAATCTCCACATAGCTACCAACCTATTTTACCTAAATCAGGAGTTGTTTGTAATAAAATCACCTCAAACAATTTGCAAGCTAGCGTATAAAAACATTTCCGTTAATTATGAAGATGATATAGAAAGGGGCGCGTGCGCATCGAAAAAGGCTGTATACTGATTGGGTAGATGGGCAAAGAGATGTATTGATTTTAGTGCATTGCCAACTGTTTTGCTCTGTCGCTTCCACATCCGCACGCCGCCAACATTCAGGTTTGAAAAACACGCAATATAAGGCGTGAGATTCAGCCAATGTGCCTTGCCCGGCAGATCAGTTTCACGGCTTGACTATTAGGTGTTGGCACTCAGGCTCGAACATGGGGGATACGAATTCGCTTAGAAAGAGCAGATCAACACACCATTTTGAATTATTCATTAGTTCCCTGGCTCTTCCTTTCATCCTTTTTATAGTCAGACGGTTGGATCAATGTTAAGAACGTGGGAAAGGGAGAGAATAGGAAAAGAATGAAAACCAACTCGAAGCAAAGGACGAATAAAGAGAAAAGAAAGAGAAACAGAGCGGACGGTCCATGACACGGAGACGTAGTAGCGCTCTTGTGATTTCCTTCTTCATCAAGAGTCACGGTCCAAGATGTGTCATAGCCCCTGTGTGTCTAGTCAAAACAAAACGGTCATCCATCCCAACTCAAAATAGTTGTCTTGTGTTTGACCGCATTTGACGTATATGTAATATGATACGATAGGAAATAGCAGACCAAAAAATGGCGTGTAATATGTCATCTATGATGTGTGGGTTTGCTGTTGGTAGCGAAGCACAGAACGTACGGTAAAATGTTTTTTTACTTTTCCTGTTTTTCAAAAGAGTTGCGTAATATAAGGTAAATAAATTAAAGCTTCAATTTGATTTGCCGTCGTGGCCATCATTCTCAGAGACGAACGCTAATGACGCAGAGGTATCCTACATCAGATCTTAGTAGGCATTTGGCAATTGAATTTCCCATTTTTCGAGGGTGCGCATCAGTAATGGCAGTATAGCGTACAGACTATAGAGGTATCTTATAGAAGCAGTTGCGCAAATACGTACCGACCAATTTGATTGAATTAGATCGGAGGTTTCGTTTGATCTACTGAAGCAGCGAAGGTACTTTGAAAGGAAATTTACATTGCCAAGCTTGTAGAAATGTATTAAGTCACAATGCCTACTAAAACATTAGGTACGGATTTTGTGCGACGTGGAA
Source organism: Daphnia galeata (assembly GCA_030770115.1). NCBI lineage: Eukaryota > Metazoa > Arthropoda > Branchiopoda > Diplostraca > Daphniidae > Daphnia > Daphnia galeata. Next base: position 6,948,546 of record CM061119.1, read on the forward strand.
GAATACAGTACATTTCTGAATGATAGGTGGCGACAACTAATGTAAATATAGTATAAGGCAAGTAAATCAAGAGTAATAGTTGTGGCAAAATGCAGTAGATTATTTTGATAAAAAACTTGACAACAAGAAGGGTATATAGGGAATGGGGAGAAATAAGGCAGGCGGGAAGATCAATACTTTTGCTTGTTACCTCATTTGAGCTGATATATCGTGAAAGCCCCGAAAACTCAGGACTGTGCTCTGCTAGTGAACGCAACACAAAAGTAAAACCGTTGTGTGTGTCTGCTAAACCACGCAAGATGATGAGTGTTTTGTTATCATCTGTAAAGTGTCCTTGTGAAGAATAAAAGAGTGGAACCGAATATAGTATAGTGGAACCAAGAGTGGAACCGAATTCGATTAGAAACTATTTCAAATAAATAACAATGCGTCCCGTTAGCGGCAGAGATGCAGGTTTCCTCTGCCATGCAGAGACGCAAACACGAGAAAACAGTGTTTTTCTTTTTTACGTATGTAAATTGATGCCTTCTTTTCTTGCGTGAGTGTCTAGCGATCTAAAAGGGAAGCTATAGGGAAGACAGACGAGTTGGTCGTCAACGTAGACTGACGACAAATATCTTGGGTTTTCTACTTTTTCGTAGAATATACATTGAGATTCTGTCATAAATCACCCACACGGCACGAGTGTCGATGAACATCCCAACGAACATGTCCGACTGTCAACACGATGGAGGTCTCAAGTAAATGTAGTTTCCATAATATAAAACGGAACGGCTGCAGAGACCCCACATGCTTTATCCATTCCATTTGAAAGGTTTGCTTTGCCTTACAGAACTGCAAAGTAACTATTTTGTATTGAGCATTTGAACTACTTTCAGGAAAATCTTAGAACTTTTTTCGATTGCCATAAAAAAATGGAAGAGAATCTTGCCGTTGGCGTAAAGCGCGTAGAAGAAATGGTTGACAATTCTGAAATGATAAGGAAAAACTGAAAAAGAAAAGAAAAAATTTTTTACGTTTATTTACACAAACACGCCCCTTTAAACCTAAATTAGGATTTACATCTTTACGTTGTTCTGTCGTTTTGTTTTCTACATTCGTCCTTCAATTGAAAAAAGGAGTTCATAAAGGTAGAAAAAATAAAAAGGTTTTTCTTAATAGAAAAAAGTAGAGCGCACGTGCCTAATGCATATGATGTGAAACTCATCAATATTCACACACGGTCCAACGGGCTATAAAATTAAGTCAATGCGAAATTCTATTATCCAGCACACCCGTAACACAACTTTTTTTATTTTTTTTATTTTGGTATTGGACTATTCGGTAATTTGGATGGTAGTCAAGCCAAATCTACGGCGGCAGTTATATTTACATTGGTGCAGCTGGCCCGCGAGTAAAGTAGTTGTCCGCTTGCGGTGAATCGATACGGCGGCTGGCTCGACTTGTATGTATGGAGCAAACAAGCCGCTTTGAACTACGTTGCATTCCAAACATTCGCTGGTGTACGCCCCTTTTCTCTTCTATGGCCTCTCTCTCTCCTTGTCGTCGCTCTCTTTCTCTCCTGTGTACCGAAATATTGAAATGACGTTCTTCGAAAAGTTGGGTAGTGACTGACTCGGCTCAGACCTGCGCGAACAGACGTCTACGTTCGTCCAAAAGCACTCGGTGAAGTTTTTTAACTGTAGTTAGTCAGTTAGGACAGACGTTCTTTCGCAGAAGTAGCTGCCAAAGTCTTATCTATCAGACTGGCAATAAATTATTTGCAAAACATTAGAATCACAACTTTAAATTGCTGCATTTTTCACTTGGAAGTTTGGTGTTAAACAAACGGGAGAAACAATCGCTCAGGTATTTTCATCAGTTCAAATCATTTTTTCCCACCTGCGCAGAAGCGCTTGTTTGTGGATTATGGGGCCAGCCAGCTATTATGACATAGCTGGACTGCTGGAGGGCAGTTAATGTGGACCAAGCGAACATTATATGCAAGTTGAATGTTTATTTCATTTTTGTTGTAATTTTGGGTCACACTAATGGATATCGGACACCTAGTTGTAGATTGCCGGAAAGGCATGGAAGGGTTTGTTATTTTCTTTCTAAAGGGCAGATAATCATTGAAACGAGACTTTTGAAGGATAGCCATCTCCGCCATCTTGTCACTATTTCTAACGATTGGCTGCCTTGAAAGAAAAGATAGAAAGAGGCTGGAGAAAGAATGATATCACAAGAATGGAGTAGCTGAGGGCGCTGTTTGTGTTGTCCATGCAGCAGATACCATTCTTTTATTCTCTGGTTGCTCGTGCTGTGTCTTCTTTTCAATCCACCCTCTCACAGCAAAGGTGAAGTGTTTCTTTTGAAAGGTGCTGGCCTAGCTGGCTTCATTTGCTTGTGAATAAAGAACCAATCCAAGTGTCTTGTTACAGTGAATCTAGTCCGTCGTCTACGTTTTGATTCTTGTGCATCCATTTGTACGCATCTATCTACAATTCAACGGCACTCATAAAGAGATGTTTAAGGGATCCGTCGAGTGTATACGCATTTCAATAAGAAACCAGAGTAAAACGGCAGTTGGCCGGCTCGATCCAACACTTTTTTAGAATACTAACTGTACGCTATAGGAAATTTTCTGTCAAGGTTTGAAAGACATTGTAATTTTCTAAAAAAAAACAAAAAAATTATCGAACTGTCATAACATTCTCAATCCTCGTCCTATTCAGAACTCCTTTTTTAAGTTTTTGATTTAACGTTTCTATACTGTGATTCGTTTTCGTTTGCATAGTTCACTTTATACCGTACAGCGATTCAAAACAGGGCGATATTTTTAACTTTCTATAAGTTTGTAGTCTCGGCCAACAAATAACAAACTAGTTGGATAACTGCCAGGTGTGGTATCTACAGTTTACGTAACAACACGCGCCACTTTCCCATTCAGAACCTTGACAGAATACTTACCAAGGTCTTTTCCTATTTCCCAAAAAATCTTCCCTTTCTTTGTATATCAATTTATTTTGTAATTAAAAAAACATTTGCCTAAGGTAATCCAAATGAGAGTAGTCTTTTGTTTATGAACTGAGCTAAGCCTGTTTCCTCTAATCTTAATTAATTTTAAAAAAAGACGTCTACATAATTATATATTTTTTCTTTCCGGTTCAAACACAACCGTAGCGTTATTATGCCAAAAGTATCAAAACATTAATTCGTAATGGATCTTGTTTTTAAAAACCTTTTGTCGTCATTTTGTCTTCCGTTCTACAGGACTCTCAGGAGGCAAAGAGTTATAGAAAACATCGAAGCAAAACGAAAAAAAAAGCAGAACGAAAATGAAATTAAAATGACAGGGAGACAGGAAATGAAACGATATAGCGATCCGTATCTTGTTACTTTTTTTTATTGGATATCATGCATCTTTATGAAGAAAGGAGGAAACACCTAAATTGTATTTCTCTAAAGTCGGGAAATTTCTATTATTTTCATAAAATTTTCTTGGATTCTTATAGATACTAGATCTGGTTGTTTGGAATGTGGCTGTTCATGATTCATGAAGCTAAAACGCTGCACCTTTCGAAAGTAGTGGAAAAGAAAATGATTCACGAATGATTTGGAATTCGAGTACGTGTTGTCTTGTTCTAGCACGTATTGCAATGTTCACGCGTGGAAACGTGATCATTACCTCGTTTCCTTGGCGAGCATCACGAAACGTCTAGTTTAGTATACACTTTAGGTGAATCAAATGGACGATATATAATTAAACACTGCATGTTTTGGCTTTTCCAACATTGGCGATAATATTCGTTGAATCGTTTAGCTACTGTTTTTCGTGAGTAGACGTCATTCAGACCCAGTCATTCGGCTTAAATGTCGCAAACCTGTGGGCCCGAACTGTAAAGGTGTAGGCTACGTCATGCAGGCCCACATTTTATTACATTCATTATTTATTTCATTATATGGCTCTACTATGGCATGTCCACCTAATATAAATTTATAATATAAAGAATATAAGCGCGTTTATGTGTAGTTTCTTATGATTTGTTTTATTTATTCCCATTTTGGAAGGAAATAAAAATAGTAGAATGTTTTTTTTGTTTGCCTGGATTCTGCCTAACTGCTGCCCTTCTTCGGCCGGTCAATTTTTAAATTTTCTCAGTTGGGTTTTTGAATGGAATTTATTCAACTCTACCAATTCTTTGAGCAATTGTTTTGAGCTAATGGGATCATCGGCTTGGGATGTATGCATTCCAGAATTCGAACAGCTGGTACTGCATGGTGTCAGCGTTTTTGTTAAGTTGTTTTAAAACTTGATTTCAAGAAAGACGTATTTGGCAGATAAAACAATTTTCTTTTTCTTTCATTAGAATTAAAACTTTCAAATGTCTGTTGAAGCAGATCCTAAAATGAAAGTATTGTTTCTCATTCGTACCACTAAATAGTATTAAATAGCGCGGTAGTCCCTTATAATTTAAAAAAAATAACGAATGGAATAAAATGTGGGCATGAATGACGTACAGGTACATCCTAACGAAAGGCTTCTGAATTTTTCTAGGATATCCAATTGCAAAAAAAAAAACATTTTTATTTTAACAAAACGGGAATAAGTAAGTTTTCATTTCGAAGTTCCTCACCAGGATTTTCTAAATAAAAACTTTGCCAGTTTTGTACTATAAATTTGGGAGGAAGAGCTAATGCAAAGGATAGAAAATTCGTGCATTAGAATTTAGAACAAGCAGTGACCTATAACATTTGTATGCGATATTTATTTAACGAGAATGCTTGATGCACCGCTATAAATATAGATAGCGTGAATTGGAAGTCTTCAATTTTGAGTGATGTTATAAAACAGATAACTTAAATAAAATTGGATTTCTTCCTTTCTCCCGAGTCCATGATCCTATGGGAAATTATGTGTCCATTTCCCATGATTGCATTTCCAGCGTTCGGCCTTGGCGACCGTAGTCACCGACTGTGTTTTTCTTTTCTCGCTCTTTGCCTCTGTCAGTTGTTAATACTTCGGGAAAAAAAAAATACCCATAATCAGGGTTTTGGAGAACATTATTGTAGGAAATATCGTAATGTATCGGTGTCATGACATTGCCAATCATCAGACAAATCTCTCTTGAGCTCTTTGGCACTAAGCGATGCTTGGAATGATTGATCTTCTCATGTGATTACTTCTTGTGGTAGTGATGTTAGTAGGGTAGGGGTAGGGACAAGGCTCGTAGGATAGAAGACAAAAAATGAGAAAAAGATGATCACGAGAGTGGACCCACTTTATACGACACTGAGAAGAACGAAAAACGGTTGATGCCAACGAAGTCAATGTGTACTCAGTACATGATATCAGGATTTTGAAGACCAGGCATAAGAAACGTGAGAGATTATCGACCGGTTCATCGAACTCTCACTCTTTTATTCGAAACCAATATTTCCGTCATGCCATGTCATTTGTGCTCTCATTATTTCTACTGGGCATTATTAATCTATACTCTTACTGTCAGGAGTGATTCAAATTACCCGGTATACCTCGACGGATATTGTCATGTGATCACAACATTCCTGAAATATTCAGAGGAAATGATACAATATTAATTTGAAGTCATAATTGTATACGCCGCCAAACTCCTTTTGTGTATTTTTTTTTTGTTTTATTAACGTAAATTCAATTATTCATACACGTAAGTTTGAATAAATAAAAGTAGTTATTTTTTTAGCTGTACTTTAGCATCGATTGTTATCGGGGTGTGTACTTAAAAAAAGGATACAGTATATTTAGACAAAAGATCAACCTCAAGCCTAGTACCTAGTAGCTAGCCTTCGAGTATAGGTTATTCCGAGTATTGATTTCAAAGATATAAATGTTTCACCAACAATCGTTGGCTTAAAGCTCTTGAAGGGAAGGGGGATTCATTCGATTTTTTTGCCTCATCATTTGTAGTATTGCGTTGTTTGATGTTTGGATCGACTAACCCATGTATATATTTGCCTTTATGCAGCTGAGAGAACGCAATCTATGGCCTATAGCCACCCAATCGACCCTTAGAAGCTTTATTAATTACTTCGTTTCAACAAAACAGTATTGGAAACTTTCCTCTTGAATATATATTATTATTTTATTGTATACAGTTTGTGATTCCTAGCTACAAGAAAGTTGTAAGCTACAAGAAAAGTATTCATTGTTACATAGATATTATGACCTGATGAGGATTAAGATTAAGGTATGGTTTTCGCCGATTGCATTTATGTCTTAAAAGCTTTGAAAATTTGCCATAAATAGAAAGTTTATGTCATGCGTCGTCAGTGCATCGCCAATTCACCATTTCTCTGCCAAGTAGTGCATCTGACAATCAGAAACTTTGTGTTGCGAGCACAGAAACCAACTTCTCAGTTAGCTAGCAATTTAACTGGAGACGAGCCATCTGCTCAGAGGTTCACGTTCTTACATTCCAACTATACACAAGTATCAACAAAAATTTTATCCGTCTAAATAAATAGAACCCTAAGACCTAAGTCCACTATCACCCGGTTCCAGCGCTGACATCGCGCAACAATAGGAATTTCATTGTGATAGTGCCATCCATCCGTCCTATTCTATGGTCAAACAAATGATGGATTAAAATTTAGAAAACCAAAATGAGCTTGCATTATATTAGAAAATTGCAGTAATCGCGCAGTATAGGTACATTTCAATTTATCAAGATAGTTTCTCTATTAAACAGTTATAGGTCAACAGTACGATAATCGTTAATTAATTCATCAGAAATGCACATCCCTGAAACGTTGTTCATAGGAATGTCAAAGTCAAGAAGGTGTCGAACGTTTCCAAGGATAACATAATGGGGAACCGCGCGGGACTACGTGTCAATCGAATGAAATACGGACTTAAAATATGCGCACGAAACATGGTTTCTCCGAAGAAATTAGGTTCGTGTTCATTATGGTTTTGTTCAAAGCATTTGTACAAAAGACTTTTCGGACGTCATAAGGAAGTGAAAAAAGTATCGTTTCTGCAGTAGTCGTCAAGTTAATTATGTTAATACCAAATGGCTCCCTCTTTTTCTCCATCATGCCTATTCGTTTTGAAAAGTTAAAAGAGGACTTTATTCATTCAGTAAGTGTTCACTAAGTTCACTAAATAATAAACAGTTTATCGACATATGTGGCTTACCCGGCGAAAAGGAAACACTAGTAGTGTAGTGTATACTGATATACTCTATACAAATACTCCTATTTTGAGCGTATAGTTTCTCGTCATATCAACATCAACTTTCCACAGGATCTCATTACAAACTTATAACAAGAAAAACAAGAGAAAATCCTTCAAAAAGGAACCGCAGAGTTTCAAGGACGATGGATATCATAGTGTTATAGTAGATACGATAGAGCGGGCGAGGTTATCTGTTCGAATAAAGTGGGAAAAAGTTACCAGATTTTACATTGAAAGTTCAATCTTGAAATTTAGAGAATGTGTTTTCCTATGCTGATAAGAAAGGCACTTGTTTTTTCGAAATATGAACCATGTAAAATTTCTCAGTAAAGCATTCATAATTTTCAAATACAAAGGGAGCGGATAATGAATGTGGCTTCAACATCTTTTATCATAATGAGACTTTTTATTTATTTATATATTTATTTTTTATTTTCAGGTGTAAGGGGTTCATTAAAAGTTTTTTTGTCATTTACATCGCCAACTTTGTGGAACATGGGAGACGAAGGGATTCTCCAACAATCGGTAAGTGATTCTTTGCAATAAATTTCCAACTATTCCAATAAAAATGGGGAAATAGGCGCACGTTGTGGTTGTCATTTGTTTGCGACGTGTATGAAACAGGCCGAAAAAGTTGTCGTTCTTTGCCTTAATTATTGATAGACAAAATAATGTTATGCGCCCTGCATGCATCATCCTGCATGTGCGAACAGCATTGACTGTGCTTCCATTCGCTACATTGCTTCCATGCAACATTGAATCTTTCAAAGATTAGTGTTTATTTGTCTCTTTATTTTTCTTGCATGGATGATACGACTAAACAGTCCTGCTGAATACTTTTTGTTTGGTCTTATCCAATTGCTGTATTATATTTTTATGCTTGTTTATCAAAGATAATGATTTCATTTCTTGTTGAAATCGAATATCAATCGTAGTCAATAGTTCAACTTTTATAGCTTATAAAGGTTTTTTCCTACAATTTGACTATATTTAATAAATATAGTACAGTATAAATGATTTTAATCTAAAAATCAATCGATTCACGTCCCAACAAGATATGACTGTTACATATTTGTCAATGACGCGTCCATATTGGAAAACCTAATGAGTGGGATGGAAAGTAATTTTCTTTAATTACGGCCGGTAGATGAAAAACGAACGTAGGCAACAGGGCAGCGCGATCTCCTTAGCATTTCGTCGTTCGACGCTGGCACGTAATACGTAGCCTTTCTTCAGCAGAACATGTAATAAATGGGCTTTGCTAAGAGTCGGCCCGCACCTCACGGACCCGCAATTTGCCGCATCAGACACGCCCCTGCGACTCTTGATTAATTTCTCTGTTAGGCCAACGAGACAGCAAAGGAGAAGAAGGGGATCTGTGGCAAAAATCGATGGTCGTCCCTCGTAGTCTTTCTTCTAGGATGTGTCTTCCGTCATTACTCCTCTTGTTTTGTTCTTTCGTGGAATGAGCTTTACTCGGGAAGTTTTGCGCATAATGAAAAAATAAATAAGCACCAACCGATAGCTCAAGCGTCTTTGATGCATCCCAAACTATACGGATACCAATCCTCATCTTCAACCCACGGCAATTAACGGGCGTTGGAATGTCTTGAAAGAGTTAGAAAGAATACGTGATGGATAACAGTTGGTTCTCGTTCTTTGCCTTTTTCTATCTCTAGATAAGCCCCAAGAACTTTCAAGGAAATAAGTTGTTGGCTTTTTATTGAGCATTTGTGTTTTCGGATGGAAGCACAACGCAAGTTTTCCACACAATAGTTACACATCATCACTTCGCCATGTCTGCTGCTTTTTGGCTAAAAAAAATCCTTTGTAAGCGCACTCTGTACTAATGCCACTACTCTTAAAAAGCCAAGTTTTTTATTACACTAAACTTATTGGTTAGATGCTCAGACCAAAGATTTCAGCCGACAGCTCAACAGCAATTTTTTTTTTAAAGAGCCATTCCTGAACGAATAAAGATCACAGCACCAAGCAATCTTCGTGTTTTTTTTATTGTGTAAGAAACTACTGCACAAATAGGTGTTACATTTTGAATGATTTCTTGTTGAAGTTTTTGGTACACATTGGCTGTGTTGATATCGTTTACTCTGGTTCACTGTTATCCGCATAAGGAAACTAGGGGGCGCATTCTAGTTGTGAAATTTTGATTCTTTTTTTTTTTACTGATTTTTTGCGCTATATCCTTCTTATATTCTTTTATGGCCAACATCTTGTTGTCTAGATATACGTCAAAGGTATATAGTAGATTTTCGATCTGGATACATTTGGATATAATAGTGGACATAAAACAGAGTACAATTTGCTGTTACCTTGTTTCCTTTTTCAATTCTGGTAATTGGTATCGATCGATGGATCGTTTCCAAAGTCTGTGACTGTTGCTCGCTCCAGTCCTTTTTACGCTTGTCTCGTTCTTCGAGCTAATGACCTTCACTCGCTGCATAACTCCATCTCCAACACACTCTTTCGTTTCATATCTCTCTTCTTCTCATTCACTCTTGTCATTCGTTGCACATCCTGAGAGAGTCCCAAGTAGCATCTCTGATATGAAGAATTGGCTTGAGCGACATATTTTTAATGTAAAAGCCGACCAGGGTTCCCATGAAACAGATCAATAAGAAGACCGAGGCTCTTTCCGGTCTCTCGTTGAGTCGTTGATGTCATAGTGCTTGCGCATCAAGCATACTTTATCTATCATCTACAGTTATAATATTCAATGCTTGTCTTTAGTGCACGTTGTTGTAGTCCGGAATACTCTGTCGTTCACGGCAGTTTACGGTGACTCAGGACGATGATCTAGGTTAAATATCGGTTCTGTTCACGGTCTTTTACTCAACATTTTCTATTGGCGGCTTTAAAAAGTCACCGTTAAAGAGTCCAACGTTTCACTCATCTCTCAGCCTGTTGTATGCTTTCTAGTCGCTTTTTTAGCTTATACGTATGTCTAGATGCATTTTTTTTTTACAAATACCGTAGTAAAAATACTGATATTGAAAATCTAGTCGTGAGCAGAGAGGTGGATCGATTCTGTTTTAATGCTATGTAGAACTGACTTGGACTGACTCAAAGTTGGACATTTTTCTGGCTCGGCGAACTTTTCTGTGGCTGGACAGAGCATTTCTACTACAAAATAGTACTGCTACTATCCACTAGCCGTATTATGCTTGGTTTCATGGAAATGCCAGTTGAAATAGAACAAGCCATTCCTTTTCGACATGTCAAGAAGTTGCGTGTTCCTCTTTGTACTCTTTATTGAACATATTGTACAGTACAACACTAGAAGACGAAAAAAGAGAATAGTACGCGTATGAAAAAGAGAAGATGAGAGGAACGTGGAAGAGAGTCTCTCAGTCTTTCTCGCTCAGTGACCCCATCCATGTATTTTTATTTATGACAACCTAGCTAGAGTTAGGCACTCGGTGTATGAGTAAGGAAGTAGGGAGCGTGCCAGACAATTTAATTAACCTAATTCTATTTAGTAGCAACCCAGCCAACCACGCAGAGAAGGAGAAAGAGCGAGATATATCGTCTGACGGAATTTGACTCCCGTCTTTTGTGAGAAAGGAGACGATGTTAGAGAAGCTGCGCGCTTCAATGGAGTGTCAGGTGATTTCACTGCAACCGTAACGAATTCACTTAACTTTGGATATTGCTCAGAAAGGAATTCCTTTACCATTTGTCGGTGAACATCAGAATATGGTGTCAGCTGTCAGGAACGGATCCGTCTTTGCCTATCTGAGAATATCAGTAATCATGACAACCTTTTCCAATGTAATTGACGTAATAAGGATCACAACTCAGACAATAATAATTAGCGCCGATTTGAAACCAGATTTCCTACATAACATGAATGGGGGCTATAGTTACATTTCTTGTGAAGCTGGTTCCTATAAGGCTCTCAGCTAGCTTAAAGTATTTCGAATCGAACTGACTTCTGAATAACAAATAAATAATAAATACAAATAACAATAACAATAAAAAATAAATGTGCGAGACAAACAAAGGCGTACTATAAAGATTGGAAGTATAATGCACCAATCGCACCATATAACTGTGTTAATCGGCTACTTACTGTTCTACATCACATTTTTGGTTAAAGCCGTTGTGACATCAAAAAATAAAGCAGCCGCGCCTTTTTCGCCTGTTTTTTTTTAAAGACATTAATTGATCGAGTGTTCACTCAAGTGGCACCATGGGCGTAGGATTCAATGGGTGGTGTATACTTCGATATGTGTATAAGAAAAGGAAATTGAGGGTAAACTTTGCTCCCTTCTTTGTAGGTTTTTCCCATTCTCACGACATGTATAGTTTAAAATATACAACCCATCCGACATAGGTCCAAGGCACTGAGTGTAGTCTCATGAAAACTCACAAAAATAATCGGTGTTCTCATACGTTTTAGTAATGTAAGAACAGTAGGCGTACCTTTCAGAAAAATGTGTTCTGCCTGCCAACTGAGCTCAATGGACAGAAGAGACACATTTTCCTGAAAGGTACTGTACACTCGCATTATGTATAATTTGGCCATTGGGTCGTTTGAGTAGCCACAGCGCCTCTTGCGAATAAAGGTAACCGTAGTTGCCTGAGAGCTAGCTTGCCGCTAGCCGAATGTGAATGTCTCCCACCAGTACTGCGACCAAAATCCAAAAGTCAGGTCTAGAACATTGACCATCTCTTTTATTTCTATCTTTATCGTTTTCCTCTTGGTTTTCCTCTTTTCGTCCTTTCTTTTTGTATCTTCAGCCCCAGGAGTCTCTGAAATCGGTCGAGACGCAACTAAAATGAGTACGTCCTCTTTTCTGATTTGATACTATCTTTAGTCTGCAAAGTGGTGACCAAGGAACGCCGTAATGGACCATCCGAACAAAAAAGACGTCATCCTCTTAGACCTCGTCGCTCTTTCCATCGTAGTTTAGATTCGCTATTTGCTTTACGAGTCTATCGTCCTATATATGGTCCTTTTTCTACGATATCCTACCTCGTTCTAGTTTTTTTTAAATACTATATCCGCTGTATTCTCCTATCGTTTTACCCCCCAAGTTAAGAGGAAGAAATTTGCACGCAAGAAATGAAACATTTCATTTTTAGCTCATTATAGGCAGTTATTTTTCTATCGAACAAGTTTTTGTCTTGATGATCAGAATCATCAGATTGCGTAAAATGTTTGCTTCTTAGGCCTACTTGAACTAATTTGCGCTTATTTTTTAAATGATATCAATGATGATATATTGATGCATAATTATGAAATTGCATGGAATTTATTTGTTTAAAAAATTTTTTTTGCTAGTTCTATAACGAAATGCTTCGTGATGGTTTTGTGTGATCTCTTTTTCTTCTCAAATTGATATGCCGAAATTGAAATCAAGCATTTGACGTGGCTTTACGTTCGTATATTTCAACTCTCTATATCTCTTAGAGAAAGTATTTTATGTCAATTTCTGCATCCCCTCAAAAAAAAAAAAAATTTAAATTTCCTATTGGTGCGATTGTCATTGTTGTTTGTCCCATCTCCACAGAGAGTTGACGATTGCCCGCAACTTTAACAACGGATGTCGGGTAACACTGCTGTTTCTAATGCGGGATTCGGGATGCGGCAACTCGTCTTGTTCTGAAACAGTCCCGAAGGACAGTCAACATAAAGGGAACCAAACAAAAACGAAAGGAATAAAAAAGAAACGCGACAAAGAAGAGAACTGCAAACGCGAATCGTTTTGAACGAGTTGCTCTTGATCTGTGTCGTCGACTGTGCTGTTCTTGTGTATGCGAAATTGATTGTTCTTCAAAGAAGGCATATCACCACTCCAAGCTTTTGCGCTCTGCATTTACCATTAGAAAATTCAACAATCAATTCAATTCGACTTTCATTCACTGATGAAAAACGAAGAAGGAAAACCCGAAATTCGAACGAATTTATTCCAAAGACATATAAACATTTATAGAATTTAGAATATTTAGAATTTTAGGCGATTTTGGCTTATAAAAAAAGCTGTTCAATTTGTTGAAGAGTAAGAACTGAGGATATTAACCTAGCGTGCTCGTGTGGTGGGGCGCGCACACGCAGGCCTCACACACACGTATCACCCACCATCATCAAAGTGCACGGCGCCGCCGCGTCTGTCCGTAGCGCCACGTCTGAAGTCACTGTGGACTTGCAGCGTCGACGTCAACATCGGCAGCGTCGGGGCAGACGACGGCAGCGTTACTCTAGCGGCGCCGCCGGCGGCGGCGGCAGTGGTGGCAACGGCAGAGCAAGTATCGTGACGGGTGCTCACCAGCGTCTAAAAAGACTTGGAGTCATTGCGGAACGTTCAAAACCGCTGGATCGTAGTCAAGGATCTCATCGTCGACATTGGCCTACTGCTTCATCTATCCAACAGTACAACAACCAGTCACATCATTTGGACAAAGAACAAAATCATAATTGTGCTACCGAATGTGACCCATCGACAACAACGGACCTAATCAATCAACGACAATCTCATGTTGATTCGATAAATTGTCAGTCGAATGAAAACAGTCGAACTCATCTGTCCTCTGCCACTGGATTCGGAGGAGGATTAAGAATCAACAGCTCATATTGGGTAGTGTTCAATACGTGTTGCGCGCAATTAGTTGCTGGTGGATTTAGTTTGAACGTAGAAACGAGTGGTGCAGTAGGTGAAAATTCCTTTGGCACAAGGAGAAATCCAGATCCAGAAGAAGACTCGGCCGACAAAATTCCTGAATATTATCAACGTACTCATTTTGATCCACAACAACAGCAACAACAGCAGCAATATCGTCATCACCACGGCCCAGCTGTGGCGACGGAACAAGACGTCGACTCGGACGCAGACGCTGAGGACGAACAAGAATCTGAAGAAATTGATACAGGAACGGAAAGCGATTCAGGAACAGAAGAAGTAGAAGAGGACGAAGTGGAGGAATTGATTTCGTCCAATAGTCTGAGCAGTTCACCGCCTTGCCCCAGCATAACGCCGCCGCCTTTGCCATCGCTCTTCCCCTTTCCATCATCGAAGACGTCGTTCGATACACCTCCTCACATGCGGAGGTGTCGCGATTCCGATTCTGACTCGCCACCCAGCGCTTCTCATCACATCGCCAGCACAAACACCGCTGCTGCCACTGCCACCGTCGCTACAGCCGCTGCCGCCCGGTCCGGCAACGTAGCTCCAGTTCTTACTGCCAGCCGGACCGGGGCTGGAGGAGCTGGCGCCGCCTGGTACGCTACCGACACGGGTACACAATTTTGTTCAGTACAGCCACATTGTGTTAGATCTATACATCATACTGAATGCAGAAGAGAACTCAAGTACAAATAGAATTAGATTTTGTCTGTAACTTAAAGAATAATAGAACGACAAAGGTTTATTTGGTCCAGGTTTACGAAACTTTTATTGGACGCTAAAACTGTAGCGTACATGTCCAATTTCCGTCCGATACGAAAATAGTACCTTCCCTAAACCGTCTAAAAGTCGATTTCATTTCATATCGATTAAAAGGGGACCGAACGAAGAAACCTAGAACCCGTTATTTATTTTAACATTGTACATATGTACTAAAATGTATTCTGCTGACACAACTTTTGTCTACTATTACTATTGCATTAACCTATTACATTAGATAAGGTTATAAAGCGCTATATCATGAGAGTCGGACATGAGACACCTTTTTGAAGAAATGAACGGCGCGTCAGATTTCTTGATGGTGAATAGCCTTCAGAGAGACGAGTAGCTTGTGCATGTCACCGAGATTCCTTGATATTATAATGTAACGCAAAAGAAAATCGTTTTATATTACAGCGTTGTCTGTTTTATTTGTTTGATACACACCGTGATGGACGTTTTTCTTGGTTGATGTCGACAAGGAGACTACGAAAGTCAACAATCAGTTTCTTGGTTTTGTTTACATTTTGTTTTGTTTTGTTTTTGTTGATTTTTTCGCTTTTCGGAGGCCAAGTTGACTTTGATGTAGATTCGTCTTAGGTCTTAGCTATTGATCCCATCCAACTTCCCCAGAACGGGCCATTGTAGATGGCTGGTAAAGTTGGTTGACGTCTTTTGCCGAGTGTCGCACCATGATACCGAATACGTTATTGTGTGCAAGAAATGCCAGAATACATGGTAACAAATCCAATAAAAAAGTAAACTTTGCTAAAATGAAGAAGGAAGATTTCATTCTCTGCCTCTCGAGCTGCTTCATGTCCATTTTGGACGTCTCCCCTAAATTACAAGCAACATATAAAACATCCAACTATGCGGATGGCCGACTTTAGGCAGTTGCATGAAGAGACAAAAAGAAGAAAAACACACACAAAAAAGAAAAACAAAAATGAATGAATTGCCATGGTTTACTTTGTACTCGTTGATTTAGTTGTGATGATATTGTTTTACAGTTCAGTTAACCACGTTCCGGCCGTTGGCATCGGCAGCGAAACCTACTGCCGGCGCCACTTTCAATACGATCTCTGGTGGCAGTACCCCTACTACTAAACCCAAGAGCCGTACTCTTGATTCGTCAGATACTTCTGACTATGAAAATTTGAGTTCGTGCACGTCAGGACGCTATGCCACCCTGCCGTCTCAATCTCAGTTTGGCGAAAGTGGAATCTCAAAAGGGAACGGCGGGAGTGGACAATATCGTGATCACTACCCAACGACGGCGTCGTCGGCGGGTGTTTTGTTTCGACCGGCAAGTGGAACAGGATCTTTTGTTGGTGACAATGGTAGCGAACAATTTCCATCTGGTGACCCGTCTACTGCTCACACGCTGTCTCTACATCGGCCAATTAAACGTTCGCATTGGTTAAATCATAATGGCCGACAATCGGATGTTCTGGCTCGTGTCTTTCAAGCAAATCAAGACTGGCTTGAATCAAATGATCAACAGGACAATGGTGCCACCACATCCTCATCAGGCAACGTAACCGTTTCTACCATCAAGGATGCTCGTACATCTCATCGCACCAGGTCAGCTCAGCTTCAGCTTCGTCCGTTTTCTTCGTTTCGTTCTTCTTCAGTTCAATTTTATTCTCGGAATATTTTTGTGTTTTTTCAAACATTTTTGATAAATATCAAATGAATGATTCGTGCCCTTTGCAGGCGTACCAATTCTTTGCGATTCTTTGTGTACCTTTTTTTTTTTGAGGTGGATAGCTTTCAAAAGATTAATCGTTGAATTGTAAGGTTCGATGTAAGCACGAAAGGCTTAGCTTTTTTTTTTGTTCCGTCTTTAATGGGTACGTACCCTTAGTATTGCTCATGTTCTCTGGAAGAGTTACTGATGGCGTGACTCGGGTTTGTTGGTTCGAGTTACATTTGGGTTGGTATGAGAAACGACGAATCAGTCCAGCATAGGATGATAAATCATGCCGGACCCTTCATGTTGTAGAATGGTCTAACCAAAGTGGATGATGGTTTCGACGGCAGATTTTTAAAGAAAGCATTTTATTCATTCATTTTTATTTTTATTTCTTAGCCTTGATTATTATTTTTTGGGGTTTTTTTTTTTCACCTAGTCAAGACCAGCATAGACATCGTTATTAGTATTCTACTACTAGTACATTTGAATAGTGTTGAAACCCACAACCAATCCAATTTGCTTTTTATATTCATGACAATTTTAGATGTGTTTTTTTTAAATAGCTGGTCGACTAAAAGTTGCCCCAGTTAAAATTGAGTATTGATCCTATATCCTCCCCCCTATGTACTGTACAGTACCGTTCTTAACCTTTTGTGAAAGTACAAAAGTGAAACAGACACGATGAGCCACGTCGACGTTTCAGACAGTTGTATGTAAAGCCACGTGAAATCTACATTTTTATCCATTTGAAGAACGTTCGCTGTTAGACAAGGGACAAATACCGATTTCAAACGCCCCCAAAAGGGAGGGGAGAAACTATATTCCTTGTCGTTATTATTTGGTGTGTGTGTGTGTGACGCTTAACGCTGTGTATACACAACTTTTTCTCTATTTTTTTATTCCCATTTTTGTTCCGCTGCTCTATTTTCAACATACGCACCTATCTACGACGGTTTTTCTTTGCGCTACATAGTCAACACGCAGGAGATGGTGGGTAAGTGATCAATACTTTGGCGCTTCTCGAGTCTATTCCGTGATCGCATCGCCTTACACGATTTTACTCGATTTTACCATACTTTAGTGAGCCATGTACGGCAACGATAAGAATCAACTAATATCCATGCACTCTTAATCGTGCAATGCTTTCCTTTTTTATAATGGCTGTTCTTTTTTAAACGTATGATTGCGCTTGGTGTCTCTGTCTGAATCCGGGGGAAAAAACACATGGAAACACACCAAATAACTTGAACATCATGTTGAACAACAAATAGAAGAAGCTTACCTCCGCCTGGTGGAGTTTTTCAATTGCCACCCGTGATGGGAACATTACAACGTTTCGATCAAGGATCTGGCGAAATGCGACAGTTAACGGGGCCAGTCTTAGCCCCAAATTCATCTAGCGGTTCTCTTCTGATGAACGCCCCTTTAGGCGGAGTTCCGACCTCATTACTGCTGCCACAACAACACCAACATCAACAGCAGCAACAGCAACAACTGCTTCCTCTTATGTCTTTTGGTCCACCATTCCTAATGCAGCCGACGGCTCCTTCAGCCATGCCGCTGCCGGCCAGTGTAAGCAATAGCCTAGCTCACCTCCAGCAACATCATCAGCATCAACAACAGCAACTTCAATTACAGCAGCAGCAACAACAACGCGAAGGCAACCACAATAATCACAGTGGCCATACGCACGCCATTCAGTTGCAAACATCCTTGGAAATGGCACCCGTTGTTTGCCCTGCCCTCTGCGAGATCCGCACGCAGTTGCAGGAATTGACCCGATCTGTCGAGTCTTGTCAAAATGAGGTCAGCAGAACAAAAACTCTTCCGTCATTTTGTAGCCGATTTTTTATGCCAATTTTTTCATGAATGATGGCAACGAATTGCCTTCGTCCGGTGTTGTTGATGATAGGTGAGCGACATGAAACGTGACATGTCGACCATGCGACACGACGTGGAATCGGTTCATCACGTCAAGGAGGACATTGACGATCTGCGAGACTGCATTGACAAATTGCAAGAACAGAATCGGCGTAGGAAGCTGAGACTGCTCGAACAGGTATCCAGCATATCTCAATGCCTGTGGATGCCAATTCTTTTTCGAATCCATTTTGAGTCATTTTCTTATTGACTATACAATCTGCCAATGAACATGAATATGAAACGATTTTGAATTGTTTTTCCCCTTTTTGCATGATCGCTTTTTGAATATTGCCATATTTTCTAAAAATATTTCGTCTCTGATGATTCACTCAACGTCTATAGCTCCAAGAAAGAGAGTATAGTAGTATTGGAACCTCCATGGTACGATCAATGTTAGGCGATAAGCTCGATCGAAAGAAAGCTATTTTTTTTGGTATTATTTCCTCATTTTTTAACGTTTATTCGCTTTTTAGTACGTCGTCACCGCCTTCATTTTTAGTCTTACGGCCGCTTTCGTTGGAATGCATCCTTTGTCCATCAACAATGCTCGTCTCCATCAATTTGAGTTCGTTTGTGTGTGTGTGTGCCTTTTTTCCTCTGTTCCGTCCCCCCCCCCCATTGACTTTGATCAAACATACCAAGTGAGTTAGAAAAATACTGCATTGGCCCGTGCAATGCACACGCATGAGGACCGAGAAGGGGTCGGGTGAGGGGTGGGGGGACACTTCTTTTGGTTTCAGGTCGAATTCGGTTGGTGACAGTCAGCTGTGCATGCAAGCAAGCTGCTAGTTCCAACTTTTGTTGATGTCTACCTTTTTTTTAAGTTTTTCTCCTTATTTTTTAAAATAACCATAGTTCTTACAATTACGATGGAATTGAACAAGGTGTGTGTGCGCGCGCGCACTTTTCTTGATTGTTTTTTCTTTACCTTATTTTTATCTTTTTCCTGTTTGGCTGTTGATTGGTTGAGTGCATTTTGTGATTCATTTTTGTTGACACGAGATCGCTATTCTTTTATATTTTAAAAAAAGGTTGCCAATAGTGTACATTTCCGCTCAAGTGTGCAATGTCTTTGTTCAAACAATGTCGTCAGTACGTGTAATTTTTAAACCAACTTTCTTGACTCTTGTTATTTTATTGAATGGTTGAGCGCTCTCTTTCGAAATGAAAGTGAGTCGTGATGTGAATCTATTGATTTCAAATCCTATCGTATGTGAAGGAAACGCCTACACAACTACGACAAAAAGCAAAGGGGCTGAAAAATTGAATGACAATCTAACTATTGACAACGATTCAATAGCCCTATGTATTAGTATCTAACGCGCGTTTGTATTCTCATTTCCGTATTTAAAACACGTAGGGCCTGACGGGGTTCCTCATCTACGCCATATTTGCGGCCGTGCTTGGAATGCTTCAGTTCGGGTACAATACTGGAGTCATCAATGCACCACAAGGGGTGATTTTTCGTTTGAAAAACAAACCTAACTCTATATTTTATATTCATGTTATCTATTTATGTTTGAGAATAGGTGATTGAAGAATTTATCAAGTCAGCTTATTTAAGCCGTTATGGAGTCGAAATTGCCGAAGGTTGGGAAAAAATCATCTTTTCTATAGCTGTTTCCATTTTTGCTATCGGTGGTATGATCGGTGGCTTTGGTGGTGGATTTGTCGCCAATAAATTTGGCAGGTAGGTTGAACCAGTGAATGTTTATTTTTTTTATTTTTTGGCTGCAATTTGAATCATCATTAGTCAATAAGCCTGATCCAGATTGCTGTGCGGTTTGTAACATGTGTGATTCAATTTCAAGGAAACGTGGTCTGCTGCTAAATAATGCAACGGGTATTGTCGGAGCCATTCTAATGGCCTCCTCTAAAGCGGCCCAGTCATATGAAATGCTCATCATTGGAAGAATGATCATCGGTTTCAATTGTGGTAACACTCATAACCAAAAAATAAAATAACAATGATGATACATCAAAAGCTAAATGAATATTGTGTGTTTTAATTAGGATTGAATACGTCATTGGTCCCGATGTACATTTCTGAAATCGCTCCACTAAACTTACGTGGCGGTTTGGGGACGGTCAACCAATTAGGAGTCACCGTTGGCATTCTTTTCTCACAGATTTTAGGCATCCAAGAGATCCTTGGCACGGAAAGCGGATGGCCTCTTCTCCTAGGTAAAACTAAAAACGAAAGAGTTTTTTTTTCAAATTTATCAACAAGTTAACAAAATTTTACTGATTCGGTAAAAACTATTTGGATCATGATTGCGAAACTAATTCGAAAACTATTTTGGATTTGTCAGTTTTATGAATGACTGTGAATCTTTACTGTTGTCTTTCTATGCAGGTTTAGCAATATGCCCAGCTGTTTTACAGTTAATCCTGTTTTCCTTCTGTCCTGAATCTCCCCGGTATCTACTCATAACAGCCAATCGCGAAGAAGAAGCCAGAACTGGTAAGTTTTCAGTCTAGCTATGTTTAAACTTGGTGCCAAACTGGTTCATTCATTAAAATTTTTTTCTTTTGGTCTCTAGCTATGAAACGATTGAGAGCGTCTAGCCAAATTGAGGAAGACATGGAAGAAATGAGAGTCGAGGGTATGTTCTAATTATTCTTATAAAACTCGTGTCTTTCTTCTCAGAACTTTCAGTAATTTATTCATTTCGTATGTCTAATGAGGTTTGAAAGTAATTGCTATGTTTCTTTGTTTAACTCTATCCTGCCATTGTTGAAGTTTTGAATTATTTTTTATCAAAATGTAGATTTTCTTAATAATTTGTATGAATTTAACTGGTATGTATCTTCTTCAAAAAATGTAGCGCAACAATCTGAAGCACACATGGGGATGTTGGAGTTGCTCAAATCACGCGCCTTGCTTATGCCACTCGGCATTGGCATTGTCATGCAACTTTCGCAGCAATTGTCGGGTAAATGACTTAAAAAAAAAAAAAATCAAACTAAACAGTTAAATCTCTATTTTTTTCGTGATGAAACACCCATTACATCGCAGGAATCAACGCCGTGTTGTACTATTCCACTGAACTTTTCATCGGAGCAGGTCTTGCTAGTGAATCTGCCAAATATGCCACCATTGGTAAAATATTGAATGATGACGTTTTGAAATTCATTCTATTAAACTACCTTCTTTTGAAATGATGTGTAGGTGTCGGTGCCATCATGGTGGGCATGACTCTTGTGTCCATTCCTCTGATGGATCGCGCTGGCCGTCGCACTCTTCATTTATGGGGACTTGGAGGCATGTTTATTTTCAGCATATTCATCACTATTTCCTTGCTTGTAATGGTAAGTCTAAGAGGTTTACAGTTTTGACCTATATTTCCTTTGTGTGAATGGCATACACAATGGATTTGTGGACTAATAGTCTGGACACAGCTAGGAGACCAATTACATTTTAATATTTATTTTGGTACAGGAACTAATCGAATGGGTTCGCTACGTAGCCGTGGTCGCTACACTTACCTTTGTATTGTTTTTTGCTGTTGGACCCGGCTCCATTCCATGGATGATTACAGCCGAGTTATTCAGTCAAGGACCACGACCAGCCGCGATGTCCATCGCCGTACTCGTCAACTGGCTGGCGAATTTTCTTGTCGGTCTCTTCTTCTTACCTCTCAAGGTAAATTGAAAAAAAAAAAAAAGTTTTTAGCCCTACAAGCGCATTTATTATTTTAAATTTCTACCATTAACAACTTTGAACAGGCGGCGCTGCACAATTACATTTTCTTACCATTCAGCGTACTGCTGGCATTTTTCTGGATTTTCACTTACAAGATCGTTCCTGAGACGAAAAACAAAACTTTTGACGAAATCTCAGCATTATTTCGCCGCAATGATAGGTAAAGAATTTTTCAATCATTTTTTTTTTCCCCATAAAATCTTTTGCCATTTTTCTTACGTCTTCCGTCATTTCTTATTTTGATGTACCGGTATGTATGATGGCATTTTGGCATTTCTGTTGGTTTATGCAAGCTTCTTTGCCAGTTCTTGACGTGTTTTTTTGTGGGATGTGCGTTTTTCATTCACATAAGTTCTTTACTTATACAGTACAATTTACCTAAAATCCAAATATTACTTAGGATACACACTAGTGTTTTTATTCCTTCACCAGATACATTTTTATAATTTCCTTTGAATTGCCTTTTGGTTTCTTTTTCCTAAATTTTTCCTTGTATGTTTGTTTTTTATGCTACTGTTTTTGAATTTTTTTCCCTGTCGCATGATAAGTTTTTAATTGGTGGAGGTGTTTATATTTTGTTTGGATGTTTTTTTTTGTTTGTTCCGTTATATATTTTTTTGCCCATGCAGAGTTCATCCCAACGTTGATTATACTCCACCCTCGGCCCCTGAAGACAAGCAGCAGAGTTCATTGTGAACATTATTATAACTATTTGATCTAATGGTTAAATCATGATCATATCTTATTTAAAAATTCCTCCAATATCAAGCTAAAAAAGAACATGGGCATCTTGGTAGGCTTGTTGATTATTGATCGTGCCAAGTGCGTGTTCATAATATTTTTGCTTCGTAAATGTTGGAGCGTCTTTGTTATTTTCAATATATTCTGTTTTAGCGCACTAGATTCTATTAAGTTTGGCTTAATTCATTTACAATTTTTAATACTAGACTAATAAAGACTACTAAATTGATCCTAATCGTATGAAATGGCGGGTAGCAAGAGTCGACGATCCTTTTATAGATATTAGATAACTAATAAGCTCTGCTTCTTTGTGTTTCTGATTGCTCAAATGCATGATGAACACCAACAGATTAATATCGCTTAACAATTCAAATCTTTAGGTTCAACACTATTTTACGATTTGGACTTGTTAATGTAACAAAACGAAGACTATTATGAAACTAGACTTATTCGTTTTTACTTCGCATCTAACCATTTATGTAACTATTTTAGAGAGGAATTCGCTACACAGAATTGTATTCTGACATCCAGTGGTGTTGGATCTAGTACTCTTGCCGTACCAGCTCCATCCAGCACTCCAGCACACACAGAGAGCACGGCTCTTCTGTCTGATATACGAACCATCAAAATCAACGCTTCGTAGAAGAATTGAAATCCGTTTTGCCATCGTTCTCTACTCATCCTTTCATTATCTCTTTTCTCTCTTACATTTCCTTGGTCTCTTCTTCCCATTTTCCTCATCTCTCTCCTGTTCTTGTTCTGAAATGACCATGTCAAAAGCGTGGCTTCCAAAATCAGTAAAGTAGCCTTTATTTTCGACACACAAAAGAAATATCGGCTCAATTTGGAAGCACGATTTTTTCTTTCGTTTTTACGCTATTAACATACAAAGCAAAAAACAAACGAAAACAAGATTATGAGTAAGAAAAAAAAACAGCAACAAAACAACAAATTGATTCCGGAATTTTTAAGAATGTGTACTATATACAGAATACGTCACACCGACTCAGTTGTCAGCCAAGTTTTTTGGCGATAGGTGAACAGAAAATAGAAAAAAAACAAACAAAATTTGTTCATTTTGTATAATATGCGTGCAAGCATGCATGGATACAAAAAATTGTTGTGTAATATGACCATATTGTGTTGTTACAGTGGTGGTTTCGTTAATTTATTTTCTGTTATTTTATATTCAGCATTTCAGCTGGTGTGTGAAGAAGTAATGTCTATTCGGTATTCGACTATTCGACATGACAGTTCCTGATTGCATCCTTATTTTATGGAACAAACATACATAAAACACTGTTTCGTTTCTTGATGCATACATTACGCGTATGCATGCAGTACATACGCTTTGACATTCCTTTTGATGCTTGTAAAGACTTTTTAATGTAAGCAACATGAAAATAGTAACAGCTCATAAAATGATGACGTACCGTATGTTGGAAAACATTTAGAAAAGGAACACGAACACGCAGTTTACATTACTCATGTTAGCCACAAAACGGCTAAGACAAATAAAGTAAAAACTATAATACAAAAATGATGACCTTGAGTAAATATTTACACATTTGATTGTGGTTTTTTTAAAATTCACCTTCATCCGAAGCCATTTGGTATGTGGTGGGACAGAATTCTTGGGCCAGCATGCCGTACAAAGATTTTCTCGGAACATAACGGCCATTTCCAGCGTCGTAGATGTGAGAAAGATAACTATAACGTAAGTCTTCAAAATCCGATGCGTCGGCCTCAGGATGATAAAAAGCATTTTGGCGTCGATTGTTGATGGCGTAAAAAGATCTTGGCGGTTGAAGAATCATGGAACTGTTTCGGCACATGTACCATTCTTCTGCCGGAAGTTCGTTACGATCACAAAAATATTTAATGGAGTCAGTTAACGTAGCCGGACCAAGGCTTATGTATTCTTCCGGCTTGAAAGCGAACACCATATATTTCATCAGGAATTGAAGAAACGGGTGACCAGCCTCGAATGTCATGACACCATTCTCAACCCCTTATTTGAAAAAAACAAACAAACAATACATTTCAATTAAAAACATTATCATTTAAATCATTTAAAGTAATATTACAGTTGGGTAAAAAGTCGACAAGTCCCACAGTGTTTTGAAGACAGTAAAGCGGCCGAAAGACAAGGCAATCCAAATCAAGGTAGATGCCTCCAAATTTCCACAGCATAGCAACTCGTACGGCATCACTTCGATGAGTTAGTGGATGAATCGACTGACTTAATAAAGATTTTTCATACAGACGCCATAAAGTTGTATTTCGTAGATGTTGTAGCAAGTCTTCCCGGATAAGCTTGACATTATTCCATTCCTTGAAAAGTCTATTCGTTATAGCGCAACTTCTTCTTTGTCCAGCTAGTTCGTCTTTCATTTCTTTTTGTTTTTGAGATCCACTGTTTTCCATGTGGACAGAAATGATGGCGTAAGGGTTGGATCGCGCGGCTGATTCAACACTACATGCTTGCCGAGCGGTTAAGCAAGAAAAACCAGAGGTTTCCAAAAAGAAAATGTTTTGAGCTTTGTGAGTTTTTCGTACGCGCGAGTGACGCGACGCAGAATCAGATTTAGTGGGACATAAATTATCTGTTCCAGGAACCAAACTGCTTATGCCTATGTTAAAGAATATGAAGTTAAATTCATCTTTGGCCTGATTAAGTTTATATTTTTGTATCAATTATAATTAAGTTGGTTATTGACCTATGTAAATCAAGTACACTGACATTGCATTAACATTTAAATAATTAATTGCAATAAACTTTACTGCAGACATTCTGAACTATTCAAGGTACTACAAACTGGGCTAAAACAGAAGATGCAACATGACAAAGATTTCAGAAAAATTATTAAAAATTTAATTTACCCGTTGTAGTCCGATTGACCGAGTTGAAGAAATAAATGAAACAGACGTACACGACAAACACGAAACCAACTACTTTTCTAACCCTTTTACGTGTGGAACGGGAAAACATTTCCATTTTTTTGTTTTGTTCAACACGAAACTGTCGCAACACTTGCCAAAGTGTAAAAGTTACATTCACAGGCCTGTAGAAATTCTTATTTGTCGAAGGCTATGCAATTTTCGAACATTGTTTAACCATACGAAAAATATTGTTGGAATATAGAAGATTTCTTTTACCATATTCAACTTGTATCACCAACAGAAAGCTGGAAAAAAAACTGACTAGAACACTTACACTTCACGAGTAATTGAGATTGAATAACGGGATTTTCGTGGTATTAGCCTTGAATTTGCAGTGGCACTACAATTTGAATTCCGTTTTTTTGTGACTTGTAAAGGTTGTGAACTTGTGATTTTTTAAATTGTGAGTACTTTTAGTTTTTAAACTTCACTTGAGATGGCAATTTTGGTAATCAAACATGAAACATATCCAATTTGATAAACAAAAAGGCAATTACTATTAATTAAAAAAGAATAGTTCTTTTCATGGTGGTTCCGGTGGTTCTTTTCATTAAAATTTGCAAATAAGCATCGTCTGCTCTGCTGAATATGTTTACTTTGTTTAGGTTCGAGACTTCGAGTGTTCGACCGTCCGACGTCCGAGATTTTGTGAAATTCTGACTCAATCATCCAACTCGATATACTTTAAGTGATAGCTGAGAACTATAAGCAGGGAAACAAAGTATTTCATAATGGGTTACAAGTTAATAACGTTTGATTTTACGGGGACACTGATGCGGTTTCGAAAACCACCCACGATCCAGTATGAAAAAGTGGCTAGTCTGTACGGAATCGAAATCAAGAATAAAAAAGATTTTCACGACAATTTTAAAACAGCATTTAAAGCCGCGAACAAAGAACATCCTAATTTTGGTGCCAACACCAATCTACATTGGTATGCTTGTATTCAACATGAATACTAAAGTACTATTTTTTTAATGTCAAAAGAAGTAATTTCTACTTCTTTCTTCTCTTTCTGTTGGTATTTTATGACATATAAAGGACTCAATGGTGGTTAAATGTTGTGAAGCATACATTCATCAATGCTGGTGTTGATGATAACCCAAATTTAGATGCTACTTCATGGCACCTTATTAAATTATATGGTACTGCTGCAGAATGGGAAGTTGTGCCAGGTACTATGTGTGTATAATTGAATATTAGTGTTTTATATGAAACCTGACTGACTGAAGAAAACACCAAATAAAAGGTGTGGAAAAGGTGCTACAATCTTTGAAACAAGGAGGTAAAAGGATTGGCATCATTTCCAACATGGACCCACGATTGGAAAATATTTTACAGGAAGCTGGATTGCGGCACTATTTTGAATTTGTTATAGCATCATATGAAGCCAGATGTTTTAAACCTCAAGTTGATATTTTCAAACTTGCACTGGAAAAATATAGTAAAGAATGCACCAAACCAGTAGAGTGTTGTCATATTGGTGACAGCTATAATGAAGACTATTTAGGTAAATTAATTTTTTCAATTATCAATTAATTTTACCAATTTCCAGTTATACAGGAGCAATACAATCTGGATGGAATGCTATTCTAGTAAACAGGTCTTCTAACTCTCTTAATTCAAGTAATTGGTGTGCTAACTTTGAAGAATTTGATGACTGCTTGCTTAGAAATCTTTTAAAATAGAATTAAAATATATTTTGTACAAAAATCCTAGTACGGATATTAATCTGAAATAAATATTATCGATTATTTACAATGCAATCACGCGTTCCCGTCACTACTGTTTTGTTCAAATTTCACTTTCAGTTTGACTTCTTTAGGTATTAATAAAAAGAAAATGATTTTCTTCCCTCAAAGTTGAAATATCAAGTTGAACAAAAAAACTAACAGTAGGTTGAATATAGCATAACTGTAATAAGTAATTTTAAATACACAAAAATTTTTATTGTTGGAAAGTCTTAAGCGTAAAGCAATTTGTTTGCAAGGAAATAATATTGATATATCCATCAGTTTATTCCAAGAAAATTAATGCGGGAATTCGCGATAGGACTTAATTAAAACACCTTTCGGGTAGAATAATGTTAATCCATTACAAACTAAATGGATTAAATGCACAACTAAACCAGCTTGCAATGGACATATATGGAAAGAAGAAAAGAGAATATTAACTGTGGTCCTAGTTGAATTTCAAACCCCGCATTGCCGATTCCAAATTCTGCAATGTTTAAGAGTATGCTAATGTAATTACATTAAGTAATGTAAATCTTTCATATACTGACATTAAAGTCCCAGATGGCTAGAAGTCCATCCACACCAGACGTAGAAAATTTGGTGGCACCAGCCTTGGTTCCGGTATGTAGGCACACACTAGTAATGGCGTTCTGATGAAGTGTGCCCAACGATGTATCGTTGGTCTCGCGGGCTTGGCGATCCAAACTTTGAAACTTTTTCATCGCACTCACACCAGAGGTTTCTTTTTTTAGAGATGCATCTAGTTTTCCAGCAAATTGTACCTGGCCCGTTTCTTCTACTTCAAAAAGCATAGGACAGCAACCATGCCCCTATTGCAAAAGTCTATCGTATATTTTCAAGAAATTTAATTGTCTGACCAAAAGCGCACAATACCGCAGCAATCAGTCGATTTTCTGACACCCACAGGCAGGATAAAAAAGGTAAGAAATCTGTTCGAATCACAGTAACAGACATTCCCTTCGATGCGTCAGCTACAGAAATAGAAGAATCATGACCAACCCATGCGACCCGATCACCGGTAGAGCTGAAATTTACACTGTGTACCCAGCCTCCTGAAAATTTGAAGTATGAAGAATCCGTTTTTTATAACACTTTGTAAAAGATTGTAAAAGAAATGCAGACATACCGGCCCCATTGATTGAATTGGAAAATTCAGCCATCATAAGTCCCAGTGGCATTTTGGAGCCCCAGGGTGTTGATGATGGACGTTCTTCAATCTCTTTAATGTAAGCAGAGAAAACCCTAACTTTGAAATCTGTGGATCCAGCCACTAGTAGAACATCATTAGGATGCCAATCAAGACAAGTCTGAGGATAAAGATAACTTTTCTCAACTACCTTACAAACTTGAATAATTGTAATGATAATCATACCACAGTGGACCTGATTGGTTTTTTAATATGTTTGGATACCCACCAATCATTTTCTTTTTCAAAATAACAAACTGAGATCAGTCTAGCACCAGATCCCACAGCAAACTTGTTTTCTAGGTGGTTGAAAATATTGTTGCAAAAAATTTATTTATAAAGCACAATCACAATTGTTTTCTTAGATTACCCAGAGGTGACCAACGGACACACGTTGCAGCACGATTTATTCTCAGTAAAACCAGTGTAGGCCTCCATTTTTTCTCTTCAGATTGAGTCCAAACATATGCATTACGATCAGCAGAGCATGTTACAATACTGCGTTGAAGATTGTCATCAGTTAAACATTAACAAGAAATCATTAGAATTTCACAAACCGGTTGGTATTTGGAGCCCAATCTATACCAGTGACCTTTAAATCATGTTCTTTCAAAATTTCTTCAAGTTTCCACTCTCCTCTCTGGAAATGATAGATGTGAACTTCAGGACTGTTAGGAGATATGGCCAATTCTAAGATAATAAAATAATGTTATTGGTGGAAATTACTCAAATTTATGAATGCACACTTATTACTTGTACGGTCTTTGTTCCAAGCATGAGCAGTTATTGGTTCAATTCCAAAACTTAGGGATTCTGGCATTTTAAATTCAATAAGAAACAATCCGCGGACTCTGGTCAGTCAACACGGATCACTATATAATTGTTGAAGTGGTGAAACTGTCAAACGGAAGACTGATTCTGTTGTGCACACTACAGAGTACAGACTGCACACACCCTGTTTGACTGTTTCAGTCATGGTATAGGAAGATGGTAGGCGTAGATGAGAGAGCGAAAACGGGACGAAAATTGGAATGGGTCGCTACTGGCAACTCTGGCAGGTGTGTAGCGGTTGGGCCTACTTTAACATGGGGTCTTATGGGACTACCCCTTTTGAAGCTTTAAATTAAGGTGTAAAAAAATTTTTTTTGATTTTTAAAAATTTGAATCGTGTGTAGAATTAATTATTTTATAAAGTTCATTATCTTAATTTTTTATTAAAAATGCTTGTATAACATAAAACAAATCAAAACGGTCCACGGATTTCTGAAATTCCGCTTCTGCTAGACTGTTCCACGTTCTATAACGTTCTATAATGTGGAACAGTCTAGCAGAAGCGGAATTTCTAAAATTTTCCGACAGTTTAAATTTTTTTAAAATTATACAGGCATTTTTAATTGAAAATGAAGTTAATGAACTTTGTAAATTAATTAATTCTACGCATGAATCCGATTTTTTCTAATGAAAAAAAAAATAATTACACCTTAATATAAAGCTTCGAAAGGGGTAGTCCCATAAGACCCCATGTTAAAATAGGCCCAACCGCTACACACCCTGCCAGAGTTGCCGATTGTTACACATTCCAGTTTTCGTCCCGTTTTCGCAGTCGACGGCTCTGGGAAGTGCGCCTACCATCTTCCTATACCATGGTTTCAGTTTTATCTTATCAGCCATTTAGTTTTAGCATGAAGTGGAATGGAAGGAGGCGCTAGTCGGAAAAATTTAAAAATTTTTGAGGCGTCGTGCGTCGATAAGGAAATCTACCTCTGGAAAAAAATGATAGAAAATGCACTAAAAAATATATTAAATAATTTAAATAAATCATAATTGATGAATATGATGTTGAATATTTTAAATAAACTAGAATAAGTAACAATTTCGATGAAAGCAGACTACTCTAACCTGCTCTAAATTTCTAATAGACCAATGGGGTATTAGCGATGCGACTCATGCCGTCTGCGAGTAATGCGACCAACGCCGTATGATGACGTCTGTAGAATGAAGGTTGCTTGAAAATTTAAACATTAAAAAAAAAGTAACATTTGTTATTGCTTATAATCGGTAGTTGCTCCTAATTTTCGCAAGTTTTGTGAGCACTTAATCAAAAAGAGCAAAATGCAAATGTACCAGTTCTTTTGGTGTGGTGTTGAAATTGACGATTTTATATTTAAAGGTGTTAACATCTCAGGATGGAAAGGTTGTATATTTGTTATACATTCAACATGAGTTTAGATTTGTATGAAGCTACTGTAACACCAATTTCCCTTTTATTAGATATGCTAATTACATGTTCAGGAACAGCTTTATTGGCCTTTCTGTTTTTCACAGTAACATTTTGTAAAGAAATGCTCCATTCCAGTATCAGTGCTCAACACCAAGGTCAAGCATTTGTGAGAGATGCACAAATATTGCAAGTATTAATGCAATGCTTCAAATTTAAACCAGAAGTAATCATTACAATTTTAGTTAAATCTGTATTATAGGTTTGGACATCATCATGGAAAATGCACATCTTTCAAACCATTTCAACCTTGATCCAGATTACTTCAGGCTACTTTCTTATGTTAATTGTGATGAGTTTTAATGTCTACTTAATGTTGGCAGTTGTGATAGGAAGTACATCTGGTTATTTTGCTTTACACCCACTGCTTCTGAAGAAACAAAATATCTTGAACCCACCACACATACTTATGAAGTGTCAAGCAGAAGAATGTGGTTCTTTATTAATAGAAGGAGAGCAAGCTGAAACACTCAGAGGTAGAAATTCCAGAGACAACAGTGATGCAAGTAAACAATTAATTGTTTCAGCCAGTAAGTATTAAGCCAACATTTATTCATGTGACAGTAATACAATTTATATATTCAATGCTTTTCTTGCATATCATGATTAAACATTTCTTTGAGATTAATGTATTACATTCTAATCTGAAAATTTCCTGCTTTGGTAAGGTATTTTACTCCTTTGAACGGTTTATAGTTTTCTCCGAACATATCCAAACGATGAACTTTAAGACCAGAAATGGCTATCTGAGTTAAAGTAAATTGCACCTGCATAACAGATAAAAAATTAAATTCTAGCTGTTACAAACTTTGAGAAAGTTGACTAATTTTACACACATCAAAATATAAATTTAAACTTGAAACTTGAATGAATAATAAATGAAGCTCTTTTTTGCAGTCTCCAATTGAATTTCAGGCAAAAAAATTGCATTATGTTTAAACAATTCTTCTAGCATGGAACCCCGAACCATGCCCGAACTGATCGGTAACAAAGAATACGCATATAGATGGTTAGATATACCAGAACTCAGACTAAGAATTCTTGTTCTATGAACATACGTTACGGCACCAAGAAAAAACTTTAGGCTGGAATGGATCTCATTCCTAACTATTCCGGAACCTAAAAAATTTCTTATTTAACCAAACTTAACTTAAACTAAACTGTACTAACCTAAAGTCATGGTAAAGGCTAAAGTTACATAATTTAATTGGGGTCGGAATGTCTGGATACCTGTTATGTACCATTCAGATGCTTTAAAGCAATAAGAAATAAGCTAAAAAAAATATAAATGTTTTCTGGCGAAGCTGATACGTAAAACATCACGTAACCTTTTAGGACAGGTATAGAATGATACAATAATGATGAAATAATAAACTTACATTAACCGAGGGCGTAGATTGTAATATCAATGCACCACTTTGAATGTGAATTTGTCCTCTCATGTTCGGCAACTTTGTCGGATCAATTTTCCCCACATCCCATAACAAAATTTTCGTAACGGGGTCGAAAGTTGCACGACCTTGATTAACTGTAACTGTGCAGTTCAGAATAAATTTAGGCATTGGAATGCTCAATTGTAAATTTTCCACCTATATATAGCAATAATAGGCAAGATTTATACAAACACATTACAAAAATAATTATTTACGTACCACTCGTCCCATAGTCTGGCGTGGTCCAACAGTGATTTCAATTTTCCCTGTTTGTGATTGGCTATTCTCTTTCGGAAGGAAAAAATTATGCCGGATGTAAATAGGAATGGCAACTGCACTTTGGCAGCCGACGTGGTAGGTCATTAAACAGAAACTTCCATCCGGTGGGACAAAAGACAAGATTCGCTCGTTTTCCCATCGTTTTAGACGCACACATGGATGAAAACTGACATCATCCATTAGGCGAGGGTTTATAAAACTTAGGGTTAAATCAGGAGTTCCACTAAATAATTTAAAGTTCCGAGATTTATTGACATTATTTTGAAACAAAATTATTGCATTACCTCAGGCGAACACAACATTCTATCTTGCCTAAATAAAATAAAATGAGAGTGTACTTAGTGGAAAGGCGCATTAGGCCTATTTAGTATTTTTAATTCTTATTGAAGTAAATACCTGCTATTTCGGCAAATACGGTTGAACCTACGTGTTTAAAGGATTCATTGAGAAATTAATTTGTCTTTATTAGCTCATCTTCACTTCAACAATTTTGCTTGCCTGTTTTATCAATAATAGCATCAACCTCTTCTATAATGTCAAAGTAAGCCTCATTATTTGTATATTTAACATCCGCTTTTCTCCACGGGACATTCGACAGCTGTCCAGAAGGGAGGACTGAACTCACACTTGTAAATAAAAAAAAAGGTTATAGAATTCCAATACACAAATTGAACAAGTAATATTTTACTTGGACTTTCCAGTAACAGTGTTAATCAAATTCCCAATGATATTAGGAGGTCTAATAAGTTCTTGTAAAATGTTAGGCTCTGTGGCTAATGGATACCCATTATCAAGAACTTCATCCAATAACTGAGAAAATAAAATGAGAAAATATCATTATGAATTATTTACTATTCAAGTGTGTAGACTTATCTTAATGGAAGTAAAAACTATTGATTGTAAATAAATACCTCATATACAACCACATAATGTTCTTTGATGTTGGATTCATTACATTCAGAAAAGTATTTCTCAAGAATGTCAACAACAGTATGTAGAAATTCAATCACAAATAGAGGTGGAACTTCATGAATGAGAAATAGTGAAAATAGACTTCAGTAATATTGGAAGATTTATGAATTATATTAGCTAGAAATTATACCTTCAGACATACAAACTGCTACAAAATATAGACTATTACGGTATATGCTAATAAGATAGTGATGTGGTGTTGCTATTACACAAGGTACATCTTCATGACCTTTGTTATCCTTTACCACCTAGATTTTTTTAAGACGGCAAAAAGAATCTTGATGCTAATTCGAGATTTGAAATAATCACTATAGATACGAACTTGTCTTTGAGCTTCAAAAAAGTAATCCATGACTGTTCGCGGGATTATGCTCCTCCAATGTTTTTCCATAAAAACATCGCCAGAATGATTGATGACAAAAAGTGAGTGAATCATTTTTTGATAGATCAATAGATCGATGACCAAGACTTATGAGTTATGAAATTATAAGATTTCACAACAGTCATATATACAAACATAAAATTTGACAGATGGAAAATATGAAACACTTCAGAACACAGAGAAAGATTAGAGAGACTAAGATCGGCTGCCCTATACCTCCCGAGACGACTCTTCAAAATCATGCTCGTGACCGCCGCTAGTTGGAGCTACCTCTGCTAGATCCAAGAAAAGAATTTTGAGAATTTTCCATCTCGCATTTCTCGCTTGTTCCAGAGCCATGAAATTGATGGTTGCAGGGCTTTTATGGCGGAATTTTCTCTCAGAGATGCCATCGTTTTTGGTACTGCAATAAGCCCCCCCCCCTCCAGCAAACTCTATTCTGCCTCCTTGAAATCAGACACGAGTCGGAGGACCATCTGGCGACAGTTTCCTGCAACTTACAGACGTAGCTGCTCGTACGAA
Source organism: Daphnia galeata (assembly GCA_030770115.1). NCBI lineage: Eukaryota > Metazoa > Arthropoda > Branchiopoda > Diplostraca > Daphniidae > Daphnia > Daphnia galeata. Next base: position 6,982,962 of record CM061119.1, read on the forward strand.
AAAAAAGACTCTTCTAATTGTTAGCATTAAACGGTATCAGACTATCAGTTAATGGAGTAGTGGTAGTGGTTGCGACCGGCTGTTAACCTGAGGTTCCGTGGTTCGATTCCCAGACGTCGTCGCCTTACGGAAAACTTTAACGTTGAGTACGGAAACCATAGCTCTATGCCTCTGCTTGAACTGATTTTATACTTCACACACCCAGGATTTGTGTCAAAAGAATTGCATCTGAATCTTTAATTTTTACCTCCTCATTATGAGAAAAAATTCTTTATATCCGCTTATGAGTTTCAGATGTATTGTAGGCAGCGTACGTACGCCGCAAGGTACCCGAAGGGATTGGAATTTAAATTAACTTTAATTTTACCAATAAATATAAAGTTACGACAAATATGCAGGCATCCGCCGTGCGACTTTGGTGCTGCGGGGCTGGAGCCCCGCCGCCACACGGGGACGGGTCTTTATCTAAAGCTCATATTCTCTAAATATCCATTCAGATATTGAAATCCTGAATCAATATTGAATTAGATATTAGAATCCTGATTTAATATTGAATGCGATATTGAAATACGCCTCGTGGCGGGGCAATCCGCAAACTGTTGAATTATATAAGCCCCGTCACCCTATGTCGTATATAGAAATTAGGTTTGGTGGAATTGTGCCCATAACTAGGCCTAGTTATCAGCCTAGAGATAAAACTATAGGCAGTAACTTTATAAATGATTCGATTTCTCGTTAATCCTATCCTATTTCAAGTAACGTTTACTTTTAATATTATTTATCCCTGCCATCTGTGTTATCGTCTGTTTATCCCTGCCATCTGTGTTATCGTCTGCTATAATGGCTACTGAAATTCTGTCAAAAAGTAGCAATTTCTCCGTCTGATCAAACGCCTGAATAGATTTCAGCCAAATTTTCAGAAAAGATGTATAATATCGTCAGCTACGTAGTAGAGTTATTGAAATGTAATAAAAATGTTGATTACAATCAATAATTGCAAAAAGCTAGTGCATCTATCTATGTAGTGTTACGATAACTGCAAAAAGCCATCTGTGTAGTGTTACGAGAACTGAGGGTGCCCATGTAAACCATACGGCAAACGAAACTTTGACCAGCAACCCTTCGGGTAATTGTCTATTCTATTGTTCAATCACGAATTCACGATATAATAGGAAAGGTACACTCTCGCGCTATCCAGTCTCTTGGAAGGAACGGAGGGTGTTCAGTACAGGGCCCCAAGATTCCCCGCCAGGTTCGCTAGTATAGGAGGCCCATCGCCTCTCGGGGGTATAGTAAAAATTGGGGTTTTTCGTTCATAAAATAAAAAATAACCAACCAATAATTCGTCCAGAAATTGATTTGATTAAAGTTAGTTTAATTCCCTATCCTTCAATACCTAATTCATCTAGTTTAGGCAATTTTTTCATTGTTAAATTTATGATTGAAAATCGCAACTCATTAAACACCGGTTTTTCTATGGTTTTTTAAACCGGAGCATAGGGGAAAGCTGGTGTTGCATACTGGTTCTACACCGCTTATTTGCGTGTAGAACAACGTTTTAAACCAGTATTTTTAACCACTTTAAAACACAAGCTTTGAACTCATTTCCGGACTCCTAATTCCCTTTCAAGGTCTTGTTCAGACTCTCACTTTAAAGGGAAGAGGAAATTTTTGATTTTAACGTAAAAGTAGTTGTTCTTTCATAGTTAATCACTTACTCTACATCTTTCATTTACTCCGACCCGGGGATGGAACCCGGAGTGCCACTGCTCTGAATTAGTAGCTTTTAGAGCTAACAATTGAATTATTTAGATATGTTTTGGGGGATGAAGTAAAGAGTAAAGAGTATTTCAAGTATGATATTTAGGAATTAGGTCTGGGAGGTTTCGACCACTGTCGGCAAAGTGGGTGGTGTTTTGAAAGAAATTAATTCTAAATATCCAATGGCCATTTCACTTTATTCCCTAGTCGTTAAAGATTCACTTCAATATTATACTTCATATAATAAATTAAGAGACAGCACTTATGAAAGTGAAAGGAATTTGTTCCGGCGAGAAAACTTTTAGCTTGTTATTTGCCACTTGGCAACGTCTTAATTTAAGTCAAATTCTCTTTCTTATATTTCCCACACTCTTTTCCCCATTGTCTCGTCTGCTATTTAATGGACGTCTAAAAACCACGCGAGTGACACTTCTCGTTTCTTTCTCTCTTTGAACATAATTCTAATTTGTGCGTGTTCTTATTCTGTCAATCAGTTTTATATTAATTCGGCCTGTCTATTGGTCTATTTCTATTCTGGCCAGTGAGTGTTTGGTTATCCAACTCATCTGGTTTTGCTCTTTGTCTCTTGATCTGTGGTTCATGGCCTGGGTGGCATCCTAATACTTTAGTCGTGCCATCCCATCCCTTCATTGCTATTCACACCACACGTCGAGCTGTTGCGGATGCAGAGGTTGGGGAAGAAGCTGTCAATGTGGTGAAGAAGAAAATGTACGTTGACGACTATCTGGGGTCCGCAAGAAACGTCAAAGAAGGATTGAAAGAAGCGTCGGTCGTCCGAAAAGCACTGGCTGACGCGGATTTACATTTCAAGGTTCGATCTCGAATTCCGAAAAATTTGTTCGAGTGATGCAAAGGCGAAAAGAATCCAATCTCTCCTGACGTTCTCTTAATCGACGATGGCAACAAGAAGGTGCTGGGCGTTGTGTGGAATACCCGAGACGACACACTTGGTTTTCGAGTCGACAACATGAAGGAGGAGGAGTATACGCGTATCAGCCTCACCAGCAAAGTCGCCAATGTTTTTGATCCGCTGGGATTAGCTGCGCAACTCATCGTTAAGGCCAAGGTCTGTCTTCGACAGTTAGGAGTCAAAGGATTGAGATGGTCTGATCCAGCAGATGAAACGGATCGCGTTTGGTGGATATCCTGGTTCGCAATCATGCGTGAACTGATTCACGTTTCCATTGAACGTTGTCTTTTTCCGGAAGAGGCTGAAATCATCCATTCCCAGCTGCATGTTTTTTGGAGACGCTTTGGAGGAGGCGTATGCAGCTGTTGTGTATATTCGCAACACCTATAATTCCGGTCAAGTTATTATCCGACTTGTTAAAGCTAGTAGCAAACTAGTGCCTAAGAAGACTTTATCTGTACCGAAATTGGAGCTGAATGCTGCTCTACTTTCTTCTCGCCTTGCAGCCGCCATCCAGAGCTGTATAACTCATCCGATTCATCAGAGATTCTTCTGGACGGACAGCAGCACTGTGCGTAATTGGATACGTGCAACGGCGTCATTCTATCAGATCTTCGTATCCAACCGGATCGGAGAAATCCAAACTCTAACTGAAACAGAAGAATTGCGGTTTGTTCCCGGAAGATTTAATCCTGCTGATGCTGCTACTCGTTCTGCTATTGGAGAAGAAAGTTGGCCCAATTTCTGGCAAGACGGTCCTGAATTTCTCCTCAAACCCGAATCTGATTGGCCGACTGATCTACCTTGGTTGGCTGCTACAGCGGAACTGAAGAACACAAAACAATATCACATTCAAGCTGCCGCTGATCCGTTTGACTGGTCGGAGTTCCGTTTGGACCAAACTAAAATCTCCTCTTTTCTTAAATTAGATGGCAGCGCTCTGAAATTTGGAAAACAGTGTCAAATGGAAGCCTTTGCTGACGACATTTATCGGCTCAAATCGGGAAAGGTTTTACGCTCCTCTTCTCATCTATTAGCTCTGAGTCCAACTATGGGAGAAGATGGATTATTACTCCTAGGAGGCCGAATTGGACGAGCGAAGCTGCCTCTTGACGCTCGTCATCCACCTCTGCTGCCAAACAAACATTTGTTGACTGAGGGAGTCGTCAGAGTTCTACACGACCAGATGCATCAGGTTCCGTGTGTCCCTTTTCCAGAAATTGATGCCTTTGCCGATTTATGGTGAGATCTCTTAAGTAAGATGTTTTATTATATTTATTTTCAAAGACGAGAGAGAGAGAGAGAATGCCGAATTCAAGCGATTTCGTTTGTTATAAATTGCCGCAATGGTTTCTCTGTTCCACCGTCATCTCCGTCGCCGGCCATTGGAATTGAATCGACGCCTGGGCGACAACTGGCAACGACGGTGACATTTCTCGTTTCAAACAGTGAACAAATCTTCGAATTTCCCTATTGCGCCAAATCAGCAAAAGGTTTTGTCTGTGTTTCTATCTGTGTGGATAAGGGGAGGGAGTAGAAAAGAGGAGAAGGAGAGAGAGAGTTGACGCGTCTTCAAAGTTGGCTGAATTCTATTTCGGATCGCTACCCGTCCAACCCGCCCGTTTAGAGTTTTTGCCATGTGATTTACGGCGATTTTTCAGATAAAAGGAAAGGAATCAGGAGGGGGATAAAAGGGTAAAAGCGAACAGTCAGGTGACGCACACACTATTTGCATGGGGCCGTTCACATATGACGTCACGAGCCGAGGGGGGGGGGGTGCACCTTGTATGACGAATTGTGACGAGGGGGGGGGGTATTCAAAGTGGGACGTCACAAGGCACTACACAATCGCCACCAAATGGAATATATTGGCAACTTCCTAAATTTTTTTTTTATTTTTCTGGATCGTTACATCTAAGTGATTCTCAGCACCACATTTGCTTGACCAATTAAGAAAATATAAATGAAAAAAACGAACTATATCAGTCTTTTTAAAGGCTATGTTAGCGCTTTCGAGAGAACTAAGAGTAGAAAGTCTTGTCAAGAAGACGTCATAAAAAAATGGAACGAAATAAAAACGATGCAGATTTGCCCGGCAAAATTGCCATTTTGCTGAAAGAATATCGATCAACTACAATGAGAGCTGAAGGTGGCCTGATGCAAACTTGGGCTAAGGCATTAATTCCTAAAAAGTCCGATAAAGAAACAAATTCGTCGCCAGCAACATTAGAATTCGCTCCCAATTCATCACAATTTGATGAACCCGACCACGATGTTGAAACTGTTTCTGAAGGCATAAACACAGTAAAGCCTTTTGATTCACCGGCTTAATTAAAGTGTAATAGATATGCCCCTCATGTTCAGCTACAGCTGAAAAAAGAGATTGATTGTTTAAATTCAGATATTTGCATTCTACAAGATCGGGACAAGAAAGGGTTTTCTGTCTGATATTCAAGAGAAAGAATTAAAGTCAAAAAGTAAAAAAAACTGAATTGGAGAAAACACTTAAGAGGAAGAGAGGCGACGTAGAGAGATCTCAGAAAGCGAGAATCGCCAAGAAAAAACGTCAAGAAGTAGCCATAGAAAAAAACTCTATCCTTCGAGATGAACTGCGAGTTAGAAGGGGGGGCCAAGAGTAGAAGAAAATCAGCCTTTGCTTCTAAAAACTATTATCGCATTGGCCATGCACGGCTCAGCTTCTCATGAAAAAAGACAGAGTGACGTGTATCAAACGATCAAAACTTTGGACGAACTTACTGAGCAATTGAATAAAGATGGATTCAAGATAAGCAGAAGCGGTGTTTATCTTAGACTTTTGCCAAGAAGAAGTGCATCTATTGAAGGCCAGCGTCATGTTGTAACAATCCCGGTGAAACTAATTAGGGCCCAAAACGACCATCACGCTCAACATATTTATTGTCCATTCTGTACAGCCACCATCAGATATCTAGAAGAATTGGCCTCATTTCTCGGACCTCAAGAAGTCTGCTTCATAAGTCAAGTCGACAAATGTCGTGTCCCGATTGGTTTAACTGCGGCAAACAAACAGGACTCTCTACTAATGCATGTTGAATGCCGTGTTATAGTCTACCAGATCACGATTGGGTTGTCGCCGAGAAACATAAGTTGATTCCCTCAGTTTACGCTAGGATCAAAATTCAAAACCAAAAAAAATCAAAACGGTTAGTGAAATATAAATTAAAAATTTTTAGGGAATAAAATATACATGTTTTAAACTGCTAATAATTAGGATTCGGAAATCGAGAATGCGTGAGTTATTCCGGCCCAACATACATTGCCATTCGGTCGGGAAAGCATTCATCATCTACAGCATTATCAATTCATCAAGTCACGCAATTGACTTTGAAAAACTTTTGGATCTTAAAGAGTTTGCTGAAATCACCAGGTGTGGTCTCGATCAGCTAACGAAACCAATCGTGATTTTTACTGCCGACGGAGGACCCGACGAAAACCCCAGATATCAAAAATTTATCCAGATTGCAATACATCATTTTGTCAATCATTACCTTGATGGTCTTTTTGTGGCTGCAAATGCCCCCGGAAGAAGCGCTTTCAACCGTTTCGAGCGGAAGATGGCTCCGTTGAGCAAGGAGCTGAGTGGTCTCATCTTTCCCCATGACCATTTTGGAACCCACCTGGATAACAGCGGTCGAACCATTGATGATGAACTGGAGGAAAAATTTTTGGAACACGCCGGTAAAGTGCTCGCCGAAATTTGGTCTAATTTAGTAGTTGACAAATTTCCCTGTGTTGCCGAGTACGTGGACCCATCCAACTCGGAAATTCTTCTTTCAAATATAGTAAATCAAGATCAGAATTGGTTCGACGTTCAAGTAAGAACGAGCCAATACTTCACACAAATCGTAAAGTGTCAAGACGAAAGCTGCTGTTCCAAACCTAGGAGCTCCTACTTTTCAATAGTCCCTGGAAGATTTCTCCCACCACCACTTCCCATTTCCCAAACTAGTGAAGGTTTAAAGATTCCAGAAAGATCAAAAACTGAATCTTATTTTTTTCCATCGTTATTTGTCTCACAGAGTCTCAAATTGGACGATCTTATTCCCTGTTCGGCAAAATAAAGTGATTCTATATGACCTCTATTGCCCTTCTATTCAGTCTTCTTTAAATGATCGAGTTTGCAAGACATGTCATCTGTACTTTGCCTCACTCGTAATGCTCCACAGTCATGTAGCGCAGCATAAAAAAATGGACGCACAGGCCTCAAAGAAGATCAGACCAACAAGAGTTGCTGCTCGACGACAGCGTGAGATGATGGTGATTTTAGCTAATCAAGAAAACGAAGGAAGTGTAGATTGGTTTGAAGAAGTCGAGCTTGATCTGGACGGAGTTTCTGTGCCCCCTGATTCATCAACTGGATTTCACGGTTTTCCTGTTATTAGTGTCGAAGAGCATTTAACATCTGTTCAGTGGGAAGATGCTTAAACTTTTTTGTCATTTCATTTATTTCGCTAAAAAGGTTGATTTGTGTTACGTGTTTAATTCTGTATAAAAAACTACAGAAAATACAGAAAATAAAGAATTTTTAGTGGCACAAACCATTTTTAAAAAGGGAGGGGAGTATCTGACTTTGTGACGTCATATTCGAGAGGGGGGGGGGGGGTAGACATACTGTGACGAATTGTGACGAAGAGAGGGGAGGGGGGGGGGTGTAAAATCTTCAAAAAGACAGTGACGTCATATGTGAACGGCCCTTTTGTGCTGCCATCCAGTGTTGTCCATCTTTTCTCTTCCATCTATCTACACACTTTTACTCTCTGCGTAGTGTGTGTATGTGTGTGTGTAGCGGAGCGATATGTTGTATCCTAGATGGTCCTAGAGACATCTTATGGAAATTGGTACCACCCCCCTAGTGGGATGGTACTCATGGTAAAGAGTAAGGTTGGGAGAGGAGGGAGGAATAATTTCTTGCAGCGGAGCAGAGCAAAGGCGCACTGTGTCCTGGGGTTGGTTTGGGGCCGAGACGGGCCAAACGGGAACGTTCTGTCGTCCTGGCTCATTCACAGAGCTCAAAAAGTTGTGCCACTCCACCAAACGACTTTTTTCTATCCCTCCTTACCACTAGCTGAGTTTAAAACATTTGGATTCCGTTTGATCACGTAAAAAGAAACTAAACAAAAACTGTCCGTGTGTCCAATTCAACCCAATTTTTGGGGTTTTTTTTCTTCATTTTTCTTCTTTACATTTTATTAAATAACTGTCAAATAGTTTTACGAAAAAAAAAAAAAAAAATAATAATAAACAAATAAATGACAGGGAACCACTCCAATACTTTAATTTTTTTTTAAATTCATCTTTAGTAACATTTGGCAGCGGAAAACCCAAAAAGTGTCCAACATAGCCCCAGTCTCCCCTAATGATTAAATGATAAAATATCCTTCCCATTAGAGGGCACCAAGGGTCAGGGTTCCGTTTTTGGGCTGTAGGACATCCGATATCGTAAATATTTTATTGTTTCGACTTACAAATTGGATTACAATTTAAAAATTACGATTGAACAATAAGCATACAATTATTTCCAATATGATTCTCATACAATACAATTTTTTACCGCAAGCTTAATTTAAAAAAAACTGAATTGATTGAACGATCTCCATCATGAAAACGGGTTTGGTAGGTTATAAAGGGAAATGCCATCATCAGAGAATTTATTGCAAATTTTCAGTTTGTGATTGTTAGAATAATTAGCCGTCAACATGGCGAGAAATCTCAATGAAAAACTTTGCATAACAGGTAGTAAAGCCAATCACCATGTAAATGCTATAAAGCAAAAATGGGCTCCGAGGCCACCTACTACTCCACCCGTACCAAAACCTCCATCTCGCTTTGTTAACTCACGGCCGTACATCGCTTTACCAAAAAACGATAAAAAGAAAGTAATGCAGAAAATTTACTTTTTTTATTTCTTTAAACGTAAGATTCTCCCGCTTCTGGCTTCACCAACGGATAAATACGGGTTTCCTACCCAACCCAATATTGAACACAAATCTCCAAAAGAAAATATTAACTCGAAATGAGGTAGACCATTACAATTTGAATATGATTGATAAAAACTGGCCGACGCGAATCTCCAAATACGCATATTTGTGTACTAGCCTCAATGAGACCCAAACCACTATGGAGATTCAAAGTATTGCAATGCAACTGGTTGGGGGGGACCTTTAAAGGTATTGTGGTATTTTCTTTTACATTTGATTCTCTTTTTAAAGAAAACCAATCGTTTGGAATCGCTCAGATTGTCTACGGAGTTTTCATTGAATATTTGACAGACCTCATTCGAGGATTTGTGGAGTTAAAACTAGGCAAGTCTAACTACACCACGGATCTTTATCGAACATTCAGCTTGAAGTCACAATTCAAATCCTGAACGTTTTCAAAGCCATCACAGTCTAAGAAGTGTTGGACAAACTGATCTTGTTAAAGACTAAAGGCTCAGTTGTATCAAATGCGGATTTAACTTAATGAAATAACGAGTGAATGACACTTTGCGTTGCCGTATAAGTGAAAGAAGGGAAGGGAATATACGTCGATAGGGAAGGGAATATACGTCGTCGGCATGATTGTTAATTAAATCGCCTATTGAACATTTACTTGAACGTAAAGTCAAATGATCCCAACTGAGTATTTCACCACCAATCCACCACAATTAACACGACAACTGGGCGACTGGAGATGATTTGAGAGATAAACCTCAACCCGGGTGGAACTCCAGCCGCCGAGTGGAAAACGCTACCATTTTTTTGTATAGACCTTTTTGCAATCCAAAGCTATGCGTAGATGCAAAAGAGAAGCGGTGCTGCCACCGCTGCGCACTCTCACAGTCTTTACTACTCAAAAATCTTTTATTCTGCTCCGCGGATAGGATAGATACATAGGATTGCCCCTTTTTCCCCGGGCCTCCCCCTTTCGGTGGAAAGAAGGGAGGCATTTCGGGTGAAAAGGTGTGGTCTCCCCCTTTGCCGGGGGGGGGGGGGGGGGGGTATGAGTATTGGCAATAATCATTTTAGAAAAAGGGTGTTTTAAATCCTCTCAAAACATAGAGTAAATATAATACTGGGAATTTTAGGATAACATCAAACTTCAAAAATAGAATCAAAATTAAAATTAAAAAACAAAATTAAGTTGTATCTTTAATTATGGTTTTAAATGAAATTAATTCTAAAATCCAATGGCCATTTCACTTTATTCCCTAGTAGTTAAAGATTCACTTCAATCGTCAGTACAAGTTTAGGTATTTCTCATTGGAGAAGACTGATCCTTGATTGTATTTCATGATCCTTATGATTGGTGGAAATCAAATTGGTTGATTTGATAGAATAATATTTAAAAAATCCTTTTCTTGTAGATGTTTTACAAAGTTGTTGCCATCGTAACATATTTAAAAAGCCCGAATAACAAACTTGCTTTTAGTACAAAATTATCTCTTTAAAAAAACTCAATTTCATCGCCGCCGCAAAGCCGCCCGAAATTTGAATTTCAAATGGAAATAATGCTGATAAAAGTGAAAAAGACTTCAAAATTTTCTATATTTAAAGTGGCTCAGTATTACACATGGCAGGAGTGAGAGATTCTCTTGATTTCAAGGTTTGAAAAATGTGATAATGGCGTTTATCATGATCATAAACAGTTTTGGAGGCGTCCGTAACCAACTTAATCATACATTCGACGCCTTGTGTATTATTTGGTATGTCAGGAAAAGGAAGTATTTCGCCAGATTAAATTGATTTAAACAATTGTTTTCGGGTAAATGACATTGTGAATGGTGGCTCAGTGAAAGATTCAACTTTCCAGTCAATCATGTTGACATAAGATGTTGCGGCAAATTTAATTGTAGGACGAACAAACTTGGGGATTGAATCTGAAATTTTCTTTTTTCGTATTTTCAGAATTTTCAAATCAGCTTTTTTACGAATGGAAGGATCATCGTCAGTGAGCATTGCAATAAGAATACTTTCAGGGTAGGCAGTAAAACAATTAACCTGCATTATTTTTTTGGAATATCTCCTTCTCGTCTTGTCTTAACACTGCAGAAAGTTTAATGAGCTGAAAGAAATTTTTGACAGCATCAACTAGGCGGGGGTGGGACTTAATGAAGAACCAAGACGGAGCATAAACATACATTATAATTTTAGCCAACCTAGTATGAAGGAAAGAAAATATAAAGAAGGAAACAGATTTTTCAGATACTATTCTACTTCTGTACCTAGGGCTGTGGCCCGGTTCATGTTTTCAGCCCGTTTTCGACCCGAAAGAAAGCAAGCGAAAATCTTCGCGGCTTTTCTCCTTTGTACATTCATATCCTTAAAACGCACATTTTTTTGCTACGAAAACAAAAGCGATAACGAAGGGTAAGGTACACAGAGGAGAAAACCCGCGGAGATTTTCGCTTGCTTTATTTCCACAACCCGTTTAGCCCGAAATGTGAACCGGGCCACAGCGCTATCTGTACCTGTTCAGACTGTCACTTGGATTCATTGTGCTGACGTACAGTTTCAAAATACGATTTGCTTTTGTGAGCCACCTCGCCTCGCAAAGCTTTCCTGGTTTTTTAGCACTTAAGCTGGTTAGGACTAAACCTTGACGAACTGCTAGGCATATTTCGTAGAAATATTTCTGGTCGCTGGTGAAATTGTCTACTACTTCTGGAGGTAGTTCCCAGACAGAATATTTTGTCTTGAACACGTCTTTTACCCGTCATTCCAAGACTGGTCAATGCCACTTTAATTCATCTTGAAAGGAAGCATCTCCGTCTTTAAGATGAGTTCTAACGGTCTTTTCTGATCTAAAGGTAAAGAATATATCTATATATTGACAAAAGACCGTCCCTAGAGTCGAACACTAAACCTTCATGTTGACTCGCTAGATTGCTAACCACTACGCTATCTACTTCGTTATGTATCTACATCGTTATAGTTCATCATTCCAAGACCTCCTAGACGAGATCAAATTTAGACGACTTTAAGTTATCTATTCAAGATGCCAACAAGATATTACAAATAAAACCATTTATAGCTTGATATTAATCGATTTTTGTTGACGATTATATCGGTCTTAATACATCAATATAAAGCGGATATAAGAACTCTTTATGTAATCTTAAAAGAGTTTTAAAATTTGTCTCTATAAGGTTTTTTTTAGATTTATCATTTACTGTAACTTAAGGAAAAAAGTTAAAGTCCGTTTGATATAATGTGCCTATATAATTTCAAAAATATATAATGAATTAGATAGCGTAGTGGTTAGCAAGCTAGCGAGTCAACATGAAGGTCTAGTGTTCGAGTCTAGGGGCGGTCTTTTGTCAATATATAGATAGATATATTCTTTACCTTTGGATCAGAAATATACGGACATTAAGACCGTTAGAACTCATCTTAAAGACGGAGATGCTTCCTTTCAAGATGAATTAAAGTGGCATTGACCAGTCTTGAAAAACAGGAATTAGACGTCTAAAATCGGTTTATGTTCTGTATGGGTTGGTTCAACCTTCTTTTTATTTTCTCAAACTTGACGACCGGTTTCATTCGGAACTCACTGTCCTTTTCCATGATTGCGTGACCAATTGGGCATCGATATGAACTTGGGCCGGTTGTTTTGCCATCGATGTGTTCAAATAAATGCCTGAATGGCAGCTCGTTCAGGTGTAACTGGCAAATGGCCCATTGAAGTGGTCGCCCTATTAGAGTCTCTTCAACATTTCAAATCACGTCGTTGTTAACTCCTGTATTGACCGCCGTTCCGTCAGCACCAATGACACAAATAAATTCTTCTGATTCTGTTGTTGTTATGAATTTATTAATTATCTCTTTGGCTATATCCAAAGCCTTTCCACTTGCTGGTTCAAAATGATTTCGATAGATACTCCCAGGTTCTTCTACAACAACGTAGTGTTCCTGTGTAACTGTTTCTCTTATTTAGATGTCTCCACGATTAGATAGAATAGTTTTGATCAAAGTCTGATCTTTTCTACCATCAAACATCAGACAAATTACTTCCTTTCTAGTGCCATCAATTTCAGAGGCCAACTCACAGCCGTATTTCTCGAACATGCGCTGAACCTTACTGTGGCACAACCGGTTGCTGTCATTCAAAAAACCTAATATTAAAAATAGCTAATATTGAAATATCATTATACCGAGATCGTTTAGCATTGCGTTTCCTAAAACACAGACTGCACGATTAGAAATTTCAAATCTCCAAGCAGCTTCAATGAGGTTCGGGTACTCGGTTCTGTTCTGAATGGTCTTTATTCTGTAATCATTGTCAACCTCATGCACCTCTTTGTCGTCATCAAGAGAGTCTCAAGGGAATTCACAATGACTTACTTTAGACTGTTCAATAGGTCTTACAATCGATTGTGAGGAGTTTATCAGAGGCACTACATCTAAAGAACTTTCGCGTTTCCTTTTTTCTCGTTCGTTTTGTCTTTCTATCTTTAGTTTCCTTTTTTGTAGTAGTTCTGATGCAGCTTTGTCTACACTATTTGAAATGAACAACTTGCGATTCAATTGCTGATCAACATAGTAGTTCCATTCGGTTTCAGGAATCACGCTTACTATTTAGAGAATGAGAAAACGATGTTTACTTTTCAATGAAATACTGCACGTTCTTTATTAACATAAGTTTTTTACTTGTCGTCGGCAATGAAGCCACCTTCCAAATATTTGCTATCTCATCAACAAGTTCAGAATAGATTTCTGATTGAGCTGATAAGTTCAATTTCAATAAATACGCATTTAAAACGTCAAGTTTAGTTGGTAGTTGTCTCTTAGGCAAGCCTACTGGCTGCCCAAGTATGACGTCAACACTTGCACTTCCAGTCAATAATTTACACGTTAACACTGGTCAGTGTTGTTTCAACACAGCACAAATAAAGACCGCCGCAGGGGAAATTTACTTGGAGGGTGACTAGATTGTCGTTTGGTAGGATTTCGGTAACGACTTTGAAGGGATTGAGCAAGATGGAATTGAGCGTGAGAAAGTCAAAAATCAATTATTTCCACTTTGTGGAAATACCACCAAAATGCGAAATATTTACAGTATTAATTTTTAAGAAACGATAAGAATAACTAAGTCATAGAAAAAATCAAATGTTCAATTCCGGTTGAAGACTAGCAGCGCCACCCTTGAATTTCTCATAAGAAAAGGAACCTCCCTACATTTTAACAGTTTTCTTAAATTTGCTCGGTAACCAGTAAAAATTTTTTAAATCTGAAAACACACTTAGAAAGCTTATTATCTCACTATTATGGCGGCAAAATTTGAAAAACTTAGCTTTCATTTTACAGATTTAATAAAAAAAACCGTGAGGAGTACAAACATTTTTGTATTTTTTCAACACAAAAACGATCGGCGGGGACAAACCAATGATTCGATTTTGCCCAAAATTTGAATATAACATACTTTAATATAGATTACAAAAATGGATTTTTTAAATAATAAAAAAAAATTTAGATATACCCTACTCTCCATGGTCCCCCAGTTCTTAATTCATTGCATACTGCCCCCCATCCCGATAAGGATGCATCCGACGCAATAGACAAATCCGTTGCCGGGAAAATGAACGGAAAGCCAGATATAAAATCTACCTCTAAAATCCACCATTACAGATCTTTACGAGCCTCCTCCGACAAGGTAAAGAATTCTTTTGACCTAACTCATTCATATGAATTCTCCAGACGACCCTCAGGTCGATTCAAAAGAATCTAAAGACCACGGAAATGAGCTGGGGCAAAGTTGGCGGCTGCTGCTGCTCAATTCAGATTCCCGATAATCTTTTTCAGATAAATCCGGGAAATATGAGGCTCTTTAAGCGCTTCTTTGCAGAGGCGAAAAATGTCTAGCCTCTTTCTGTCAAAGGCAAAGTCTCTTTCAGGCAAAATCAGGCAAAGGTCTAGTCTCTTTCAAGGCAAAATCAGTCTCATCTTGACTGAATCAATAAATAAGCCTATGTATTCTAGCTACTGAGAGGGTTCTTCCGATGATTTTTCATGACTGGTGACAAAGCCTAGGGCGTCTAGCAGTGATCTAACTCTTTTTACTGCCAACCTGGCTTCCGACTGGGAGCTAGCTGCGATCAGGATATCCTCCAGGTAAATTACCCGGCGAAGGCTTTTTTTTGTAAGAAGGCCACCACTAACCTCAATAGCTGATAAACGCCCATGGCGCGGAGCTTAAACCGAAGGGTTGGGAAACAAATTCGAGTAAAATGCCCCCCCCCCCCCCCCCCCCTCATGTAAACTGAAGGAACCTTCGATAGGCTTTAAAAATATAACAGTCAAATATCCATCTTTTAAGTCCAGCTTGGTGAGCCAATCCCCCTCATTAATTGTGTGTCTCACTGACGAGATGCCCTCCATCTTGAATTAATGCTGAGTCAAAAAACGATTAAGCGCCTTTAGGTTAATAATTGGCCTGTATCCTCCTGTTCTCTTGGGGATCATGAAAATGCTGGAAATGAAACCTTGGTCCCGAGCCCTAATAATTACTCCCTTTTCTAAAAGTGAATTCACTTCTAGCTAGTTGCTGGGCATCCATACAGGCCTTTGGCTGGATGGCATATTAATGGGCTCAGAAATTAAATCTAGATGCAGGCCCTGAGACACCGTCGATAAAATCCACGGGTCGAGAGACAGTCTCGACCACTCTACGGCAAAACGCTCTATGCGACCCCCAAAAGAACCATCAAAAGAAAGGATAGTTTGAACATACCACTAGACTAGCTTGCTAACAAATTATATAGAGACATTATATCTATCGGACTCCAACTTTTTTTTCCCAAGTTACCGTAAATTACAAATCATTAGAAAATCCCGATAGAGAGAAGTTTGAAACTCTTTTTTTTAAACCCAATTAAATACTCATTGCAGCACAAGAAAAAACTTATTTTTGGACTCTTAAAAAAAGATTAGGACTCATTGATTCGACTGCCAAAAGCCGTGTTTTATCAAGACGGAACTAAATCTCGAATAAATTTTACTTTATTTTGGTGCCATTAAAAACTCTATCAGTAAATTTCATCTTCAGTATTGCAAATTTCCAAATATTTCTGATTGCTAGAGTGTATGTGTTTCCCTAACCGAATAAAAGCATCATTTACTGGAGTTTTTCACGCCCAAAATATGTTCGATTTCTTCATCACATTCCCATATAGAGTATTCGCGATCGAAGTGGGAACAACTCGAGGAAATGCTTGGGACGATGTTAGTTTTGCCTCAGGCATAGTTGCGCCTACTTCATTTCTCCCTCATGGTTTGCACTCTTTCTCTACAAATATCGCGAACCACTGTAAAGTCTAATTTCTATTTGTACAACATCGTGAATTTTCCTTAAATAAACCATATTTTGGTTCAAAAAGTGTTTTGAAATCAATATTTTTCGGTGTATTTTTCATTCATTCTTATCTAAGTCGAGAGCCGCAGATGGATAGGCGGCAAAGGATGTGGGCAAAGGAGAACGAAATTAGATGTGGACGTAGACAAAGTAAAACAATATCTAGGTAAACACCTCATTTCATTCCGTCTCCAAAAAACTGAAGCATCCTTCAGGCTAATGCTTTTTCAATATCTTTAACAGATGAGAGAATTCCTACTAAGGAAATTTGTCGTTTTCTTGGAATCTCAAGAAGGACTCGAGTAATATTAATATTTTTCGTTCTGGGGGAAAATATTTATAGGCCCTAATTTGGTTATTTAATAAATACAATAAACAGGAACAGGAAACTGCATGTTAATCAAAGTAAAAATTGAAATAAGGATTTTTTATCGTTTTAAATGATTTCGACATTGATTAATGGCTTTTTAGTAAAAATATATATATTAATTAAATGAAATAAGAGACAGACCCAGAAGAGGGCGTTTTAATCGGTGAGCATCTGTAGCAGACAACTAATTTTAGTCTTTCAACAGGCTTTTGAAGCTCAGACGTGTGAATTGTCGTGGCTAAATTTTTAACAATTTATCGCTTTTAAACTGAAATGTGTGCCCCTGTACGTGATATTGTACGAGTGTTTCTTGTGTTTCGAAGTTACGAAAAATTTGGATTCGTTTTTTTTAAGTTTGTAATTTTAAAACTTTAACTTACTATTATGACCCCCCCCCCCTTCGTATTATTTTTTTATTACTATACTATTTGTATTTTACTGTACTTTATTTTACTATACTACACTACCCTATACACCATAATATACTACACTATACTTTAACCACCCAAAACCCCTATGTATTTCCTCTTTTCTCTCCGGCTTATCCCACTTAGTTACTTATCTTAGCTTAATTAATACTTCGGTATTAGTTAAGTTAAGTTAAGTAATAGTTTAGTAAATAGTGGTCCGGTAAAATAGACTTTTACCCAAATTAGACCGGCAAATGTTTTGTGAAGACCATTTTTTTCAACAGACTTTTTATATTCCATACACACAACGTACATACTGTTTGCTAACCAAATTTTTTAAAAAATTAACATGTAACATAAATTGTTCAGAAAAAGGAAAAAAATGTGATATAAAAAAAATATTATTATGACCTTTCGCAGGTAAAACAGCTTGAGGTTCCCAATTGTTCGTATCGTTATCATAAGTATTGAAGTTGTTATTCATCCTCAACATGTTGCAACGTACATGTTTCAGCATAACTAGTCAACAATGTTAGCGCCAATAACTCTCCACAAATTAAACATTCCTCCATGCACTCATCTTCTTCACTCCATCCAAAAGAGGTTGTTTCATCCACATCTATGTCCTTCTGAATTGGACACAGATAAATATTTCTTGTAGTGACGGCTTTAACCGCTCTTCCATCAACAAGAGGCCCAACTCCTATATGGAATAAGTTTTTGTCGTTTTTTTTTGCATTTCAACATCTTGAATCCGCCTTTCAACTCCGGAAATGTCCTTCTAATATTTGTTAAAATTGCGATTTAACTAATTTGAAAAATGAACAAAAAATAAGAATAATCACTGTTCAATTTTGTTTTTCACCGATAGCTTGTCATCATTTTCTAAAAACTTAATAAAACGACCCCAGAGCCCTGCTTTTTCAAGCCGCTTAGTTTTAGCCGGTTTACTAACTGGCTATGTCAGACATTTTTTTTCCAAACAGTGAAAATCTTTCTCAAATGATTTTGGAACTAAGCAAAATTAAATGAAATGATGTGATTATAGGGTCACTGCTGAAAATAACAAAAAAAGTTGAACTATATAGAAACTTTGATTGTCTTTCCCTTTCCGAATAACTTTTTCCGTTCTTCTTTTTTTCTTCTCCAAATCGTCTTCGCGTTCCTTCCGTTCTTCTTCTTTTTCTTCTCCAAATCACCTTCTCGTTTCTTTTTTGGAGCTTTTTAAGTGAATTTTTCACTGACGGACGGAAATAAGAGAAAGATGAATTTGTATCACTTGAAGCTGACGGCTTTGTATCTATGGCACCATTTTTAAATGCATTGGTTAGCACATACATTAAAGTTACTTGCGTTTCGGTTCTACGTTGAATTATTTTAGAAATGTTATCTGAAATGTAGGCTCAATGAAAGAGTATGGAAATGAAATGCTTACCGTCTTCTTCGTACTCGTCGTCACTTGCTGCTGCTGCGTCTAAAGAAGCTTTGAAATCCTGAAACAATTTTTCTAATTTCTTTCGATTTATATTTAATACATCAAACTGAACGAATAATAAATTGAGTTATGAACTCTGGAAAAACAATGCGTCTAACTCGGTTAACGATTGAAGCTCAACTGATTTTTTTATTTGGAAAGACAAGAGCAAGACTGCACGAGATTAAGCTTACTAGCCCCGGCTCTACGTTAACCTTTTTTCCTAACCTCTTGATTCCCATGGTAAGGATGCAGTGAGAAGCCAAAAAATTTGCTGACTGATTTCTCACCCCTAAATTCTTCTTGCAGGGATGCTGTGAGAAGCCACGAAATTTGCCGACTGATTCCCCATCCCCTAAATTCTTCTGTTAGCAAATTTCGTGGCTGGACGACTGGAGACGTAGTTTGGGCTCATGGAGGTATGCCTTGTGGAGAATGGCCAGATCTCCGACTAGCTAGAAATGCTATAATTGGAGCCGTTTTACCAAGGGAAATTATCATCGCCGATCGTGGATAAAATGACCAACAAAATTTCGACATTTTCCCTAATCAACAAAAAAGACCAATTTTAGCTCGGCACGAGACAGTGAATCACCGCGTCAAATAGTTTAGTTGCATATGAGTCAGAGGTTTCGCCATGCTCTTCACTTACACCCTCAGTTTTTTCTGGAAGTTATCAATTTAACGCAGCTTATGATAGAAAATGGTGAACCCCTGTATCCAGCCGAGTATTAATTTCAAAATACATTTCAAAGCCTTTTAATTAAAAAAGTCTCTATTACAAAATACTCTATATTCTTTTCATGCTTTAATACGTTCTAAATTAAAAAAAAGGCAAAAAAATTAAAAGCTTTTGGTTTTTACCACAGCTCCCAGTCAACTTTAGATAAAAATTCGAAGTCGAAAGCTAACGCAGCAAGCGCTAAGAAAGAACCGAACTCACTTCCCAATTAAAGGTGGCATTAGACTAAAAATAATGCATATTAAAACGATAGAAGACAACAGTCTAGAAGCCAACGGCAAATTAGAGAAGAAGCTCAAAGAATTTGAGGAGTGCCTAAAACATCAAATAAACACCCTCCAGAACAAAAAATCGTCTTTGCAGATTGCAGCAAGAATTAGAGTAGCACCCTCATGCCCCTCGGCTAAGGACACACTCGGGCTATGAAAAGCGAGTGGGCAGTTTTATGTATTATTTGTATTATATATATTTTATCATTAATATTTTATTCCCTAAATGGGGATAAAATGTTTTAAACTGCTAATAATTGGGATTCGGAAATCGAGAATGCGTGAGTTATTCCGGCGTGAGTTATTCATTGCCATTCGGTCGGGAAAGCATTCATCATCTACAGAATTAAGTCACGCAATTGACTTTAAAACACTTTTGGATCTTAAAGAGTTCGCTGAAATCACCAGGTATGGTCTCGATCAGCTAATGAAACCAATCGTGATTTTTACTGTCGACGGAACACCCGACGAAAACCCCAGATATCAAAAAGTTATCCAGATTGCAATACATCATTTTGTCAATCATTACCTTGATGGTCTTTTTGTGGCAACAAATGCTGAAACCGTGAGAAGCGCTTTCAACCGTGTCGAGCGAAAGATGGCTCCGTTGAGCAAGGAGCTGAGTGATCTCATCTTACCCCATGACGATTTTGGAACCCACCTGGATAACAGCGGCCGAACCATTGATGATGAACTGGAGGAAAATTTTTTGGAACACGCCGGTAGAGTGCTCGCCAAAATTTGGTCTAATTTAGTAGTTGACAAATTTCCCTGTGTTGCCAAGTACGTGAATCCATCCAACTCGGAAATTTTTCTTTCAAATATAGTAAATCAAGATCAGAATTGGTTCGACGTTCAAGTAAAAACGAGCCAATACTTCACACAAATCGTAAAGTGTCAAGACGAAAGCTGCTGTTCCAAACCTAGGAGCTCCTACTTTTCAATAGTCCCTGGAAGATTTCTCCCACCACCACTTCCCATTTCCCAAACTAGTGAAGGTTTAAAGATTCCAGAAAGATCAAAAACTGAATCTTATTTTTTTCCATCGTTATTTGTCTCACAGAGTCTCAAATTGGACGATCTTATTCCCCGTTCGGCAAAGGTCCATAAAGTGATTCCATATGAACTCTATTGCCCTTCTATTCAGTCTTCTTTAAATGATCGAGTTTGCAAGACATGTCATCTGTACTTTGCCTCACTCGTAATGCTCCGCAGTCATGTAGCACAGAATAAAAAAATGGACGCACAGGCCTCAAAGAAGATCAGACCAACAAGAGTTGCTGCTCGACGACAGCGTGAGATGATGGGGATTTTAGCTAATCAAGAAAACGAAGAAAGTGTAGATTGGTTTGAAGAAGTCGAGCTCAATCTGGACAGAGTTTCTGTGCCCCCTGATTCATCAACTGGATTTCACGGTTTTCCTGTTATTAGTGTCGAAGAGCATTTAAAATCTGTTCAGTGGGAAGATGTTTAAACTTTTTTTTCAGTCATTTCATTTATTTCGCTAAAAAGGTCGATTTGTGTTACGTGTTTAATTGTGTTCTGTATAAAAAACTACAGAAAATACAGAAAATAAAGAATTTTTAGTGGCTTAAACAATTTTTAAAAAGGGACGGGGGTATTTGACTTTGTGACGTCATATTAGAGAGGGGGTAGACATACTGTGACGAATTTTGACGAAGGGAGGAGGGGAGTGTAAAATCGTCAAAAAGTCCGTGACGTCATATGTGAACGGCCCCGATGGCTTCGTTTTCAAATGGAATGATGATGGAGTTTGGATATGAAGGTGAGGTGAAAGACACATGAATGTACAATGAAGAAAAAAAAATAAATGCGGATGAAAGCGAGGGAAAAAAACACACAGAAAAAGACAAAAACCAATTCAAGCTGTGGTCAATGCCGTTCGTAGTCGTTGTGCCACGTGGTGCGCAAGTCTGTCTTCCGGCCCTAGTTCTTTTGGCTCTCTCGGCTGGCCTGGCTGTTGCTCCTCACACACTGTCTCTGTAGCAGCAACTGATGGCAAGCGACGGATCTGACACATATGAGCATTGAATCTTCTGAACTTAGTTTTCTTCCGCTTTGCGGGCAAGTCCTCCACTAAATAAGTCGTGTCACACACTTTCTTCACCACTTGATCCGGACCAACAAATTTCGGCAGAAACTTCTTTGTTTTTCCTTTCTTAGTCAGGTTGCGTTTCCATATTCGTTTTATTAGTAGATGCCATGTATAAGTCTTGTAAGGCGCGCTTCTGGACGAGGAAGTCGCGCTTACAATAATTAATTATACAACTTGTCTTGCCGATTAACTACTTTATTACTGGTACACAAGTTACACACGGAATACAAACAGATCAATAGGATCGACACTTATACGCACACGCTCACTGGCCTCTGCCTTATGCTTGTGAGGGTGCGTGTTTATATAGCAAGTGTGAGGTAGGGGAGGCATAGGGTTAACATCGTAGCTCTCTAGCTTCAGAGCCATCGGAAACTTCGGAGCTCTCTGAGCTTTAGAGTCATCGGAAACATTGGAGCTCGCTGAGCGTTGTTTCAAGGATGTCTTGGTTAGGGGAGTCTTACATAGAGTGTCTGGACTGAGAGTGGAGGGGAAGAGTGAACATCTGGATATTCAGCCAGCGCATGCGCAACTCAGCGTGAGGAGAATGTACGCACTACAAACCTCCATCATATAGAAGACCCGCCCTCGGGTCTACGCTGAGTTACGAAGACCGACAACCATGTCGTAAATTATAGGGGGTACACAATAAAATAAAAGAAGGACAGAAAGAACATATTTGAATAGAGAGAAAAATTATGACGTAGAATACTCAACAGACAAAAAGAAGGAACAACTGAAATATCTCAAACAAGAAAATACTGAGAGAAATAAAGCAGAAAATAAAAAAATAAAGCAAAAAATGGTAAAATAAACATGAAAAAAAAAATTAATTAAAAAGAGACATTGTGTGAGGGGGAAAAAAATGACAACATTCATAAACAGAATACAAACATAAAAAATTGTTTGTATAAAATTAATTCTAACCGTCGGCTGGCGGTATTTCGTTTTTTTTTTTTCTTTTTTTTTTTAATGATAAACTACAGGCAACACTATTTTTTTTAAAACTAATTTACGGGTAAAATTAAAACGGGCTACGATCGGAGAATTGAAGGATTATGGAAGAACGTCGTCTTCGATTTGGATTGGATCCTGATCCGGGAAGAGGTGGTCAAATTCGAATCCCGATACCCGATGTTGCATGCGTAAAAGAGGCTCGTATACTTCTTTGTAGATTGTAGGCGTCGTCTCGGTGTGTTGCCTTGCTAGGATGGTGATTGGGGTGTCCCATTCGCCATTCAGTATTGACGTTCTCGCGCCTTTGTTGATGAGGAATACAGCCAGGTCCACGTTATTAAAGATGGAGAAATAATGTAGAGCCGTGTTTCCTAGCTCGTCCGCGGCGTCTAAGAAGACCGTGCTTCTTATGTCGATTGTCTCGTTGCTGCATGCTTCTTCTCCGGTACCTTCTGTTGATTTGTTGATGTTGAAGAAGTTATTATTTTCAAATAATAACTTAGCTGCTTCTGTGCTGTTGTTGCAGGCGGCTACTATTAGCGGAGTCTGCTGCCTATCATCTCTTGCGTTTTTGTCTACGTAGTATTTCTGGAGCTCTTTAACGGCAAATACATTGTTTTTGGAACACGCATGGTGAAGAGGCGTTTCACCAAGCGCATTTGTTATGTTCATGTTTGCCGTGTTTTCGATGATCAACTGGATTAAAGATATATTTTTATGATGGCATACCATGTGTAGCGTAGAGTTTCCTTGGTAGTCACGTTTTGCATGGTCGAAATGTCGTGTGTTCCAAAGGAGGTCCACCGCTCTTTCATTGTTCATTTTTATGGCCAGTGAAAGAGGGGTGTCACCGTACACATCTTGTATGCCTTCCTTTGATTTGTCGATGAGGCGATTGATCACACATGGGCCTGCCACCATGCATGCCCAGTGTAACGGCGTTTTCCCTTGCATATCTTGTTTGTCGTAAGCTGGTTTGAAATTCAACAGCATAGACATCATTCGTAATTGATTAGTCATTACAGCCAGAGTTAGTGGATCAATGTTGTCATTATTTATGTGTCGAGAGTTCTATTTCTCGACAATTCCTTAAATATTTCACCATTGTTTGTATTGACCACGAGATGCAACGGAGTGTTGCCATCATTATTCTGAATGTTGACGTTTGCGCCACACTCCACTAATTGACGCACCATTTTCACTGACGTTGATTCCACCGCGTAGTGGAGAGCCGCGTATCCCCGTACATCTTGAGCGTCGAGATCCGCTCCTCTCATCATTATGAGTGAAGCGAAACGCACCGCTCCCAGTTGGCTGGCGATTATGAGAGGTGTTTCTCCTCGGTTCGTTGTGATGTTGACATTCTTTTCTATGCGTAATCGTTTAATCAAAATCGAGGCCGATTTACCTCTCGTCTTTACGCAGGTGGCCGCGGTGCTTAGCTGGGCGTAGCTGTGGTCTTCTGATCTTTCCGTAGGTTGGTTGATGGTATCGTCAATTGATTGTTCAATAATATGTTCCAAATCACGTAGCGCCTGTTCACTAAAAGTTGGCTCCATGCTGACTTCACTATCCATGAGGAACGTAGATGTTGACGACTGCATCCTGCAAGATGAACTAACTGTCGTTTTTTTAAATTTTGATTTTCTTTCTTCTGACACTGGTCAAGTGGTCAAGTGCGCGCTACGTGGGGGGTTGTATTAACGGGTAAATATTTATCTGAGAAGTGGTTGACCGATCTGTGCGGGGGGTTACTAGGGGTTGCGTAAGTAATAAATTTGTAAATGATCTGCTTCTTGTTTCTACATTTTTTTTTTAAGTATTTTTTTTTGTTTTTGTTTGGTTATGATCTGGTCACTGTTAAACTACACTTTCTTCCAGAGGTTTCGCCATCCTCATTCTTTCTAAAGTTGTTGACTGAATTAATTTTCGATTTTCTTGAAGCTGCTCGGCGTACGCCTCGAAACGACGACGCGACTGAAGTGTGCGGGCTTTCAAGAATACGATTACAGTCAATATCAAAAGAATGAGTGTAAATAAGATTGCTATTGTGGCTATCAGTCCTTTTCTCACACGATTCCACAAATCAAACTTGCAAAATTTGGAGGTTGCTTCCTCCTGAATTGTTAATGGCGTTCCAGTATCTGTTACATGAATTCTTGTCATTAATTCATTGATTGCATTTATTCTTTCTACTTCTTGCCGCTGATAAAAGTCATGATGATTCAATTGATAATTGGCTTCTAGATCAGCTAATTCATTAAATTTCATAGCTAAACGCAGGGTTTCTTGGTGATGAGTCGTTTCAACGAATATCCATTCTCTCGTTTCTTGTTTCCATCTATACGTTTTTCCATTTAGATTCACTATTCACTACTCTGAGAACGGATGAAGAGAAAATCCATCTCTTCCTATTGTCTGGTTTTCGTAATATGGTTCAAATCCACATCGCGTTTGTTTAGCTTCCACTCTAATTTCCATTGATTTACACTTTTGGATTAGAAAGTAGTCTCCTAAAGGCTTCAATCGATGACAGAGCGGTAGATTATTAGCTCTTGCTGCCAACAAACCACTTGATTCTGCGATGAGTGTTGTTGTATAACGTGCGGATTGAAGGTTGTTGCAGTAAATTCGTTTTAGCTCGTTTTCTATGACGTTTTCATTGATGACTGATTGATCTTCAATGAACTGATGATGTCGCAACAATAATGGTTCTTTTGCATCAATGTTGCTGGTAAAGTTGATTTCTGGCATTCCAAAGATCCACTTTTGTTTGTTGGTTCCCGTACAGAAATTCATTGATACACTGGAGTTGTCGTTCATTTGCAAGCATCTCTCTTTGCCTGTTATTTCTAGTGTGTTGGGGTTCCATTTTAATGAGTACAGGTTACTACATTCATCGATTTGGTGGAGGAAAGGGGACATGGCTATACATATTTTTGTATCTGAATTGTTTTTGGGTATTACGTTTAATTTATTATCTTTAATTCTGAATTGACCGGCTGGCAGTGTATCACACCTTGAGGGTATTTTGATTAGAGGGTTTAAACAATAACCGGTTTCTAGGTTGTAAATGTGGGACCAATTTTTATTTTGAATTTGAATAAAAGTGCCGTCAATGTTTTTTAATTTATGGAGGGTTAAATTGCAAATTTGAAATGTTTCTTCTTTGTAAATAAAATCTAGTTGTCCCGGTCTATCTACTAGTTTGTATGTATTATGATCAAGTTTGGAAATTGTGCCTGTGCTGTTCCTTAATTCCTTAACTTTACATTCGCTTGCCAAATCTCTTATTTGTCGATTCCACACAATGACAGAGTCTTGGTGCATGACAAATGTGTCGTTTGGAAGAGCTTTTATGATTCCAAACGGTGAGGTGATTGGGCAATCGATGCAGTCTTTTTTCATTATAATTTTCTGTATCATACAATTTTCGGACTTGTAGGTCTTTTTCTGCATCCACACGCCTTCTCCATTTGGAATAGACGTGTAAGAGAGATGACCTTCGTCTTCCACCATGTTATTTTCTCCACACAATTTTGTTTGTTGCATTCTCCAACAGTCATTTTCGGAGAGGTGCTGTATTTCTGAAGAAAATACAGTGTCAAAACCTCCGAAAAAGAAACCGTCGATTGTTTTTATCTTTGTCCATGTTTTACAAATAAACCCTTCCCATGACATGTGCGGTTCTTCTTTTACGAAGAAACGATAATCAGCTAGGATAGGGTCTTCAATTTTCTCTTTTTGACAATAAGCGGGGGTTTCGGTATCCATTATTCCAAGGTGTCTTGGGTTATTGCAGTCACACACATTAATAATCATTGATGAAGATAGGATGAACAGCTGGGTCAGTATGATAAATGATTCGAGTTTGGCCATCTGAAAGGATTCTATTGTTAGATTGCTCTGTAACGATCTGGCATACGTATGGTTTTTCTTAAATTATATCTTGTTTCTGGTATAGGTATGGGATTTTCTATTATATTTTGCGGGGGTTTTGTTTCTGGTTCAGATTCTGATTGTGGTTCTATCATTTGTTGACTAGGTTCAGATGGATCTTTCTCGTGAAATATCTTCATCCTGTCTGCGTGCACTATCATCATTTTCTTTCCATTGTCTGCGTAGATTTTATAGTTTACATTTCCCTTCTTTTCGCTTATTGTATATGGACCATCCCAGCGCATGTTAAATTTGCCTGGTGTGTTTGCCATTGCTTTTAATAGGATTTTGTCTCCTATTTTGAATTCTATTCGTTTTGCATTTCTGTCGTAATAGATCTTCTGTTTTTCTTTTGCTTCAATTAGTTTTTCTCTAGCTATTTCCAGAGCGTCGTACCACATCTGCGAAAATATCATGTTAGGGTCAGTCAAATTACGATTTCTTACTGGTTTCATCATATCTTGCGGTTCTGTTGCTTCTCGCCCGTACATTAAATAAAAGGGGCTGTAACCGGTACTTGCATGTACAGCCGTATTGTAAGCAAAAGTTGCTGATGGCAGAAAATCTGACCATGTTGTTGGCTCTTTTGATACATAACTAGCAATGATATCGGCTAATGTTCGATTTACTCGCTCAACCATCCCATCGCACTGGGGTCTGTAAGCGGTTGTTTTTAGTCGATTAATGCCGTATTGTTTGTACAGGACATTCATTAAATCTGATTGAAAATTGGTACCTTGATCGGTTAAAACTTTTTCTGGTACTCCATGAATTAAAACTACATTATTTACAAATGTTCTTGCCACTGTTTCAGCTGTTTGATCCGGCATCGGAGCTGTGATTATATATCTTGTTAGATACTCTCCCATCACTAAAATGTATTGGTTTCTTTCTTTTCCTGATTCTACTAGCGGTCCCATGATGTCCATGGCCATTGTTTGCCAAACATCATCTGGGGGAGGAATCGGATTTAATGGGGCTTTGTTTGCTCCGAATGCCTTTCTTTTAGCGCAGATCTCACATCTGCGTACATATTCTTTAATTTCTTTCGCCATTTTGTGCCATTTAAATCTTCGTTGAATCCTTGCCGTTGTCTTTTTAACTCCTCCCACATAACACAAGTCAGTCCGGTGGATGTCCAAAAGATGTCAATTTTGGACATTGGTCCTATCCTTTGGATGTCTGTTGGAGAGCCTAGCAACATCCCAACAGCCGAAACGGAGATCCAAGGGATGTACTTTTTTAAATTTTTGTCCACCCTAGCCAGCGCCTCAGGATGTTCTACCAACATCCGAAACAGACATATTATGGATAAAATTACAACATGAGAATAATGTTCATTTTAACTCAGGATACTACTTTTTTATACATGGCACCTACCGGATTCGAACACTGAACTTTTGTGTTGCCAAGCCAGCTTGCTAACCACTAAGCTGCTAGACGTTGTTAATAATGAACAAATTATATATTAACGTTATATTTATCAGACTTCAAACTTTTTTCCCAAGCTACGGTAAGTGATAAATCATTGTAAAATCCCGATAGAGAAAAGTTTGAAACTCTTTTTTTTACCCAATTAAATAATCATTGCATAAATAAACATCATTGCACAACAAAAAAAAGTTATTTTCGGACCCTTAAAAACCCAGATTGGGACTCATTAATTAGACTGACAAAAGCAGTCTTTTATTGGACGGTCACGCAAACAACGTCTTTTGTCCCAAATAAAACCAGGCGTGTTGTCTGGGATAGAACTGTTATATTGAGGAGACTGACTGACTCGCTGAAGGTCGAAAAGAGTTCTGATATTTACTGGTTCTCTCGAATAAATTGAACTTTATTTTGGTGCCATTAAAAACTGTATCAGTAGATTTTAACTTAAGTATTAAAAATTTCCAAATATGTCTACATTTTTCATTGCTATAGAGTGTATGTGCTTCCCTAACCGAATAGGAGCATCATTTACTGTCGTTATTCACGCCCAAATTATGTTTGATTTCTTCATCAAATTCCCATAGAGTGCTTCGCGATCGAATGAGGAACAACTCGAGTAAAGCTTGGGACGATGTCAGTTTTGCCTCAGGCATATTTACGCCAACTTCATTCCTCCCTCATGGTTTGCACTGTTTCTCTACAAATACCGTGAACCACTCTAAAATCTAATTTTTATTTGTACAACATAAATTTTCCGTAAATAAACCATGTTTTGGTTCAAAAAGTGTTCTGTAATCAATATTTTTCGTTGTATTTTTCATTCATTCTCATCTAAGTGTTAAAATGACAAATTTGGTTGCTTGATAAATGTTAAGTCCTATTACGGATTTCTGTATAACATGAACGGGCTGTACTTATAGGGCCCTCCAAAGGACGTTCGTTTAGTTCATCCGTTGGACGTCCTTTTGAGAGCCGCAGATGGATAGGCTGTGCCTTGGCAGTTCGGCTCTCATTCGGATATCCGACGGCTGAACTGTGGTATGTGGGCTAAATGTCCTGCGTACGGACTGTCGTGAAATCGTTTTAAAATTTTCTCTTTTAAGGATTCCGGTACCAGGATTCTTCCGGCAGATGTTCCAATGAGACCGTTGTCAAGTTCAACGATCTCTTCTTCATCGTTGTACACATTGTCTATATCTGACTGGTATCCTTGGTCACCGTCTCGGGGGCTGTCGTCATCTGTACTCTCATCCAATGACGATTGTCTTTCATTTTCTAAGCTGTCTTGCAGTGCTTCCTGCTTTTTACATGCTTTTTCATATTTATCGCGCGCTGTTTTACAGTATTTATCTTTAACTTGTTCCTCTGCAAAGTTTACGGTTGTCAAAGCTTTTATCACTGGCGGTTGCTCAAGTTGCTTTGAGTTATCGACATCTGGCTCGGGGATCCTACTGAGGCAATCTGCGTTTAGATTTGCCTTTCCAGCTCTGTAGTCGATGTCGATATCATAATCCTGCAGGCATAAAGCCCATCTAGCTAACTTTGCTGATGTTTCCTTCTTTCTTAATAATTCTCTCAACGGCTTATGGTCACTTAATACTTGAAATTTTCTTCCGTACAAATACGGGTAAAATTGTTTCACTGCATGCACTATAGCGTAAGCTTCTTTCTCTATTGTACTCCAATTCTTTTCAACATCACTCAGATGTCGTGAAGCGTAAGCAATGACGACTTCTTTTTCTTCGCCATTCTCTGTGTGTATCTGGCTCAATACTGATCCAACACCATATCCTGACGCATCGGAATGAATAAGAAACTCTCGCGAAAAGTTCGGATAGCGTAAGATTGGTGGATTGATCAGGCACTTCTTTAAGAATTGGAAAGCTTCTTCTTCTTCCTGGGCCCATTTCCACGGATTATTTTTCCGGGTCAACATAGTTAGTGCATGCGCTTTTTCAGCAAAATTTTTAATAAACTTCCTATAGTATCCGGCTAGACCGAGAAAACTTTTTAACTGGCTAATGGTCATTGGTCTTGGGCAATTTCTTATTGCGTCTGTCTTTTTAGGATCAGGTGTGATTCCCTTATCAGAAATCACATGTCCCAAGTAATTAACTGAAGTTTGCAAGAACGTACATTTTGATAATTTTATTTTTAAACCTGCTTCTTGTAACAATCCTAGTACTATATCTATGTGTTTAATATGCTGCTCTATTGATGTTGAATAAATAATAACATCGTCTAAATATACTAAAGCAAATTTTCTAATGACAGAACGTAAAATATGGTTCATTAGACGTTGGAACGTAGCTGGGGCATTTGTTAGGCCAAAAGGCATTCGGTTAAATTGGTAATGCCCATCTTCTGTCGAAAAGGCTGTCTTTGGTTTATCCTGTTCATCGATCTCTATCTGCCAATACCCGCTGATCAGGTCGAGTGTTGAAAAGAATTTTGATCCATAAAGGTAATCAATTGTCTCATCGATTCGTGGAAGGGGGAATTTATCTTTTGTCGTTATCGAATTTAATTGCCGAAAATCCAAACAAAATCTATATTCACCACCTTTCTTCTTGGCTAAGTGAATAGGGGTATTATGTGGGCTTGTACTAGGGCTAATGATTCCGCAAGCTGGCATTTCCTTTACTTCTTTCCTTACAAATTTCTGCAGTGCCCTGGCTTGCCGTCTTGGTCTTTGGTACACTATTTGACCTGTCGTCGGTATCTTATGTTTAATTCCTTCTGCTTTGCCTAATTCGTACAAATTTTCCGCTGTCATATCTTTATATTTATTCAAAAGGGTAGTTATCTTCTCTCTATGCATTTCTAACTCTGCGCTATCAATTTTAATTGGAGCTATGTTATTTGCTAAATTTACTGAACTGAGGGTTATTTTATAATGTCTAATCTTTTTAATTTCATCATTTACTGTAAATGTTTTATTATCAATCATATAAGATAATTTTCTTGTTTTACCGTTCAAAATTACCGAGTTTCTTGTAATAAAATCCATTCCTAATATGCAAGTTTCTGTTAACTTCGGAATAATATAAAATTGTTGATTCAAGCTATGTACATTCGCGTCTAAACTAATGGGTAACTCGTAAATTCCTGTGATATCCAAGCTCTGTCCGCAGATGCTATGGAGTTTTTCGTCTTGAGTGTCTAACTTGATTTTAACTACATCTTTTGATAAGCGGGAAAAGAAATATTCCGACATGGCGCTTACTGACGCACCAGTGTCGACTAAGGCATGTGTGGTTACATTATCTATACTAACTTCTTTGTGAAATAATTTATACGAGGGATATTTACATTTTCTTTTTCGCAATGTTTTTAATTGTTTGCGTTCCGCCCAGTTTCGTCGCGGAAACTGCCATTGGTTCTGTTTTTGCGACTTTGGCTGTTCGTTCTGCTGTATTCTCTTTGTCCATTTCGTTGACTGCTCCGGTTTTGATTTCCTTTGCTTTGGTTCGCTCTCCAGCATTGTCTTGCCAGATGACCTTTCTTTTCGCATATGTAGCATCTTCTACTTTCGTATAGCTTTTGATTTCCCCAATTTGATCCTTGATTGCTGTCGTTGTACGAGTATGATCTATTTGGAGTTTGACTTCTGCTTCTTTCAGGTGTATTTGTTCTAAATCTTACTACTTTTCTGTTTTCTCTGGCTCCACTTCGAAATTTGCCGTCGATTTTTGCTATTGATACTCTGTTTAGCGCTGATATGGTCTGTTGATCAAGGATTGGCTGTGAGTGCGCGATCGATGTGGACATCATTTGTTTGATTATGTCTTTGAGGTTGTTGATTTCTTCGGTGTTTTTCTCATTTTCCTTTGAAATCACTGTAACAGCAGAAGACAAATCTTTACTTTTTGCAATTTTCCTGACTTCCACTATCTTTTCACATTCCTCGGCCATTTCAATAGCCTGTGCATATGTTGCATTGTGAATATTTGCCCTATTCCATATTAAATCGGATATTGCTGGTTTTAGTCCGTTAAGTAAAACATCCTTTTTCGCTTCGTCTCTCAGAGATGTTACTGTTGCATTTGCGCTTGTCGCTGCATTTTCGCCAAATGCAATTTTATAATAGTCATCAATTCTAATTCTAAAATCTCTGACTCTTTCGGCATCTTCCTGTTTGAGGTCTTTTAGTTGTTCTTTCTTTCTTGCTTTTGTAGTGTTATCTGCCAAACCTTCTAGTATACTAGTTTTCCATATTTGGTAATTTGCTTTTTGGGCTTGTGTCAATGAGTCGTTAAAATTTTCTGCTGACTTGACCAGTCGTTCTTGAAAGAAACGAAGTTTTTGTGCGTCGTTCCATCCTGCATTTCTCGCTATTCTTTCTGCTATTTTGAACCATTCCTCGATTGCTAATTTTCCTTCGATTTCTCCTGTGAAGTTTGGTATTTCTTTCTTCGCTGTTTGTGCGTTTAATAGGCCAAGTCCTGTCTCTAAGATTGCGGCTTGTCGGTTTACTGCTTGTTGCCAGGCATTTACTGTTTGTTGAGTTAAAGCCATTTCGTCTGCGAAAAAATGCTGAGGGATATACGGTTGTACTTGATTGTCGATAACGTCTATTGGATCGTAATAGTTTCTAAAGAAAATTGGGCGTCCTTCTTGATTTTCGTCGTCGCTTTGGTCGTCTGTAGTCGTCCAGTCGTCTACGGAGTCGTAAATATGCTCGTTGTTGTTTTGTTCCTCTTGGTGGTCGTTTATAGAACCGTAAATATGTTCGTTGTTATCTTGTTCCTCTTGCTGATTTGGCACTTGGTCTTGTTCGTCGCCAAAGTATTCGAACTCGTCGTCTTCTTCTTCTAGAAAATCTTGGAGTGGGCTCCTTTGTTCAGTTACGTCTACTTTTTCTGCCTTGTCTGTGAGTAGTAGATCTCTCAGCTGTTGTTGTAATTGGTCTACGTCACTATCTTGCTTCGGTTGTATCTCTGCTTTGCACCTTCTACAGTGTTCTGATTGTGCGTTTACTGTATATGTCACAAGTGCTTTACAGCCAATGCACTCGCTGGTTACTTCTTCTAATTGAAAGGGGGCAGCTTTTTCTTCGTCTTCTTCCTCTCTATAGTCGAATAAATCGCTTACGCGGTTCTCTTTAATTCGTCTAGGTTTTATTGGTGGGGCTTGATCAATTGGTTCTGTGGAGAGAGGCTCCGCCGCAGTGAGAGGTTCAGCTGCGCTGATAGGTTCAGCGGCGATGAGAGGTTCAGCTGTGCTGATAGATTCAGCTGCGATGAGAGGTTCAGCTGCAGTGAGAGTTTCTGTTGTGCGAGGCTCGGCTTGCTTCTTCTTTGCAAAGTATACCGTGATTTCGGGATCTAATAATTCCTGATACTTTGTTCTTAGGTGCTTTATGTCTGTTTCTCTTTCCTCAATCTCTTCTCTATCACCTGGTTTTGGTCTGTGCTGTCTTTTTAATATATATGCTATTCGGAGTTCTGCTGTTGTGATTTCTTGCCTAATCTTATTTTTAAGTTTATCTAATTCTGCTGGTGTCAAAATATCTTTAGTTGGGGACTGTACTTCTTCTCCTGCCTGTGTCTTACGTTTACGGAAAAATTTCGGGATTCTATTCATCACTTACATTAGCGAATCTGACTTGAAGCGGAAGAGTCCTTTCGACAACTCTTCCTGAAGATGAAGTGATGTTACTGCTTTCTCGAAACCGGAGAGTGCCTTTGTTACTCTCGCGGTAAAGGTTTGCTTGAAAGAGTCACTTCGACAGCTCTTTCAGCAAGATCCTTTCGAATTTTATCTGGTCAGATGATTGATGGGCTAACAGAGTGCCTTTGTTACTACTGTTGCCTAGCAGGATCGAAAACTGGCACGTTCACCAAATGTAAGGCGCGCTTCTGGAC
This sequence comes from Daphnia galeata, assembly GCA_030770115.1. Classification (NCBI taxonomy): domain Eukaryota; kingdom Metazoa; phylum Arthropoda; class Branchiopoda; order Diplostraca; family Daphniidae; genus Daphnia; species Daphnia galeata. Next base: position 7,016,600 of record CM061119.1, read on the forward strand.
GAGGAAGTCGCGCTTACAATAATTAATTATACAACTTGTCTTGCCGATTAACTACTTTATTACTGGTACACAAGTTACACACGGAATACAAACAGATCAATAGGATCGACACTTATACGCACACGCTCACTGGCCTCTGCCTTATGCTTGTGAGGGTGCGTGTTTATATAGCAAGTGTGAGGTAGGGGAGGCATAGGGTTAACATCGTAGCTCTCTAGCTTCAGAGCCATCGGAAACTTCGGAGCTCTCTGAGCTTTAGAGTCATCGGAAACATTGGAGCTCGCTGAGCGTTGTTTCAAGGATGTCTTGGTTAGGGGAGTCTTACATAGAGTGTCTGGACTGAGAGTGGAGGGGAAGAGTGAACATCTGGATATTCAGCCAGCGCATGCGCAACTCAGCGTGAGGAGAATGTACGCACTACAGTCTAAAAAGCCAATACTGGTAACTGAGGTACGCAGAGACGCCTTTTTTAAGAGCATGCTCGGATAGATAAAGTTAAGCTTCTCAAAATTCTTAATATTTTGCCGATGGAAGAAAGGAAAAGAAACAAAAAAAAGGCGGTGAAATGAACTGGTTTATATCTGAGTAAAGAACGGTGACTGAAAACCTAGTCTCATTATTATAACGAGCGTGGGTGGAACCCTTTTCCCTCAAAAGAAAGGGTTAATAGAGGTGAAAACCAACGGAACGAAAAATTCACTGAAGGCAGGTACTAAGGCAAGAGTTGCTTGTGACAATATGGGGTGCTACAATCGAACGAAAATGAAAAGTGTCCTTTTACCCGGGTTCTTGTTTTAGGTGAACTTCCTACGTACGTTTAGAGTTTACTAAGTACCTTTTAGATTATGGATTTTCAACTTTCTACCCATTATGTCATTTCAAAAATGCGAAACATTTCCCAGAGCATTCTTCGTTTGCATTGGAATTATTATTGGAGGCCAAAAATTCCAACATAGTATCTGGATGTACTGCCATCTATCCTAAAAGTTGTGAGATCTGATCACGGAATTGCAGTAGTTGAAGTCGTTGAGTTGGATTATGCCCAGAAAAATTATCACTGTCAAGAACAATGACTTTCATTGAAAACATTATTTGCTAATGACATTTACTGGAAGTCGATGTTAATCAGAAATGTATTGCTTTCGTTCCTCTTGTGAAACTCTTTTGTCGAAATTTAGTAATAAACCATATTTTTGGCCTGATAGAGAGTGCAAGCGGAATTGAATTTATTCGTTTGATTTGATTTAAGAGGAAAGGTTCCACTGACCATGGCTGTGCCACTGGTTGCAGATTACGGTTTTCCGAAGGAAGCCCTTACACATCATATTTCGTGAGTTTCATGTATTTTTGATTAAATTGAGAGCTAAGTGAGTAGTGTATGAGAGTAGTGATGTTGTGGTGTGATAGTGTGTACAAAAGGGATGGGAAAGTACCATTATTTAGTTTGATGCCGTGTGCTTCTTTTTTAGGAAGGTAAGTGTGAACTGTATGTGTGAGAGCTAGATCAGCTGTTGTAAGCAGCTGACAGAAACGGACTAGAAAGTCTGCGACCAAATTTTCTGTGTAATACTAGTGAATTGAGTGGTTCCTAAGAATAAAGATAGTTAGCATAGAGAAATGAAAGAAATGTCATGATGCGTAATACCTGGGAAACAGGACACACACACACAACAGAAATAGAGAGTGACAATCACTCGCACAAGTTGAAAGATAACAAGATCAATCTAGCAATGGGAAATATTTAGTTAGAAAGATGCACAGAACCTTAACAGACAATTGAACATTACCAATGACGTGAAGGAAGAGCATGAATCACAATCACAAGGCCCTACAGTCATTAAATGAACAGGCCAAATATAGTCACGAGAGACTTCAACTGAATAGACAAACGAATTTAGGTTCAAGCACACATATAACACAAATAATGAATTATCGTACCTGATGCAATGAAAGAAATATCACCAAACAACTTCGAACAATTACAATGATAGAAATCAGGAAATCTGTCAAAGGACAGTTACTAGGCGTTTGCTCAGGCAAACCACGCTTTACAGCAGACGACAAATGGTGGCAAAACTGACAAAGAGAAGAAGAAGGGAAGAGAAGTGAAGAAAGGCGCAAAATACGATTTAGACGTTGCCAGATCGAGGTAAAGCGGGTTTCGCCAATTCATTCTCCCCCGAGTCCGGCTGGACAGACGAGCTGGATTCTAGCAGGCATAATTCAGTTATTCCACGGCGAAAGATAAAGTTCGGGAGTTGCACGTCGACGACTCGGACGCATCCATCGGCGCCCGGAAACACCTTTACGACGTGGCCAATACTGCATTCACCACGGCTGAATCCTTTTTGATTTCTAAGACGACGTCTCCCACCTCCAGGTTTGGTTGTTTGACCCTCCACTTCTTTCGGTCGGCCAAGGACTGAAGATAAACGGTTTTCCACATATCCCAGAAGAGATTTAGAACCCGTTGCAGATAACGGTAGTGTTCCCGTGGTGAAGCGTCGTCGAATGATCCCGCTGGCGGACAAGCTGTTGGCGGCCGATTCAAGAAGTCATTGGGAGTTAACGGGCGATAATCCGCCGGATAAGAAATGGCATATGTAAGCGGCCGAGTGTTTAGTAACCCAGCTACCTCGTACAGAAGCGTGCGAAACAGATCCTCTGTTGGATAGCGGAGACTGCTCTTCTCTTGTTCCAGTGCGTTATACAACGCCTTCTTGGTGGAACGAACAAGCGACTCGTGAGCACCTCCAAAATGCGGCGTCCGAGGGGGTTGGAAGGTCCATTTGATGCCGACTTTCTCCATGAAATCAGGAACTGCCTTGGCATGGTAGGTCATGGTACATCTCTTCTACAGCTTCACGCAGCTCTCTCTCGGCGCCGACAAAATTGGTGCCATTATCAGAATGAATGACTTCCGGTTTCCTGTATAAGGAAATGAATTTTCGGAGAGCCAGGAGAAAATCGTTCGTCGAGAGCGAGGGCACGAGCTCTAGAAAGACAGCACGCGCGACCATGCACGTAAATTGAACGCCCCAGCGTTTGGCAGTTCGATTCCGGGCCAGACCAACTTCAAACGGCCCAAATAAGTCTACAGCGGTCCGAGTGACCGGGAGAGAACCGGAATCGAGCCGAGAATCAGGAAGGTCCCCCATTAGCTGTTCACCGGGCTTCGCTCGATTACGCCGACAGATGGTGCAGTCGCGACGAACTCTCTTCACCGCTTCTCTCCCCCTAGTGATCCAAAAATGTTGCCGGATGTAAATAAGCAGGAATTCCGTGTCGACGTGTTTGAGGTACTCATGGAAGGCTCGGATGATCTTCTCCGTGAACGGATGATTTCCTGGAAGGAGAGGAGGGTGAAGCTGATAGTACGGTAGTTTCGCGCGTCCGGCTCGCCCTCCGAGTCGTAACACGCCATCATCAGCCAAAATGGGGGCAAGAGCCAACAAGCTTGATGTTGAATGGAGATGCTTGCCCTTCTGGAGTCGTCGTAACTCTTCTCCATACACCTCGGATTGACACGATCGAACAAGCAACAGATATTTCTCCTCTAGCTTGGAGATCGCTGGAACATCCTCGGTCCGATTCCCTAGTAGAACGAGATATCTTTTAGACATCTTTTAGACATCTACATATCTTTCTGGTGTCATTTTTTTGTTGGCATCTTACAGATATCTTTTCAACATATACAAAAACATCACCCGTTTATCATATCTATAAAACATTTAGAAAATATCTTTATAAAAACATTTTACGTAAGATATCTAAAATAAAAATAAAAGAACCAAAATGGATTCGAACCCTGATCCTTTATGTTCACTCGCCACCTCACTAACCACTACCCTATCACTTTCTTTAGAAATCTTAGAAATTATACATTTAGATTGTATTAAACGGACTTTAACTTTTTCCCTTAAGTTACAATGACAAATCTTTAGTAAATCCTGATAGAGACAAATTTAAACTCTTTTTAGACTAATTAAATATTCTTTGCGGCCGGAAAAAAAATTATTTTTGGACCGTTAAAAAATCCAGTTTGAAACCCATTAATTAGACCACCAAAAGCCGTCTTTTATCAAGCCTATTCGGACGGTATAGACGACGTCTTTTTTATCTCAAATAAAAATATGTGCGTCTAAATAAGACCGCCAAAAGCCGACTTTTATTCAGCCTATTCAGACGATCACACAAAGACGTCTTTTTCCCCAAATTAAAACCAAGCGTGTTGTCTGGGTATTGAGACACAATGAATGAACAATTCGAGTATCAAGTTATTTAGAATCAAATCATTGAAATCGTAATGTCAAATTTAAAAAAAAATCCTTCAAAATATACTTTCCACCACTTTTTTCAACACATTGGAGATTAAGGTAAAGTTGCAAATCTCCTACTAGGAACTGAGGTACTGAGTTTCTAGCAAACATTTGAAAACGGCAGCCAACGAAGGAGGAACATTGGACCATCGTTGTTTTTAAAATGTAGTTTAATCACGCTTGGATAATTTAACTGTTTGGATGGGCGGATTAGATATGAACTCGATAGTACGACTGGCTAGTTGCAATAAAGTGGTTGCATGCACTCTTGCAAAATCCAACAAGATTTTATAGCTTGCTAATAATACGATTTCTATACGCAAAACCGCTGAAAATTTCAAGGGAACCGCAAATCGTCTACCTAGAATCCTGCATGTTGCAGATAATATCTATTATCTTTAGTTAAAACATAAATCACATTGGTAAAAAGGTATATTTCTTATATATGCTCCATTAGAATGTCATGTTGGTATAGTGGTTAGCGAGTGAGGCTATCATTCTAATAGACAAGGTTCGATCCCCACAGTCTACAAAAAACAAGCTCTCGGAATTAGCAATGAATAATACGAGAAAGTGAAACAGAAGAGGCGTAGTATATTTAAAAGCATTTTTCAAAGATTTATTTGAAATATCTATCAAAGATGTATAATAGATATATTTAAGATATCTAAGAAAGATATATATTAGATATTCAAGAAAGATATCTTTAAGAGATGACAATAGGTTACTAGATAGTTATCAATAAGATATGTTTCTAGTAGATAACTCTTTGTCTTTAAGATATCTAAAAGATATCTCGTTCTACTAGGGATTGGTAGATCCTTCCATCGATCCATGGATTTCTCCACCACAGCAGTATAAGAGCGGCTTGAACGGATTTCCTCATTCACCGCCATCCACGGGAGATCCGGTGGCCAATGGTCTTCTGATTGATGTAGAAAGTTCGGCCCATCTAACCAGATGCACGGAATCAGCGGCTCGTCCAATGAGGAGCGGGTAGCAAGATCGGCCGGGTTTCATTTTCCCGGAATGAAACGCCATTCTTCCGGCTGAGTGATGGTCTGGATCTCACCTATTCGATTGCTTAAGAAAATCTGGTAATAAGCTGCAGTGGAACGAATCCAATTTCGGACAGTGCTGCTGTCCGTTCAAAGCCTCCGTCGCTGGATCTTCGATCCCAAAGTTGAACAGACGGTCCGAAGAAGTCGAGCACACAGCAACGCGGCGTTGAGCTCCAGCTTTGGAATCCAAATTGTTTTCTTTGGCACGAGTTTCTTTGCTGCTCGCAGCTGTCGGACCAAAACACGGCCGTCGGAGTAGTGGATGGTGATATAGCACAGGCCGCAGCACAGGCTTCCCCTGAAGCGTCACAGAAAGCATGAAGCCTTCTATCTATGATCTGGGCTTCCTCGGGAAATAAGCAGCGTGGCATCTTCAGCATATTCAGTTGGTCCAAAGCGAGGAACCAACTCTGCCACCAGGTGTCGTCGTCGCCAGTAATCTCGTCGTACCAGCCGAGTCCCTTGATTCCTTATGCTCTTAGACGAATCTTGGCCTTCTCGATTAGAGGTGAAGCAGTTCCAAGCGGGTCGAATACACCAGCTACCATGCTGGCTAAACACACTGGAGTCAAGGCTGCATCCGACGATTTAGTCACTCTAAATCCCAAAGAGTCCGAACTTGGGTCCCAGATGACACCAAGTACCTTTTCGGTGCTCTCACTGGTAAGCGGATGAGAGGAAGGCGAAGCTGGCACCGAAAAATCCGTCCTTGACAGCTTCTGTAGGAATTCTGGAGAATTCGAGATCCATCCTTGGAGTTTGAGATCAGCGGCGAGTAAGGAATTATTAACGGTGACGGCCTCCTCCACCGCTTCAGCAACCGACGATGCGGATCCCAAGTAGTCATCCACATACATCCTCTCCTTTACAGCTTGAATCGCGTTATCCGCGGCTCCATTATCTTCCAAAATGCGATGAACAGAATAAATGGCCACAAATGGGGAGCAGCTGGCTCCGAAGGGAAGACGATCCATCCTGCAGACTATCGGCTCGCTTCCGTCTTTCTCCTGTCATAAGAAACAAAAATAATCCCGGTCTTCCACAGAAAGGCGGAAACGGCTGAACATGGCTTCAATGTCGGAAGCCCAGGTGACATCTCCTTCTCGGAAACGAGTAATGACTGATGCTAAAGGTGGCTGAAGGGCTGGGCCACTGATGATGGAATCGTTAAGGCATTTTCCTTTGAAAGGAGCGGCGGCGTCGTAAACTACACGCAGTTTCTTTCCTTTGTAAACTCCATGGTGAGCTAGAAAGTATTTTGCGTCGACTGGATTGGAAACACGAGAAGCATAGCCCTGGTCGAAATACTTCTGGACAGCGGCTCGATAATCCTGTTCGAATTCCGGTTGGCGCTTAAAACGATTCAGTAGACTCCGGAACCTACAGTACCCACCAAACTATTAGGTACACCCCCCTTTTTTCAGTGCATTCTTATGGCACTACGTGTCCTAGAAAAAATCCAATAACTCTTGAACCGCTTGAGCTAGATTTTTTTCCTTTTTTCCCTGAGTAGATCTAATGATGATCTACATTTTTTCTACACATGAAGTTGTCGTAGGATTAACCCCCACGGCGCTACGGTATCATTCAGTTTATTAGGTACACCCGTTTTCCCCCATAAACGCCATGTTAAAACCGGCTTTTTTAAAAATCGAGAAAAAATACTTCGCAACAAGATAGAGAAATCTGGTTTGCGCACAAGGATAAATTAACATTTAAATAATAATATTAAGATATTTTTATAATTTTAAGGCATTTTTCAAAACCCTCTCCCTATCCCTCGAAGTTTTTTCGCTCAAAAAGAGGGGTCCGGCTGACGGCTTAACCTTGGGGAGATAGGCAGAATTCCCCCTTTTTGAGAAATTTTGAAATCGAAAAGTTCGAGGGATAGAAAGAGGGTTTTCAAAAATGCCGTAAAATTATAAAAATATCGTTATATTATTATTTAAATGTTAATTTATCTTTGTGTGCAAACCAGATTTCACTATCTTGTTGCAAAGTATTTTTTCTCGATTTTTGAAAAAGCCGGTTTTAACATGGCGCTTATGGGGGAAAACGGGTGTACCTAATAAACTGAACGATACCGTAGCGCCGTGGGGGTTAATCCTACGACAACTTTATGTGTAGAAAAAATGTAGATCATCATTAGATCTACTCAGGGAAAAAAGGAAAAAAATCTAGCCCAAGCGGTTCAAGAGTTATTGCATTTTTTCTAGGACACGTAGTGCCATAAGAATGCACTGAAAAAAGGGGGGTGTACCTAATAGTTTGGTGGGTACTGTATTTTCGGCCATCGGACGATTATTGACCAAATCGGGCTCGCCTTCTCGCCAAATAATTGGCACCTCGTAACCGACTTCCAATCTTCTAATCTTCTCTTGAACAATCGCGAGAGCGCGTTTGTTCTCCGGCGACACACAGCCAATCAGGTGCTCCGTCCCAAAATCCTCTGTGTCGCAGAATAGTCGCATCTCACTCGAAAGATTGTCGAGTGAAATGTATCCTGAAATCTTGCAGCTACGGGTGGAAGCCGGATTTACTCGACCGTAGACCATCCCTCTCACGATCCATTCTAATTTGGTTTTTGATGTGATGGGTTCCATTTCCTCGCCAACTCTTGACTCTTGGACAGCAAGTAGGTGGGCGTGATCGAATCCCACCAAGACGTCGACCTTTCCTCCTGTTTCGCCGAGCGGAAAATTTTCAAGATGTGGCCAATGAGACTTCTCCTTGCTCCAGTCGGTGACAGGTGTAGGGCTGGCTGCGGTCTTCAAAGTTGATCCTTCCAGGTGGAAGACAGCACCATCCGCAGCCCGGATTCGAAACTGGACTCTCGTTGATGAATGGCGCTTGATCACAACCCCCGGCTTCATCGACAACAAGAATCTTGCGTGGATAACGAAGCTTCAAGATGGTGGCGAACGCACCGCGTACTAATGTGGAGTCACTCCCCTCGTCGACGAAAATATTCGCCAAGACCCAACTTCCGTCGTCAGCCATCACCGGAAGACGCAGCATGCCCATGGCGACCTTTTGAGGGGCTCCAGTTCTTGCAGTTGTTGGTCGAGCCCTTCGCTCGCCCTCCGACGACGCCTTCTCCTGGTCACCATCGTGTAGCAGCGGGTGATGAAAATATTTGCATCTGGATTGTTTGCATTGTCTCCGTCTATCACACTCGCGAACCGAATGTTTGGTCGAGAAACAACTGAAACATAGACGACGACGCATACAAAAGGTTAGACGCTCCCCGACGGCGAGCAATTAAAAATCTTCACAATCTGGCAATCTGTGCTCCTTCTCGAACTTAAAACAAAATGGCCTCCCCGAGGATCGGAAAGAGACGGGCTTCTGTTCATCCGCCGCCTTAGTTGAACTCTGGTGTGTCCGGGCCGGATGTCGATGATAATTTGATTTGAAAGTAGGCTGATCAACTTGGTCGGCCGCGATGCTGATAGCATTCTGGTAGGCGGAAGCTCGCGAACACAACCAAGTTCCAAAAGCGTTCAAACTCCGGTCCTCAATTCGTCCATGTCTATCTTCATTCCAGGCCAACCGGTCGGGTAACTGCAGTTTCAAACAAATCCTTTCAATCAAATACGTCGTTCCCGTCTCTCCGATCCGACTCTAGTCGAATAAATGGGTCCGGATGCGTTCGGCGAATCTCTTAAAGGACGTCGGATCTTGTTTCGGTTCCAACCTTGTGATGGCCTGATGATGTGCCGCTCTCATAACGTCTCGACGACCGTATGTCTGCTTAAAACGGACAAGGGCTTCGATATAAGCCGACTCTCCCCCGCCTAATCCGTAAACTTGGTCCAAACAGTCTCCACGAAGAAGTTTTTTCAAAAGAGCTAATTTCTCTCCGGGAGACTTCGGGGTGTCATGTACTAAAGCCCGAAATAAATTGATCCAGGTGAACCATTCTAGAGCCTTTCCGTCGAAAGGATCCAACTCAGCTGACACTGACGAACGGGTGCTGTGAGCAGCAAACGAAGGTGGTAAACGGCCAGCGCTGTACATCAATCCAATGATCAGGAGTTTCTTGATTGCTGTCGAAATTCCTCTGACGTTGTTAACCCAACAACGCCTTACCTCGGAGTGGTATTGTCTATCTGCTGGCTGACGAAAGTGAAACGGTCGTCATCTGGTGGAGTTGTCCTTTTGAATTCGATACCAAGCTCTCTAAGTACCTTCTGAGCTTCCTCCGCCTCCTCCCACGCTCGATCTACTTGTTCTTTAGCTCTCTCTGCTCTCAATCGAGCAGCAGTGATTTCATCTTGACGAGCTTGCTCTCGACGTAGGATTTCAGACGGAGAAGCGGCAGGTGGCTCCGGAATTAATCTTTCTCCAACAAGGGACGCTGCTTCTTCTTCTCTGCTCTTTAGGTAATCTTGAGCAGCCGTTGTTGATTCGCCAGCACTGGTGATGTAGGTCAAATGCTTGATGTCTTGTCTCTCGGCTTCTTCCTACTCAACGTCCAATGCTGGGATCTCGGTCTGAAGTCGTGAGGCTCGAAGCAGTAAGTCTTTGAGATAGATTATTAAACCTTGAATGGCTGGTGTTGGCCAGAGTGTCTATCTGATTGCTGGTCAGCGTAATCTGCCGACGCAGAGTCTTCCTGGTGTTCTTCATGGCTGCTAGCTCTCCAACGTAGTCTACTTCTTCGTCGGGTTTGGGTTGAGTATTGTCAGCCATGATGCCGTACCACCTTGATGCTGTTGCTAGCTGAAAGCTCGAACGTGAAGAAACGATGACCAGATGCAACGACGTGTAAATGTAGGTGCAGGAACCTGAGATGAAACTCAGGTGTGAAACGTTGGTCAGCAGGAGAGAGCTCAGCTGACTAGATTCTTGAAATGACTGGATATCCAGAAGAAGATCTCGGTGGTTAATAGCTCCGGCTCGAAGGACCAAATTTTCTTACGGGACAAGAACCTGGAATTCCTGAGAGCTAGATCAGCTGTTCTAAGCAGCTGACAGAAACGGACTAGAAAGTCTGCGACCAAATTTTCTGTGTAATACTAGTGAATTGAGTGGTTCCTAAGAATAAAGATAGTTAGCATAGAGAAATGAAAGAAATGTCATGATGCGTAATACCTGGGAAACAGGACACACACACACAACAGAAATAGAGAGTGACAATCACTCGCACAAGTTGAAAGATAACAGGATCAATCTAGCAATGGGAAATATTTAGTTAGAAAGATGCACAGAACCTTAACAGACAATTGAACATTACCAATGACGTGAAGGAAGAGCATGAATCACAATCACAAGGCCTTACAGTCATTAAATGAACAGGCCAAATATAGTCACGAGAGACTTCAACTGAATAGACAAACGAATTTAGGTTCAAGCACACATATAACACAAATAATGAATTATCGTACCTGATGCAACGAAAGAAATATCACCAAACAACTTACAATGACACACACAATTACAACAATATTACAATCTATATCTATATCTATTACAATTACAATGATAGAAATCAGGGAATCTGTCAAAGGACAGTTACTAGGCGTTTGCTCAGGCGAACCACGCTTTACAGCAGACGACAAATGGTGACAAAACTGACAGAGAGAAGAAGAAGGGAAGAGAAGTGAAGAAAGGCGCAAAATACGATTTAGACGTTCCCAGATCGAGGTAATGCGGGTTTCGCCAATTCACAGCCAAGTTTTTACTTGAAAGAAAATATTATTTCGTTTCTGAACCTGGTGTAGAACAAACAGAAATAGCATTACGTAAATTTTAAAACAGAGGACAATTAAGAGATTTAGCAAACAAATCAGTCAACTGATCTTTCGTAGAAACATACTGGACAGAAATAACGGCATCTTTCTGGCATGAGCGAACATAGTGGTACTTTACGCTGATATGTTTGGTTCTTTTATGGAATTCAGGATTCTTAGCAAGTTGAATGGCGCTTTTGTAGTCACAGAACATTTTAGTAGGCTCCAGTTGTAATAAATTTACATGATGTAAAACATTACATATCCAAACAATTTCTTTTGGAGTAGCAAACATTGCAACATATTCGGACTCTGCCCCGGTAAAAAAATTACATGAAATTTTATGTAGTTTTTTACATGTATTACTGCATAGATTTTTCACTTGTATGTAGCACTACATGTAGTATTGCATTTACTGTGACATAAAGCAATATATATATTCATCTATATTAAATAATAAAATTAAGATTAAAATCCCAGCTGGGTCCCCTATCCGTTCACTGCTTGCCCCGATATATGCTGAGTTTCGTTATCTTATACCTACCGTCATACTGAAGTGGTATTATAACATGATAATATTATTAGGTAAATGAGGTACTATGAAAGGTAAATTAATAATATGCTATTAGCAATTTACAATTCAGCACGATAGTAAATTATACATACAAAAAAAAATTTTAATTTGTTGCAAAATTTCGCCAACTTTTCTAATGATATGTTTTTTTTCATAATAGAACATAAATATTATAAGGATGAAATGACTGAACAACAAATTGCAGGAAGGAAATAGTATCCTACTATGGGTAATGTTTATAGATTTATGATTTCCTTCAGACATGTATATTACATGTAGTACTACATGTCGTTACTTAGCGTACACTATGTTTTACATGTTTCAAAACATGTCATACATGAAGCAAATGTATGTTAAATGTTTCACTACATGTCATTATATGAAGGACACTATGTGTTACATATGCAAAGTACATGTAATAACATAAAGTACACTATGTGTTTACATGTTTTCTATATGTTTACATGTATCAATACATATCAAACTTTGCCTCACGACGAAAAAAACCTTTTTTACTTGTAGTATGATATAGTTTTACATAGTATTACATGTAATAATACATGCAAATACATAAACTATTTTCACCGGGGTGTTGTGGATACTGAAACACACTTTTGTCTTCGACTTCCTCAGGCGACTGGTCCACTATTGAGTAATAAAATTTATCCAGTTGTCGAACAATGCGTGTCCAGATCACCGGCGAAATCAGGTTCAGAGAAAGCCTTAGAAGACCATCGTTCTCACCTCCAAAACAGATTCCGAAAGTCGCTGTTCCTTTAAGATAGCAAAATATCTGCTGAAAGGCATTCCAGTGAGAACGTCCAGGTTGACTGGCAAATTGTGCGACTTAGCCAACTGCAAAACTAATGTCAGGGGGTGTAGAAAGCATGAGATATAGTAGGCTTCCAACTGCTTCCGAATAGGGAAAAACTTTATTGCATGAGGATGAAGACACAACAAGACGACTATTTTAATCTGCGGGAGTCGTAATTGGATTGCAATCCATCATGCCGAAAGTAGAAAGTAGACTTGCTATGTAACTGGGTTGCGATAGATACAATTTTCAGTTGACACGATCTCTTGTAATGTGAAGACCCACAAATCGGTCTGCGGTTTTTGGTGTGATGACAAATTTAGTTTTTAAATATGAAAGAATAGAATTGTTACAAATTAGAAGGCGGTCATCTACCCACAGCGCAACAATAAAAAAATCTGTTCCGCTCTGATAAAGATAAACGCAAGGGTCCGCTTCACTTGCAGCAAGGCCAAAAGCGGAGAGAAAAGTATTGAAAGTATCGTTACCTGACTGGCCTGTCGTAAACCATATAGACATTTATGGAGACGGTATACATCACGCTCCCTACCGACAACACAAAAACTGGCAGGCTGCTCGACATACAATTCTTCTACAAGTGGGCTCTGAAGATAGGTGGATGCAACATCAAATTAAAATAAATCGAGATCGTCGACGGCAGCAATAGCAAGAATAGCTTGAAGAGAATCATATTCGAGAAATTGAAGAATCATAGGAACAGGCGCATATGACGTTTCAGTGAAATCTATGCCTGGTCGTTGAGTAAAACCTTTTACCACAAGACGAGCTCGGCGACGTTTGATAGACCCATCGATATAACGTTTCACTTTATACATCCATCGAACTTTGATGGCCACGTGATCAGGAGGTAAAGAAGTCAGCGTCAAAGTATGATTGGTCTCCATACATGACATCTCAATTTGCATAGCAGTGAACCAAAAGACATCGCAACCTAAAACGGCTTCTTGATAAGAAAACGAATTACAAGGATCTATGGTATCAATGTCAGAAATGGTAGAATCAGAAGAAACAGTCAGAACAGCAAGAAGAGACATGGTGTTTTTAGGTGTCCTGAGGCGGTTTGATCGACGAGCAACCGGTTCAAAACCATAAAAATCTTCTTCTGTAGAATCGTCCAAAGATGCAGGTGAGCTGGACGAAGAAAGTTGATTATCTACAACCTCGTTAGGAAAAAATGGCTGCTGAATGATGAGCGAGCATTGCTCTTGTAAACGAGACGAAGAAGAAAGATCATCCAGACTTGATGGAATAGCTCCCGGGAGCTGAACGACTGATGAACATGGTAAAAACTGTCTTGGTAAAGGCGGAAAATGATTAGAGATATCTGATACAATCGGAAGCTGTGAAATAGATGAGATTGAAGGATGAGGATCTTCAACCGATAAAGGTAAAGCAGAAGCACCGTTTCCATCTAAAGGAAATTGTTAAAAGAAAAATGAGTCGCGACTTATTGTGATGCAATGAGTGGTGTTGTAATTGATAAGGCGTAGTGGTCGTTGTGCGTCCGTGATCCGATTCTGCACATTAACACTGCAGCTTATAGCTAATGCTCATATCAAGGGAAAGATCTAAATCAAGGAGACTGCTGAGTGACGACTCCATGATACTTCTATTTGAACGTTCACTAACACCATCTTGTTCAGGAGTATTCGGTGCGCAAGTTTCGTGTCTTATACCTTTTCTCCGAGATAGACCTTAAAATCGTTGCTAACATATACACTCCCATTGTCAGTACGAAAAGTTGAAATTCGTTTACCCGTTTCAGTGTTCATGCGGGAAACATAAGTAAAAAAATCAAAAAACTTTGTTCTTCTGTTTGATGAAATAGATGACACGAAAACCAGAGTAGCCATCCTGAAATTGAACATAGTAACGGTATCCACTGAAAGAGAGAGTACTCATTGGCCCACAGACTTCACTATGAATTAATTCGCCAACTCGAACAGCTCGATGACGACCGAAAGGAAACGGTTGACGATGACTTTTACCAAGAGCACAACCCTTACAGGGAAAAATATCAAGATCAGTATTCGAAAGTTTCAGCCCAGTAATAGAACCTTCTTTAGCCATCTTATGAATAACATTTACATGAGCATGACCAAAACTTCTATGCCATACTGACATTGAAGAGAGAGACAGGTTACCTTGCTCAACTTTTGGAGTAGGGCGGGCTGCTACAAAATCCAAAAGATAAAAATTGTTGGTTTGACGAACACCAGCCAGCACGAGATGATTGCTGCGAAAGAAATGAACATTCTGTCGATTGAAGACAGCTGTGACTCCAAGATTAGTGGCCGCACCAATTAAGAATAAATTGGCGCCGAGGCCAGGAACGTAGAGAACGTCTCGCAAAATTCCAGTAGGCGCCCTAGTACCTGCCTTCAGTGAATTTCTCGTTCCGGTGGTTTTCACCTCTTTTAAACCCTTTCTTTTGAGGGAAAAAAGGGTTCCACCCACGCTCGTTATAATAAGGAGATTAGGTTTTCAGTCACCGTTCTTTACTCAGATAAAAACCAGTTCCTTTCACCGTTTTTTTTTTTGTTTCTTTTCCTTTCTTCCATCGGCAAAATATAAAGAATTTTAAGAAGCTTAACTTTCTCTTAATCCGCGCGCGCTCTTAAAAAAGGCGGCGCTTTTTTATGTTTTTTTCAAGTCTTTTCCCTTCATTAGTTTCAAATAAAGCTTACCGACCCACAACCCACTTTGCCAGCGGCGAGTGAAACCTCCCAACCTAATTCCTAAATATCCTACTTGAACAACTCGTCTTTACTTCATTTTAATCATATAGCCGAATAGCTCAGATGATAGCGAAGAGAGCTACTAATTCGAAGCAGTATCATTCTTGGTTCAATCCCGTTTCGGTCAAAATAGTGAATGAAAGTTATCGAGTAACAATAAAAGAAGGAATACTTTTATGTTAAATTTAAAGTTTCCTCATAACTTTATAGCAAGAGTATTAATAAGAACTTGAAAGGGACTCAGGGGTCGAATTCCGAACTTTTTTTCCGACTTGACTTGAACTTGACTTGAAACAGTCTTAGTTAAGTTCAAGTTAAGTCAAGTATTGGGTTGAAGTTCGAAACTTTAGTTTTCAAGTTCAAGTATGATTCCGAACGAAAAAAGTTCACTTTTTTCCCTGTGCTTAACTAAGATTGTTTACTCGACTTAAGAATTTTACTTGACTTGAAATTGGCAACTGAGCCAATGAGAGAAGGTCTTTCTGATAATATTTCTTAAATTGGCAGACGCTTTTTAATAATTAAAAGCTCTCAAGTTTTCTCTTAAGTTTTTAGAGTAATGGAAAATAACTTAATAACAAGAATACACGAGAATTTAGCCATCAAACTTGTTCTTTATACGTTTCGTTGATACTTTTAAACAAATTTATTACATTGCATACATACTTACAAAAATATAAGATATAAGAAATTGTTACATTTCATATAAATAAACTAATAAATCTCTGATTGTTCAACTCATAAATCTTTCTTTATTTAAGGTAACGGAAAATTTGATATGATTCGGTAATATTAAAGCCATTTTTTAAAGATACGTTCACATGCGACAGCTTTTTGAGAATTACGTATTAAGTAATTTGGTTTAAGCCATGGTTTTATGCACTAGAAAAATTAGTTGTCTTCCACTTAAAAGTTCCTGAAACTGAATTACGTTGTACGTAACGCTCAAAAACACTGTCTTGTCAACGATAGTATAGATATGTGGATACTGGACAAATAGATCGCGAAACAGACGATAAAAGAACATTTAAAATCATATTTTATAATGTTCCAATTGCAAAGAATCGTAATCCCATCAATTCCATGTCAAGTGAAAGTAAATTCCTCTTTGCTGCTGTTTTTCGTTCTTGTAAAATGTTGTTATCAGTGCTAGAAAATATACCAATGATAGGAATATTCAATCTACTATAATCCCTGTTAAATTTAACCCTGTTTCATATTCTATGTGAGTTTGAGCGAATCTAAATGTCAATATTAATTTTTCCTTAGAGAAATAACTTAAAATATATTTTTACTCTAAATTAACATCTATTTTTTGATGAATATCGTCAAGATTGTCTGTTTTATTACACATGTATCCTCAAAACTTGTAAATTATGTCATTATGATCCGCCATTGTGTAAACAAAAACAACAACACTGTCAATTTCCCCCGATACTTAGAGAAACTTAGGCCTTAAGTCAGTTTCAAGGCACCTAGGAAGGTAATTTGAGATTCGGGAGACTTAACTGAGTTTGAGGACTCGACTTTTACGTTTTCAAGTTCAAGTTTTCAATTTGACTTGAGATTTTTGTGTTCGGAATCATACTTGGACAAAAGTCTGAAAAAATTTTCAAGTCGAGTCGGAAAACCGCCTAAGTCAAGTTCAAGTCGAGTCAAAAATGACGTTCGGAATTCGACCCCAGGGGTCGAATTCCGAACTTTTTTTCCGACTTGACTTGAACTTGACTTGAAACAGTCTTAGTTAAGTTCAAGTTAAGTCAAGTATTGGGTTGAAGTTCGAAACTTTAGTTTTCAAGTTCAAGTATGATTCCGAACGAAAAAAGTTCACTTTTTTCCCTGTGCTTAACTAAGATTGTTTACTCGACTTAAGAATTTTACTTGACTTGAAATTGGCAACTGAGCCAATGAGAGAAGGCCTTTCTGATAATATTTCTTAAATTGGCAGACGCTTTTTAATAATTAAAAGCTCTCAAGTTTTCTCTTAAGTTTTTAGAGTAATGGAAAATAACTTAATAACAAGAATACACGAGAATTTAGCCATCGATCTTGTTCTTTATATGTTTCGTTGATACTTTTAAACAAATTTATTACATTGCATACATACTTACAAAAATATAAGATATAAGAAATTGTTACATTTCATATAAACTAATAAATCTCTGATTGTTCAACTCATAAATCTTTCTTTATTTAAGGTAACGGAAAATTTGATATGATTCGGTAACATTAAAGCCATTTTTTAAAGATACGTTCACATGCGACAGCTTTTTGAGAATTACGTATTATGTAATTTGGTTTAAGCCATGGTTTTATGCACTAGAAAAATTAGTTGTCTTCCACTTAAAAGTTCCTTAAACTGAATTACGTTGTACGTAACGCTCAAAAACACTGTCTTGTCAACGATAGTATAGATATGTGGATACTGGACAAATAGATCGTGAAACAGACGATAAAAGACCATTTAAAATCATATTTTATAATGTTCCAATTGCAAAGAATTTTAATCCCATCAATTCCATGTCAAGTGAAAGTAAATTCCTCTTTGCTGCTGTTTTTCGTTCTTGTAAAATGTCGTTATCAGTGCTAGAAAATATAACAATCATAGGAATATTCAATCTACTATAATCCCTGTTAAATTTAACCCTGTTTCATATTCTATGTGAGTTTGAGCGAATCTAAATGTCAATATTAATTTTTCCTTAGAGAAATAACTTAAAATATATTTTTACTCTAAATTAACATCTATCTTTTGATGAATATCGTCAAGATTGTCTGTTTTATTACACATATATCCTCAAAACTTGTAAATTATGTCATTATGATCCGCCATTGTGTAAACAAAAACAACAACACTGTCAATTTCCCCCGATACTTAGAGAAACTTAGGCCTTAAGTCAGTTTCAAGGCACCTAGGAAGGTACCTTGAGATTCGGGAGACTTAACTGAGTTTGAGGACTCGACTTTTACGTTTTCAAGTTCAAGTTTTCAATTTGACTTGAGATTTTTGTGTTCGGAATCATACTTGGACAAAAGTCTGAAAAAATTTTCAAGTCGAGTCGGAAAACCGCCTAAGTCAAGTTCAAGTCGAGTCAAAAATGACGTTCGGAATTCGACCCCAGGACCCCGGAAAAGAGTTTTAAGCCTGTGTTTCAAAGGGGTTCAAAATACTGGTTTAAAACGATGTTCTACACGCAAAACAAGCGGTGTAGAACCAAAATGCAGAACCAGTTTTTCCCTATGCCTTGGTTTAAAAAACCATAGAAAAACCGGTATTGCCACGCAAGACAAGTACTAGGGCGTGTTCAAACTCTTTGTGCTGCGAATTTCGATGTCTCATCGGCCTTTAACTTGTAGCTGTTTGTGATCAATTCCAACACCGTTTACGGTCCAGACTTGCGTAAAGGGCTCAAATTTTGTGAAGTAATCACGAATATTAGTCATGTGATTAGTGGCACCCGAATCAGCACACCAGTTAGAAGAGAGACTCAATAAAGAAACATCGGTAAATGCCGGATAGGCAAAGTTATTTGAGGATGTAGGGTTACTCTGTTCGCTATAAAAGCAAGAGTTGCAGTAGTAGATCCTTCAGATGACTTTTCGGCTTCTTCTCGAATGCGTTTTCGACAAACAGTGAAAGTATGATTAGAATAACCACAGTAAGTGCATTGTACACGTGATTTGCGATTCAAATTACGCTGATTTGAGTTGCCTTGTTAAGAATCGTTTTGCTTGCATTTGCGCTTTCGACAATTAGCTACGACATGATTAGTAAAACCACAGTAAGAACAGCCATCTTGTGAATTGTCCTCAGCATTCGAAAGTGCACGTTGATTTGTGGCAAGTAGAGCCATATCACGTCCTGCTTGTTCTTGAGATTCACAATGTATGTGTTGATTCAGCAAGCAACAGTTTTGCAATCATCTTCTCTCTTGTTTGTTCAGTAGCAGGCAAAATAGCCCAAGCTTCTCGGAAGTTTACATACTTGATAGGTAGTCATAAGAACCTTGGTTGTTAGTTAATCTTCACTTGAAGTTGTGCCCATGTAATGAAGCTGGTGAACTAGACTCTCTATTTTTGAAATATGAGCCATGAAGTCGTTTCCTGCTTCATATTCGTAGCGAAAAAAGCGATCAATAAGAACATGCTTATTTTCTGGAGCACTCTGTTCATATTGTTGAGTTAGACGAGTCCACATCATAGAGGAAGTTGTGCAATCCAACAGTATTCTACGAACTCCTGTGTTGGGAAAAAATGATTTTTAGAATTTGAATGCCTTGGAAATGATTACGAAAAATCAAGTAACCTGTCTCAGTTGTACTGAAAATAAGATCTTGAGCCTGTAAATGTAAATCTCGCCAGTTCGTGATGGCTTCTTCTCGCTCTTGGTAAACTGGATTTTTGACTGCAGTAGCAGTCGGTTATAATAGCGGCGTTCATTGTTGAAAGCAACACTTTCATCGGCCGACGGAGCATCTTTGAAGGGAGTCGTGTCAAATATTGGAATTTTAGATGATGACAGATTGTCGCCGGAGTAGAAAGGAAGTGCCACGCCCTTCAAAGCCGAAACTCAAAACAACTCAATGTTTTGTTTCTTATTTGAAATGTGTAAGATGGTAGCCTATTGGTTTTTTCATTTGAATAATGGGAATTGACTTACCATCAACAAAAAAGAGCAGCAAGACTATACTCGACGAATCTCTTCATTTGAGTTGCAGCGTTGCGTATGTTCTGAATGAGAATGTCGAACAGTTTTTGAGGTAGGCCGGTCTATAGTAAGAGAGTCTTTTATACCAATATATTTAGTAAGGCAGAGAAAATTGTTGAATAAAATCAGGACAAACTCTTTGGCTAAAAACAAAAGAACCGTCGGTTTTGACTGTGAATAATCATCTGGCTTCAGATAAGTACCGAACACCATTTGAAAGTCAACGTTTTTCTTTTTAAAAGTTGTGAGGTATTAAACAAGGGGAAATGCGGAAACTCTCAATGGGCTCTATATGCTTGAACATGTGTGACATTGGAGAGAGTGGGGTGAATTGCACTCTTTTTTTTAACGGCTGGCATTCCCGTATTTTTCAAAAGAATTAGTTCGTTCTGGTCTCATAAAAAAGAGCAAAAATTACATTTTCTTACTTATTTTTTTCAGTTATGTAACATTTTCGGAAAAAGTGATTCAAGATTTAGAAAATAAAAAAGTGGGAAAATCTTCCCATGCGTGGGGAGACACTAGTGGGGTAATTTGGCCTCTGAATAATGGTTAAGAAAATAATGGTTGAGAATATTTAATCTTTTTACAATTTTTAAAATTTTTAAATTGATTAATATAGTCAATTATTCATTCGTAACTCGAATACTGACTACACGATTTATGGAACGAAAATTTATTTTACATTCAAGAACCGATTGACGTATTTCGAAATTTTTTTTTTTAAGATGAGCCTTGTTCATTGCGATGGTTTTTTACTGCCATCTAGCGTAAAAAAAGTCAACATTTAGCGTGTTTATATACACATCAAGTTTTGACAAAAGGATTGACTTTTTTAACTTTTTTTTTACTTTTTTAGCACTAAATGGCAGTAAAATCAAGGTCATGATTTATCTTGGTAAAACAAACCAATTGCTAATTTTCATTTTTTGTAACATCGTGAAAAAACTTGAAAAATTACCTTGAAGATTCTTGAAAAAGTAAAGAAGGCGCTTAAAAACGACACTAATTTTTCGGCCTACGCCAGCTGATAGATGTTGTAAACCGTATATGAACTCTTCTGTAGTCTTTGATTTTAGAAACTCGGGAAATGAATAAATCTGGGAAAATTTAAAAATAATCCGGATACTCTTGGAAAACTCACAGTTAATTTATGTAAAGAAAATGTTGTTGAGTCCGTATGAAATCTGTGTATATTGTAGCAACACAAAGCACATACAATACACGGTAGACACAATAACTGAAACGGACATGAAAGGCAAGACCTTGCTGCAATAAATCGTGAGCACGAATGCCGAGTCTCAGCTTCTTCCTCAACTGCCACGATCACCACGGCATCTGTCTCTGCATCTAGCGTTGCCTACAAAACCCAACAAATCTACATCATACGGTTTAAAAATAAAAATTCCTTCTTAAAAATTAAATGTATAAAAAGCAATGTGAAAAGCAAGTTTGTTCCATAAGGTAGCACGGGTGGCGTAAGAGTAGTCCGATACTTTTGGCGCCACTTTTATACGCCTAAAACATAGGCGAAAAAATGTAAAAAAAATCAGACAAAAAGAAAAGACGCAAAATGACATAAATTCTAAGTTTCGTGAATTTAAGGCATCTTTTCGATTTTTGCCAACCGATAAACCAACTTAAAAAATACACGCCGCCTTATGGAACGGCGCGTGGTGATCCGATACTTATGGAGGGGACTGTACAGTATGGTCCAAAAAAATGTGAACACCGATTTTATTTTTGAAAGCCACCTAGCCACATTACGGGAAACTATGTTTCACTTTTGGTCCTAATTGTGGGGGGCTAGGAACAAAGCGAAAGGTGGGAATAAGGGAAAAGGAGTAATAAGCTCATTTAGCCACCGGTCATGCCTTTCCCCCCCAAAAAATCACGAATGAAACCAGACAGGCTGTCTGGAATTTCCTTTGCGGGTAAAAACGAATAACCGCATTGCAATAGCCTTAGGCCTTAGGCCCTAGGCTCACCGTCAATATTTCGTCAAGTGACAAGAAAAGGAAAAAGCTGTCCAAATCCTGCACCATAAAGCGGGAAAAATTCAAAGTTATAGTAAGGTGGCTTTGAATCACGTTTCATGCAAGTCAATTTAGACCGAATGTCGTGACGTCAATGAAATCATTTCATTGGCGATTAATAATCATTTCCTATTTTTTTCCTATCATTTAATTAAACCAGTAATTAAAAACGACAATTTGATTGTCAATTTAACGAGATTCCATTTTTGGAGATGCCGAGATTTGATCTCGGGACCATAGGGGTAGGAATTAACTACCGTAACCACCAGACTACCACGGAATGATTTAAACAGTTTTATTTCAAAAATAAAAACAAAACAAGAAAGTCAATATTTAGTCCAATTCCCTTCAGCCTGACAACATAAGTCTTTTATTTTTAAAATAAAACTGTTTAAATCATTCCGTGGTAGTCTGGTGGTTACGGTAGTTCCCGTAATGTGGCTAGGTGGCTTTCAAAAATAAAATCGGTGTTCACATTTTTTTGGACCATACTGTATATCCATACATCTCTCTTTTGAGAAAAAGTGCTGCCGTTATTAATGTTAGGAGGGACAACAAGTTCGTGAGAAGCAAATAAAGAAAAAGAGCGCCAAACCGCAAAGTATATACGTATACATATTTCGAGACTTTGTTTCGCAGGGACCGCTCGTCATCATCCGCTCAAAGAATCCTGAATTTTTTTAGGAGTTTTAAGTGAAATGAATTAGAAAGTTGGTGACTGAATTTCATAGTAGATGACGAATTTTTGTTATATTTCTTCCTATATACACCACAGCATAGACACGTATCTGAAAGTGTCCCTATAATGAAAATTTTTGCAACAACGTGAAATGCGTTTCTCTCCTTCTTGCGGTCCCCGATAAACTGTTCTTCTTTTGTGATGACGAGAAAATATAATGATGAAAATTCGCAGCCAAACTTTCAATTTCATAGCTTCAAATTTGACATAATTGATTTGCCCAATCCAGTATTTAAACCTTTTTGAAAATTGGCATATCAGCAACATGCAATCTACTTAACATGCTATTACTTATCCTTAAACGCCACCAAGTGGATTTTTCAATACTAAGTGACGATGGTAAAACACCGCTAATGGTAGGGCTCGGCCTCCATCAAGGTTTTCGTCCCAATTTTGCCCGACATAAAGCAAGAGAAACCGTTGGCGCGTTTTTTCTTGTGTCCATCACGCCATTAAATATGCACTTTTATTTCCCTTTAAAGTAAAAGCGGACCTAATGAATAGGATGAACACAAAAGAAACCCCTTCGTAGTCTTGGCTTGCTGATTTGTTTCGTGCCGAAACTCGCCCCGTCAAGTCGGGGCCGAGCCCTAACTGATGGTTGCTGTGGCTCTCAAAAACAGAGAAGCCATAACGATAATATGGAATTTCCGACCAATCAATGTCAGGATTTATTCGTTAAGAGAAACCCAATTGCTAATTTTATTTTTTTAACATCGCTAAAATATGATAAAAATGACCTTGAAGGGTTTTGAAAAAGTAAAGAAGGTTGCACAGCGCCAGTGGCGTTTAAAAACGAAGCCATCTAGTTTCTGAAACTTCCACCAGTTTTCTACCCCACTATTACATGGACGTACAGTCTATATCATATTAACTGGTGCAGGCTTTGTATAAGGGTTAGCGCCAAAAAAGTAGAGCTAAAAATATGATAGGGGCGCTAGAGGTCTCTTTTAGTGTTCCCATTACGTTCCACTTTCTGCGAAGGAAAAGGCGGATTAGACTGTTTCGGTGTATGTTTAGAAGAACTGATAAACGGGACGCATTAAAACACTGATTGATATAATGAGCTTGCGACAATAACTTAAAAAAATATAATTTATCTTAAAAAAATTAAGAAAAAATTAAATAAGTCCTCTGATCTAGCAATTATTATTATATGGTATTGCACACCAGCCCCCTCGATCAACATTTTAATAGGTTATACAGCTGGTATAATTTTATTAATAAGGCAATCTTAAAGCATAGGTAAACTAATTGGCATAAGTTAGCATAAGCTTAAACTATTTGCATTTATGCCGTTTATTTTCACGGTCCATGCGAATAACGCCTAGCCTAACAGCCATGTTTCGCTAGCTAATAGCGAAGTGGGGTGGGTAGGGTTAGAATAACATTAGAAATTTAGACATGCTCTTTAGCGTATAGCAGAGGTAGAGTAGGAAAAACAAAGGATTAAAAAACATGTTTCATGTTTACCGAGCGTTAAGGGCAAAAAGGTTGGCCTTCATTTCCTTTTTTGTTTCCTCGACGGGACAAAAGGTGTAGACTTACTAGACTACAAGACTACCATTTTCTCCAAAAATCTCGAGAAAACCCGCTTGAGAATTTCTACCGACTTATAAGTTTCCCCGCATAGCTCCAAGCGAAATTACAATCCACCCGCGAGTGGAGACGAAGTGGCTAAGATCGAGCAAAAAAATAAATATTTATAATAGTTTCCTAGATGTTAATCTTAGAAATATAAAGCTGGAACCAATACAGCCCTTTATAGCCTAATCAGTAATCAGTATAAAAATTATGCGACGATGTTGAAAAATGAAAATTCCTAATGAAGGGCTCGACATTCAACAAAAACACCTTAACCATAGGTTGTTAAAATTTGTCATCTTTTCAAAATGACTTGTTAAAAACATACAGAGAGACATTATAGTCCTACAGTTTGAAGAGTTTTTTTTCTAGTCTAGTCTAATATCATGAAATCAATAAGAACCATCAATAAGAACCAATAGGATTTTACTGACACTGACAAGGTTTGAACTCCAAACTCTTGGGCTGGACAGCAGCCACTATAACCATTAGACCAGACAATTACTATTTGAGAAACTGTTCACTTATTATATATATAGGCTCTTGTTTGCTTTTTTCTTAACATCAGTATAAGAAATCACCGAATATCGGTATTATTCAATTTCGGTATTATTTAAAATTGGTCCCCTAATTATCGTAAATTCCTTTCATTGATTATTTCCGTCATCCCTCATCGCTTATTTTTATAAACCTGTGATGGGTATAGTGGTTATAGTTGATGCGCTTGCACAAAAAAACTGGGGTTCGAGTCTTAAATATGACTCTTAAAATAAATGATTCCAGATTTTTAGATTTATTGTTTGATTGTATGAAGGCAAATTTATAATTTTAGAAATATTTAAACCGTACAGTTATTAGAGTTTTGTTTCCTACTCTACCCCTGCTCTACGCTAAAGAGCCTTTCTAAATGTCTAAATAACCCTATCCAACCCATCTCGCTATCGTCTTATCGATAGGCGAAACATAACTGTTAGGCTAGCGGAATTATGAGCATGACCCGCGGAAATAAACAGCAAAAATGTCATAACCAATGTCATAAACTCATAACATGTTGATCGAACTGGCTGGTATACAAATACCAGATAATCATAAATGTTGGATCTGAATCAGAAAGAGCTTTCATTTCTTCGCTTATTTATGATAATAACTTGTAAATAGAAACAGTGTTTAAGCGACATCATCCCGTTAATCAATTCCTCGAAATATACACATATTACCCTAATCCACCTTTTCTTTAGCAAAAAGTGGAAAGAACTTGGAAGCAGTATAAGAGACCTCTAGCGCCCCTGTCAGATTTTTACCTCTACTTTTTTTGGCGCTAACCCTTATACAAAGCCTGCACCAGTTAATATGATATAGACTGTACATGGTATATCCATGGGATGTAAATTATGGGATGCAGTATATCCCATTTGTACATACAATGGATGTACTGGAAACTTCCTAATTACCTTCCCATGGACGTACAGTATCCTGCAAAAAAATCCGAACAAGATTTTTATTTTTTTAAACATCTAGTGAGGGAAAAAAAACTATTTGTTAAATTAAATAGTAAATGTCCTAGTAAATAATCCTTTTCCAAGATGATATTGGTGCGATAGACCAAAGGCAGGGAATTTCCGGCAACAGATGGTGGCGTTTCGTATGGCTCTGGATTCTGCTATGCAGCAGGTCGTCGAATTGACGCTGGGTATTCTTCACACAACAACCATCACGCCATTTGTATTGTTTAATTACTATTAAGTTGTTTATTAAAAAATAATTGAAGATTAACTGCTTGGTTACAATTAATGAAACAACAATTCAAAGACAAACATTTTCCCTTTAACAAAATGCTCTGTTTGTTGTCCGCTAGGTGACAAGGGGGGATGAAGGCCAAAACTGACAGAAAATGACGTGAAATTTTTTTCATTTTTCAATCGTTAATAACTCGGCCAATAAGCCGAATATAATAAAACGGTGAAAATGTCTGTATTCCAGGACTAAACCTTTCATCCTGTACAATTAGTTTTTCTTTAATGGTCTGGTTTTCTCTAAAACTGATGTCAAAAACGCAAAAAAAACGCACGATTTTTGGCTACCCTCCTACATTTTACCAGCTAGAAAATCGCCGTTTGTTTCATTTAATTTTCCGAACAATTCTGAACAAACTGGTGCAAATTGTTAGTTAATCCGATGCCTAGTTATCATTTCCAAAAAATCAAAACCCCCGATTTTGGCCTCATTGAGTCCCGTATTCGGTGTTAAATATAGTTTTGCAAAATTGTATAAAGAAAGGTACCTAGAAATGGTTTTAAAAATAAAATTTTAAAATGTTAGTTTATTCAATCGTCCAGTTAACCAGTGTGGACTAAGTTTGGCAAAAGCCGACCAAACGGGCTTGAAGTTTAAACAATATTGGGTTGGAGTGGTCTTTTTTATGCCGGCTCTGCTCCTTCCCACTTTGAAAAAGGACCGCTACTGTCAGCCAAAAAATGTCCCCCTGGTGTTGTAAATCATTTGGGAAAATTAAAAAGGCTGCTTTTTATAATTGAAACAAGATTCCTTCGGTAATGTCCTTCGGGGATTTTTGATTAATCGCTATGAAACCATATTTATTTATCCACATAATTTATATTCCATGACAAGTCGACTGGAAGACATGAAAATTGCGAGGCAAAATGAAGTAAAATGATCGTAATAAAACTATGATGGGTTGTCTAACAAATAGCTGGATGAATTTTTTTCAAGCTTTATTACTTACAACAACTTTATTACTAACTTTATTACTATCAAAACTATGAATATCCGTTCAAAATACTTATACGTTTTTGGTTTGTTACACTTGTTTAATTCCAGAATTTTGCACTAGGGCCATTCTCGTATTAATTTTATTTTGTTATTTTCCTTTATTGTGCTATTAAAGTTAATATCTATTACCATGTTCCGATTTTTTTAATCGCAACTCGTATTATATTACTTTTTATTTATAAAATCTCACTATATTTATTTTTAATGTGAATTGGAATTTTCTGTCATTCATCATTAATTTCTAAATATCTGATACATTGAGAAGCTATATCAATGATCAATGATATAATGATATAATATCATCATATATGATATCATTTTATTATCAAGTGATCACATGACTTGTTTTATTCACGGATGTCATAGTTATACACATCTTCAATATTTGATATTGAAAGTTCTAAATTTATCTTGTTTCACCCCTACATATATAGTTTCCTTATTGAAAAACATGGCTAACGAAAGTAAAGCATTTCGTTCGCTTTTTAAGATAACATATAATTAACTAATTTAGAATATTTTTTCATTAATAATCTTGAAATTAACTAGGTTATAAAGTTCATTTGTCAAATAGGTGATATAAATTAGTTATTTTGTTAAAACTATATTTTGGTCTGAGGACTAATTGATATCATTCATTCTAGCAACTGGTTTTGTTGACAGAAACAAAGGTATGCAAATAAAAGCGAAAAGACTTTCACTATTCGGCAAGCAAACAGATAAAGACTCGTTATCTAGTTGTAAGATAATATTCTTATCTTGGGTCTTATCTGGTTAAAAGATCTATTAGCTTGACCCGATTTAATTAATTGGAAACCTTGCTTTTTTAAAATGTTATTTATTATTTAATCCCCATAGTTAACTATATTACATAAAATATTTGAATGATGCGTTATTCATCATAATATAATTTAACATGTTATTTTTAATGCCTGACAAATAGATTAATTTATCATTATATAATCGACTGATCACATGATTACTTTTACCACGATTATCATAATCACGGTTATCATGAGTGAGAGTAAATCCGAATCCAAATTTGAAATAGTTTAACCACTAAATATATAGTTTTCTTACTGAAAAATATGGCTTACGAAAGTAAGGCATTTCGATCGTTTTTTAAGATAACATATTTTTAACGTATTCAGAATATTTTGCAACAAAAATTTCAAAATAAACTAGTTTAATAAGTTCATTTCTCAAAAAAATGAAATAGCGTAGTTGGTTTGGTAAAACTATATTTTAGTCTAACGACTTATTGATAACATTCATTCTGGTAACTAAATTTGTTGACAGAAACGAGGTTATGCAAATAAAAGCAACAAGAATTTCACCTACTAGGATTCGGCAACCTAAAAGATAACCAGTACGCAAATGAAATAAAGTAACTCTCATAAAAAAAACTGAAAATACGACGGTGACCTCCGCTAAATTATGCTAGAATTTCGTAAAAAATTTGGTGACGATTAGTTAAGCAGGGAAAAAACGTATACCAACAAACATATTGGACTTTTTTGTGCACAATAAACCCTCTGAATTCTACCCTAATAGCCTACCCTATACCCTACCCCCTATACTATATATTCTTTAAGGACCTTCGTATATAAATATACCTCAGGGATAACTTTTCTGTAGTGTTCCTCTCAATAGATATAATTGATAAATATACAAAGTAAAGAAAGTTAAACGGCTTTAAAACGAGACAAATTGGTGATTTAGGGGTTATTCCTTCCCTATTCAGTATTGAAGTTTATGGATACCGCCTTAAGCGACGTGTTAAACACGGCTACAAAATGCTAGCATCCCTGGCGGTTGAAAGGTTCCCGTAGGAATACAAAATGAAAAATTTCTTAAATTATTTGATTATGAATATGTAGCTAGTGAATACTAAGAAGCAATTGTAAGTTATACTAACTCTGGCGACTTTGGTGAGCGGAGATTTATCTCTCTTACTGTAAGTTAAGCAGTTGTACCTTATACTAACCCCGTGCGACTTTGGTGCATGGGGTGCGACTTTGGTGCACCACATAGTCATTGAGATATTGTCAAATTGAGATCCTGAAACAATATATTGAATAAGATATTGGAAGGAAAATTGAAATGAAATAAATGCAAAATAAAATTATGTATTAAATCCGTGCGCGTTTCATATCGTCAGACCACTCTACCCCGTTTTCTAAAACTATTTTTTGTTAATGTTCATTCAGATATTGAGATACTAAATTACTATATTTTTAATTTTACTATATTTTTTATATACTTTAAAATTAAAAGATAATCCGCGAACCGTTTAACGATACAAGCCTTGGTATTTCGTCTGCTCATACGAATTAGACGAGTTTCTCAGTGCTCTAATTTCCTTTTGATTTCTGGATTCAGGGCCTGCATTAAGGGTGTGCAAGGTATGCGGCTGCACCCTTTACTTTTTCTTAGGGGAGGCACTTAATTAAAAAATAAAACTACACTAAATTAAAATTTTAGTAGTTTTTGGGTTAGGTATTTTTATTTTTGATGAATTTATGTAGGGTTAATATAACTCACTAGATGGATAATATGTTTTGTAGTTCAAGCAGACTATTAAGCCTGGGCTACACTCAGTCACTGGGCCGTTTTTATAGGTTTTTAAAGAAAATTCGGTTTAAGCAACCTTTGTGTGGAAGGCAACCAATTTTGGGGGGGCGTAAAACCGTTGCTTAAACCGATTTAACTTAACCGATTTATTTAAAATCCTTAAAAAACACCCCAGTGTAGCCCAGGCTTTTAGAGTTCAAGTTTGAGTTTGAATTGTTTAGTCACGACTTAGGTATACATATTTATCCCTGAGGGTTATACTTCTAGTATGCCGAAGGCTCTTAATATGTTTCTGATCGTGTATCGTATCGTAGTAATCAATACCTTTCTTGGAGTTGGGCTCCAAAAGGTTTATTGTCAGTTTCGTTATTTGCTATCTTCTTTTTTTCTACTTGACCGATTTATTTCAAATTTCGGCAACCTTCTGTCTAAATTGTTGATTGATTTTCTAAATTGTTTTTCTTTCTTAATTCATGTAAAAATTAGTGCAACGTGGCTCTCTAAAAAATGGGGTATAGTAAAAGCTATACACTAGTTTGTATAGTTAATTTTCTGTACATTGTTGTTGTATGCCCCTATTCTCCATTTCTGTGTTCAGTTCCATCAAATCGGACTGAGTGGATACCCCAAACAGCCACTTCAAAGCCGTTCCTCCAATGTCTAAAATTCCTCGTTTTGTTTTTTCCCCCGACAAGGCCATAGTACAAATAGATACTCGGTTATTTGTCATGTTTAGTAATGTTGAGAAGAAAAATACCTTTGTTTCAATCTTTTCTGCCGCCATATAACTTGAAGTGTCTCGGAATGACGTACGAACATCTTTTTTGTGGAAGGAATCAGCATCTGCTCGGTGGCGCTTAGCTGCTTCTGAGAGCTGTGTAAGTAGTAATTCAACAGAATTGATTGTTTGAATCTCTTTATTGGGAGTCCAATCCATAACTAGTTTCCACGAAGATTCACTCATTGCTATTCCCGGTTGTTCTTTGAAAATTACGGTGTCTCGTAGTAATACTGCGGATGTTGATGGTCCTATCGTGAATAACAGTAACATGAAGTGGAATGGTACAAGGAAGTGAAGGTGGCCTGGGCGACGACGGATACGAAAGTGTCGTTATATTCCCTCGATTGTTGCGATACGTCGGAATTACCTCCGGTTGTTGTTGGTCCGATAAATGAATTTTGTTTGTTTTTTCTGTTGCTGTCGATGGTTCTACAATTGGCGTTGCTATAGTCTCGATATTTTCGTCTTCCACTGCTGTTGGTTCTACTTGGTTCTGTAATTCTCCCATAGTTTCAGAGGATGTAGCAGGCCTGTTTTCACACTGGGTGGCGGATTCGTCGGTTTCCGGAATTACCTCTTCTGCTGATAAGTTCTTTTGCGTGTAGGGTTCATGCTTCCTACATGCACGATATCCGACTTGTTGATGAACAAGGAAAAACAATTGTATTCTCTGATACAGCGAGGCTTCTTGTACAGAGTACAAGGGACATAGAGCAATACACAATTGAAACAGCACAATCCAGCTAATTCATATAACATAATATAGCTAGTATATATGGACAGTAATTACCTTGTGTAAAGCACTTAACACACGCAAAAAAGAAAACGGGGATAAATCACAATTCTAGAGAGAGCTGTTGAAGAGATCTTGAGTGAGCACGCTGTCAAGTGAGAAATGGGGAGACATAGAAAGAGATGACTTCGTCTGCTTCAGGGTATTAAGATAGAGAAAGAGGGCCTGAAGATCAGGAGCATAGTTCATGGTTCGGACGATTGGTCAACGCCATCTAGGGCCGAGGTTCGACAACGTGTTTGTAATCAACACGACTTCTGTTTTCCTACTTGTAATTTTACTTCATAATTCACTGGAGTTGTTTGCCGTATTACAACATAAGGACCCATCCAACGTGCAACAACTTTTCCGATCGACCTTTTTTGCGAATGGGCTTGTAAATTAAAACTAAGTCGTTTGTGTGAAAAATAGCATCTTTATGGACCGAATCATAACGCTCTGCTTGTTTTAATTGGGCTACTTCTATCCGAGCTCAAACTATAACTCTAGCTTTTTTCAAATCGTCCATTAATTTGTTTGCGTATGGTTGCGAAACTGCGTCTAAAGGCCACACAGGATTTGGGTGTGAGCCTAGCAAAATGTTCACAGGGAGATTGGGTTCTCTGCCATATAGTAGGAAGAACGGAGAAAACCCCGTTGATTCTTGTCTGGCTGTATTATAGGCAAAACAGATAAATGGCAGTTGTTCGTCCCAATTAGTCTGGTCGTCGGTAATGTACATTGAAATCATCATTGCTAATGTATGATTCATACGTTCCACTTGACCATTTGTTTGTGGATGATACCCAGAAGTGGTTTTATGGTTGATATCCAATTTTTTCCATACATCTTGCGTGATGCCTGCCAAAAAAACATTTTCCCCTATCTGTAATTATTGATTCCGGTGCTCCATGACGAAGAACTATTTTGTCCACAATGAATTGAGTTACTACGTCTGCTTTACCCGTTGGGAGTGCCTCCAATTCTACCCATTTGGTCAGATAATCGACAGCTACAATCAACATTTTATTTCCATTTACCGACGTTGGAAATGGGCCCAGTAAATCTACTCCTATTTTTTGGAAGGGCCTTTCAACTTTAATGGTTTGCAACATTCCTGTCGGAAGACTACACACGCTTTTCCGTTTCTGACATAGTAGACATGACTTGACATTCCTCGTTACGTCTTCTGTTAATGTGTTCCAAAAGAAACGTCCTATGATTTTCGTCAATGTTCGCTGAATCCCCAGATGACCTGCTACAGGATCATCATGACATGATTTCAGAATTAAACTTCGGTATTCAGGCGGCACGCAGAGACGAAGATATGTACGTCCATAAACACTTTTTTGTTTAAAGAGGCACCCGTCTAGTAAACAGAAATGTAGTCCCACTGATCGTTTTGCTTCAATACATTCCATGATGATTTTCCACTCAGTCACTTCACGTTGTTTTTTTCGCAAATTCCAAGCGAACATCTTGTAATTCCAGATCCAACGGATCCATTATCATGGAACCCACCTCCAAGCAACGTTCTTCTAGCACTTCTTCTTGAGTTAATAATGGGTTTCGCGATAAGCGATCCGCATTTTGGTGCAGTTTTCCACTGCGGTATTGGATCTGAACTTCGTACTCTTGAAGGCAAAGACTCCACCTTGCCAATCTTCCTGCTAAATCCTTTTTTGTTCTTAACCAGCACAATGCTTCATGATCAGTTATTATAATTACCTTACATCCCCAAATGAAGGGTCGAAATTTTTGTAAGCTCCAAACTAGTGCTAAACACTCTTTTTCTGTTATCGAATAATTAACTTCCGAAGATGTTAACAATCGACTGGCGTAGGCCAAAGGATGTTCCTTACCGTTTATCTTTTGAGATAAAACAGCACCAATCCCCATGCCACACGCATCTGGTAGAATAATCATTGGGAGGGTATAATTGGGGTGTGCTAGTATAGGTACTGATAATAGCGCTGTCTTCAGTTGGTCAAAACTATCCTGTTGATCCTTGCCCCATACAAACGGTTGTCCTTTTTTAGTTAACAATATCAGTGGTAGCACCATCTTCGAAAACCCAGGAGTGTGTTTGCGGTAATAGGAACACAGGCCCAAAAAAATTTGCACTCGTTTTATTTTATCGGCTTGTGTTTTTCCTTCGTTACATGATGGGAAATCTGTTACAGCCCGTAGTTTTTCGGGATCAGGAGCGATACCTTCTCTTGATACTATATGTCCCAGAACTTTTAACGTTGTCATTGCGAATTGGCATTTGCTAGTTTTCAATTTTAGTCCCGCTTTTGACAGACAAGCCAATACTAGGTGAAGACGTTCCAAATGAGAAGAAAAGGTTGGAGCGTAAACTATGATGTCGTCCAGGTAAACGAGGCATGAGCGTAACCCTCCTAAAATAATATCCATAGTGCTTTGAAACGTACTGGGACCATTTGCCACTCCAAAGGGAAGTACTTTGAAATGAAAAAGTCTATCAGGAGTGACAAAGGCTGTTTTTTCTCTATCCTCCTTTCGTAATGGTAATTGATGGTAACCTGATTGAAAATCCATAATGGAAAAATATTCCGCTCCTTGAAGTTTGCTAAGAATATCACTGATCCGAGGTAGTGGATATACGTTTCTTATTTTTACCTCGTTAAGGCCTCTGTAGTCCACGCAAAAACGCCACGTACCATCCGATTTTAAAATGAGAAACTACCGGAAACGACCATGCACTGTTTGAAATTTATATTAGGCCGGATTCAAGCATGTCGTTTACTTGTGTTTGCATAATTGTTCTTACTTTCCACGCGCTTGGGTAGGGACCCCGTTCAATTGGTTGTGTTCCTTCTTTTAGTTGAATTGTATGTTCCATTACATTACGACGTCCGACGTCTTTGGGGTTTGACGCAAAACATACTATGTGATTTTTCAGCATCTCTTTTAATTGAGCTTTATCGTCATCTTGTAGTTCCGAATTAATTGCTTTCTCTAAATCGTTAAAAATTTTTTGTTGGGCCTCAGTTACCTCTTGTGTGAGCGATGGAATTAATTCCGAGTCCTCTAAATTACACTGGAAAATTTTATCTGTATAAGTTTGACTTGTCCCCAAAGTGGTACCTTTGTCCAGCCATACGTCTTGGCACGACATATTTGCAATTGGGACAGTTGTGATCCGACCAGACAACAAGGCGTGTCCCACTGTAAGAGATTTTTGTATCATTAACTTTCGAGACGGAGTAAAAAGTTGTGTGTCTAAACTAGAAGGCTGTGAAATCGGTACTTGACGAACGGAAAACGCTGGTATGTTTAATCCTTCTGTTGTCTGGATTTTAACAGACTTTCCTGGTTCTGGTTTTTTGGGTGTAATTAAATTTAAATGTAATTCACCAACTGTTATTAAAGTTTGTGAGTCTTGATAGTCGATATGAAGCTTTCCAAATTGTTTTAGGAAATCATTTCCTAGTAACAAATCGATTCCTTCCATTTGCATGACCACTGCTTTCCCTTTTGCAATTTTGTTGTGTAGCTGTACCGTGATCAGGGTAGCTCCCAGTGGAGAGGCTGTTGATCCATTTGCCATTATTATGCGCGGTCCTTCCCACGTGGTCATCTGAAACTTTGTGCACGCCAGCAACTTTGAGGAAATTACTGTAATTACTGCCCCGGTATCGACCACTGCTTTTACGATCATGTCCCCACATTGAACTGTTTCCGTAATCAATTTGGATGTTTTCAACGTTAAACAAGGGATGTTCACGTTTAGTTCTTGTTTTTGAAATGCTAAATTATTAAGAGGCAACTCGTCCTGAAAAGCCGATTGTTGATGAGGTGTTTCTTCATAATAGGAATGTTCTTGTAAATTGTTTACTTGTAGTCCCTGGTTGGGATAACCTTGTTGATATCGTGGTGTTCCGTTTCTTTGATTCCCTTTGAAATTTGGAGATTGCGGATTGTTAAAGCAAAGTCGAGCGATATGGCCCATTTTTTTACAAAAATAACATTCTCGTCTTTTATTTGCCGGACGCCGATTTGTTACAATTGGAGAATTCCAGTCAACTTTCTTAGGGTTTTTGAAATCTTCGATCGTTTTTTGAAGTTCCACTAAAACTTTCTCCAAATTTAAATTCTTCTGCCAAGTTGATTTTTTTTTCGTGTATCATCGAAATTGCAGCCGTTGGAGGCACTGGATCGTCCCTCTCCTCCCAACTTCTCTTGTCGAGAAGAATGGTGGTCTCTGTATGGATTTTAACCAATTCCAAAAACTCCGCACACGTGCGAGGTTTTAGCGGATAAATCTTCTTCACCAAGGAACGGCGTAAGCCGTTGTATAGGTACTCTAGGATCTGTGTTTGTGTCATCGTCGGATTGATGACATGGCACATGTGTAAGACGTCATAATAATATGACGCCGTATCTTCATTTTCTTTCTGAAAACGCTTACGCAACTTCGCCTCTTGGATGAGGGTGAAGTTGTCTTGTCGAAATTCTGTCAAAAAGGTTGTTCGCAACCCCGCCACAAACGGAATTGCTGCGGCCGTCGGTGTTGCGGCCACCGCCACCTGGTCTCCCCAGTCGGCAGGTACATTGGAAAAGAGGAACCACTTACGAGCGGTTCCTTCTAAGTACATGACAAAATTCGCCCTCATCTCGGCCGCGTCCCAGTGATTGTACCTGCCAGTAAGTTCAAAACGTTCCAGCCAGTCCTGAGCATCTTCTCCTGGTTTTGCGCTGAAGGTAGGCGGGGAGATAAATTTTCTCTGTGCCGCCATCGCTCCTGCCGGGATGATGTTTTGCTGTAACACCGGTGAAGCGGGATGTTGTACCTCTTCTTCGTCTTCCGATGTGGACGTTGAAGATCCGTTTGCCACAGGCAGCAAGATCGTTGGTGTAGGAATCTGTGCTGGGGTGGGGTGGAGGCGTCTACTAGGTTCCCTGGAACAACTTGGCTGGCGTCTAGCCGACGGTTTTCGGGACGATTTAATGGGATCTATGGTGATGATTTTCTCAACAACCAAATTAAGATGATCAACCGTTCACGAAACAATAGACTTTACGACAAAAGTTTTTTCTTTCAAAAACAGGCAGAGAATCAATTGTTGTTTGACGACAACATTATTTCCCTACAACCCAAACAAATGAACAACCGTTCACTATACTCTTCAAAAAACAGTCAGAAAATAAATTGGTGTTTGATCACAACAATATTTCCCTTTCAACCAAAACAAAATTTTCCGTTCACGAAACTTTAAAAAAAAACAGTCAGAAAATAAATTGGTGTTTGATGACAACAATATTTTCTTTTCAACCAAAACAAAATGACTCACTGCTCACGAACCGACAATAGTTTTTTGTACCCACCCAAATTACCACAAATAAAATAAAATGGACAACCGTCCACCAAACCTTTCTGAAGATAAACAATAACCGAACAACTCTACTTCTTAGCACACCACGGTAACGACAGCAAATTGTTATTACTCAGATCAAAACTCTTACTTTCCCTCTTTTCTCCCTTTTCAACTGGCCGCTTTTGTAACTCAGTACGCAAACAATTTAAGGTTTTCAACCGTTTGCTTAAGCCGCTTGTGGCAGAGTCCCTAAACAAAAGTGCGCCTCCAGTTGAAAGAGAAAGAACGATATAGAGGAGAAAAAAAAAAATTTTGACTGAGATCTAACCTGCAACTCCACCAATTGTGACGGGGTTCCGGGTGCGATGAAGTAGACTACTAAGACTTGTATGCAACTAGATGTATTTCTCAACACAGTGTTCAACTACAACTGAAAGAGTAAGACTGACCTCCTGAGCCTACAGTGCTCAGGGTTTTTAAAGAGAAGAGCGTCACGCCGTCACCTTGTTACGGGATGACGCAGGAAGTTTCTAGTAAAAAGATGGTCATCTAAATAAGGTCTAGATGACCGCCAGGCTCCTTTACCCCCTTTGGAGGGTAAATGAGAAAGCAGTACGGCACGAGGAATCCATTAACCCGTGTGTGTCCTTTGGATTCATCGTAGCCTGACAACAAAGAACAAAGAAACTCAAGGTAACTAAAAGTAACTAAGTAAGAGAAGGGCTTCCATATATTTGCGACAATATTTTTTGAACCGCGAGCCTTGAAATGAAACATTTTTTTGAACCACGCGTCCTTCGAGAACGTCATCTGTGGGGCAAAATATATACGGAAAAAAACTTATGTTTACTACTTAAAAAATGTCATGGAAATGAATGCATTCCGATGAACCGTTTTCTCGGAATAAAATAAAACACCAAAGAAAAATACGCAAAATTTCACCGCGCCTCCCATCAGTCTTAACATGGAACCTTATGCAGGATAGTACCTCAGTAAATTTATAATAACTTAAAATCTATAGACCTTATTAAGATCAATAGGTATGAGTCAAGCCAACCCCTCTTGCGGCGCTTTGCAGTGTAAAGGGGTGCCGTGAACAGCCGCTTCTTTTTTTGTTTGCCGGATGTGGTTGCTCTCTAGGCTTTCAATGGTAGCAGACGACTACCACATTTTTTAAACTATATTTTCACATTTTTTTTCCTTTTTTTCACATTTATTCTTTATTATTTAAGAATGTTTGTACAATTATCTGTAGTAAGAACGAATAAATGTGAAAAAAATGTAAAAACCTTTGAAAATAATCTTGAAAAAATTGAAAATTGTTGAGTACCTATTTTAAACATTTGTTATTTAAATTACATTTTTAAAGTAGTAAACATAAGATTTGTCCGTAAGGTTTTTTTTGGGGGGGAATCAGAACATCAGTAGTAACAAAGTTCATGAAAATAAAACATTATTGCAATTAGATGGAGCTAGTGCTTAAAATGTGATCAATTTAGCAGACGACTCGCCTACTTTTCAACAAAAATATGTGATCACTTTCGTCTTGTGTTTATTA
Source organism: Daphnia galeata (assembly GCA_030770115.1). Taxonomy (NCBI): domain Eukaryota; kingdom Metazoa; phylum Arthropoda; class Branchiopoda; order Diplostraca; family Daphniidae; genus Daphnia; species Daphnia galeata. The sequence continues at coordinate 7,054,746 of CM061119.1, forward strand.
TCGATTATCGATTACTGATATGTTTATTATCGACGACCCCCCCCCCCCTTTGAAGTCCTTGAAGGGCGGAAATTGCAAATATGGAAAATTCCTTTGTTCGTGTATAAAATAATTTCTAATTTTTTATTGAACCTTAGGACAGATTCGAACCCACTGAGCTTGATGATAGTTTTGAAATGGCAGTCTGTTGCTCTACCAACTGAGCTATTTGTTTATATCATCTCTAACATTATATAAAAAAATATTCTATGGTGTGTGTAAGAGCAAAGTTAGGACTTGGTGAAATTTCGTTAAAACATGCCGTTGATGATTTTCTGCTAGGATATAGAAACTTAAGTTTGGGTTTGTAATCAACTCGATCATCAAACCAATCTAGGTTAGGGGAGACCGGAGTCAACATGGACACGGGTCATATTAGACAAAGACCATAAGTGCTCCATGTTATGGGAAAAAAAATTTTTTTTTTAATTTTTGTATGTACTAGAACGTTTAACGTTCTAGAAAAAATATTCATTAAAATTGAATCATTATTGCTCTTGTTATCGCATAATGTAAAAAATGACCCTGTTTGATGTAATATGTCCCCCTATTACTCTAAGTATTTTTAATGTGAAAAAACACTACAAATGAATAAAATAATGATAGGTGAAATAGCCAATTCATTTCTTAATTGATTGATACAAAAATTAAATGTTAGTGCCTTTTCAGTAAAAAGTTATGAACGAAATACTAAATAGCACCGAGTTGTGTCATTTTGGACACCTAATTTTGGGGTGTAATTGGACCACGCTAACTATATCAACGAGGGGAGCTTGCCGCCTTAGGGCATAATTTACAGGCAAATGTCAAATTTTCCCCCCTCTTTTCTAAAACACTCGTAACTCTTCATTGTTTTACACAAACGTGTCATTATCAGTGTGCATGAATAAAGAAAGGGCAGATGAACATTCTAAATTTTTTTTTAATTTTTTCCGTTTATTATTTTACGTTTTATCATGATTGTCCAGTTTTAGACAGAGCCTGTCCAATTTTGCCCCGTCTTTTTCAAAAAGGCCCAAAAAATTTGACTTTTTCAAATCGTCACAACTACTTTATTTTTAAAGGGAAAAATGTATAAAAAATATGGGAAGTAAACAAATTACATTTAACGAAACACACGAAAAAAAAATTAGGAAAAAGTGAAAACGACAAGAAATATTGCAAAAAGAAAAATTTTGTCCACGTTGACTCCGGTCTCCCCTATATAGACTTATTTCATTTATTGCTTTTGTAGTTTTTATTCAAATCATTACCAATTTTAGGTTCGAAATTATTCTTAGTGCAAAACCCCTAACAGCCTAATCACAGCAAGGTGATGGTGAAGGGGGGATTTGTTTCACCCACTATAGGAATGTGGGTGGTGATAGAAAAGGAAAAAAGGGCATAGGGGGTTAAGAATACCAAAAAGAAGATCTTTTTCCATTTCTCTTTCCATAACCCCTTTTCTCCTATCTCCTCTCTTCGTCCTTCGTTTAATCCCCTTTCTCGCTTTATTTCCACAATTCTTTCCTTGCCCTTTTTTACACTGCCGTTGTTAATGAGACTGGAAGGCCGGCGGCATTTTATCTGTCCATCTTCTGGATAAGCAGGCAACAATTGTCAATCAAACGCAACAAATCGCCCACTCTAGCCTCCTGCTGATTCAACAATTGGAGAAGCGTTCAGAGCTTTTACAAACCAAAATCGATAACGCCCTGGATTATATTCAACAAGGCGAACTTATTCACGTCCAACAAATGGAATATTTTGCAGAATTGGATTCCACATTCGCTTCTTTGGATTACGTATTTGCATGGTTCCAACAACAACTAGAGGCGTGGGAAATCGGTTTAGCCACCTTAGCCAATGGACGGTTGTCACCACAAATCATTTCCCCAACGGAACTACAGACTATTTTGTTGGGCGTAAATAAACAACTACCCCTCGGTTGGAAGATCCCAGCAAATGATCTTTGGGTATTGTATAGGGAAGCCACGGTAACTGTAGCAGTGACACGTAATGCTTTTCGGCTTTTCGTAGAGATTCCTATATACGACCACGCACAGCAATTTAATTTATTCAAAGTCATCAGACTGCCAAAGGCCACGGAAAACGGAATCCACGGTGTAAGATTCAGTAACCTCCCCGATTTTTTGGCAGTGTCCCCCGACTGAGATACCTTCATCGAACTTCAGAATACAGATATGCAGCACTGCCGTGAATTTGATAAACAACTGTGCCGTTTCCATACGGGACTAAATAAACGAGGATCAAGAAAGTCCTGTGCAATTGCCCTCTTCACAGAAGATAAGAAACAAATTCAAGGGACATGCCAGACGGAGTTCATGGCGTGGAAGGGACCAGAGGTAGCATACTTAAAAAAAACCGGTGGGCGTTCTCCGCAATCGGACCTCACGACACAACTTCAAGAACAAACAAGCATCTCTTCGACCATGAACAATGATCAAATCCATATTTTGTTAAACAACATGAAAAACGAGCAACCAACGAACCATCCATTCGCTTCTACATATCTACTGACCACGGCTATCGTTATATTATTCTGTTGTTTTGGGGGAATTAGTTGGTACACTCTAGTATTGCATCGCCAACTACGTCGGCACCTAGATTTCAACGTCGGGCTTTATGACAGAGTGGATTACCAACACGGCGTTGACCAGTTAACTCATTACGAGGGGGGATCTGTCGCAGATATATGGAAGCCCTTCTCTTACTTAGTTACTTTTAGTTACCTTGAGTTTCTTTGTTCTTTGTTGTCAGGCTACGAGGAATCCAAAGGACACACACGGGTTAATGGATTCCTCGTGCCGTACTGCTTTCTCATTTACCCTCCAAAGGGGGTAAAGGAGCCTGGCCGTCATCTAGACCTTATCTAGATGACCATCTTCTTACTAGAAACTTCCGGCGTCATCCCGTAACAAGGTGACGCTCTTCTCTTTAAAAACCCTGAGCACTGTAGGCTCAGGAGGTCAGTCTTACTCTTTCAGTTGTAGTTGAACACTGTGTTGAGAAATACATCTAGTTGCATACAAGTCTTAGTAGTCTACTTCATCGCACCCGGAACCCCGTCACAATATTATTCGACGTGCGCGATTCAAACCGATCCAAAAAAGTCTCCGTTTGCCCAAAAAAGCTGTACAAAATCCCAACGGGAAATTTCTTCGAAAAAGCCCATTTGGATAAATATTAAATTCATAGAAAAATAGTAAAACGTTCATCGAAGTGATTTTAACAAGACCCTGGCCAGGTACGCCTTCGGGGTTTTTTGGAAACTATATTGCTACCTCGTTGCTGCGGCTGCCCTAAGTGGCGTATTTTCCAAAGCGATTTAATTATGCATATAACTATTTAAAAAAGTAAAATATTGCAGAAAAGTAATCCGGTTGATTGATGGGACAATTAGCAACAAGTCTATACTGAAAATTTGAACGAAATCGGTCGAAAGGTTTAGAAGCCTATAGCGAACTTCTGAACTTGAATAAAGGCTCTGGAAGCCCAAGCCGGAGAGTAAAGGGTGTGGTAAAATTCTCCTCCCCCTTGTACTTGTACACGATTTTTGGGCATTTTACTTTAGAGCCTTCGGAATATACAAGTATATTTCCCTCAGGGATACATTAACATTTTGAGATCCGTAAGTGAAATCGATATTCAAATAAGTTTGAGTATTTGAGCGTTAGATGGTGTTTTAGATTTAAGGCGCGCATTCAAACAAATTTTACGCGCAAGAGATATTCGAGGCGCGCGGTTCAAATGCAAAAATTACAATTTTGTTCTAGGAATACCCCCTTTTTCAGCTAAAATGCCATGACTATTATTACGACGATACCTGACGATACAAAGTTATGCGTAGAGATTATGCGTAGAGACAAAATAGTAGTGCTGCCACAACTGCTTCCACCACCACTACTTCTATTTTGTCTAAATTAGTCTAAGTAGTCTCAATTATAAAATATTTTTTGGTTAAAAGACCCGCTGAATTAATAGTAGTACTATATTAAAATTCAATGCGATTCAATATATAGTTTATAATTCATTTTTTATTGTATTTATCCTTTAGGATCTACACTTTCAATCAATTGCAATTTTTAGTTTCCCTTCACCAAAAATGAACAAACAAATTCTGTCTACAATGAAAGCAAGAGTAAAATCAGCCAAGAGAACTCCTGCAAGAAGATTACGATATTCAGGTTCAAAATCTACAATTCCAAATTCTTGATTAATTTCTGGGAAAAAACCGAGAACTAAACCAAGGATAAAGGATCCTGTTCCTATCAAACTATAGAGCAAAACGCGATTCTCTTTAAGACTTTCCATGAAAGGATGCCCACGATAGTTGACTGCGATTGTTGAAACTTGAAGTGCCATACTAATTATATATACGGTACTGTTCAGCAAATTTGGTTCAAATTCTTTATCTAGATCAGGAAACGGTGATTCCTTTGGTGGTAAACGTAATGACGACTGTTGGACCAAAAACACTAAACTGGTAAAATGAACTAAGAATTGAAGCAATACAGTCAAAATGGTGTAAGAATTGAAAATGTTAGGTAAAGGCCGATTTCGAGACAAATGTTTCAGTGGTTTTGATCGCGATATGAACAAAAAGCACGCGGCAAGAAGTAAACCTTGCAAAGTGGCTTGTCCATCACTGAATTTCACACCCTCTAAATAGAGAACAGATTGACTATAAGCCAATACAAGAGCGTTCAATGCTAGAATTTTAAACATTTGCAACGTGGTTACAAGTGTACAGCGACCCTGTTTGATGACATGGCAAATGCTTTGTATAGAACTCATTTTAGATGTAAATGGTGCAGCGATGGACGCGTCTCCTAATTTGACTAATTGAGCTCGTTCTTGCTCTTCCATATCTTTCATCATTTGCTGAAGCTGAACTTGTGCCCTGTTTAAACGTTCCAGACGAGGATCCAATACAACATCAGAACCAGGGATGGGCCGCCCTTTATCGCCGTGACGTGAGACGAGTTTTTTACTTTTCTCGTGGCCTTCGTTGTGTACTTCCTTTTCTTTTGACTTGTCTTCAGATTTCTTGGATTTAGACGTCAGTTCTGGTAGATGTGATAGAATAGCAACACCTGAAAAAAAAATAAAGTTGAATGTTTTTGTTGTTGTTTTTTTCATTTAAAAAAACTGAGAGCAAAACCAAACTTACCCACGTGAGCATGCTTCAATGCCCCTACATCATTGGTCCCATCTCCGCACATTAGAGTAGCGTAGCCTAATCCATTTAAGGAAGTAATGATCAGTTCTTTTTGTTTAGGATTGACTCTGGCATATACGCGGATGTGAGGTAAAATGCGATGATAAAATTGAGGATTTGTGCTGTACAAATGAGAAAGGCCCAAACCCGTTACACAAAGCACGTGGTCTGATGTGAAACGTTTGAAATCAGCGGGTATTAGTGGAAGCTCCAAGTCTTGGTCAACACTTTGCCAAATCCACTCATTTTCAACACAGGTCAAAATAAGAGTATATTCTTTTTTTGCAAACTTCAATACTTTTGCAACATGACAGGCCGTTAAAGGGTTGTCCCCAGTTATCATGACGACTCGATGTGATGAACTTACTATTTCTCGAATGACTGCTAGAGAATCTTTCTTTAGTGGGCAAGATAGAATCAAGAAACCGGCAAAACTTAAGCTCTGATTCAAGATTTTCCCGCTTCAATGAACGAAGAGCTTGATGACTCAATGTTCCTAGATTGCGATATCCTAGCGCCAAAACTCTAGCTCCTTTACGAGACATGGCCAAGTAAACTTCATCGTAGCTAGTCGGAACCGAAACGAACATAGACCTTAAAGTCTCAGGAGCTCCTTTTACGGCGGTTATGTAGTTTATCTCTGTAGAACCTGATAAGCTGTAGCCGGCTACAACAGCCATTCTCTTCAACGCGCTGCTGAAGTGATATCTTTGGGCTATTTTCAATGCTGGGCTACGCACCTAAACAATTAACATTGAAAAATAACTAAAAATTAAATTTAAAAGTTAGATAGAAACTTACCGATTTATTGTTAGGTATCAACGCATCACTTTTGGTCAATGTCCAATCAATAGCTGTTAATGTAGCTTTTTCAAGGGGGTCACCAACTAGGCCTTCGTCCAAATGAATGAGTGAATGACAAGTGGCCAAGGTTTGCAGAGTTTCCAGTGGCACTTGATTTATACTTTGTACAATGGTTGGGTCGCTATCATCGAGCCCTGCGATGCCCTCAACAACAAGATTGTCATTGGTTAATGTTCCCGTTTTATCAAAACAGCACATTTCGATTCGGCCAGCAAATGGGATTCTGAAAGGCTCAGTGCAATAAACTCCCAGTTTGGTAAGTTGAACCAGTGAGGTGTTAACAGCTAGTGATAGTTCTATAGGAAGTTCAGGAGGAACTACCGACGTCAGAATCAATGTGCACTCTAAGAACAGCTTGTAGCGATTGCGATCCGGATCTTCAGTTCCCTTGAACCACAAGTATCCAGATGCCAAGATGGCGAAAAACAAAAGGAAAACTATAAATCCGAATGTTTCCAGATTGTTAGCCGTTACACGTTTCACTCCAAACAAAATTGTACGTAGCAGCTTTCCCTGAAATAACCACACAATAAACGTTAAACTAAAATCAAAAATCTTAATACAATAATGCACAGATGTTTCTTTTCTTATTCGATTTTCCTCTAACTTGCTATTGGTTGGTATCCTATATTTATTTCGTTTTTTTTTTTTGTTTTGTTTTGTTTTGTTTGTTTTTTGTTTTTGTTTTTTTTTTTTTTTTTTTGGGGGGGGGGGGTTATTATTTTTGTTTTCTTTTACCTGAGATGTGTTGAAACTATTACGAAGGACGTAAGTAATGCATCCTCCGTCAGGAGATTTCAACTGTCCCGGCTGTTTTGGTGGGACTGAAAATTACGATATTTTAATAAAATTATTGAAAAATACATTCCTTTTTAAGTCTTACGAAGTGTGCTGAACAATACGAGTTCCACCAAATAATATATGCAGTCTACTTTCATCTTCTATGTCTAAGGAGCGACTTGTTTGATCGTCAGGCAAATTCTCTATGGGCTCTTTCATTTGTGGTACTGATTCTCCAGTCAGCAATGATTCGTCAACAATACATGGACCACGAAGAAGTAGCATGTCGCACGGTACTAGCAGAGAATCATCAGAAGAGCGACTCACCGATACTAGATCACCAGGAACTAATTGATCACTAGAAATCATTTGCCATTTTTTACTTCGATACACCTACAATAAAAAATATTTGACAAAATCTACATATTGCATTATTCATATGGTAAAGTACAAAACCTGAACTGAATATGGCTTATTCCCCATTTTTTCTAATTTCAGACATGTTGCGTAACTGTTGTTGCACCAGAGTACATTCAAAAGCAACCAACATAAGTAATGTAAAGATGGAATAATACCTTTATAGTGTATACAGGAAACAAATATTTGTCAATCATTGAATGCTGTGCAAGAAAACACAAGTACTACTTACCAGTATGCATCCAAACACCAGAGACAAACACAAAATACTTGGAAAACAAAGAATGGTGCAGTGGCTCTCTCCAAGAACAATTCCATGAATTCGGGAACAACCATTTCCAATCTACAAAATTTCAATGAAGTATTTAGAAATTGTTGAAAGAAAAACTTTATGAAGAAAGTTGTTAACTCATTTTTTCCATAGTTGTTTTCAGCTTCTTTAATATCCAAATCACTTTGATATCCTTTCCAATCCAAATAATATTGATAATTATGATCAATTGGGAAAACTATCCCTTTAAAACATTTTTCTTCAAAATCCCTATAACACAAATTGTTAGAAATGAAATGAAGGGGTGTGAGACGATAACTAATTGCATTAAGTACATGAATTACCAATTATATCTGGTTTTTTGAAACATAAACCAAATTTTCACAACTTTTTCATGGATATCCTGAAAAGAGCAGGAAAAATAATCTGTCAATAAACTCACAATTATGTTGATTTATTTGTTTAAGAATTACCTTTGTTCTTTGAATTCGAACAAGTTGAGATGAGCCATTATTTGGAGTTGGAACAACTTTTACATAAATTGCTTCTAATGGGTTAGATGTATTTGCACAGGTAAGAAATGTTCGTATGTGAACGGACCAGTAACACGACAACGAAACCAAAATTTGGATTAGTCCTATGCCGGCCAACGTAATCCACCCTGCTTCTGGATACTCTTGGATGCCATAAACAAAAAACCCATAAATAACACCACAATCCATACAATAATATGAAAGGTAATGAGTATCCGTGAATAATTGTAGGAAGCGGATTGTGTAACGAAACTTTTTGAACAAGATCGTCCAGGTTTTTTGACACGTCAACATCCATCTTTTTCGTCGTCTGTCGCCTGTCGGCTTTCTGCATTAAGTAGTGACATTTGTAAGATAATTAACCGGTTAACCGACAGACCATAACAGTCCGGAACTAATCCAGTAGATGGCTAAATAAACCGTTAATTTTGTTTAGTAGGTGGCGTTGCTATTAACAAACCCTGACTGACAAACCAAATATGCGAACAGCGGAACAGAATACAGTTAGCGGTTAGCCCACATTACACATTTATTTTATTTAGAGGAGTAGAGGACATGTCTTGTTGAGTTATCAGTTATGTCATAAATTGTCGTAGCCCTATACTTTTATTACATACTGTACCAATTTAAATTATGATATGAAGCTCGAACTCAAGCGGTCTCCGTCTAAAAAGTTTTGCTTCGATTTCCACTCAATATAACATGTTTGTTGATGGATTTTTAATTGAAATATATTTAGGCCTAATTTCCAATATGATAACATTAATGAAATGAATTCTTTTTTATTATTCCCTCTTAGTTCACCAAGGGGCGGTCACTGGTCCAAAACCATTTATTTCGACTCCTTGTTTTCTGTTTGTTACCCTTAACCGCTAATAACTTTTAAGCGGCATTATAGAACTTTTTGCGGCAGTAATTAGCGTTGCGTATGTGTCTTCTAATTGTCAGACAAAATTTTGAATTCATAATTTTTGGAATCACAGATTCACAGGGATCGAGCACGTTTTCTGTGAGCTACGACTCCGGATTACAGGGTTTACCGATGATAACAGCTGATAGTTTACAACTGGTTTACACTTTAACAAGGGGGAGATAGACAATGCCCCAAGTGTTTGGTACTCTGACAAAACGTCTGTCTACTTGTCTACTTTACTACTTCAATACTTATGCCACACGTCTTGTAGGTAGCGTTAATTCCTTGTGATTTAATTTTAATTTTATACACTTTAGATTTCTTTTTAATATTAAAAACTAAGATTTATAAATCGTAACTAAATTACCTAACTCTAACAAAACTGGGTTTACAAAATTTCAAACTAAAAGGCACCTAGACCAGCTTAGCGAACCAAGAGGGACTAGCTGGGGCACGGCAGCTTTAATTATTAGTTCCTCTACGATTTATTTCTTTAAATTAAAAATTCAAATATAAAAGATGCAATTCAAATAGAGGTCTTAAAATTAAGCATATATTTTACTAAAAACTATGAGAACCTAGTTTCTGTACAAATGAAACGCGTATGTCCATATGTATATATGTATAACTTTATATTACCCCGCTTAAAAGTGATAAGTACCGCAAGTTTTATCCATACACAATAACATACTTAAAGTAGGATGCGATGCAATTCAAATTTATTTTAACAATAGCTTTCATATAACACTATGCTGTAGGCCTAGAAGTCGATGACTTCCAAAGAACCCTTGAAAGAGATAGGACTATTTACTCAAACTCAAAGTCAATCAACTAAGAAGCGACGAAATTCACATTGTTATTCAACTTCAAGGGTCGCTATCTCATATCATTTCGTTTTCAACTCATTTCCATGTATATCATTGCGATTTCATTATCATACAGTATAAGATAGTGGGATTCTTCCTTGCTTTCAAATTTGAAATGATTTTGAACAGAATATTATGAGGGTAAAAGTAAACCAATTCAGATTCGATACATCTTCGATCTGGCTACTTTTTTATTATTATTTCAAAATTCGTTGGTTGTATAGTAATTAAAGTATGTAGTTTACATTGTATAGACCTTTTTCCATTTGGTTCGTGTACGTAGAGCGAAAAGTCGTGCGGCTAGTCGACATACATATGTAATATACACAATCATTAAATATGTTACGATTAATCCTAAATGGCCAGATTTCATTACCTCTGATCGAAAGAAGTTATATCATGTAGTAGCATGATCAGCATTGTATAAGGCTGGTTTTATGAATGAATTATTACCTTTAGTATTGAATTTTTTTTTAAACTGGACATTAAAGAAAATAATTTCTTTTCTTTTGCACAAGGGGTGGATAACAAAAAAGCAAATAATATTTCTCCGAGACTATATTTTCAAGACGCTAGTTGCTACAGTATTGATTATTTATCCTATAAAAACTCTTCCCTCCTGTCTTGCAGTCGGACCACCTGCCGCACAAACGATTTAAAGGTTCCATCGTGACAAATCCAATTCTATTAAATTATTGAATGTAAAGCTATCTTTTTCTATAAAACAGACATATTTCGTTTATTTGCCGTCACTCCATCAACGTATAACAGCGGGCGGTGGTCGTTTCTATTCACATATCTACGATGCTGTCAAGAACAAGTGCTTTCAAACCTTGGTCGCTACTACTCAACCCTATACTGAATGCACCTTGATCGTTAGAAAGAAGGAAGAAAGCATTACAGTTGACGATGATTACACAGTACACACCATTAACAAGTGTGAAATTTTATAACATACTATAACATTATAACATTAACACAATTAAATAACTCAGTGCCCAAAATATTGACGGTCTTGAATAAATACTACTATGGCATATTTTATTCGTCTAGAGTTGAAGATACTGTACATCACATCCTTCCTAGTGCCTGAATGTCTAGTACCCGGTACGCAAGTTAACATCTCGCTCATTATTTTAGATTGTCCAAAAAGTCACGTTTCATTCTCTTGTCGCCTTATCTTATAACAGACAAGAACCCCACTTTATCTTGTTCTTTATTTCTTGTTTTCTTAGGGATAATGGAATAAATAGAACGTTAAGCAATTTCTGGTTTTTCTTATTGAAGTTTTTTTAGAGGTTTTTTGTACCTATTATCCACTGCGACATTTTTTATTATTCTGTCTAAACGAGTGTCTACGTATTATTTGAAAGAATCGAAGACACTTTTCTTCGAATAATATTTGTAACCCAAATGTCACCATCACTTGGAGTAAAGTTATGTGTACCTCTTATTTTATTTACATTTCGCATAAATATACATCTTCGTGTGAATAAACTTTTATAAATCCCCATTTAAATTTTCCGCTCGTTCCAAGTTAGCTTAGAAGTATGGTATAAGTGTATAACATTTAAAAGACATAAAAATAATAGTAATAATTTCATTACATTTGAAAAGATTCGCTGACAGATTTATTTTCCGATTTTCTTTATAGCTATAACATTAGTGAGCAGTAACATACACATTTTGGCATATGAATGATGATTTTCATTTTAGTCTCACCACGATGAATTTTTTTTTCAATCCCCATCGGATCATAATCTAAAAATCAACTGTTTGATAAATAGGACGCACATAAATAATTTCCTCGACATCTTTATAATTCGCAACTTGGAGAAAACAAATAAAAAAAAACATGTAAAATTCGTGACACATTTTAATGCTGATAGGAATGAGTCAGGTAAGAAGCAGTCCCAACTCCCAACACAAGGCAACACAACCCGGTAGATCGATGTAATAAAGAAAGTAACAAACGTGCGTATCTAGCACGCAAGACATGATAGAAAAGAGAAGACAGAGCCAGTTGTACCAATGTCCGCAACATCTTCAACAGACTAAACTATAAATATTACTTATTAAGAAGATGTTAGGATATTAATTACTTAATGGTTGATAGGGTCAAAACTAACATGTTGGCCCGGGCCAACAACACAAAGTCAACGTTGATGGATACAAACAAGTCGTTACACAAGACGCAGCACAATAAACTCCAAATAAATGTGAAAATATTTCTAATGCCAAAAGACACGACCAAAAGTTTGAATTATGCTCGGTGAATTTCACTCAGATTTAAACGGAATTTCATACAAATGGAGTTTGAAGAATACATTTTTTTAAACAGCATTCTATTTTCTATGTCTATCAATAGGTTTTTTTAACGAGGTAAACTAACTAGAGAGTTATTTTCGTCATAATTTTTATATAAATACGTTTATATTATTTTAATATAAAATTCTGTCTAGACGTGAACAAACCGGCTGATTTATTTTTGAAAGATTTGACGGAATAATGAGAAGTGCAACGACAGAGTAGCTTGATAGCATATTTCCAAGGTAGGAGAGTTTATTTACCATACGCAAATAGTATGCCAAAGTGTGCTTGTGTATACACGCATACAAAATATATTGTAACTCGTAGAATCGATGGTATATGAGTATACTATTGATGAACATAAACAGAGGGGACACCAATCTAGTTTTTTTTTTCCTTCTTTTTTTAAAATAAGCACGATATAACCTAGCAGATGTGAATAGGAAATGAGTCGAAAAGTGGGCCACGTAAAATCCCCTACGAAATCCCGAGCAAAAAGTTGGAAGATCCGGGGATCAGCAACAAAGCGGGATTTGGGAAGTATATAGTGAGGGGGGTGGCGGTGCTGACGGCCGCCCCATCATCATAGCGAAAGCCTGCTGCTTCTGCTTTTTGGAAAGGAAAGATATGAGAAATATACGTAGCTGGTTGTTATATATAGTAAGTAAGCAATGCAACAACCATAGAATTACCAGACCTTATAGGAATATAGGACTTGAAGTCACCGAGTCAGAGACTCAGACTCAGAGTCAGCCGTCGTCACCATCAGGCATGAAAATAAACATTGTCACATTTTCTGCCAAATCTCATCTTCGCATCAGTATTTTCACAGAGCTCTTATTATTTGCACAAGCATCGGAAACATTTGATGACAAAAGCCTAAATCAATAAGCTTAAACTCCTGGAAGAAAAATAAATTGGAAGATGTTTCTCGGTCAGTGGATGATTGACCTTACGATAGTCTTATATAATTAAGTGTATTAGAGAGCAGTTATAATACGGTTATTTTGGAGCACAGTTGCTCAAGGCGTGCATAGTTTTCGCATCTCTGACATTGTGAATGATGTAAATAAAGATTTTTTTCATCTTCTATATATAATTTCATGACAGTTAAAATGTAAATTAAAATATGATGTGCATAGTTTTCCACTATTGGTTCCTCTTTTTTTGAAGGTTCCTTCTCGCTTAATAACAGTTCAGAATGATTACTCATTTTGTTGAGAGGAATCAAGTGGTTGTCAAGTACCTTGAAGGATTTTCCCCAATTAAATTCATTAGCTAATAATGAGCAGAATTACGTAATATTTAAAATGAAAAAGACATGCAGCGATAAACAATCATAACAGAATGAAAATTTCTTTTATAATTAACTGCCAATCGAAAACAATAAAAAAAATTTCACTAAACTATTACAACACTACCCACAATTTCTCTATATTATTTGAGTGTATCAACTAGCCTAGTTGGTTTCCTCAACAGAATCTGCAAAAAGAAAACAACAAATGTATTGTCAGGTTTTATTGGACGTTCTACTACGTTCTCAACATAAAATAAAGGTGGCACATTCTTCTACATACATGTCGCCATATTATTTGAGCTTGACTCTCAAGTAATTCAATCTCATAAGAGCAACTTATCGTTGTAATTCAAGATCTTGCTCTATATAATCGATTGGCGGGATGGCGGCTAGTATGCAGCAGTATATGGTATACTCAAATGATAGAGAGAAGTGTGATGTACAGTCTGTTTCATATTAACTGGTGCAGGCTTTGTATAAGGGTTAGCGCCAAAAAAAGTAGAGGTAAAAATCTGATAGGGGCGCTAGAGGTCTCTTATACTGATACCAAGTTCTTTCCACTTTCTGCTAAACAAAAGGCGGATTAGGCTAATATGTGTATATTTCGAGGAATTGATTAACGGGATGCTGTCGCTATAATATATATATAAGCGAAGAAATGAAAGCTCTTTCTGATTCAGATCCACATTTATGATTATCTGGTATTTGTATACCAGCCAGTTCGATCAACATGCAATAGGTTATGACATTTTTGCCGTTTATTTCCACGGCCTCATAATTCCGCTAGCCTAACAGTTATGTTTCGCCTATCGATAGGACGATAGCAAAATGGGTTGGATAGGGTTATTTAGACATTTAGAAAGGCTCTTTAGCGTAGAGCAGGGGTAGAGTATAGGAAACAAAACTCTGATAACTGTACGGTTTTAAATATTTCTAAAATTATAAATATGCCTTCATACAATCATACTATCAATCTAAAAATCTAATTTCATGACCATTTATTTCATGAGTCATGTCTAGGACTCGAACACCAACCTTTTCGGTGCCAGCGCATCGACTATAACCACTATACCCAGCACAGGTTTATTTAAAGAAAAATAAGCACATTAAAAGAAATGTTGTAAGGAATTGACGATAATGAGGGGACCAAAATTAAATAACACCGATATTCGGTGATTTCTTTTAGTGATGTTAAGAAAAAAGAAAACAAGAGTCTATATATAATATATACTAAGTGAATTCTTTATAAATAGTAATTGTTTGGTGTAATGGTTATAGTGGCTGCTTTCCAACACAAAGCCAGGTGTTCAAACCTTGTAGTGGCAGTTTATTCCTGTTGTTATGATGATATAACATTAGATAAAAGCCATTTAAACTGTATGATTAATTTAACATGGCATTTTGAAAAATGAATTTTAATCACCTATGGTTAAGGTGTTTTTGAATGTCGAGCCCTTCATTAGGAATTTTAATTTTTTAACATCGTCGCATAATTTTTACACTGATTAGACTGATTAGGTTATAAAGGGCTGTATTGATTCCAGCTTTATATTTCTAAGATTAACATCTAGCGCATCTAGGAAACTATTATAAATATTTATTTTTTTGTTCGATCTTAGTCCCTTCTCCTCCGCGGGTGGATTGTAATTTCGCTTGGAGCTATGCGGGGAGTCGGTAGAAATTCTCAAGCGGGTTCTCTCGAGATTTTCGAGAAAATGGTAGTTTGCACCTTTTGTCTATATATTTTGGGCGAACTCTTTCCACTTGGAAAGATTTTCGTTTTTAATTCCCTTTCTTTTAGCCCCGTCGACGAAACAAAAAAGGAAATGAAGGCCAACCTTTTCGCCAACTCTAACGCTCTAACGCTCGGCTTTTTAATCCTTTGTTTCCTACTCTACCCCTGCTATACGCTAAAGAGCATGTCTAAATTTCTAATGTTATTCTAACCCTACCCACCCCACTTCGCTATTACCTAGCGAAACATGGCTGCTATTAGGCTAGGCGTTATTCGCATGGACCGTGAAAATAAACGGCATAAATATACAAATTGTTTTTACTTATGCTTTAAGTTTGCCTTATTGATAAAATTATACCAGCTATATAACCTATTAAAATGTTGATCGAGGGGGCTGGTGTGCAATACCAGATAATTATAATTGCTAGACCAGAGGACTTAATTAAATTTTTTCTTAATTTTTTTAAGATAAATTATATTTTGTAAGTAGTCGCAATCTCATTATATCAATCAGTGTTTTACTAACACTTGACAGCATCCCGTTTATCAGTTCTTCTAAATACACACCGAAACAGACTAATCCGCCTTTTCCTTCGCAGAAAGTGGAACGTAATGGGAACACTGTAAGAGACCTCTAGCGCCCCTGTCATATTTTTACTTCTACTTTTTTGGCGCTAACCCTTATACAAAGCCTGCACCAGTTAATATGAAATAGACTGTACATGATGTATATATACGCACCATGGGATGTATTCGAAAAATGGATTTCGTATCACTGGATATTGTTATACACTATAAGCCGTTCATCCCTTGATCCGCCTGATGGGGAGAAGATGGAGTCAGAATTCAATACTAAATCCCTCTGCTACTCATCTGGAGGCTGATGGATGTCGATGCTTGGCGAAGACGATCTCTCGGCACAGGCGAAATAAAAACGTCACCAAGTTGATCCGCCCCTCAGTCATTGAAATCCGAAACCAGAAGCTCCAACGAGAGCCCTTTCATCTCGATTTCCACATAGAAAGCTTTGCAAAGAGGACGATGTATGCATGAATGTATGACGATATCTATGTATACTGTACGCCTTCGAAAAGAAACTGAAAGTTTCTATTGTTGGAGTGATCGTTTCCGTTCAATATTACAATAATGCTTGACTCAAACTTTACTTCTTTTATTTTTCTTATTTTACTTTTAGTTTTTAAGCAGTCAACTATACCTATGCGTATACATATATGCAAATGTTTTCTCTTTGTTTTTATTATTCCAAGAACTTTGTCCGTGCCGCGTCATCAACATTTCAACACTGCATGGTATTATATATGCGCGGTATAGTAGTAGTCTATATTGTAGTACGTATACCTTTCACATGACTTGTTGGGAAAATGTGCCGTAAATAAATAAACAGTTTATCTAGTCACTATCCTTACGTAGTTCACCGCAAACAGAATCTTATTTGAAGCTTATTGCGACTGCTACAAAAGCCATTATGAAAAAGAGATTAGATTGAGCTCTGACCGTATCGTACGGTGATGTGATTAGAATGGACGTTGCCTTACTACTACTCTACCAGCAGTTTTTTTTTCTTTTTCTTCAATAATCGAGTACTTTTGATAAATGCTTCGACAATGTCTATCGTTCATTAATATATTTTATTTGTAGTTTTTTATAGTCTAATAAAGATTACGTACACCTAGGCACCAAAGTTTGACTGCCAATAAAAAACAGGGCATTTCAACAAATCAACAATTTATTACATCAGTTCGAAATGGTTGGAAATAAAACACCCGCCAACTTTCGATTTATTTTTTACTTAGCAGCTGGTAGATCTAGCTAATTTATTCAGCATCAAATTTAATTTCTTTTGTTTTAATGTGAACTAATGGAAAATACTTCCAATATATATAACAGACAAACACTAGACTTTTTTCATTAAAAAAAAGGCAGCAGAGCTTTGTTTCTAGTTGAAATGAATGAAATGTACCGTAGACTATCCTATAAATTATGCAGATGAGCTTTCTATAGGCCTACATTCTTGAGCACTCCTGATTCACTCTCAGTCTCCTACCTCAAGCTTATTAACATGCTTATTGTCGTCTTGAAAGCAATGCATATTTGAAATGCGTTTTCAATGACTTAGAATAATATCGTACCGCATTTAATGAATGAGCAAAGAGACAGAATATAAAGGCGAATGCCAAATACGTAGAAATACTCAAACGTTGGATTATATATGACGGGTCGAGGTCCAATTCTACTTGTTTTTTTTTTAAACTCTTGTTCTAGTCAGAGAGCATATAATGTTTCTTTACACGATAGAGTCAAACTGACGAGTCAAGGTGTCTGTGGCTGAAATATTTCGGACGCGACACATATGCAGCAGCAACTAACGCGGTGCATGCGCAATGCGCAATCGTCCGGCCTCTATATACTGTCCCAGCAGCAGAACGCGTAGAGTCAAGAAAACAAGACTGCTGTTCATCGGGTTTTTTGATTTCTCGTGCAGAGAAGACGGCACCCAAAAAAGTAGACGACAACGCAACGAATTTCGTCTTTTGCGCTTTCCAGCATCCTTTTTTCCCGGCGTCTTGCTGTACTGTAAAAGACATCAAAAGCAGATGCAATTCTCTGCTTCGCCTCAGTTCAGCTGCCGTCTGCCGAGGCTTCATAGATCATATAGTCCGGCGTGACTGCGTGAGTCAAGCTGACATTTCGTTGTTTTGATTATTACATTTCTTACTTGCTGCTCAATGGTTTATGGTTTTTAAAAAGAAATGTAAAATGATTGTGTGTCCATCTCGGGTGTATTTCTTCTTTGTTTTCGTCAAATTCATTGGAAGCTTCTTCATCTTTTTCAAAGGTATACACTTTACAATACATTCATTTATAGTTAATAAATATCCAATGGCGCGCACTGTCTTTTCATAGTCAAATTTTGTATTACAGCTTTTATATCCAAATTGCTAATCTTATGCGAGAATCGTGCTATAATTTCGTTCGCCTGATCTTCTCCAACTGTAAAAATACGATTGTTTCACAATTTCCGATAGTAACGCAGTGAGAGTCTTATAATCGGATAAGTCAAACGCCTGATGTTAAATGTTGTCATGCATTGCCTATTAGCAATGAAGAAGGCTATCACGGCCAAATAAACTGCAGTGAACGAAAAATAACAATATTTGAAGCAGCTGTAATTCCGTAGGAAGATGAAATCAGGTGATTGGTAATAATGACAGTTGAAAGATGTTCAATATTTCACAAATTTCTTTAACGAGTAAGGCATACAACGTTTCAACGTAATATAGCGGCAAAATTCAATTGTCATTCTCCTTTTCTTATTAAAATTGATACAGTATATTTCCGCTTTGGGAAAATAAAACAAAAGGGACGGGATATCTTTTTTTCTTGATTCCACCCAGACTTCATTATTTTTACTTAATGGGTACGGCACTTAGTTTTCTATGTCGTTCGTACTTGCTGGATAATCTTCTTACTTTTTGTAAGTTTACACTGATATTCAGACGCGCACCGTGTTGCAATCATGCTGTTTTTTAAAGGAGGCTGCACAGAGGAAAGCACATTGCAAATAAAACAAATCAGACTAAAATAACGATCAGAAATAGAATTTCGAGTTTAAATAAACAAATAAGAGCAAATAATTTATGTTCGTGTTCGATCATGCATATGCATTTAGTGTTTTTTTTGTATTAAATTCAGAATGATATTAATAATTTGTAATTAAAAATATCTCCGATCGTTTTTCTACTTTAAATTGTATTGGTGCTGGAATTGGATTGTCGTGTAATTTTAGGGGAGTAAAAAATGTAAAAGACCAAGAGATTAATAAGCAGGTCGTAAGTTCCATGATCTCTTTTCTGTACATCCGCATCAGTAATGTTATGCATAATAATTTTATGACATTAACTTTGAACAAGTGTAATAAATGTTTATACATCGGATTGGATCGATTGGATCAAGTTGAAGATGCACCCACGACGAGGTTATTCATAATTGATAGGTCCCATTTGGGACATGTCTAATAACTTGTACTTTTTCCATGCATTATTGTATTTAACCACTAAACAGAGTTTAATCTAAAAAAAACTCCTTAAAAAGTTTCCGTCTGTGGCAGTTATTTTATAAATATCGCTACTTATTAGCCATTTACATGCATTATTGTTGGAAAATTTGTCTTTTTTTTAGGTATTAAACATTGCAAGACATTTGTGACTTGACTATACGGTCACATAGACTACGGGTTTCTTTTAAAAAATATCTTTCATTTTCATTATTTTTCCTAGGTGTTAACAGTTTGCAGATAACAGAATTCTCTGTTCCGATAGCTGTTAAAGTGGGAGAAAATCACCAATTAAGTTGCCAATATCAGCTGAGCAGTAATGAAACTCTTTACTTCCTTCGATGGTATAAAGACGGCAACGAGTTTTTCCGTTACATGCCAAAAGAGACCCCAGCTCAGCGTGTTTACAACGTTTCTGGCGTTAGAATCAAAGTAAATCAAACATCTCTTGCATGTTTATTATTTCCCCAATCGTGTCAAATTGTCCTTCAAATGTCATTAACTATATTAGTTAAGGGGAAATTTGTTGTATTTTAAATTGTCAACTGTTTTGTTTTGAAGACGATTTCATCGACTTCTACCAGCGTAATACTGATGAACGTAGACGCTTCGTCCAGTGGTTTATACCGTTGCGAAGTTTCGGCTGAAGCACCGGGATTCGAGACCGCTGACAGAGAAGCACACTTCAATGTTATCGGTAAGTTTGAAATCAAAAGTTCTTGTTGTCTATATCGGCATGTTTTATTTGGCTTTATCTTCGTTTAATATATTCAATGTTTAGCTGTTTGCTATGATAACGCGCAGCTATTAGGTTTTTCTTCAAGATCATTAGCTTTATTGACGGGTCTGATTAAGATGGAAACATACTGTAACATATCACGCCATGTTTTATGAAAGTTATGTTGAATTGTCTGTGCATTGAAATCTTCAAAACAACGAAGATAATAGAAAAAAGATAATAGAGGGAGGTGAAGGAGGGTGATGGTGCACTTATGCACCGTATGCGGCATACAGCCATAATGAACATAGGAACAGGCTGTTAATTAGTTTAAGAGCCGTTGAAACATCCATGATAGGACAACTTGGGAGCTATAACAGTGTCACTGCTGAATTGCATTTAAGGGGATGCTGACCGTAGAACTCCAAAGACAGAAGAACTCCAAAGACAAAAGAACTCCAACGACAATAGAACCCCAATTTTTTAAATATATTTAAAAAATGTATATTGACCCGACAGTAGAACCCCAACGATAGTAGAACCCCAAAGACATAAGAACTCCAGCAGTAAATATTTTTAAAAATATCGGACAATAGAACTCCATTGCCCGACAGTAGAACTCCACTGCCCGACAATAAATCTCCAACGATTTTTTTAATTTTTTTTTTCCTAAACAACCTAACCTAACCTAACCTAACCTAACCAAACCTAACCTAACCTATTCAAACCTAACCTAACCTAACCTAACCTAACCTAACCTAAAACCTAACCTAACCTAACCTAACGTAACCTAACCTAACCAAACCTAACCTAACTTAACCTAACCTAACCTAAACTAACCTAACCTAACCTAACTTATTAACCTAAAATATATTTTTAGATTTTTAATGAAAGAGAGTTCTACTGTTGGGCATGAAAAAATGAAAAAATTGTTGGAGTTCTACTGTCACTTACTGGAGTTCTACTGTCGGGCATTGGAGTTCTATTGTCCGGTATTTTTGGTAATTTTAAAAAACTGGAGTTCTTATGTCTTTGGAGTCCTACTGTCGTTGGGGTTCCACTGTCGAATGCAATTATATTTTTTTTTAATATTTCAAAAATTGGGGTTCCATTGTCGTTGGAGTTCTTCTGTTTTTGGAGTTCTTCTGTCTTTGGAGTTCTACCGTCTCCATACCCATTTAAGAGCCCGCTAAGTAAGATCCTACCGGCGTATGTAGAATATAAATTTAAATAAAATTCAAATTGCAAAACTGTAAACTCATCAAGTAATAGTAGCTAGTCTATTTTACCCGGCGAATGAGATGCTCTCAGATTTCATGCAAGTATCAACATCAGGTACTATACATCATATACTACCATCATCCGAAAATCAAAGCAAAGAGGGTGTTGCCTAGCGACCAACTGACGCAAGAGTAGACAAGGACGCAAGGTATTGTAACAAAGCGAAGTCTCTACGCTGATTGCCATAGTAAAAGGAGCAATTTGTGACTGCATCCGGCCGATCCACTTTCCCATGAGGCCATTTTGTACTTTTCATTCTCATATCATACTTGTATGTAGTTTGAAAAGATAAAAAGTCACCAGGGAAAATAAAAGCCTTATTCTCAGTTTCAACAATCTTTTCGACTATTGCCAAAACGAAAACATGCCATGACTATATCACTGTAACAGTGTACCATAAGTCACTGCTGACTGGTAGCAATAGCAGTCTAGTCACGCTACTTTTTCAAAGAAAAGAACATTTCAAACATTATTGAGATGATGATTGATTGATGTCTTACCTACCATCTATACACCATGATGACATTTTAAAAAATAATAATAAATTCAAACTTGCCAAGATTTATGGAAAAACAAAAAGGGAAATGCTATTTATTCTGTTAATATGTAATTGATGCTCTGTATACTTTGGTTTCCTGTTACTGCACAACAGTAACGTATGCATAACAATCCATGTCGACATTCAAAACAATAGCGCGTACATATATAGGCCTAATAATCAGTTAAGGGACGATATGTGCCGGTGCGCATATACATCATATCCAGTAATTGATCATACCCGGATTTGTTTTTCGAATATACTGGTGTTTAGCTTAGCTGTTTACGAGTAAAACGATCATATTCAATTACATCATCTACTATAACGATGTCAATTTGAACTGGCATTTAATTTAAGTCAAATTTGAGAATGAACTAAATTTTTGAAATTGCATTTTTCCTTGCGTGTGTTTCAGACGGACCTAGAGGACTTCCTTTCGTTACCGTGTCAAAAGTAACTGTGGAGGAGAACATCGTCAACGAAACGATCGTTGCCAATTGCAGTGGCATGGAGGGGATTCCAGCTCCTCAGCTATCTTGGTCGTTGGCATCTATTCCTGTAATCACAACTCGCAGAATTATCTTATTTCTATAACAGGAAATAATTGAAGCGCTTTTCATTTAAAATTTTTCTTTGAAGGTTCCCAACGATGAAAAATTTGTTGTACAATGGATTCAAAATGGCATTACTGATAATTTGAAGCGAACTACTTCAATGCTTATTTTACCAATCGATTGGATCTTAAGAGTTGTTGAAAAACTAGAAAGCGCACGAGCATTGGATGGTCTTATGAAAGGTCCCGAAGTCGTTTTACCACTTATTTGCACTTCACATATCCTTGGTTTGTTCGAAGAATCCGATAAACATGATATAAAGATAATAAGAAATTTAGCAACTACCTCGGCTCCGGTTATTCCTGGAAGTCGAATTGCCGTCAAATTAGCAAAACCAACATCCACCAATTCATCAGCTACTGGCGTTTATACTCGACACGGAGCTTTTACTAATAATGTTTCCTCCAACATCACTAACAAGTTATTCAGTAAGTTCATTCTTTTCTATTACTAACCTATACGTTACATTTAATGAAATGAATATATCCTTAATATTTAGAAAATCTAGTAGGGAGACCGGGGCTAATTGGGACAAAAAAATGAAAACAACCTTTTTGTATTTTTAATCATTACAAAAATAAATTTTTATTAAACTTTTTGGACTTTTCTTAAAGGCTATCATTTCCTCTATTCAAAACTATTTTTAAAATTTGTTTTTGTGAACTCCACAATAAACTAGAATCATTCTAATGAAATCACTTTTTTTTTGAAACACGAAAAAACAACGGGGTTGTTTGGGACACTTAACTAAAATCATTTTTTCTTTGTATAATTGTGGGATTCATTAAAAGTTAAGATAGCCATTCGATAGAGAATATAATTTAGCTTCGGGGGGTGTGTAAGAATTGTGGAAAATGAAATGTTTAAATCCCCAAATAATTTAGAAAACTTTTTTCATGAAAAACGCCCCTTTTTCCTGGTAGGGATAGGATTTACTATGTCCCAACTTACCCCAGTCTCAATGTCCCAAATAGCCCCGCATAAACCACTCGACTATTTTTACATTTTACGCCTAAACTAAAAGAGCTACACAAAAAAAATGTTAACACAAAAAAAAGTAGAATGAATTTCCTTTCGAATGGTGTGTTTCGTTTTTTAATGCCATTTTTAGAAACTACTTTTTTTTGGGTTTTCTTAATGTTGCGGATTTTACGCAAAACAAGAAAAAAAACATTTTTGTGTATAGCTCCTTAAGTTATTGTTTAATTTCAATAAATTTTTTTGTCAACGTGTGAAATACCATTTCACATGTTTGGCTAAAAAATTAATTTTTTAAAACAATGGGAACATGCAAAAAAGTGCGATGTCCCACATTACCCCTGTCCCAAATAGCCCCGGTCTCCTATCTGCTCGTTTATGGAACAACATCAAAATAATTTATCTTCGACTAATGCTGCGCTCTTTTTTTTACTAGATCGGCTGACATTGCCAGGATTCATTCTCATTTTTACGTCAGCGTGGTCCATCTATAACAGTTCATTTTAGTGCCGAATCCTCAAATTTCGAAAAACAATATCACATCCGATCACATCATCAGTTCATCACATCACCTCTACATCGTCAGTGTCATAGAAAAAGAGACTATACTGAGATGTATCTAGAAAATGTAGCCCATACATTACATAGCAAATTTTGTATCTTTCTCTATAACTACCACACCCAACAGTGATCATTGTCAATCCTCTTATTAAGTTCGACACAATGCGTTATTACCATTTTTTATTTATTTATTTTCATTCTTTTGCTTACATTACTTGTTAAATGTCAAAAATTGATGAAAGACTCTCTTCTACGTACACAAGCCTCAAGTTACACATTAAGGAATGGAAGTTATAAATATAAAGTCTTAGTTTATACATACATTTTTTCATTTGTATTTATCACTGCAAAGTTTTATTTGCCTTGATTCTTCTCTGAGTCAAGTTTAATGGGATTTTTCTTAAGCGACACATTGTTTGTAATTGTAAGTGATTGGTATCTCCAGTTCAATACAATATGTATACTCAATATAAATTGCTGATGTTAAAATACATTTCTCATTATTACCGCGCATCAGTTGACGAATTTTAAGTATTATAACCAATTTCTTTAAAAGCTAATCCAAATTAAGGAACTTTTCTTTTCCGTATTTCCAGACAAGTTGATGGAATTCTTTTCATTTATCAATCGTTTTGAAAATAAAATTATGAGTAGACCTTGCACTTCTCGTATGGCAGAAAAATATAAATATAAATATTTTTTCAAATTTTAGCTATGTAGCTAGAAGTTCAGAATCCGAATCTGTTTAACTATGTTTAAAATTAACATTTCCGCCTTTCCAAAAGATGTACAGTATAAAAGTAATAAAAATTGTGTTAAATTTTTCTGATCGCCGTGTAAAAAATGTTTTTTTTTCTTACAATTTTATATTATTTAGTCATAAATGTTTGCTGGATGCGTCTAGTGGAAAATCATCCCAGTCTTTTCGTCCCGCGTCTATATGCGACTTCGATATTTAGTCAATTATATAGTGTGTACAAACATATACAGAAATTGGACATTACCCGATTGCACATTGCCCGATCACCAGAACCCCATTACACACTGACATCCGTCACCTAATAAGCATGAACTCAGCTCGGTCTTTCGGAAGGATATCTAATGGTTCTACTTAATCTACTATCGCGCATTAAATGTAACTCATCCTCTCTGCCCCCGTGGTTACTGTTTCGTTTACTGCTGCTGGGTACATTGAACATCTTCTTGATTTTGTGTCTCTATAGCTTATCATATCATCAACAGTTACTACAGCAACTTGTAGTTTGTCTTCAAAAACGAATATATAAGGAACACGAATATACCGCTACCTATAAGTTAAACTGTACGCGTATATCAGTTTTCCAATGGAATCTTATTTCCCTTGATTTTCTGTAGCTACGCAGTGCTGCTTCAACTAGGCTAATGACAAGACTGCTGTGTAACCTTGTTTATTCTACCATTTTATATTTTTTAATTACGATAACGTTTTATTTAAATGTTTCGATGGATAACTCGCTGTGCTACGTTGTACGGACGAGAACAATATATTATTAAAATAGAACGTTGATTGGCTGGTAAGATTCCACGATTCCACGATTCCACTCTTCTGATATTCTGATTTTCTTTTCCAAGTTCTTTTCTATTTTCTTTTTTTCGGATTGGAATGAGAAATCAACATATCTGGCTAGTTGATGAAAACCACCGAAAGTGGCGAGGGTTTAATATCTAGTTCTTATGAAAGCCAAGGCTACATTTAATCCACCCAATGATGAGTTGAAGCTGGGCTTAGATCGACACATGGTAGCCCTTTATTAACTTGCGGCATGATGACAAGTCAAATAAGTCGTTCAACCATCAGCAGGGTTTACAGTGTCAAAATGGGAAATAAAAAGCTACTAAAATAAACAAACTTCTTCTCCAACATTTCAATACGTACCGAAGCACATCAAACACACACGTATATTACTGCCACCCTTGCTGTTGTTTAAACAGGATATAAATCCATCAGGTATAAATATGATAAATACTGATGGTATATAGGCTACATAGAGGTAGTGTAATCAACAGCATATTAAATATCACAAGTTCTATTGCTGATAAGTGAATGTAGAAAAGTATAAGTTTGACTAAATATGATGTACTATGACAAATTGACGAAACATTTGTGGCACTATTATCTAAAAAGCTATTACCCGACGTTTAACGTTTTTCCTATTTGGTTCTCTTGACTTATTGTACAGACCAAAAAAATACCTAAAGAAATGTGGGAGAACTGAGGAAAAAGTCGATCGAAACATACGATACCGTAGCTTGTATAGTTGTATTGAGCTGTTGAAAACAGCAACCTACAACGTTCAGTTGTCCGGTTTTGGACAGATTAAATAACTTTAGTCCAGCTAGAATGATGTTTACTGTAGCCGGACACTTTCTTAATATCCGGACACGTCACCGCGACCCATCCCCTTCTCTTTTGTGCATTTGATATTCAATCTGGACGCGTCGTGAGCTGACACAGCCAACAAAGAGAATAAGAGACCTTATAATACATAGCTACAGTTTACAGTCTACACCATGTGTGTGTAGAGGTATATACGAAGCCAGTCGCGAATATCCAGCAGAACGTTATAGAATATAAAGGCGTGCATATGTTGGTGTTTTAAAAGTTTGCTTGATGGATGTTTCCGCTTCCGAGTTGGTTAAAAATGTCGGAAATGTTGAGCTCACCTAAATCCTAGCGCAGAACTGAATCAAACGCCCAAATCGCGTATACATATGCAAGGAGAAATGAATATTAGAATTAGCGTCTAGACTTACGTTATTATCGCTTATTACACCTATCGTCCGAGAAGATGGCAAAGTGTAGTAGTATACGTCATTAATCTTTACATCTTTTTCTCTGTGGATCGTTTTCATAAAATCCAACCAAAAATATATACAATTCAACTATTGGTACAATACGTGGTGTACACCCGTAAAATAATAAAGTAGTACCGTATTCTTTAGTTTAAAATGTGTTTCGAAAAAATACATTTTCACAACTTGAAAGTGTAAATCAGAAGAATAAAAAATGAAGACAAAAAAAAAGAAGAAAAGGAAATGTAGTTGTAGGTCCTATATCCTTTGACTGTTGTGGTCGAGGCCTTTTGTATTAGAGATGAAAGCTCAGATTCTCCCCCGACAATTCCTCCTTCCGACAGTTCTCTTCCTTACATCCCCCCGAAAAAAACGAACAAAAGAAGAAGCAAAGTACGAGGCGAAAGGACGATCCTACTCCCGGGACAGAGCCAACGAATATGGAAATGATGCAACTTAAGCCGAGACGCGAAAAACAATAAAAAATGACAACAAGCTGGATAGTTTTTTTTTGAGTGAAGGTTACTTTCAGGCTGTGACATTTTTTGTTTCTATTTATCAAAGAACTACTTTATACTTATCATACCATCACCTTTTTTTCACACGTAAAATTTAAAAAAAATGTAGCCTAACACAACTGTCACGGGAATTAAAAATAAAAATAAAATGTTCCTTCGTTGAAATATAGTGTGCTACACATTTGTTGAATTTCAACTAAATATAATAGGAGATTTGCTGGCACAGTGGAAGATATTACAAATAAATCAGAAGTTACCGCATAAATCACTATTAGTTGTGTATTGTCTACATACCGTACTTTATTCGTGACAATGAATTTACCGCAAATTGAAAAATTAACATCATTTCTTCTCTTGGTTATTTAAATAAATGATGCGTAAACTCTAAACTCGGTTAGATACAATCTGTGATAATCAAATGCGGAGGGGATTATTTTCAGAAGCTATTTGGGGTCAACTTGATCCCTTAGTGTGTCGCCTAGTGAAAACCTTACCGTGGTGTCATGCGTGAAGTCAATAGAATAAGCTATAATATTCCAGCTAGACGCATTCTATCGATGTCGTTTTATATGGGTGACGGCCTGACGGGAGAGGGGGAAGACATAGGCTACTTTTCTTTACTGATATACTGGCCGAAATACTGGCTGATATATGAGATTGGGATTTTGAATGTAGAAAAATATATGAAAGGGATATATAGTCTACCGATATAGCCTATACAGTATGCACAAAAAAACTGCTGCTATAATGCTCCGTGTATACACAGAAGCGGGTAACTGTAAGGGAAAGGTCCGATAATGGGTATCGTAGCTATTGATATTATAACTTAATTTTCAATTCTTAAATTTTGAAAATTCGAACGTTTTTAGCTCCTTGCATCAAGGAATGACCACTACAATTTACTTTGTTCCAAACCCATTCTTAATATTTAATAACACGAATCTTTAAAAATTCAGAAACGAAATGAACCTTACGTTTTTGATTATTAGATTATTGTTATCCACTAATCATGTAAAAAAAAATGGGATGTCCAGATACCGGTGTCATATCCTATGCCAAATCACCAAAAAATTGAAGCCAAAAATAAAATAAAACCTCAACAACATCATTTTTTCTTGTCATAGGATTAGGAAAATAGTAAGTGCTTGCTTATTGAAGACGCTATATTTATTGCCAGCAGCGTTGTCGCTTTCATCCGACTAACCATTTTTCCTCCTGTCATTGTAACAATCCGTTATAAATCCGATTACTCTGCTCGATGTGTTACAGAATAAATTTGTTAGAGCAAGAGACAGTTTTACGTATTTTGAATACATATGTGTGTTGGACTGTCGGGCCTACAGTAGGAAAAGCGGGAAATCCACATTATGGAATTGAAGATCGATCATCTTAAATATAAAAAATGATGAATTATTAATAACTGTAGTGATTGGCCTGGTTGCCATTAAACAAGAGAAAACAATAAAAAGCTTATATACACTCTTTAAACACAATAAATAATTTTTAAAATAATTTAAAAAAAACGATTGGATAAACCATTTTTTTTTAACATTTGATAATCTCAAGTCATTATCTTTAGCCTGAACGCACTCCATTTAAATAATCCATGAAACGCATTGTCATCAGAATAGAGAATTACATCAATTATTTTTTGTCTCTGCTTATCTTACGACCAGCCTGAAGGGAAACAGAGTCACTATAATTTCCCTAGAGTTCGTATGCGGTTTCATAGAACTCCCTCGCTGCATGTTCGTGTAATTTTGATAACTTAGGAATGTTGTGTCGCCCTACGTTAGATAGCTAGGCGAGACTATTAATCTTAGCGAATATATCTAATAGTGCTGGATATCTACCGAGATTTGTACTACAAGATCGTTGAAGACAACTGTTGCTTGCGCTCACATGCAGGCGCTGCGCTCACAGGGTAATAAGAGATGTAAACGTTCAACGCTTGGCCTATTTTATTTGGAAGGAAGACTAGACAGTAGCACTATCATTACAAACCTACAAATCATCTGTACAAGAAAATGAAAGTAAAGAAGAAGCGATGAAAAATACAGCATTTACGGTCAGCAGAACAGAAGCAAAAGACGGATGTGTGCTCTTTACAGTCATGGCATATCCCATATATCTAAGGAAAGGATAAATGGGACCCTGGGACGTCTCCTGCTGTCTTTTTCCTCCATCCTCCTATCCTTCCCGCTGTTCCTGCATCCAGGGACAATCTCATCTTCAATTTCTTTTTGGAGATATATTTACGCGTGATGCAGCGGATTCTCAGCACCATTTGTCCTCCCCAACCCTCGTAATATATCTATTGAATAAATGATTCACCTACCCATCACCAGGGAATCCAATGTTACGCGATGCAGATTTTCATTTGTAACAAACGTATTGCGAGTACGTATGTAAATAATAACCCTCTTGTGCCTCGAATTATAAGGTTAAAAATATCAATGATGACAACTATTTTTTTTTTTCTGTACTGCTTATCACGTTTTGGTAGTTTTCCTTAACTCTGTTTGCTGATATGCTCTGAGCGATGGAAATAAAAGTTGTAAAACAATTCGTTTATAATTAAAAAAATTCGTTTATATAAAAAACGATACGTTCTTGAGAAGGAATTTTAGGTTATACAATTTTTTTGATGAATTTGTTCCCGCTTACAAACAAAAATAAATCCTCTACTCATTGAATTAGAAATTTTGAAAAATACTCATTGAATAAGTAAAAATGAGAAAATCATTGTTGACATTAGTCGATTTCATTAAGTTTACTAAAAACCAAAAGTTTAATAAAAGTTTTTAATGCAGCACAATTTAGAATAAGTTCCTTCTCCAGTGAGGCAACAAGGAACCTTTATTGCTTTATTAGGATTTTTAAAAAGTTAAATTTACACATCCTTGACAAAAAAAAAACTATAACGAGGCACAGGCATTTTAGAACGATTGTCTATTTTATTACTTATTAATTTATACATTAACTAGACTAAAATATCAGTGCGCTTCATTGTTTGATTTTTATGTTTTTTGCTTTTGTTTTTTCGAGTCGATAACGGCAGAAAGGTAGCAAAAATGTTTAAGTCAAACTAAGAGGATGCAGCCTTTTTTAAAAAATATGTAGAATTGTATGAATAATACGATGTTAAAATTCAAATTCATACTCGTTTAAAAAATTTCATAGAAAAAATTTAACATCGATTTTTTCATTCGTGTGTAAAAAATGGTATGATGATTGATCATTTTTAATTTTAGTTCATAAACTCTATTAAATTTTGTATATTTTTTAATTTTTGGCGCCATTATTTTTATTTAAAATATTTAGTGCCTACCGTATTTCGAAGCCTCCTTGATTAAACCATTAATAGCCTACTATATCTCATACCGTTGTGTCCTCTCCAATTATTATTGGATTTGAAAAAGCTCCAAATCCTTGTTTTGAGGAATAGACAAAAAGACCAAAATAAAATAAAAGTAAGAAAAAATTAGTATTTGGAGTTGAATTTCAAATCGAATCTAAATCAATATTCGCCCCTTGGATTTAACAAATCCGGCAAATCCAATACACAAAAACCATAGATCAAAACTTCCCGGCTCACTATTTTTAAATGGAAATTATTCATTATACGGTTCATTAAACCGTATCAAACATAGAAATATATAAAGGGTTTATAAAATATCAGTGGTATCACACGGGACTCGGAAAATAAGGCAAAAAACTAAGTAATGATAGATTTTTATAAAAATTAATTCGCGCATAGATTACAGAAATAGAATGCCGCACATTGTAATGAGAGTTCTCTGAAAAGAAATGAAAGCATTAATAAAGCCTGCTCCCTTGATGCTGAAAAAAAATTATTCTTGTTCATCTGGAAGATATGAACCTTTTAGTAAAAGGACCAACATTTCTTCTGATTTCTTCATTTTCTTAGTCACAAGTCACAACCCAAACACATTAAGTGAGCTAATAGAGCTTTCTTGAAAATCAAAATTTTCTATTGTGTTCTTTTCAAGTAGAAGCCACGCTACAATTTGTTTCAATTTGTAAAACATGACAACATACAAAAACAATAATAACAAACGTTGCTTTCGATGGTTTAAGACAATTGTAATAATGAATTGTAAAAATGGTAACAAATGCGGTATGTAATTCGTCAGGAAATAAGGCTCGTTTAAATAACGCGGAAATAATTGATACTTTCAATGTATCCGCACCGACGAGAAAGAATTTTTTAAAAAAAATCTCAAATCGAGATTTCAATGAGTTATGCACTTGATCAGCGATAAGTAAAAATGCAGATTAAGCAGGCGATTCCTTTTCTTTTGTCAATAAAGGTTTTGCATCAACATCAGTTCCGGATTTTTTAGTTTCTTTTTCTCGGAATGTAACCCAAGTGTAAACGAGGCTTCCTGCCACACTACAATAATAAAAAATTAAAATTTAGTTACAAAAAAAAAAAAAAAAAATTCTATTGAATAATGAAATACCTGATATTAAGTCCTATGAAGTTGGTGATTGAGAAAATATAGTCACCACCAATAAAAATCCCTAAGTAAGTGACAGCTATGTTTTTCAAACAGCCAACTATTGTCGTTGTCAAGGGTGAGTTGTATTGAGTACACAGCAAAGTGCTGTAAGATAGAACAAAACCCATAAAACAGGATCCCATAAACTGTGAAAGGAATCCAATGTCACTCCAAAGCTGGAACTCCCATGCCTATTTTCAAAACATACATGTATTATATGTTTTATAGTTGTTCAAGAAGAAAAATTATTTCATAAAAAATTTGGTCTTGTTGTAGATAATGAATACCCTAGTACCTTGTGTAAGTCTCCAGACAATCCAGCAATTACTAGTGCTAGAGGAATCATGAAAAGAGAATTGTAGAAAAGCAATCCATTTTTCCCCAAATCTTTAGCATCAAGTTTCTTCTTCAAAAATACTCCATTTGAAGCTGTCAGAATATTATTTAATGAAATATACATGTAGCCTTGCAAATTAAATGCCAAATCTAGGGAAAAAATCAAAGCAATTAGTCATCGTCCATTTTTTAAATGAATGAAGTGAAAACAAAATGAAGCACACCTTCACTTGCAGCAACTAATGCACCAAATATCATCATATATACTGAAAATTGTACTGAGCAAGAAGCAGTGAGCCTAAGAAGATGAGAATAGTTAATAATAAAATCCAACTATCTGAAATAAATTAACTGAAATATAACCCTAGAATGTAATATTCTGCTATCATAGTCATAAGAATTGAAAACCGTCTGAGTACTGTCAACATGGGCAAACTAAAATAAGAAAGATTTAGCATGTTGAATGGCAGGCAAAAAAATTATTCCTAACTAGTTTTTGGCTTTACGTAGTTCACCTGAGTTGTTGAGTACCACCAAGTCCCGTCATCATATTTCCAGCAAAAATGAGTGGTAGTGGCCATATTCTTCTGAATGTATCTTTTTGTAAAGCTGGAAAGGAAACATATCCAAACTTTCTACACACAAATAAAACCACCACTGTTGAAACCATCTGAAATAAAAAAGTAATCCTCTGTGATCATTTGTTAAAAGTTTAAAACTGAATTATATTTGTTTAACCTGTCCAAGCCCAAGAACTTGAAATGAAGGAAATCTATCACAGAAATATTAATCATCACCTGAAGTGTGAATGTAAAGTTAACATCATAAGGACTTCCAGTACTTAATTGGTCGTCTCAAACATGTTATTAAATGAAAGTAAGTATGTTCAAAGTGGGTCTTAAAAATGGACTTACTTGTAACTGGTTAATACTATTTTGTTCACTACAGTAATAAGAAAAGAAGCTGCTGCATAAAACAGGGCAGAAGATATCCGAAGATATCTAGTTGGTTGTTGAGCATTCATTCCATTTGATCTATCATTCAATTTCAATCTGTTTGCATCTCCATCAGCAGTCGATTCCATTCGACGGGTGCCTACTAGTACTAGGTTAAGGATCAACAGTAACAAGTCGGTAGCTAAGCTCGGTACATACTAAACGGTAATCATATATATGTATAGAAGAAGACGGTCGACGTCCGTACCCCGTACGTGGTAAAATTCTTCAGTTGACTGCTTTCCTGGCTTTCCTATCCCTCTGGGGTTTATTTAACCGAGAGTTCCGTATAAGAAAAATTCGCCCTGAGGACTCGCACAACCAATTCAATACACAAGCCCACTGAATATGTTGGTTTATTTTCTTCAAAAAGGCAAGAATAAATGAAAATACACGAGATTTTCACGGGAAAATAAAGATTCGGGGGGGAGCGAGTTTTTTTTCATTTTTAAGATCTGCATGAAAGAGTTGTTGAATTCAAAGATGATGAAAACCAGATTACTGCATGCAAGGTGGCCCTACATTTAAATATACATTTTGGCTAACAAACAAGCATCTCTTCTTATA
The DNA here is from genome assembly GCA_030770115.1 of Daphnia galeata. Classification (NCBI taxonomy): domain Eukaryota; kingdom Metazoa; phylum Arthropoda; class Branchiopoda; order Diplostraca; family Daphniidae; genus Daphnia; species Daphnia galeata. The sequence continues at coordinate 7,088,531 of CM061119.1, forward strand.
TGACTTTAACTGGGCCAACATTTCGATATTAACGATTGATAAGCACAATTATAGCAACCATCGTCCAGGATTTCAGATGCACGTGACATTATGTAGAAATAGACAATCTCGCGACAATCATTGAGCGTTGATTTGTGTGCAAACAAGATTATACAAATACTGTCATGAGTGACGGATGAATTAAACTTTACGTTTCAAGCAAAGTGATCTCCAAGGCGTACTTAAAAGAGTACAAGTCGATTGCAGTAAGTTCAGTGGAGAAGCTAAAGAGAGATAAACTGCTTATTATTTTGGAGAGCATCGAGTAAGTCCATCGGATAATCTTTTCCAAAGATCAAACATTTCGTGAGTTTTGACCATGTGAACACTTGCTAGTTTCGCGACGGCACAAGTATCCAGCTTGAGTCGACGGTTAAAAAATTGGGGGTAATTTATGTGCTGTATCTTCAGCGGACTGGCGACCATGCCCGTTACATAAACATCCTCTAGCTTGAAGAAAGTTTCGTTCAATGATGCTTGATAGAGTGGTTCGACAATATCGTTCGTTAAAATATAAGCTGGTCCCGTGTTGAAATCAGGATACATGGCCGGCTTGAACTGAGTCGGCGAAATATAATACTTGGAAGTGACGTTTCGGATGGGTTTCCATTTTTTTGCAACTTTGCCCATGATTGTGCGTCGTCGGTTGGCAGCCCCATCCAGTATAGACAATAGTACAGGCATGTGGATGTACATATCATCGTCCGTTTTGAGCAAGAACCGAGCCCGGTTGCAATGTTCCCAACTCCATTCCAACATGGAGATCGTCTTGAGAGTCAAATTGTTGTAAGTATCGATAAAACGACCCTGAAACCAAAGAAACAATGAAAATTGTTTACTATTATTCCAGTTTTACAAAAGCAAACAAAAGGCCAAGGATAACATACAAGAAGCTTATTTAGATTAGAAGAAATTTTTTCCGTTGGCAAGGACGCAAGTCATCTACATTCTTTCTTTCATGACAACATTATTTTGAACAAATAATGGTTATAGCAGGACGATTTCTATTGCAACAAAAAGCTTCTTCGTTTAAAACGGCTTCAAGTAAAGTATCAAATGAATAATGAAAAGCTGATATCCCATGACAATAAGGAGAACAGAACGAATTGTCCAAAAATGTCTAAAGATTTTTATTGCAGACGCCAGAAAGCTAATTCTAGGAATGACTGTCCGATTACGTCCACCGAATTGGAATGAAATAATGGGGCAGTTGCATTAACACATTCCTGATTCTATTTCTACTTTTTTTTTTTTGAAATTTTTGCTCTTTCAAATTATGCGACAAACTTTTGGTGTACGCACTTAATTGCGCCACACTATAAAGTTTCCAAACTCTTTATTTGTTTGATTGTTTTCTTTTTATCAGTTGCGCAATTACCTGGATGATGTCACCGTAGATGAAATTCTCTTGCTCAATCAGCAAATTCTCCGACTGATTCTTTGAAGTGCCAACCATGAAAGCCATGCCAACATCACGGCGAAAGGCGACGTGTCCCCAGGTAGAGCGGACCGCATCACGCTGCGCGGCATGGCCGGGAGCGGTTGTAACGAGGATCATCAGTTTCATACCTTCGCCCTGCTCTGGGCATACGTCCTTGGGAGGGAGATAATGGCCCGTTTGATATAAGCTACGAGTCAGCACCGGAAGGTTTTCCTCTTCACTTCCAACCTTGGGCTGTAGTTGCTCTTTGGACACAGAGTTCATTCGCACTGCCCCTTTAAAAGCGCCGATTTGTAAGTTTTGAATCTTGGCGGTACGCATGTTGGAATGAACTGGAAGACTGGATTCGGGCACTTTTTTTGTCTCCAAATGAAGTAGAGTACGAGACATATTATCAGCATGAGTATTGGAAGAATCAGAGTGAAGTGGGGATGTGTTATCGCCTGGAATGAACGATGGATGAACTGAAATTGAAGATTTCTGATCCTGGTGCTGCTCGTCAATTTTAAGAGATTCTTGCTGTTGAGCATGCTCTTGTTGTTGAAGGAAATTTTCAGGGATAGGTGAAGGTTGTTGCTGAGGTTCTGTCTTAATCACAGGCGGTTGAAAGGCAGGTGATTCCTGATCAGGCATCATCTCTTCCGGTAATGCTTCTTCAGGAGAAACGATTTCGGCGGCCGCTGCCGCCGCTACTGCTTCATCATTACTAACAGACGGCGTTTCGATCTTATCTAATTTTTCAAGGGTTTTACTCTTCACCAAATGTTCAGTGTCAATCTTGTTTTCCATAATCACTGGGATACTGTCGGCAGACGGGGTTCCCTGCTGACTGCAGTTTTGGCAAGCTGGAGTATATATTTGTTGCACTACGTTTTTGAGCTGAATGTCCTACATGTTTTAGATAAAGAATGGTGAATAGAATCACTATATTTATAACCACAAGAATACATTGTCAATGAATTTAATTGGAAAACATAAAGAGAGAATACACATTTCTTTTCTACGTATTTATTCGATGATGGTGAATTTGAGACCTTAATTAATTAACCGTCATTGTTGAATTTTGATGTTGTTTCCATTCGATGTATGAAAGCAATGGTACCAAAGATAGCAAGGGCTGATAAAAGTATTAACAGACCACGAGTGACTCGGACAATCCGGCCTGCTGGGCGGATGAATCGACACAGAAACATCTGAAATTTAAAAACATTTAAATTAGTTATATTATGAATAGACTCATTATACAAACGAAACAATTCTCTTATAAATATTCAGTGATAAAACACTATCGAGCAATGATTTTGTTTTCAATACGGTATTATTAAACGGAACTGTGCCTCATTGCATAAGAAAACGCGGCGCAAAATGTTTAGTATATCTTGATGCCATTCTAAGAAAAAAGAAGTGATAACAATCTTAACTATCTGATTTCGTTAAAGACCGTGATGTTTACCGATTTCCAAGTCTAGGTTTTAAATGCGGGTTTTGAAAAACCAAAAATAGCAAATGATATCTTAAAGACTGTGCGGTTGGATACAACAGTTTTTTTAGACTCTATTTTGTTAATCTTACAACGCATTAAGGAATTTCTGAATCTCACATTACCCTACGAGAAGGAACTCTCAAGGTATTATTTGTTGGAAATTTTTTTTAGAAAGGTGTCGATATTTCCTTATTCATTTTCTGTTGTTATTGGCATTTCCCACTACTCAAATGAACAGTATTAAGTATTGGAAAATATCTATTCCTACTCCCAATCTTATTACTTTTATTTATGCAATAGCATATTATTCAATAAAAATTTACTCTCACAATTTAGTAAATATCAATTGAGGTTCAGTAGCTCACCCGAACACACTTAACTTTTAAATATGATAATATATGCGTGTGCGTGAAAAATTGAAAACGACAACCTTTCTGCTTCGGTTCGTCTAAAATAAGGCGGCTGTCTAAGAATAATGACTTTTCCCGAAACCCGTTTGAAATAATATATATCCCAATTGCGATTAATCGATAGGGTTGGCAACATATGTAAATCGATTTCACAGAGAAAAGCATATTGCTAAAATTGTTGAAATTGACGTCGACTGCTTTCTTTTTTTTCCGAGGCCAGTTACCAGTTTGTTTGTCTATTCTCACGGGAATGGTTCGATGCATTTGACGAGAAGAAAGTCTCTCTTTCAAATCATGGTCGACTCGTTATGTTACTAAGATAATCGTTAACGACGATGAGAAGGAAAAATTGGGGAAACAAAGATTTGTCACTGACAAATAATAACTTTCACTCACAGTTGGCTATTAGAGGTATTTTTAGTATTTTTTACAAGTTTAAATAAATTTCTTTTTTGTGCCAGTGTGTGATTCCTGAAAGAGATGATATATACTTTTTTCCTATTTCGCTTACACAATAACAGCGATGAAGCGGAACAATGCATGTTGGCATATTGCAGTTTGAGTCGAAAAAAATTGCATACATGAAATATTGTAATCTGTACAGTGTAAAATTTTTCAATAAGAAATGTGACTATATTTAGAAAAAACAAATGAGATAAATTAAAAAAGTACTGTAGATTAAATCGGATTTACCTTCTACTTAATTTGTCAGACTTAGAAAGCAAACCTAGGTTAGCTGCAACAAGATTGTATGAAAATCAATAATTAGGTCAGTAATTCCATGTCTTCAGCACCATTTAGAAATCCTATGAGATCTTCCGAGTCTTGTTTTGCACAATCAGGTACGATCACACAATTTTAACCCGTATCATGTAGCAAACATGAAATAAAAGGCTAAAAATACTTTGGAAATTAGATCAAGACCAATATGAAATACACTGGCTTTGTTAGAGCGTCTACGAAAGGAATGAAAACTGCACTCCACTGTGTGTTACAGACTTGTCCCCGGCAGTTCAGTTGGTTCTCCAGTGGACGAGTAAACACTGAGGAAGAGAAAGGAAAAGAAGTGAAACTTAGCCCTCTGGCGGTAGCCCCTTGGGGTATTCTTTAGTTGAAATTTACAACATATTTTGGAAGTTCTTTCCTTTTCCATTCAAGAGACATGCATTTAAAAAAAGACTACATACTAGCCATGTGAAGGTGTGACACGGTTCGTTGCTCTTCCCTTAAGGGCTTGCGCCGCCACATGTTTTTCATGATAAAAAAGATCATTTAAGAACAACCTGATGCCATTGTTTGCTGTATGAAAGCTTTTTCCTTTTGACAAGGGTTAATATTATATGTTTAAAAAAGAAAATTTCTTTTGAATTTTAAATTCTATGAAAACCGTATTCGTTTCAGCAAAATTTAGTTTACATTTTAGAAAGTAATTTTAAGTTGAAATATTCCACTTGTTATTCAACTTCCACAAGTTGTTGCACTTAACGTCCCTAACTGGAGTAACCGCTTGGACAGTACATAATCCTCGCGTGTTAGAATCCAGCTATATTGAAAACAAAAGACACGGCGGTTTTATACGGAATTTCGCATAATACGCACTAAAATTTAAAACTGTCTGTTGACATCGACCTTTTACTTTAGAGGACAATAAGACCACAAGGTCGTGTTTGCAATAAAAGATAATCTTAAGAATGCAACATTATGATTTTCGGAATAAGAAACTGTCTTTGGTGTAATGCAGCAATCTAAGAAAGTTCAGATCAATTATGATAGAAGTAATGTCACGGTCTCACGGATGTCACATTCGGGGTTTGTAGCTTTTAGCCTCGCTTTTAGTCGTACATTTTTGCACACATTACACGAAACACGAGTTCTTCAAAACAAGTACATCATCTAGCGACTTCTAAATTATCGAGACATGTTTTCGTCACTTCTACGCTTAAAAATGTAATAAACATGCTAAGATTACGAGAAAAAATCTTCACTTAGAAATTTAGAAGGAAGAGCTCCATCGTTTACTAAAAATGTTTCTATATTCAGCTCTTTCATTATGAAACCATGACACGAAATGAATGAACCACATAAGTTCCCAATCAATTACTGGACGGTAGGCCTAAACTAAGAACCACGCATAGGTCGGTTCTATAACTGGATTGGGCCACTAATTCATACTAGCCTTTTTACTTTTGGAAAAAAAACAGTTGAACAAGAAGAAAAATAGCATAATAAAAAATAATAAATTAGTTTGGGAGTTTTATAAAGTAGATAATAAAATTCGGTCGTTTAGTATGACTTATGGCAACGCTAGAAGCCTAGAACCTGTAGTTACATCATCGTCTTGTAACAATGCACTTATTTTGACACTATGCTATAATCAGGGGTGTAGAACACACACCCTGCTATAATCATGTGATGTCCTTATTGTCATGTTACTCGAGTCATAGTCAATACCAGTATATACCTGCTGATAGAACTGCATTGTAGTCTAAAAATAATCTAGTAGGCTAGATGAAATGCAAAATAAAGTTGAAAGTGTAAACAATTAAACATCAAAATTTTAAGCTAGCTATGAATTATTTTAAAATCTAAATTTATCGAGTTGTTTTACTAGGACCCATTTCAATAAATTTGAAAGGACCTACCTAATGGCGCTAATACATTCGAAGTAGTTATTTAACTCATTAAAAAAAAAAAAGAGTGCATATACCTCTAACCTTCACCGCTTCACGGAACCACATTTTTCGCCTTACTAATCGACTTTAGCCACCTAGTGCGATAATCGGTACTAAAATGAGTAAAATCAACCACACCAGCAAAAAAAACGTAAAAAACCTTAGAAACCCTTCGGAGAAATTAATCCCACTCCTACGTACGTAATATAACTCAAATCTTAAGTATAAGTATAAGTATAAGTCTTATTTTGGTTTGATATTAAAATAATAACTTAAATGAAAATGTATAAGTTTAAAAAACAAACAATCAAGGTTTGTGAAAAAAAAACTATAGGAGATTTAAGAGTCTGGAGACAGCATGCTTGAAGCCTTGAATCTTGTCTTGAATGATTCAGACTTGGCGGGCATGGCGGCTAGCAGAACAGACGAACGCTTCTCGTTCGTCAATTGTTTTTAGAAACTTTGTACATATTTAATGCTGACGTGTGTTGGGTTGCAGTCGTCACCGAGAGATAATTGAACACTAGTATTTCATTTTTCAATCATTTTTCCCCCCTTTTCTCGTCCTAATCGGATAGTTTTCAGATCGCCGTATTGGTGGAGGAGTTCCGTTGAATTCCAAATTATCACAAAGTAATCACCATGGGTCTTACCATCTCAAGTCTGTTCACTCGGCTATTCGGCAAGAAGCAAATGAGAATTTTGATGGGTATGTTCAGTGTTAATTTTTTCAACAGGAACTAAATGGTTTTAATTAGTTTAATATTGTACTAGTTGGACTTGATGCAGCTGGCAAGACAACAATCCTTTACAAACTCAAGTTAGGAGAAATTGTAACCACAATCCCAACAATTGGTTTCAATGTGGAAACTGTTGAATACAAAAACATCTGCTTTACCGTTTGGGATGTTGGAGGTCAAGACAAAATTCGCCCTCTTTGGAGACACTACTTTCAAAATACCCAAGGGCTAATATTTGTTGTGGATTCCAATGATAGAGAACGTATCACAGAAGCTCAAGATGAACTTCAGAAAATGGTAGTAAATAGTTTGAACATTATTTCCAACTTCTGTACTAAAAAAAAAAACTTTTAAAAACTTGCAGCTTCAAGAAGATGAGTTGAGAGATGCTGTTGTCTTGGTATTTGCTAACAAGCAAGATTTACCACAGGCCATGAGTGCTGCCGAACTTACTGATAAACTAGGCCTTAATCAACTTAGAGGGAGAAGGTGGTATATTCAAGCGACATGTGCCACACAAGGTCATGGATTGTATGAAGGGCTTGACTGGCTTTCTAATGAACTCGCTAAATAACTATTCGGCAAGTTTCCTTTGATAAATATATTGCTGGTGGCTTAAGGAAATTCCTCAAATTTTGAATTTGGTGGAGGAAAACCAAACATTCCTCCTGAGCTATTATTCTTCATTTTCAGTCCTTTCTCTTTATTTGCTCTGTTTATGAAATAATAATTTGTTTGTCATATTTGATGTATCTTATTTGGATTTCAAGATTAAAAAAGAAAGAAATTGAGAATACATTAGTTACAGTATTTGCCTTAATATTGTTTAATGCATTGTCCTATATTATATCTAACATACTGTGGGCATGTGGGAACCACGTAAATACTTATAAATTTAATATTTAAAAAAATACTTATAAAGTGTTTGGCTGTTACCTGTTTGCCCCTCAAAATTAAAATATTAAAGCACATTTAATTAATATGATTTTTTTCTGCATTTCATGCGGATCTTGGTTCCATTTTACTGTATATATTAAAGGTAAAGGTAGAACATATTTCAATCTTGGAGTAAAAAATTACCCGAAGCTGCCCGAAGGGTTACTGGTCAAAGTTTCGTTTGCCGTATGATGGTTTACATGGGCACCCTCAGTTCTCGTAACACTACACAGATGGCTTTTTGCAGTTATCGTAACACTACATAGATGAATGCAGGGCGTTCCTAAACTGCGAAGGCGAAACGCGAAATGCGAAACGCCTAAAATGCGAAACAGCGGTGCGAAACGGTCCCAAAATGGTTAGGTTAGGTTGGGTTAGGTTAGGTTAGGTTAGGTTAGGTTAGGTTAGGTTAGGTTAGGTTAGGTTAGGTTAGGTTAGGTTAGGTTACGTTAGGTTTGGTTAGGTTAGATTAGGTTAAAAATAGGCCGTTTCGCACCGCTGTTTCGCATTTTAGGCGTTTCGCATTTCGCGTTTCGCCTTCGCAGTTTAGGGACACCCATGAATGCACTAGTTTTTTGCAATTATTGATTGTAATCAACATTTTTAGTACATATTCAATAACTCTACTACGTAGCTGAGGATATTTTACATCTTTTCTGAAAATTTTGCTGAATCTAATCTCTACCGTCACTGCAAAGTAAAAATTTATTCCCTCTACAAGAGGGTCCTGTGGGGTGTTATTAGGGCGGGTTTTGGGCGGGTTTTTGGTCTATTTGCGGGTTTCCTCCAAATTCTTTCTTGGATCTTGTCTGTTCCGGGTGGGCTTCATCAAATTTGTTGAGACGAACAATTTGATGTGAAAATAATCCCGATCTGTTCAGCGGATCGTGAGCGCCTGCGATCAAACCGCTTTTATCGTTTTTACGGTTTGGATTTAGGGAAGGGGGTGGATTTTCTTTGTTTTTTGAGTGTGGGCTGGAGAGGGTGAATTTTTTGTGGATGGGGCTGGGTCGATTTTTCAGGGGGGGGGGGGGGGGGGGGGAAGGGGCAGGGAAGGGTGGCAAGAGTCGCAAGACTACTTATAGTTATAGAATATAGAGTTATAGTGAGTCAAGTTATGACTTCGACATGCATTAGCTCCATCTAACTTCAATAAATGTTTTATTTTCATGAACTTTGTTACTATCGATGTTCTGATTCCCCCCCCCCCCCCCCCCCCCCCCAACAAAAAAAGAAGAAATAAATCGTAACATCGACAGTAACAAAGTTCATGAAAAGAAAAAAAATTATTGCATTGAGGAAAAAAACGTTGATGGAACTAAAAAAAAAAAAAAACACCAAGAGGGACCTGCCGCCACACCGGCACCTCCTGGTTACGACATAGGGTGACGGGGCTTATATAATTCAACAGTTTGCGGATTGCCCCGCCAAGAGGCGTATTTCAATATCGCATTCAATATTAAATCAGGATTCCAATATCTCATTCAATATTGATTCAGGATTTCAATATCTGAATGGATATTTAGAGAATGGTAAAATCTATTCGTCCGTCGGACGGAAATATAGCACTGGGTCTATTCTTCCGTCCGACGGGAAAAAATAGCATAATTCCTGTATAGACCTTATTGCGTTCTATAGGTATGAGTCAAACCAACCCCTCTAGCGGCGAATTGCAGTGTGAAGGGGTGCCGTGAACAGCCGCTTCTTTTTTTGTTTGTCGGATGTGGTTACTCGCCAGGCTTTCAACGGTAGCAGACGACTAACACAGTTTTTCAACATTATTTTCAAATTTTTTTACATTTTTTTTCACATTTATTCTTTCTTACTACAGTTAATTGTACAAACATCCTTAAATAATAAAGAATAAATGTGAAAAAAAATGTAAAAAAATTTGAAAATAATGTTGAAACTATACGTTGCCCACAAACGTTAGTGTTCCTGTGTGCCCCCATTTCCAGTAATCGAACCAAGTTTGATTTCGACGTCTTTAACAATCTTTGGCAATCAGTTAAGCTTTGTAATGTCCGGTATATAATTCGGTTCAAGTGAACGAACGAGAAAGGCGCCATGCTCCGATGCGTGCTCTGTATATAAAAAAATGACAGAAAGTTATTTGATTCTCCACTACTTCTTTTTCTTTTTTGAGTCCTCTCGTCGGTCGTCTCGTTTCGGTGCTGGTCTCGGTCTTTTCAGCGTTTTCCCTCGTTTTGATTCCAGCGGGTTAGTGATGGTTGTTGCAGAATGTACGGTGTTGCCCGAATGAGGTCCAGACGCCGAGGGTTCGGCACTGCGGGGATGCGGATCTTCAAGCAAATTGCCTCTCTCAGGGCGCTTTGCGTCCAAATTGACAGATGTTGATTGCGTATGGACAACCAATTCTCTTTGGTGAATTGGTTCAGGTTGAATAGTAATCTCAAAGTCCTGAGCATAGTTTTGAGGGCTAGTCGAAAGAGGCCGGAAACGATAGGGTCTCCAGCCGATCAGGGGAAGCAGCGCGATCAGGGGGAGCAGCACGAGAAGAGAAAGCATGTCCCAATCTTGCATTTCTCCTATTTGGGTTGTCTTCGTCGGATAACTCGGATCCTTGTTCGGAGAGATTATATTTTTCCATATTGACGAGTATCAAGCTCAAATCAACATCGATTGAGGTGTTGAAAAATATATGAGCTCATTTATAAATTTTTTAACAAAGCGAACGAAATAGAGGGAAGGAAAAGTCCCGCACATTCCATTGCTATGTTGCGTAACTTATAAAAATATTTAAATTAATTATCCCTGAGGGTTATACTTTTAAGTATAATGAAGGCAATAAAGTTTCTGATCGTATCGATTTAGTAATCGATATCTATTGGAGTGTTGAGCTTATTGATGGCATTACTAGGTATTTTTCCTACCTAGATTTCGACAATGAAAATTGTCGCGCCTCTTTTCATCTGTGTAACCTACCCCCTAAGAACCATTTTTTTTGCTTGACCAAAATGGACTATACTTGTAAAATAAAAGCGCAATCAAAGGGGGATACACAGAAGAAAAAAGCCGCGCCAATATTATATAGGCGACATATTCAAAAAATTGCCGTAAATTGCCTAATAGTTATTTTGCATTGATTTTTGAACTGTAGATAGATGACAATGTCATCTTCATTTGAGCCAAGTTTCAAAAAAATATAATGGTATGCAAAATAATTATGACTTATTTATTACAAGTTATTACAAGGCGAAAATTTTTTACTCTTACCGGACGAACGCGTCATTTTTTTTCAAAATCCTTCTAGGAAAATTTCGGGTGGGTGGGAGTATAGACAGTCAATGTCTTCACTCTATTCACACAACAATCAAAATTGTTCTTCGTTTCACTCGAACAATTTACAATTGTCATGTAAATTACGTTCGACATTGACTGTGTCTTCAAAGCACATCCAGGACAAATCAAGGAAGGAATGAATATATTAAAATAAACAATGATGAGGGACTCTATTAAAAACCTATTCGAGATAACGAGTCCGAGATTTGGAGGACCGATTGGCCTACTACATTTCTATCAACATTGACGTCTCTCTGATAGAATTTGGCAAATGTTGATTCTCTGGCCCGATGAACCTGATTTAAAATGGATTTCAGCGGTACTCCATTTGCGAGGGCCTTCGAGCCTGCCGCTCCTCGAGTTGAATGCGCGCTAAAGATGCTAGTGTCAATTCCGGCTTCTCTAAGTTGGTCCTTAATCCATCTGCCGATTGTTGAACTTGTCACCGGTTTGTGAGGTTTTGTAGAGCTAATGAATAAATGACTCCTGTTCGTCTCGTTTCTTAGAGGCGCTGTTTTGTTGATGTAGGTGTGGATACTTTGCACCGGGCAGATTGCTGGGTTTTGGGGCCATGACTGGATAAAAATCTGATGCAGAGGGCCCGATCGCTGAGTTTTCCTAGGATTGCCTAACATAAAGGATATTTGCAAATCCGAAAGGTTAATTGAGGGCAGTTGGATAGAAGCAATCTCTCCTCCTCTTAACATTGATGTCAGAGCTATTAACGTGGCCGCCTTTCTTGAGATTTGGATAAGAGATGGATCGATGGTTGCCGAAACATCGAAGAAGGCCAGCACGATGGATGGGTCCCAGGTTGTGATGTATCTTGGCTTCGGAGGCTTTTGATTATAAATTCCTTTCATTAGCTTGACCACTAGAGGGTTTTTGCCTATATCTGCTATATTATTTGGCCCCAGGCAGAGTGTAGATGATAACATTGAACGTGCGATATTTACCGAGCTGTAGCTTCTCCCTTCTGAGAAATATTCGGCCAGGAAGCTTAAAACGTCGTTGACAGCAGCAGACATGGAATGGACACCCCGTTTGATACACGAAGAGTTCCAAGCGTTCCACGCTGATTGATATGCAGATTGTGTATTGAGTCTTGCTGCACCCAGCAAGAGTTCAATAACATTCTTCGGAAGGCCTCTGCTTTCGAGGCTACTCCGGAGAGCTTCCATGCGATTAGTCTGATTGATGAGCTCTTCATCAGCTGATGCTGGTCTCCCGTTGGGGATGTAAGCAGTCTCTCTTTGGGGAAGAGAAGCATGGGTATCTCCACCGTCATTTCCATTAGGGCCGGGAACCAGTGCTGACTTGGCCAGTATGAAGCTATTAAAATTATCTCCGCCTCTTCCCGCCGGATCTTCGACAGACAGAACGGGATCATGTTGAAAGGGGGGAAGCAGTATCCCTTCAGACCCTTCCACCGGAAGGAGAACGCATCCGTTCTCCATGCTCCTGGTTGCGGAAAACGGCTGACAAATCTGGGCAGTTGTGCGTTCCAGCAACTGGCAAAAAGATCCACCTCCAGCTTCCATATCTCCCGGATTATGTTGAATGTCTGGGAATCCAGCTTCCAGTCTCCCGACGTAAGTGGTCTCCTCGACTCTGCGTCAGCCAACATGTTAGAAAGGCCCGGGATAAAAACGGCAGTGAGAGATAAATTTCTGATTTCACACCAATGTGTGATTTGCAGAGCAATCTCGCACAGCTCCTTAGATTTAGAGCCACCAAGCCTGTTGATATAGCTAACAGCCGATGTATTGTCTACTTGAATTTTGACTGAGGTGTTCGATGCCGTCTCTGTGAAACATTGAAGCGCCCTAAGTGCCACCAGCAACTCGAGATAATTTATATGCTTCTCCCTTTCTTCCTCTGTCCATGGACCACCCGTTTTTGAATCAAGACAAACTGCTCCCCACCCCGTGAGCGACGCGTCTGAATAAATTGATATTTCTGGAGAGAGAAATATGATTGGACGACCGGATATGTAATCAACTCCCGATATCCACCATTTTAAATCCTTTTGTTCCTCCGAAGAGAGAAAAAAGGAGGCATCTAAGTTTCCTTTTGCCTTTCTGGAGTAGGAAATATGAAAACGCTGTAGGTTTCGATAGTGGGCATGCGCAAACTTCACCGCGGCTGCCGCCCAGTTCATGTTACCTAAGATTTTGGCCACCTCTCTTAGATAAATCTTGCTTTCCTTTACATATTTCCTGCATAGATCTTTAATGTCCGAAATCTTTTTCTCTGGCAGACTGAGCTTCATGGTTATAGTGTTGATGGAGAGACCTAGATATTTTAAAATCTGGACCGGGTCTTCTACTGATTTTTCCAAGCTGATGACAAAACCGAGTGATTCAAGTGTCTTTTTTGTTAAGGCCACTGCTGACCTTGCTGATAGCAGTGAACTGGCTACGATTAAAATATCGTCTAGGTAGATGATTAGGCGTAGCCCGTTCTTTCTAAGGTATGCAACCACTACCCTCAAAAGCTTGGTGAATGCCCATGGCGCGGAGCTTAATCCAAAGGGCAAGGCAACAAACTCATAACAAGATTCCCGCCATACGAAACGTAAAAATTTTCTGTGACCTTCAAACACCGGGATTGTCAAATAGGCGTCTTTTAGGTCTAGTTTAGCTAACCAATCCCCTTCCCTAACGGTGTGTCTGATGGTGCTAATTCCTTCCATTTTTAATGGATGATCAACTAGAAATTTGTTTAAGTTCTTGAGGTTGATGATTGGCCGATGCCCACCTGTCTTTTTCGGGATAAGAAAAGTGCTACTTATAAGGCCCGGCCCGACTGCTTTGACTGTGGCACCTTTCTTGAAGAAGGAAACGATTTCTTGGTCGCAAAGTTCCTTTTGCTGACGAGACATTACGGCATTGGACGGAGCGTGAGACTGATACGGGTACGATAAAAACTCCAATTCAAAACCTCTACACACTGTCGCCAGGATCCAAGGATCTTGCGTCAGTTGAGACTATACATGTGCGAATCGCGCAATACGGCCCCCGAAAGAATCGGAAAAAGCGAGTCTAGTTTGCACATACTGATTTTGAGTGTTACTTCCGGAAGATGTAGATGGTCTCGGTTGGCTGGGTGGTGGAGCTGCTGATTTCCCCGCTTGGTCGAGTTTGTTGAGGGTGTTGACTTGGTCCACCAGAGCGTCCACAAATTTTGGACCGAAGAAAAGTTCCCCGCCCACTGGCAAGACACCTTTGTTGTCCAAAAGCCCGATGTTTTGGGGATATATCTGCGACAAAATGTTGCGGCGCCTGGCTGTAGTGACGTCGTTGTAGAGCACTGCCCACAATTTTAGAGCTGCACGAACCGCGAGCGTATCTTTTCGTGACTTCTTCCTCCTTCCTATGCGGCTTGCTAAAAACATAAGAGGTTTTACTGCGTCGATTAGTTTGTAAGTCTGGTTTCGATACACTTTTTCCAGTGGGTCGATGTTATTCTTGGCTGCGGCTGAATTCTTTACACTCTTTAGACGAATATAAAACGCTTCGTCTAACGACGGGTTAGTTAACAAGCTAGAATTATTCTTAATTTTAGGCTTGAAAATCTCTCTTGTTGACTTAGCTTTAGCTTCACCTAAACCTGAAACGATCCATTTTGACAAACCTTTCGACTTGGATTCGCTGAATTTAAATTTCACCGAGGAAACTCTGTCTTTTCCCGAAGAAGAAGAACTTAATGAACTTGAGCTTGATGAAGAGTCGGACGAACTAGAGCTTGAGTCCGACATGATGTTTGCTTAGCGATAGCTAAAGAAGATCTGAATAGTTAAAGAACGCCTACCCACCAAGAGGGCGCCACCCGTTTATTTTGGTTACCCCTCTTTTTGTTTGCTGAAAATAAGCTAATAAAACAAGGTCAACACAGTCAATGTCGATCGTAATTTACATGACAACTAAATCGATACGTGGGACACGATCAGAAACATTTTTGCCTTCGGTATAGTATACTTAAAAGTATAACCCTCAGGGAAAAATTTATTTAGCGTGAACCCGAAGGCGTATACCCCAGGACCTTGTCATAGCGGGATAGCGCTTATAAGCAACTCAGCAGCGACGGCGTATCAGATAATAAAAACTATAATCTATATTTTACACCGATTCGGCTCCAAAAATCTTTTAATATTTATATTCAACTAATCCATTGTGATACAAATTTCAAATAAAATGGTTAAACAAGTTATTTTTTGTTATTAAATTATTCCATAGAAATCCAATATGATAGTACTGTTTGTAAATACCACGTAAAATTAGTTCCAAATATGACCGTTGCCAATACTTTGAATTTTGTTGTGGCTTATCTCTTGAAGTCTCCACAAACACTGGAGTTTTTCTTCTTTGAGAAATAGTTCATTTTCTAGCCGCATCGATATCCGTTCCGTAGAAGGTGGCGCTACAGACGTTTTGTTCGTTTCCCTTGTTTCATCGAAAGTTGATGCGGCTTGTGACCAACGCTTACAAAATCCCTACCACGCTATCATCAGACGCCATTTCATAGCTTGCCACTTGGAGTGTTTGAACGTTCAATTTTCAAAGACTGCAAAGCCCAAGGTACGGCTGTTTTCTGTACTTATCTCATTTTTGTATTTTGATCAGTAGGAAGCATACACCATTTTAACTGTTTCGGATAGTGAATTTTACATGATTTTCAATTTTTCATGCATGTGTTTACTGTAGATTAGCTTACTCATTATTATGGAGCAATCGAACGTGACACAGGAAGCCTTAGCTGCTGTTCAAGCAGTTCAACTAGAATTAACTGGAGAAAATGCGACAAGTCTGGCTTTGAGGAGACCCTTCGATCCTGTTGCTCATGATCTGGATGCATCATTCCGATTGACCCGATACGCAGATCTCAAAGGATGAGGGTGTAAGTTACCTCAGGATGTTCTGGGGAAACTTCTTTTATCTGCCGGGCTTCAGGATGATGATGCCAACATTCAAGATCATGAGCAAAGCCAATATCTTCATTTTCCTTACACAAGAATTGGTATTTGAAAAGAAAAATAATTCTGATCATTTTTTACAGTTACTTTTTTTTAAACTTTTGTGTTACACACATTCTATCAATGTTTTGTAATTTTGCTAATCAATCTGATACTGAAGGTGTTGGTATGGATGCTTCAGTCACTCCACTTCGCCATGGAGGCCTTTCTCTTGTGCAAACAACAGATTTCTTTTACCCTTTGGTTGATGACCCTTACATGCAAGGTAGGTTAAGTTGGTTTGAAATTCCAATTGTAACTATGCTGACAATAGTTTTATTTATTTACAGGGAAAATTACTGCCGCAAATGTGTTGAGTGATTTATATGCTATGGGTGTGACAGAGTGTGATAATATGTTGATGTTAGTTGGAGTTTCAACTAAGATGTCAGAAAAAGAAAGAGATGTTGTGATGCCACTCATTTTGCGTGGTTTTAAGGTTAATAGGATTTCCTCTTGTAAAACTTGGTTTTTGAAGTTGACAACAACTTTTTTGCTTTTAGGATTGTGCCTTGGAAGCTGGTACCAATGTTACAGGTGGTCAGACAGTAATGAATCCATGGTGCACTATTGGAGGTGTAGCATCATCTGTTTGCCAAACATCAGAACTCATAATGTAAGAAATTTAAAAAATAAATGTATAATATGAAATTTTTAGTGTGATACTCTTTATAACATGCTAATTCTAGGCCTGACAATGCTGTTGTTGGAGATGTTCTTGTTTTAACTAAGCCTCTTGGAACACAAGTGGCTGTCAATGCACATCAATGGTTAGACCTGCAAGATCGGTGGAACAGAATTAAACTGGTTGTGTCAGAGGAGGACGTACGCAAAGCTTACCTTCGTTCGATTGATTCTATGGCTAGACTGAACAGAACAGGTACGGCTCATTCTCGAAAGTAAACCAAAGTATCATTTTATCATATTATTTATACGTTATTGAAGCTGCTCGCTTGATGCACAAATATAACGCTCATGCTGCCACTGATGTCACTGGATTTGGATTGTTGGGTCATGCTCAGAACCTTGCAGCACATCAAAAGAATGAAGTTTCTTTTGTAATACATAATTTACCTGTCATAGCTAAAATGGCTGCAGTTGCCAAGGCTTGTGGAAACATGTTTCAACTTCTTCAAGGTCTATCTGCTGAAACTTCAGGTGAATTTCGTTTATTTTTCTTAGTTCATTAGCACTTTCAAAAACATTTTTGTATTAGGTGGTATGCTAATATGTCTTCCTCGCGAGCAAGCTGCAGCGTATTGCAAAGACATTGAAAAAACTGAAGGATATCAAGCCTGGATCATTGGAATCGTCGAAAAGGGAAATCGGACTGCTCGAATTATTGATAAACCCCGAGTAATCGAAGTTCCGGCTAAAGAAAAAGAGGGCGAACTTTGGTAGAGTTCTAATCCCCAACATCGCTTCATCTTTCATTATTTTTTCTATCACACAAAATTTTATCTGTGGGAATGGGTTTCTGGTTTGTAGGACCCAGATAGGTCGGAATGAGTTGTGTACGTTGAATGAATTGAAACAAAGAAACTGTTAACTCAGCATTGTTATCGATGAAGTATGTATACTACACGCTTGTTCTTGGTAGTTTAATCTTGATTTCCCATATTTCAGCTTCATTCATAATCCATGGTGTTTTCCCAACAATGGCATTTCCTATGGTCATTTATTGATGTGAAAATACAGTGTCAAAGTCACAGCTTTTGTATTTTCTTATATTAGTTTCAAAACAACCAGTCAAGTTGTTTCAGAGTTCATCTTTAATTGTTTGATCAGCTGATTGCTGAGGAAATTTGGTGGAGGAGTCTTCAGGTGAGATAATTTCTTCAGGAATAGAATCAAGGGCTGCTTTACAACTACAGTAACACCACATATAAAGAAATGTTGGCTCAACTTGTTAGAGGTGTCTTACCTATCAAAAATTTCTTCAACAGTTGTTTTGGTACTCCATGCTTTTAGTACTTTTCCATTGTGATCAACCAAATATTTGTAAAAATTCCAATCTGGGTGAACTGATGATTGATCTACAAAATTTCAAGAAATGAAGATTGTTAATTGAATGTCTTCAAATATGTTGATTCAAAAGAAATTTACTTATGAGATTCTTAAAAGCTGGATGGGCATTTTCTCCAATTACATCAATTTTGGAAAACATGGGAAACTCAACAGCATAATTAGTTTTTGCAAAATTGTGAATAACTTCATCTTCATAAGGTTCTTGTTCTCCAAACTGATTACAAGGAAATGCAAGAACATGGAATTTTTGGTTGTAGCCAAGAATATCTTGCAGTCGTTTCAAAGCTCTATAACTAGAATCAGTGTATCCACATAAACTAGCCACATTGACAACTAAAGATACCTGCAATGAATTTTTATAATGTTTAATATCAGGTGATTTAATGAGAAGAATAAGGGATGTCTATTTCTTAATACCGATCCTCTGTAGTCTTCTAAAGACACTTCTTCTCCTTCTATATCTTGAACGGTAAAAGTATAAAAATCGGGCAGATCATCACATTTAGAAATTGCAGAGAAAGCAAGAAAAAATATTAGCACATGATAATAAGACATTTTAACGAAATAACTTCGGATGACGTGTACAACGTTTGACAGTCACGTAGCTGCCCGCTGGTTCGAAAATTCGATGTCAGAATATTGCCTCCAGCGCTGGAAATAAGAAAACGCGGGTTAAGTTGCCTTCTTCTGCCACCAGCCTGCACCAGCTGCAAAAGAATTTTTAAAAAGAATGTTTCGAATTTATCTAAAAACTGGCAATAGCGGACTATTTTTGTTTTTAAAAATTCAAATTTGTATTATAAATTAAGGATTGCATCTGCATTTTCTTCTTCACGATTCTCTTGACTTGATATCATTCTCCTAGTGCGTTTCAGCAAAACATTACTGGTTTTGCCTAACAAAATGTCGAAAAAAATATTCAAGGAAATGTGTTTGCTAATATGCTAAATGCTAATATGTTGTAGCAGTTATTTATGTTTATTTAAAAAAAATTCAAATATGCCTTTTTACCGACAGAATGATAATGAAACCTACTACTCTAATAAAATGACTTTGTAACGAATGGCAATCAAAACTTTATAATCGAAATAAAAGTGACGATAAACGCTCTGTAAACGCTGATGGAAAATCGAGCGGAAAATATTTTTGGTTCCAATTAAGATCACAAAAATTATTATACATGCAGTTGAGTATATTTATACTATGTAATACGTGTTATACATGTTAATTAGAAGTCCAAGAAATTATTTGGTCAAAACTATAAAATATCGATATAACAAGTAGTATAAAAAAGGCCGTTCAAAATGTATCTGATAATCCTACTTCTTATAGGCAACGTGTGGATGACTGAAGATTTGTTACTTAGAAAATGCGGCGCTGTAAAATAAAATTGAATAAAATGTTTTGAAATTTTGGTTGATTTAAATAAATCAGTTAATTACTTTCTGTTCCGAAAAGTGACGGTACCGGTAACGGCAGAATCGTCAGGACATTTTTCGACGCCAGGTAGTTGATGCGAGAATTGTTCACTGTCCCTTTTGGCAACGATGAACACGGGCACTTCAGCCATTACGGTGGAATTTACAGGTGTCTGAGAAACTATAAGTTTCACGCGAACTCGATATGAGACGATGAAGCCAAAAATATCTGAATGTCCTGATTCGGCAAAAAGTGTACTTGGTGCTAATTGCAAATTTTTTGACCTTACGCAACGGCGTACCGCTAAGCCCACTTGCTTAGAACCCACCGTAGTCGATGGGACACGTGGAACAAGCATAACAGTCTGGAACTCAAATATTTTATTACATTCTGATTCTAAAACTCCAAAAAGAAATCACGCGTAGTCACCTGATTAAGAGTTCCTCCAGGGACAATAGGAAATCCGGTATTTATTTCTGTGGAATTCACTGGCATTTTGCGTTTGCCTTCCGAAAATGAGAGTTTGTAGAATTGGGTCAACGATATCTGCGTTATAGTAATAAAATGAACTCTTTTTCTAATAAAAATAATTTTCATGAAAATCTTATACTTTCATTCCTCTTATGTTCTTGTTGGAATGATTTACAATAGAAACATTGATTACAAGCGGCTCTGCATCCGTGACGGACGTTTTTTCTAGGCACACTTCCATGTCTACACGCCCAAGAGCAAGTAATAATGGACGACTGACTGTTGCAGCCGGTGGTATCCAAATGGCCGATTTCTCAGCCGATCCATGTTTTTGAATCATATCCACACCAAAATGGATACTGCTCCTGTAACATTCATAGAAAATCATTATCACCTCATACCGAGTTATACTCAAATTAAAAATTTCGTAAATAGTTTGAACAAAATTTATAGGATAAAAACCTTTTATGAGGTTGACAACTTCCTCGGTAGAGACAGAAGACTTCAATGAAATGTTTGATTCCACACGGTTCGCCTTTCATGGCTGATGGTTGCTGAATCGTCAAACTGGGTCCAATGCCTTGCGGCCAATCAAAGTGAAAAGGAAAACAAGCGTCTCCGTGAAGACGAAGAAGATTTTGCTGTTAAATTACACAAGTTTTTTGCCGTCAAGTACATTGCAAAAGTTCATAAATAAATAATTTTTTAAAAAAAATCTACGATTAAAATACTACAAAGTTAAAGTATAGATAAAAGCGACAAAAGAAATAGTAGTGGAATAAAATTGTAAATAACTTAATAATATGTGATTGAAATAAAAAATAGTACATACTAAATACTATAGAGTATAGCCTAATATAATACAAAGTTAATTGAGAATCTCTTGCCTGCATTTGGGTGAGGTGTTCGGGTGGTGCAGCTTTATTGACAATTACGTTAGCTAGGCATATTTCTTTCGATAGATTTAAGCCCATAACTTCGTCATCTTCGCGGCCATATCGTACCGTGCTAACCAACTGAACAGCAATCGAACGTTCCGGATGAATATATTCATGATCGACAACAAGTGCTCCATCTATCAACATTTAAATTATATTCGAATAATTAAGCCTCTTTCTAAAGAAATTATACATTCATGAAAAAAAGTTTTAAATAATTTATGTACCTATTGGCTGAATCCAAGATAGATTATCGACGAATTCCCTTTGTGGCATAAAAAGGGTTATCTTATAAAGAAAGAAGAAAATGGTTCTCAAAAAACTTTAAATTAAGAATGTTCTGTTTAAAAAAAAAATTACCTTTCCGTTCGGGGTCATTTTGGTAAAAACGGAATCGACAGTGACTGATGACATGACGAAATCCAAGTAAAAGCAGCTGATCTTTACAATTCGCTCAAATCAGTTTTATCTGAAAGGAGGAGACGAGAGATCCCAACCACTTGGCAAAAGGCAGTCGAAGAATGAGACCAACTAGGACGTTGGAAGAAATAATAAAGATTTTGGACAACACGTTTATAAATTAAGTTATAACCGAGAGGCTTCTTCTATAGCCATGAGTTTTTGTCTGAAGTTGTATATTCACGTGTTCAATACACATTCTGCGTTATTTGACCTTTTTTTAGTTCGCGCTCGCGTCGCAGAAAGCAGGAAACCTTACAGCATAGATGAAAGGGATTATACCCATTTCAGTTAAACAAAACTCAAAGCCCGTTTGGTTTTCTCATGAACACATGTGCATGGCCCAACAGGTTTATTTTTGCTTTTCGCTTATAATTCAATTGCTTACATGCGATCGATTCAAAATTGTAAGGTTTCTTATTATAAAAGAAAAATGTTACTATTTATTGCAAATTATTTTCGTCGTAGGAATCCAAATAGAAAAGTAAAATTATTTATACTTATTTTTGACATTGTTGCATAACTTTATTAGTCTTTAGTCTTTACCTATGATATGTCATATTTTCCCATATTGACAAAGAAGTCGCCAAATATGAACAGTTGAGAGTTGAATTGAAACTAAATAAAAAGAATTGTCATTTTCCTGTAGTGTGAACTGTGAGGAAAAAGAAACGAAACATTTACTTTATTGAGAAATGTTGATTATAATTTATAAGGGGTCGTGAGGAAATGCTTATCACCAAGAAAGTCACTATCACTGATGTGGACTGCGTCGACGAAATTAGCGTCAGAAGGGTCCAAAGAAGCGATTGGTGGCATTCCACAGAAATATGGTCCAGCAGGATCTAAACCTATACTCGCAAACGAATAGATTAAGTATATCATAGCAAAATTCAATCACACATAAGATTTTTATTTGAAGCAAATTTTGCTACACCTGTGATTCGGCCCAAGTTTAAAAATTTTTCTTCGGCGTAGCCTGCTATATGCGCTCCAAGGCTATGTACAATCAAATGAACATCTTAAGCTTGAACACCTAGTTTATCCTATTTTATAAAACCACTTTATGCAATAAGCAATAGTTTTTTTTACAAAATTCGGAACTTACTCTCATGGTGTTGACGAGGAATGCCACTTCCAAGCCAACGAGACGAGCACTAGCGTGGCCCTGATCGTAGCTTGCGTTCACGAAAACCGCATTATCATCATTGCTTGCTAATAATCTATCTACCAATTTCTATAAATTGGGAAAACAAAATTGCAAATTCAGTTCTATGAAAATAACAATATGAGGTCCTCCATATAGAAATTATACAGCTACCAATTAATGTAACCATAAATTAGCTGACTTTGTAACGGTCTCTTCGTATCCGGAAGCGTGCCATCCATCCATGGACCATATCAAACTTTGTTAGGCGGATAGCTTTAAATAACTTGGTCATAATTCCAATTGGGTTGTTGGCGGATGTTTTAACAAATAATTGCTATACTCACACGAATGAAATTTATTAACACATTTTTCGTGCAACATCACCTCTGTATTATTATTAAATAGTTTTTTTCTTGCTGCATTAAAAGGATGTTATCTGGTGTACAGAGTGAAATTGGTATAAATCTTTTCCCACGACTCAGGTAACAAATTAATCTGCCACAAAGTGGAGTCAGCGAACGAGGAACAATTAATGCACCATATCAACTCTTCAGCGGTTGCTGAAAGAGTTTGGTTAAGGTCATAGATGCATTTATTTTTTCCATACGGACTTGATTCCAGCATTAGAAGGATAGGGCAAGTCGGTTAAATGATATTTATTCTCTGATAGAAAAGGAGTATAAATAATTTTCCTGATTTAAGAATCGAAATAATATAGAAAAATTAACCGACTATCTGTTGTACGCTATCGCGATCAATATAAAATATTCTGGAAGTAGAAGTTTTGAAAGTTATCATACTAAAAATCTTGCTGAGCAGTCACTCTCCAAAACACAAAAACAAAGGCAGTAACAAATTTTTCCCCTCTTATCTTGCAATCAACACTAACACCACAAATGTTTTGTACGTCCCACTCTCTGTTCTTATATTGTGTATACATCGCTGGGCGAGCTGGAGAACACTTTTGGGTCCCAAGACAGGTTTTTGCATAGATTTTTTTGCTTTTAGCAATGATACAAGTGAGGGGTTAAAATATTAAGTTGTGTTGAAAAAGAAGCTGTTCGATAAGTTGTTCGTCCTCCATATTGCTGACCATATTTGATACCGATAGGCTACAGAAAACGACAAAAAGAACCTGGGGTAACAGCCTAACTAACATATTGCCCATTTCCACTTATTTTAAAAAAACCTGTGCGAAAAACCTCGACGAAAAACTGAATCTTTTTTTCTGTTATCGCCAAGAGAGAGGTTCATTCTTGCGCCGTGTCTGTGTTAAAATACATATGCATCAGTTTGAATTATAATTCTTCCGTGCTCAGGAATGAAACACTCAGATCGCTATTCACTCGTTGCTCCGAAGTAAAATTTTTATTTGTCTACTGTAACCAAATAAGGTAAAATTCAAACCGGTATATTTGACTTTATTTTAACCTAACCATTGCCCTATGATTTCAATCGTTTAAAAAAATTTCACCAAAAAAAACCCAATAGTGAAAACCATTGTTATTTTATCTTTGTGGTATTTTATTTCCATAAACCAATATTATGTTTCAAAAAATTTATGCACCATAGTTTTAGCAAAAGAAAGCTGATTATGAGTACAATCCCATCCTACTTCAAAACAATAAGCGATAAACCGATTTTGTTGTTATAACAAACAAATAACCTACATAATAATGCATCTCCGTCGACTGAATCTATTTCTTATTCTATTCCGTCTGTGATTCCTTCTTTTTCTAGTGATTTCACTGTTTCCTACTCTTTCATTTGTGGTACTGTTGTCGTATTGCAGATTATCTGTTGAAGAATCGTCAGTGGCACAGTTCATCTGTGACAGAGCCTCGAATAATTGGGGGAATGAATCTTTCATTAGTGTGAAATTGTTGGTTACATGTGTTCTTAGTTTTGGAGCCATCAATTCAATTATCCTGTCAACTTTTTCAGTTATTTCCGATTTCATATCGGCTATTACTTTGTTTTCAAAATTTATGCTAATTTCACGTTCTTCGGTGTTGCAGTTTTGCTGTGATGTCGTTTCCAAAGTTTTCTTCAGTTCCAAGTGAAATGTCCGCATACTTTCCACTATCAAATGCGTAATCTCAATTCGCAAATCTCTCATTTGATTGGTGGTTTCAGTCACTTGATTAATGATTTTCGACAACAAATCACCACCCAGCATCTGTTTTCCTTGTCCACGACCACCACGAATGGTATTTAAAGCTGATAGTTCTGATTTGATGGCTTCATCTACTTTAGATAGCCACTCGGAGCTTTTCTTTTGCCCACGTTGAAACAAATTGGTAGCGAGTTCACACATCTTCTCGTTGACGAGGCGTTGTGCTCCTTCTTGGCCATTTAATCGATAGAGATGACTCAATGTTTCCTTTATTATATCCGAGTTCTTAACGACAACCTGGGTCATTTTTTTTTTAAGTTCAGTTTCATAAAGGTGACATTGTTCATGAAGTTGTCGATTAACATTCGCTTTGATTTGGTCAATCAAATTCATCTTGATTTGATTTTCTGATACATGGGGTGTTGCGGCATCCACGTCTAATGGAGTTACAGATGGTTTTTTATTTTCTGATCGTTTAAAAAAATCCGCGTAATTTTCTTGTCTTTGCTCTGGATTTACTAACCAAGATTCAAACACATCACTTTGACTAATTGGTTGAAATGAGTCTAATATGATTTTTCTGATTTTATAGCGACGATAGCCCGCCATAGTGGGAGTTTGATTGTTTCTTAGACTTTTTATAAGAAATAAAATATCTTGTAGGCCTCCAACTCCAGGATTTCTTGTTATGTGTCTTAAGTATCTGTTCGTTCCAATTCCGACTGCCAACTGAAAGATTCCCATCATTAAAATAGCGGAAATCGCCATCCAAGATGTTTTTTGATCCTTCGTTTTAATGGCGTGGTCAAAACCCATCAGACCAAAAATATAGAGTTCACTGGAAATGTTGCTCATGTCGCCACTTGCACGGATGTCACGTTCGATGGAATCAAGTAAAAATGCCCCTGAATTCTTACAGGAAACATAACTAGGTCGATGTGTCTCGAGAAATTCGATGACACTCTCACACTCTTGTCGATCCTCGATAATTTTCACAACTTTTTTCAAATCTAATGTGCTGTTTACATTAACTCGAGGCCCAGAAACTGCGTGGACAGTGTAAAAATCATGCATTAATTCTCGATATGGTTTCAGAGGCAATTGGGTGATGGCTAGCAGGTAGCGTGGATTTTCCTTTGCCTTTAACCAGTCGCGTCTAACTAATTCAACTGCAAACGTCATTTTAATCAAACGGTTGACTGAATCCTCATAATTGGGACATTCTGGATAACGAAACTCATGTCCTGTATAATCTGATGCAAGATCTCCTTTGTCGTCGATAATATTTTGATTTCTCAATTTGTTCCAAATATTTGCCAATTCGTTTCGATTGATTTTCAGGTAATCGTTTTCGGCAAATTCGCTCTTTTTTAAACGGCCGAATGATTTCAAATTGACAAGTTTGAGTTTGGCGAGATTTAAACAGGCGTATTTGTTAGACTCGTATGTCGGTTCCTGCAGAGACGGCATATTTTTACGATATTCCAAAATTTTTTTCTTTACATATGATTTTTTAAACATGATTTTCTTTTTTTCTTGTAAATCCGTCTGGATTGTGCACGTAGGATCATAGAAAACAGTGATACTGTCAAAGGAGGCAGGTTTTAGTTTGATACGCTCATTAGAGTCATTTCGATCGAGGGAAATTTTGTCGCAATCCGATTGAGAAATAATGCCGCATTCGATTGGATTTTCTAAAACTTCATTAGCAACCAAAAAATTCCAAAATTCTTTCCTAGAATTTGCAATCATCTTGGAATATTTAAGTTTTTTCTCCATTTCTTTTTCTTTGAAGCCGTTGCTTTTCTTGGCATTGGCCAAAAGATCACTCAGATACTCGTCGATGGACGATCGCTTAATGCCATATTTATCGGCCACCTTTTGAATGATAGCATCACGATTCGGAACCGTTTTGGGGTCGTTAACGTTACAAACAATTAATTTTGAATCAGTCAGTTTATTGAACACCTCTTCTGCTTTTTCAATTTGATTCATTCTTGTGTGCATTTGAAGATGTATAACTGAAATATAATTTGTGCCCAAAAGGACCAGATAGAGCCAATAAAGTAGTGCAGTAATTTGATTACGTTATCCTTCTGTTGTCTATAAGCCTCGACTACGCAAAAAGAACTGCTACCAATTCTAGACAGCGTTTGGTCTACTACTTCTTCGAAAGAATTTTGCAAAGTAATGTACTCGTTTAAAATCCTTTCACAAGTTAGCAGTGCTACAGTAATTTCATTTTTATTTTTTTCAATATTTTCATTTATCAAAATGAATGCTTGGTAGTAGTGGGCAGCTGGATAAAAGAAACTGTCCTTTGATTCAATGAGCTTCGTTAGACGCTTATTGAAAGATGAAAGATTTGCCCTTTTTGATTGATTGCTGGCCATATTTTTTACCATAGTTAGAAAACGAGATGGGGCAATCCATTCAAAATCAATCAGACTTCCTTTGCAATCAGAAATTTGAGTTTCAAATTGTTTGGCTAACCAACAATCATGTTCATGACTTTGGTAAAACGATTTTACATCTTCAGATGTTAAGTCAAGCCATAAAGCCCATTGATCTAAGGCACTGTCACAAATGGCCTTTATTTCATGGTTACAATACTTGCTAGTAAGCAGCAATCTCTTCATTTGGTTGTAGTGCTGAGAAAATCTGTCGAAAAAAGTTTCTTGTTGGCAGATACTATTGAAATCTGTTTCCAGTCGAGAAACTCGTTGTAATTCTTGAAAGTTACGCTCTTCTTTCATGCTGAATACTTTACTAAAATGCCATTCTGATTCTGCTTTCAAAAAGTCATCCTCGTCGACGGTCTCTGCCTCGTAAAGGATTAGAATTCCGCTCCCTGGCGCTCCGTTTCTTCCTGAGCGACCCATTGCTTGCTCTTCTACTCGTTCGCTGTCTGGGAGGTAAGTCAAACAGACATGCAATCCACCATTCCTATGTAATTGAGGACTTATCTTAATATCCGTCCCTCGGCCAGCCAAGTTAGTAGCCACGATTACATGGCCGACGTCAAGTTGAGCACTTTCAAATGGCAATTTTTCATAGTCTCGAGTGTAACGATGAATTTTACTATAATCGTTTTTCAAATTCTTTATCAGGTGTCGATAGACTATGTTGACTCCTTTAATTGACCGACAAAAGATAATAATGGAACGAGTTCTGTCACTAGGACAAACAGTTTGTCGTGCCTCTTCGGTGATGGCCTTGAGCCAGCTCTCATTTGACGTGTAGACTATGGTCGGTTTTAGAGTGAAACATTTTGGAAAAGCTGTTGGAATGTTGAAAAAATTGAATTTGTATTTGCCCATCATAAACTTTCGTTCCATCTCGGAACCTAATGTTCCCGATACACCGGTTATTTTACTGTAGAGTTTTATGTATGTTGTGTTTGATATGAAGACGGCTTTTAGACTTTGTAGCGTCAGCTTACAACCTTCCTTAAGCTGAAGAAATTGGTGGATCGCTTCGTCCCACTGCGAAGATGTTTGGTCAATTCCCGTGTCAGGATCGATGATAATCACTTGCGGTTCAAGGTCCATGCTAGTGTTTGATCTACTCAGTGATCGGTCTTGGTCTACGACGTAATCCTCGTCAGGTTTAAGTTGAATCGCCCGTAAAGCATTATCCAGCCAACTGTCCAGATGCCGGTCGACGAAGGACAGAAGGTGATCTGGAATACGAATGCGACGTTCTCGAGTGGCCACTTTGCGAAAAAAGAAAGTTAAATGATGATTGAGTCCTGAGTGGACCCATTTACTTGTATAATCAATCAATTTTTCTGTAATTTTGTCAACATCTTCTATCAAAAGTCGTCCATTTGAGTCTATTACTTTCCTTTCGATTAGATGGTTCCATAACGCATTTTTCTCTGACGGGTGATCCTTTAGCGGAGCGTGAATTGAATTCAAGTTGTTCTTAGTAATAGCACCATATAGATCAAATAAAACGGCCGATTTTATGTCATCGATTTTCATCGATTGATGAATCTTTTCCCAAATGAAAACGTAAAGCGATTCCAACATCTCCATGCCGGGAATGTCGTGCGATAGGAAGAGCGTATTGTTACCTCGGTCTAATAGCATGCAATCAACCTCGTCAACGATGATAAAATCGAAAGTGCGATCTCCACGAATGTTGCGGTTGTAGAATTTATCCAACAAGTAATCACGCTGAAAATTACTCAGTTCTCCATAAACGACGTCCGAATCATAAGCTTTAACACGATTGTACTCGGATTGGCTGCAATTGTTGCTGACGTTAATTTTGAAAAATTCGTAGAGGTCTCGTAAGCCACCTTCATCTACGAGAAAGTGTGAGTCACGTTTGGCCAGGATATTGTTGCTTGTTACAACATCGACTTTGTTTTTTCCCATTTTTTCCCTTTCATTTGGTAAACGAGAAAGAGCGAATGCAATAGCCACTCCGGCGACGATCAGGGACTTGCCTTCCCCAGTGGCTACCTGAACTAAGATGCCCGATGATGACGACGAGTTCACCAAAGTGTAGTCCGTCAACAAAGTCATGATGGCAACTCTTTGCGTGTCACGCAGCTGAAATTGCTCTTTCTTATGAAAGATTTTCCGAACAGCGTAATCGAAAACGTAAAGAAATTTCACCAATGATGGCCCGTCGGTCAGATCTATTCCTTTTACTACCCACTCGTTTGAAATTAAATCGGTGATTTGATTCCCAGTGAGCTGCATCTGTTTTGATTCTTCCACCTTCTTTCCTATATCTTCTAGCTGACGTTCAAAAGACTTATTTACTGGATCATTTTTCATACTGAAGATTATGTCTAATACTTTTCTTTCTGCATGTACTGTTTTTCTGTTGTCCCATCTATTTGTTTTACTTTTTGGAACCAGATTTTCTTCGAGTTTTTTTACAACTTTCTGCAAATCTTGAATTCCGTCTGTTAACTGACGGCAATAGTCTTCTCCGTGCATCATTTCAAGATTCAGTAACATGTAAACTGCTTTTTTCTTGAGACTCAGCTTCCCTTCTCGAGTTTTTAGAAGTAGAGACCTCGAATCGATTTTTTTCTGCCACACTTTGCATCTAAGCTCGTAATACCAATCAGAAAGTGGCAGTTTACCGAGGTGTCTTACATCGATTTCTGTCAAATCAAACACATCCTTGATCAGCATTCTCAAGATTTTTTCTAGTTGTCTTTTTTCTGAATAGAAAACTAATTTGCTTGTTTGGGGCTGTTTGTCCGTTGCTAGGATACGTTCGCGGAGCAAGAATACTACGTTATCGTTCAAGCGGTAGAGTAAATTTTTCCTCCAATCATTTCTTTCGTCATAGCTTAGTTCGTTTGCCAACCGCTGTTCAATTTCCAGCATAAGGAATTCGTATTTCCATTCGTGTGGTTCGAAACGGGAAACAATGTTTAAATAAAAAATTGGGCTTATGTTTCGGTTGTTGTATTCTAAAACTATTTGCGAAAGCAAGTGAAGATCTGTTGCTAGTTGGACTATTTTTTCACCGTCCAATTTTCCTTTTTTATTGTGTTGGACATCATAATTTTTTTCTAAACGCTTCATCAATAGTTGCGATAATTCATCAGGTGTTTCACCGTCCAGAGGATTGAATCTCTTGATGCAAGTGATTACATTTTGATCAAATTTTTTTTCCCCTAGCCATTCGATCAATTCTGAAAAATAATTTGTTTGAATGTAATAATAAGAGTTTTCGAAAAATGCTTTGTCCAGTTCATTGCAAAACGTTGTTAGTTTTTCATTTGGCTCGAGCCGCTGCCATCCACCACCACGTTCGTACAGGACAAAGTGTACTTTTGAGCGCTCACTACTCTGAGCACTGTTCAACGTCGTTTTATATTTGAATGAAGATAACTGGTTCTCATAAATGTGAACCGTTATGTTACAATCAATAGCCAATATCTCCATCTCGTTTATGTCAAGTGTACTCGAAGGGAACTCAATGAATTGGGCATACTCTTTCAATAAAATTTTATAATTCTGTATGGATTCTCGATTAATTGAAGCATTATTTTTCATGTATGCGTCTTTCATTGAGCTGGCAGTGGGGAAATCGCCATTCTTTACTCTCCATTTTACAAACTGCTCAACGAAAGTGAATATTTTATCATGACTGTGAATATCTCCACTTTGTGACAGTTTTTCTTGCGACCGAATAAACTTTGCGATTTTTTTCTCGGTACCGTTTTGGATCCCTGCACAAATATATGCCGGTTGCATTTTTCTTTCCATAAATACTATGTAGAGCGCTGTCAACGCCATCCATCGTCGGTAATAGATTTAAGCATCGAACGCCGACCTGTGGCTTTGGTTGAGAATGAAAGTCAACTGGACGACACCCTAATGTCTGTTCCAGCATGTTTTCACAAGAGTTTCGAATGTTGTTATCATCGAATCGTCTAATGAATGTCGGTTTGACATATTTTCCTTCTCCAACTTTTTCCTCTGCCACACGCTGAGAAGTAAACTGTTGCTGAAGCAGAGATGGTTTGTTTTCAATTTGGTTGACAAAAGATTCGATGTCGTCCAATTGTTGTCTCGTCTGTGATGACAAATGAATTGAACATGTCGCCTGAAACGATTGGGTCATCCGCTTCCGTTGTTCTATCTGGATGAAGTATTGTTCGAGACTTTGACCAATGATGGCCTTTTTCTTTCTCCCGGCTTCTTCTGTTACCGAGTAATGACAACTATCAAAAGTTTCGTGATTTTCTATGGGGATAATTTTGGCATATCGATGGCCTTCCGCATGTGAGGGATTTACTGGTGTATAGGAATTAATCAAATCGTCTTGTGGTTTGTGTTCGAGATATTCTATCTTAAGTTTAACGTCATTATCAAAGCCAATATAATTCCCTTCTTTGCTGTTTTTCTTGCCATGCGTAATGTCGACGCAGTGAATAAAACCAACATCTCCGGCTGCTTTGCCGTTTTTACCTTGCAGTGCTTGATACACTCCTGTTTGCATTTCTATTGCAGGCAGTTTTTTTGTTCCGATGAGTAAGCTGGAAGGAACGGCGAACGGTTCCCCATTCAGGTGTTCAAATGTAATGCTGCCTCCGTAACCACCTTGCCCGCCTCTGCTTCCTACAAATAAAAAATGCAATCGTTTTTAACAGTTTTAACGCTTATAAAGATGACTTTTTAAATATCGTTTTCACCTTGACATAAGATGAGCGTGCAGCGTTTCTTCAGTTTCTTGGTCACCTGGTTCTTCTTGGTAAAAAAAGATACCGTGATTCTACTCCCATCTTGAGCAGTGCCTTCAATGTAGACATTTTCTTGATGCGATAGTAGTTTCGTGGCTCCACGGTCTCGATTTTCCACGGGCATAATTTCATCGAGTGTCTTAATGACAGTGGACATTGCGGATTTGTGATGTTTATTATTCAACGTCGACATGGATGGAAAATCTTTCTTGAATTTATCTTTAGACCATTTACGAATGTTGTCCGTTGTTAGTGATGGGCCATTCCTTCCGTTACCGCCATCACCTCCGTCGGCTCTGATCGTCCATTGTCCATCCTTTATTGTTTCCATTTCGTTGCAGACGACGTGTACGTTTCCACCACTTTCGCCCTTTATTAGGTGAAATTGTTCTGAATGATAAATTACATAATAATAATTGGGTATTAAACGTATGTAATACAATTTCGAAAAAAAAAAAAAAATAAAATAGTCATGGGTGTTACCGTTGAGATGGGTTGTTCCGTGTTGCCCGGATACATCCCAACAAACGTCGCCATTTACGAAGAGCTTGTCAGTGACGACGACGATGTTTGTTCCATGCCAATCATTCGCCGTCAAACTCCAGTCGACGTGAACAGAATTGAGTCCAATGATGTGTAATTCGCGTGCCTTCATTTTGGTTTGCAAATCGGAAATTTTATTTATCATTTTGCCTACAGAGACGGATACCCCTTTGACAACAATGATTCGTCTTCCACCATCCTCGTCTTTAATCGTTGCTTTGGTTATTGGTAGCAAAGATTTTTTGCACGTTTCTTTGGTCAGAAGTTGCAGTTGTGGGGTCCACTCGATGTCTTCTAGAATTGCGGCAGAATCTTTCAAACGACTGAAAGATTCCCTGATTTCAAGTTTTGAACTAGACGATCCAACGCTTTTTGTCTTCAAAATCTTATCCAGCATTCTGCTGACCAACTCTTTTCCGCTTATTGCGTCACCCAATAGGTCCTTCTCCAAAGATTCTTCTTCCATGATATCTTGTAACTGCATGTCATCAGTGTTGTTCTTGTGGGCAGTAGTAAAAAAGTTATGCAAGGCCAAAACGAAATCACATTGCTTCTTGCCGCTAGTTTTATCACGGGCATCAATGTCAACGAGACAACGAGCAATCACCTTATCAGTGCACCAATTTTTCAAATGGTTTACATAATTAGAGACCAGAGCGACGGAAGAGAAAGTTGTTTGGAACGGATCATTTTGTTCAAGAATCAACTTGAATCGTTCTCCGTCACACCAATTCAACAGCTGCGATGAAGCATTCAGTTTTGGAATATCGTGGAAAGAATTGACAGAATCCAATTGATGAAAGAGGGCTAACATTTCGGTGCTTGTATCGATCGCTTTATTCTCCAAGTAACTGAAGGCCTTTTCCAAACTTTCTTTCAACCAAATTTTTAAGACGGCAGTGACGTATTGTCGTTCAACCCAAGTCTCTTCCCAACGCGAGAGTTGACGATTAACTATAATCTCAATCTTTTGAACAACATCGCTGTGAAGATTTTCTTCCGATTTAATCCAACATTCGATGTTCCTGACAATATCCTTGGCTGTGGTCGGCGACGAGCCACCGTCCAAATCTCCAGCAGTTACCATAGCTGTGACGGTAGCAAAGCGGAGTTTTCACTAACCGTGTGAGTGAAATTATCTATATATGGAATCGTTAAGGAATTACAAGTATAATTTATATTGATAAATGCGTCCATGATGCCTAACAACTGAGTGTATTCGATTTTATTTCAGAATCTGTTCATGCATTTCAAGTTAAAACACAAGAACATATTACTAAAAAGTTTTAAAAATCTATTTAAAAAACTGATCATTTTTTATTTTCAAGGGCAAAAGCGAAAGAAAACGGTTCTATGCTTGAAAATGCCTCCGGGAAAAAAACCGGGGAAATTTTCGTGAGGACTAGCACTGTAATGAGCTCAACCACGATGAGCCCTGCGTGATTGTATGCTGATGCAATGCCGCATATATAGATAGCTATTGCTTCACCAACTCTTTCTTGCTATTAAGAGAATTTACTAATTCTAAAAATGAACATTTAGTTCTCTGATTTAAGATTTTAATTTTGTTTGAATATTATAGACATGTCGACAAGTGCGCAACGTGGCGGGGGATAGCCACGGTAGTTTATTAATAGAAAAGTGTAGAAATGCTGCCAAAGCTTAACACAAAAACATATGCACACTTTTCTATTAATAAACACACCGACGGATAAACAAATTGATAACTCGTTGAATCAAGCCAAGTCTGCTGCAAGCCAGCAACATGTATCGACTATCCC
Organism: Daphnia galeata; assembly: GCA_030770115.1. Taxonomy (NCBI): domain Eukaryota; kingdom Metazoa; phylum Arthropoda; class Branchiopoda; order Diplostraca; family Daphniidae; genus Daphnia; species Daphnia galeata. The sequence continues at coordinate 7,122,696 of CM061119.1, forward strand.
CCGCCACGGGAGCGCTGTGGCCCGGTTCACATTTCGGGCTAAACGGGTTGTGGAAATAAAGCAAGCGAAAATCTCCGCGGGTTTTTTCCTGTGTGTATCTTACCCTTCGTTATCGCTTTTGTTTTCGGAGCAAAAAAATGTGCGTTTTAAGGATATGGATGTACAAAGGAGAAAAGCCGCGAAGATTTTCGCTTGCTTTCTTTCGGGTCGAAAACGGGCCGAAAACATGAACCGGGCCACAGTCCCGCACACCGCCGTGGCCCACGGCGGTGTGCACTAGTCGACTAGTCGCACGACTTTTGGCTCTGTGGAGCCGAAGCAATTGGAAAAAATGGTCTGTAGAGAAAACCGTAGGCCATAAAATAAAATGCTGAAAAACACATTTTGATTCAAGACGTAAAATCTAGATTAAATTAATAGAAATTCACTTGATTAAATGATTAAGAAGGGTATTTTCAACAAATATGTATGGGGCCTTTTATTTCTAAAAAATAGCAGGAAACATCGCACTCACCGATAAAGATCTCGAGAACAATATCGAAGTACTCTTATTGGTAATAAAAAACCTTGTTTGTATCCTATGTGATCGGCGTTTTGGTGTAAAGTAATCTAGAAGCTTCCCTTGGGAGAATCTTGTAGGAAAGGTGTTGCAAACTGAACTGGACATATTTTTGTAAATGTTGCGCCAGTACACGTACTACTACGCGTACACCTCGCACCCGTTTTATACAGTTTACACGGAGTGTACAGTGTATAGTATGAATGCAAACAATGAAAGATGGTGCTAGTGATGTTGCGGATGAAGAAGAGGTGAAGATGGTCAACCATGACTTGCTACATCATTTCTTTTGACGATGAATCGAATAAAACAAATTTGAAGAGCTGACATAGCTATACGTAGCGCGTCATTCTCAAATATTGTCATGTTGTCGTCAGGTTATTTTTAAAGAATTTTGTTTCGTGTTTGCCTTTGTTTGAGATGGTAAAAAGTGTTGACTCTTCGTCGACAATATACGTCGGACATCAGACGAAAAGTCGTAGAATCTAAGAAACTTGATTTGATTAGAGACATTTTGATTTTCATCGGTCTGCATTAAACCGCTTACCGCTAAAAGGCGCTAGGCTACTTGTGTCTTTATTAATATATTCCCGTTTCCTTTGCTGATGCGCTTTTATGTGGACTGCAGTAGGCCTATATTTAAAAGGGAAACCAATCGCATTGGAATAATGAATTAAATGTATACTATAGGGATCGTCCCTTAATTATTCGTTTTCATCTTATTTTTGAGGTGTTTCTTGTCATCTTCACCATTCCCTCTTCTCCTGTCACAGACCGTTAACACGATGTCGTATGTCAGGGGCTCTCGTCAGGGGCTCTCGTGACGCATCTTAGGAAGTATTAAGTCCCTTCCTAAACACTCTTTAGCTGTCATACTCAAACTACGTCATTCTTGCATTGACTCTGACGTCATAATAGGATGCCTTTTATGCAGTTTGGTACAAAACATACATGTTTGAAAAAATTTATTGATACTAGAAAGAAATCTCACAAAAGACAAATATCTTAATCTTAACTATTGGTTTTTCATTTCGAATAGGTTATACGAGGCGGTACACTTACTAAAAATGAAAAAATGTTGCATCTAAAGTTTTTAAAACCAAAAAACCAATTTTGCCTGTCCGACGACGAGTCGGATTCACTGTGTGCCTGGGACACTCATTGCCTCTTGTCGAGCCTCTTGTACCGATATTCCAATCGATTCCCAACACTTGGGAGGGTCGCCAGTTATTTAACTTCACGTAGACGTGACGAACATCATTTGAGCTGCTGAGCACCAATCCGGAATTCGTTCGCCAACGGATAATTTGTTTTTTATTATGCTGTACCACTCCTCAAAGTTCACAAGAGTACAAGACCCCTTCACAAATTTAAATAATCCATTAAGTAATTAATTCTGGTTGGTTTTCTTGTTGGAAATGTGTTCTTGGTATTTTGGAAATGACATTTTTCAGTTCGATTTGAATAAATTGATGATAATCCGTTAATATGCCTTATTAAATCATCACGGCAATCACAAGAACCTTCGTTATTCGGGCCATCATAAAGCACCACTAATTAAGCTGTCAGGGCAGTGGAACAGTGATAGCAAATATGCAAATATGATGACATCGATCATTAAGAAATGTCTTATCCAACGAATCACAATGTCGATTGCTATAGAAATAAAACGCAATTCTAAGAAGGGATATTTAAGTCCTTAAATATACTTTTTTTCAGTGACACAACATTGTCAGCCCGTGGAGAATAGTATAAAACACTAGTATTATGAAAAACACTTTGTGACGTAGACTTTTAAACGTTACGACTCTCTTTTAAGGCAAGCCGTTCGTGCCACTATTTTCCTGAAACCAATGGCTAATGGCAAAGGTAATCATAAAGGTAAACGGCTCTGTAATGGTCGTCGCAATCCTAATTTTAATTGTAAACATGGGTTCAAACAATGGCTTAATATGAATTATATTATGTCATTGTAAATAATTCATCAAAAGGCTTTCAAATATCGATTTAATGAACCATTTTTTTTTTTTTTTTATTGCAGAGGCGTTATCAAATTTGATAGTTGCCTCTTTGTATTACAAAGATTATAAAGCAAAGGACATAAAAAAGAGCGAGAATAATTTTTTCGGTGGCTAGGGTACAGTGAAGGGCTTATTTGGAGTAGAGAAAAGAAAAAAGAAACGGAAACATATTTGATGGGATTCAGTGGTGAAAATGGAGTAACAAATCAAACAGACGTAGTAGGTAAATTGAGGCGCTGCGTTTTTATCGTGAATGCATTTAGGACTTGTAGAAGGACTTTAGATTGGGAGAAGACCTGGAGATTGGGGGGTCAAGTAAACTTAAGTTTGAGGGCTGTGCGGATTAATGGCTCACGATGAATGGAAAAATTAGGACATATGAATATAAAATGTTCGACGGTTTCCTCTTCGGTAAGACAACAACACAACGGAGAGGAAACGTGTTTGAATCGGTATTGATAACCGTTTAGTCGACAGTGGCCACTAAGGAGTTGGTTAGTTTGGTAGGCGAGAGTTAAGGTGTTGAGAATTTTCGCACTGTTCACTGAGGGGAAAAAAGGCACGAGTTGACTTTCCTGCGTTTGTGGACCGCCACTCATCATCCCATAGAGTGCTGACATAGATGAGAATCTCATTTTTCGCATATGATTTGGTCAACGGTAGGGAAGGGTGATAAGAGGACCAGCTTAGGGCGGCACTTTTGGCAATAGAGTCCGCCATATCGTTCCCGGGGTGGCCTGAGTGGCTCGGGATCCAAAAAAGTTTTATATTAGTGCCGTAGGTAGCCAAGATTTGTGTTATAGAAGAGAAAGGTTGGGAGGATTCCCAGCTAGCAGAAAATATTTTTCAAATATTGGTAAAATATTTTATTCCTACAATTGAAATCTTGGTAAAATATTGTTTTCAAATCTTGTTCCAATAAATTGTTGCACCAAAATTTGTTGGCTCACAATACTTTTTTCAATATATAGCGTTTTTAAATCCTAAAGGTTTTTTATTATATTCATTTCGTTAGTTCTGCATACGTAATTTGCCTAAATAAACAAACCAATTGTCTAAAAATCGAGATCGTCCATTAGTCTCGAACTACTAACTTTCGAACTTCGAAGTTAACACTACCTCCACGCCAACGTGATACAATATATCTTAAACATAAAGAAGATCAAATATTAATACTGCTATTTTCGATAAGTTTATATATTTAGGATTTAAAACGCATGGAAAATGTTAAAGATATATAGCTTTTTCATAAAAAACGATTTATTCATTATTTAATGGTCCGTTATTGGGAAAATAAAAAATAAAAATATTGATCTTTGTGTAAAGCTTCTCTCCTTTCGGAGGTGGGACTTTACAATATAGCGATAATAAAAGAATGAACTCGGAGGCTTTACCCACAATGCCGATGTATTGAGTAAAACTATAAAACTAAGAGCTACAGGGAAATGAGAACATACCGATCTGAGTGTTATCCAAATTGAGAACAGAATAGGCAAATGACGAGTAAAAGGGAAAAGGGCACGTATGGAAATAATCACTGAATGATACACAGGCGTTACCAAAACGCGAGAGCACGGGCCACATGATTACGTAGAGAAAAACATACTTAGTCACAGAACTGGAAGAAGAGGAGAGTGAGAGGAAAGAAAGTGGTTGGTTTGACGGAGAGGTGAAGACTGCCTCTCTGTTCGTCGCTCATTTGCGACGAAAGTTTCCATACATCTGGACCCATCTGGTCCAGCACAAAGGCACATTATTCAATATTAATTGCCCTGTGTAAAGGGTGTCCCTAAATGAGTTGACGCGTGAAATGGACACTTGTCAATATTATTACGGGGTAGGCCTAGCATTATGGGAAACTAAACATTAACTAGATTTACGGGCTGTTATTCTAAGCTACTCATATTCTAAAAAGGGGTTATAATATTACTGGCGCCGGACAGCGTCAGTAGACATGCCTCGACGGTCGACGAGGTGGGGATTCGTTACATCACTCCCGGAACCGTTGGATTACGTCCCGTAATCCTGATTTCTAACTCGATGGAGTGCGAGTCAGTGAGTGTTATCGAAGTAAAAGAATATTACCGTCTTATACACACATTAGCAAAAGACAAAATAAACACATACAAGAGAAGGAAGACAATGGATTGGTTGTAGAAACATTGGTTGCGGGTGGTGAGAATATGTTTTCCTTGGGTGGGTAGGCGATATGCAATATTTTCTTTTGAAATATATGTGATTAAAAAAATAAATCATCAATGAGGATCATAATATTTTCTCTTGAAATATGTGTGATAAAAAAAAAAAATCTTGAATGTTGATCACAATATTTTCTCCTGAAATATATGTGATAAAAAAAAAATCTTGAATGTTGATCACAATATTTTCTCCTGAAATATATGTGATAAAAAAAAATCTTGAATGTTGATCACAATATTTTCTCCTGAAATATATGTGATTAAAAACAAAATCATCTTCTATACAATATTTTCTCTTGAAATATGTATTTTGAGTATCGATCGCAACATTTTCTCTTGAAATATATGCGGTTTGAAATCTTGCATGTTCCTCTTAAGCATGATATAAAGTGAATCGCAACATATTCTCTTGAAATGTGTGGGATGGGAGGGAAATGTTTTAACAGAAAGAGAAGAAAGAAAATGAATCACAATATTTTCTCTTGAAATATATATGATATATAAACAAAAAAAAAGTTGAAAGGTAGATCGCAACATATTCTCTTGAAATATATACGAGTTCAAAGTCTTCTCTAGTTTTCTCTTGAAATAGGATTTAATAGTAATAGTCTACATTGTCTGCTGAACATGTGTGTAAGGGAACTCCAATGTATGGTTATTATTGGGGCACTGGTGTGACTTGTGCCCCATTTGTCTACACAAACAACAAATAGGCGACTCTGCGTATTCCGTTTGTCTCTTCTCATAGCAGGTAATTTGCGTATGACCTGTTTCGCCACAAAAATAACAAATCTTTTGGAGCTGATCAGACTCCTCTGGGATGGGAAGGGGTGGCGCCTGCGGTTCATACTGTTGTCCAGTAGTCCAGTCGTAGGAGGGTGGAGTTTCTTCATAAGTGTGTGTAGCTGGTCCATATGATTGCCTAGGGGTATGACTTTCGCTGTTGAAGGGATGCTGTGAGGGTGGCCAAGGTGCTGCTTGTTGGGGGTGGTGCTGGCTGTGGACGGCAAACGGTTGTTCCTCCCGGCGTAAAAGAGTTTCCACTCTTTCCACTGCTTCTGCTAGTTTAGCGAGGTGGTCAGTGAAATTTGTGTTATCTGAGCTGCTGACTGGCTGTCGATTGTCAAGTCGAAACCCTGAGGCCATTGCGATTATGGTTTCATTCTGTTTCTCTATCAGCTTTTTCATTTCCAGTATAGTGTGGGACTCGCTTGTCTGGTTTATAGCGTTTACGAATTCATGTTTTTCTCTGCTATTCTCTACAGGCTCCATCCGTGTTAAGTATTTTCTTGTTGCGGCTACTAGTTCGTCAAATGTATCATAGTCTTTGTATTTAACTTTCAATTGTAACTTTTCATCGAGCCCCTCAATAAATTTTTGTTTCAGAATCACTTTAAAAGAGTCTTCGGCATGGGAGTCGGGATATGCATGCTTAAAGATGTCCTGAAGCCGAATTGCAAAATCAGATATTTTCTCACCAGACTTGCGATGTGCTTTATTAAATTTCTTGACGTATTTTTCGACTGTTTCGTCTCCGTGAAAATGGTCTAAAAGTTTTTCTCTTATTGTATCGTACTCATTAGGATTATTATCAACGATATATTTAAAAACTTTGTGTGCTTTATCGGTCAACTTCCCACGTAATTCTAATATTACATTATCTTCTGAGAAATTAGATCGTGCAATAATAGATTCGAATGATTCTAACCAGGAGTCAAATCGTGAGAGGGAATTTCCCGTGAATGGTGGCAAGGCCTGTAAACTATTTCGTATATGAAGATCCTTTTGAAAATCAGCGAGCGCTAAACAGTAGAGAGGCTGTGAATTATTAGTAGTCATGTTTGCAACGGTGCGCTAGTTGTGGGTGCAACAAATGTAGATGGTGCTGGTGAGTGGAAAGGTTGAAGCTGCCGTCACATACAGTTGAAAAGTTTCCTAGATAGTGTCTTCGGGGCCGCTGTTGACTTCGGAATCTTTTTTCTGCCAGCAAAGAGGCGGGGCGAGGAGGTGACCTTGAGAAGGCCTATTGGCTGTGAGGTGTTGGTGGAAGTATTTGCGGATGAGAGACGTGAGGCCAGACGCGCAAGAAAAGGTGGAGATTGAGGCTGTTTACTTGGATGTGTGTTTCGTCCCTTGTTTGGCGTTTTGGCTAAGTTATCAACTGCTTTGTTTAGCCGAAATCGACTAAAAATACTATTCTTAACTTTATTATCAGGACTACTGTTCACTATGAGGGAGGGGGAGGTGCTGGCGGCTTCGTCACGAGCGTAGGGGGGTCGTAAACAAATCAGGGAGGGGCTGTGAGGGTGTGTGGGATGGTACAGTGAAAACTGATGTGTCAGTTAAATTTCTGGTAAGCAAGGAAGAATTCGGGAGCTCTGGTTCAAAAGCAGTATTGTAGATAGCGGGATTCAAAAAGGGATTCGTAGATGTGCGCGGAATTTCAGGTTTAGCTCCAATTACATCAGCATCCAGCATTATGGGTGAGTTCGAAGATCGCTGCCACCACTATGTAAAGCTTCTCTCCTTTCGGAGGTGGGACTTTACAATATAGCGATAATAAAAGAATGAACTCGGAGGCTTTACCCACAATGCCGATGTATTGAGTAAAAACTATAAAACTAAGAGCTACAGGGAAATGAGAACATACCGATCTGAGTGTTATCCAAATTGAGAACAGAATAGGCAAATGACGAGTAAAAGGGAAAAGGGCACGTATGGAAATAATCACTGAATGATACACAGGCGTTACCAAAACGCGAGAGCACGGGCCACATGATTACGTAGAGAAAAACATACTTAGTCACAGAACTGGAAGAAGAGGAGAGTGAGAGGAAAGAAGTGGTTGGTTTGACGGAGAGGTGAAGACTGCCTCTCTGTTCGTCGCTCATTTGCGACGAAAGTTTCCATACATCTGGACCCATCTGGTCCAGCACAAAGGCACATTATTCAATATTAATTGCCCTGTGTAAAGGGTGTCCCTAAATGAGTTGACGCGTGAAATGGACACTTGTCAATATTATTACGGGGTAGGCCTAGCATTATGGGAAACTAAACATTAACTAGATTTACGGGCTGTTACTCTAAGCTACTCATATTCTAAAAAGGGGTTATAATATTACTGGCGCCGGACAGCGTCAGTAGACATGCCTCGACGGTCGACGAGGTGCTGGGGATTCGTTACATTTGATAATAGTCATTTATTAGGAATACAGCAGAACAATTTAAAAGCCACCTTGTCGCAGCAAAATACTAATCTAATACTATACCAATATGTGGATTATCGGCCAAAAAATATTCTCGGATAAAAATATTTTGCCAATAAAGACGGCCAATATTTTCGGAAAACAATATTTTACCAATAAACACGTGCTAGCTGGGTTTGTTCGACTCAGACGGAGTAGAAGCAGCCAGTGCGGATTTGGAGTCGGAGAAAATTTCGTACTTTTGAGATGGAAGCGGGCGTGTTGAGACGATGCATTCCAGGGCGGCAAGAATTGCAAAGCCTTCAGCCTGAAAGATTGTGGTGTGGCGAGGTAGTGACCCAGAGAGTGAGTGATTTAGCTCAGATGTGAAGCAGATCAGGACAGAAAAGCCAGCTCCGTTTTTGCGAATAGAGCCATCTGTGAAAATTCGGGTAGTCGAGGGATCAGCAGAAGTTTAATTCGTTGCATTAATCTGTTACCTCCATTTGAGGTTTCATTCTGATTCCATTGACTTCTTCTGGATCTATAGGATTCACTTTAATACGACGCTTTCGGTAGGGACTGGCAGATATCGATACGTGATTGGAACAAAGAAGGATATGACTGTGAAGTTCCGGAATTGACTCAACGCTGAAATGGCACTTTGTGCATTGATGAAAGGTAGTTAGAGGAAGAATGAATCCATCATTGCCGGAACGCATTATTTGTCTCTTTAACTCGTCAAGTAATTCAGGCTCAGTTGTGAGTGCACCGCTATGACCGTTTTGCTGATGATCCAAAAGAGAGCAAGAAAATCTTGAAATATTTCACCGTATAGCGAACAAATGTAATTTTTGCTTCGAATCCATTCACCACTGAATTCCGGCTGCCAAATGGTCGTCAGTTTCACGAATGAAAAAAGTTTCGGCTGTACGCAAGTTATAAGCACTTTTGAAAAATCCATCTCTTCCGGCGCTGACTGACTAGAACCGCTTTGCATTTTGCAGTTTCTTGTTACTTCAATGATTTAAGCCCATTAAATTAGGCCATTTGGAAAGGCACACCCAATTTCTGTAATTCAATAATATTATAGCTTGTCTCTCCCCAAGACCAGAAATTGGAGAATTTAAATTTGCGGAAATGTGAAAATTCCGCAACGCTCTGGTTGCGGATCACCACAGTCGGTTGGCTGTACTTCAAACCTGTCATTCTGTGCTGAATAAATCAAATAGCTAATTTAGCAAAATGATGATGAAATCGAGTTTATAACAACTTACGATAAAAGAGCCAAGGATCGAATATGATTTCTTTTGCTATTAATGAACTGGTTGAGGTTATCGTTTGCATTGGTAAAAATGTGAGATAAATCTGGGAAATTTATGGATTTCGAGACGAACTGATTGATGATTGAACCCCATTCTTTAAAGACGGCTTATTGGACAGCTTGCGCGACAAGAGCCAATGGGGCGAGCAGATATATACCATAGCGTCCATGAGCTATATAGTCGGCGGTGACGACGGCACATGTTGACGTACGAGTTGAACATTTTGCTACACTAAGTGCAAGAAAACCGAAAGAGGGATGTTGGACATCCTTATCTTCGCTTATCTTTAAAATGCCTCCATGTCCATTTCTTCGCTCTCCTCTTCTGGACTCATGGCCAGATAATCTTCCCCAAGATCACTGGTTTCTCTAGATTGAATTCCTGTTTCTGATTCTGGTTTAGAACGTGAATCAGGAGTCTCAGGAAGAGGTGGGTTTCCTCCATGGCATCGGTTCTTCTTAATATGTCTCATATACAGTAAGTGTTTTACGTAATGAAAAAGCAGTGCTGCAGCAAGAGTGAAGCGATTATTGCCTCCTACCTTGCTTGTTGCCATTACCAACTTCTTCGTTCACTGTCTGAGATGGTCCAGGATGCGCTTCCAAGTGTTTGAGCAAAACATTCTTGGTTATTAAGAGGCGGCTATTTTAGTAAAGTATAGTCAAATGATAAGTAACTTATTAGCTGAGCCATTAAACTCTGACATTTGTTACCCGCATCGATGACACATACTTTTGATGACCGCACACACAAATTGTATCTCTCTATACTACACATTGTCCGAAACGGGAGCGGAATCATAAATCACAGAGATGATACCAGATGATCAGAAAGTTCCTTGTTGCGTGTTGCGTCACACGATACAGCATAGCACAAGGCTTATATATAGAATCTCTCTTCTATCTTTATAAGGACTCTCTCTCTTAATCTTGTTTTCGTTTTCTTTTCTCTTTGTCATCAATCGAAAGGATCCCGGCCTAATACCATCAATCGCGATCACGCTGACTTCAGGAGTGTCTTTCGGCGTGATGGCACCATTTGCCAGGCAGACTTGGGTTATTGGACTCGCCGCATAAGAAAATTTATTCAAATCGTATCATGCTTGATTTTGCACGAGAACCTCGCTGGCTCTCGTACAATCACGCTATTGGGATTACCATTTTTTACAAAATGTTTGTTAACATTTTCCAACCCTAGGTGGCGAAGTCATCGAGCCATTACTCGGTCAATTAAAAACGGGGCATTTCAAAACCAAGATTGAATAAACATTCTAATTGCGGGATTGCACTGTGTCTAAATAATTATTAATTGCTGTTTAAAATCCAATTGTAAATAAATTTCTAATGGTTAATTTATTTGCAATATAAAGACTCGCTTATAAATTATTTTCTATGCCAATTGAATTTTGGTATTTAAGAACCAATATTGAATGAGCAATCTTATTGTGGGATTGCACTGAGATTAAATAGCTATAAATTGCTGTTTTAAATAATAAATTTTAAATCAATTTCCAATGATTCATTAAATCGATGTTTGAAAGCCTTTTGATGCATTATTTACAATGACATAATATAATTCATATTTTAAGCCATTGTTTGAACCCATGTTTACAATTAAAATTCGGATTGCGACGACCATTACAGAGCCGTTTACCTTTATGATTACCTTTGCCATTAGCCATTGGTTTCAGGAAAAGAGTGGCACGAACGGCTTGCCATAGACAAAAGTATGATCGGACGACGCGTCCTTTTCTGGTTTCATTGTATTTTACACCATAAGGTTTGTTATTAATATCAACGAAAATGTGTTAAGAAATTGTGTATAACCAATCAAGGCAAGCGTATAAATATTGCGGTTGTACGGAACGCCGTTTGGGGAGGCGAAAATCTGTTTTTCACTTCAATGTTCATGCAGCGCTGTAAATAATTAGCATTTATTTTCGATGGCTTAAATGATCACTTTATGTCACTGAAATAATTGTTATAATTTTTGCTTAATTTATACTGCTGTAATTATCATAGTTTTATGCTTATTTATTTATTGTTATTTGTGTAGGCTATTAGACTTTTGGCCAGTACTGTTTAGCACCACCTGATCAGAACATTCACTTCATGGCTGACGTTTCTTTCATTTTGTGATGGCGGTTTATCTCAGTGCATATTTTGGAACACGTAATGGTCTTGTAGATAAAAATTAAATTAGAATTCGAGTTCCAAGAATTATTTGTCGTGTTACAAGACAACTCAACATTTGTGAATTATTTCCTGTGCATAAAATTAACACCTCTAATGCTAGAGAAACATACAAGCTTTTGCGTGCTCATGTTTTGGAGAAATGCTGATGTACTAGTGTGTTCCCTTTGTTAGCCCGTTAGAGGGTAATTTGAATAAATTGAGTGTGTATAACAACGTATGGTATAATGAACTTATTTAATGTTGTCCAATTCGTACAGTACGACACATTTACTGGTCAAGATATAACGATAAGACTATAGATATTACTGGTCAAGATATAACAACTTAGGAAAAAAAAACAGTTCAATTGCAGTGCGGTTCTGTCTCTTGTGTCATAACTGGATTGCCTTGCTTGAGACTTTGAGCGACTCCTTCTGTCTGTTGGGCCCATCAAGTCTTTCCCGGTATCCAAAACTGACTATGAATTTGGCTGCTCCACAGGATACTTTGAGGACTTTGCAGACAGCATATCACAAAGCCTGCAACAAAAAAGGGATATAGTTGACTGTCGAATATAGAAATAAAGAAATTTACCTCAGGGGTTACAATATTGAATGCAAACTTGGTGCGAGATGAGACTGACTGTGGGTCACTATGCAAATGCTTGTACACATCATCAATTTCTCTCCATGTGGTTAAAAACTTCGTCAACTTTCTAAATAATCAATATTTGAACATACTAATAGAGCACAATGTGTTAAATGGTTAAAAAGTTACCTCTCTTGGGCCGATGCCAACCACTCCATCTTCGCATATGGCTTTCCAATTATGGGCCCGATAACGCTCGAGATCTACAAGACCATTACGTGTTCCAAAATCATTTTGTACATGAATAAGGCAGTTTTCTGAGCAGGCTTTTTTTAAAATATCTGCCTTTTCCTGAGCACTGAGATAAACCGCTATCACAAAGAAACGTCAGCCATGAAGTGAATGTTCTGATCAGGTGGTGCTAAACAGTACTGGCCAAAAGTCTAATAGCCTACACAAATAACAATAAATAAATAAGCATAAAACTATGATAATTACAGCAGTATAAATTAAGCAAAAATTATAACAATTATTTCAGTGACATAAAGTGATCATTTAAGCCATCGAAAATAAATGCTAATTATTTACAGCGCTGCATGAACATTGAAGTGAAAAACAGATTTTCGCCTCCCCAAACGGCGTTCCGTACGGTTGGAAAAAAACAGTCACCGAACAGAAATGCGCGTAAGAATATTTCCTGCCGCGGTTTCAAAAAAGTTATAGAAGACGAAGAAATGTCAACCTCAAAAATACAGTATACAATAAATAAAAGATACGACAAAGAAATTTTTGAAAAACAATTTTTTATTCATATTACACTTTTGACATAATGAAACATCCATTTATATTCAAGTTATATTTTCTGTTCCATCTTTCTTAATTGGGTTTGAACGGGAGCAACATAAACTTCAGAAGTTGTTGCTGCAGTGGAGGTACTAGGCCTAGCATTACTGTTTGTAATAGGCTTATCTGTATCCAAAGGCTCAATAAATTGTTCTGAATCGGGAGAAAATTCTAGCGGAACAGTCTCTTTCCGAATACCAGTGGAAGATGAAGATTGTTGGGCCCAATAGCTCAGTAAACCGCCCTTGTTCTTCGTAACCAATATTTTTAAATCTTTTAGCATTTTACCAGCTTCGACGGACCATTCGGTTGTTCACATTTTCATTTCGTTCCATTTTTTAGTCATCCTGGTTGCTTCTCGCTGTACGAAAGTTGCATAAGGGGGGTGATGGTTCTCGTAGTTGGATTTTGCCATAGACAAGGTCCTTGGGTATACGCCTTCGGGTTCAGGTTAAACATTTTTTTTAAAGATATATACTGTGCGACTTTGGTGCGGTGGGCTTCGCCCACCACCCCACGTCGCACTAATTTTTACATGAATTAAGAAATAAAAATAAATTAAGATTAAGACAATAAAAACCTCACTATCACTCACTCCTATCAGAGAGTGAAAATCAAAATTCAAACTTTTGAACGAATATAGATAAACTTTTATCCTCAGGGATAAATGCACACCAAACATGCAGTTGCCCTAAGACTAGAAAAGCTACACATGGGGATTACGGGAAAAAATACATAAAATAAAACTTAAACAGATACGAACGAAAATATCCAGTAATGCTGTAAGAAATTAAGTTAAGAAGGTTACCGAAATTTGGAATAAATCGGTCAAGTAGAAAAAAAGAAGATAGCAAAAAACGAAACTGACAATAAACCTTTTAGAGCCCAACCATAGATAAAGACCACTGGTTGATGCTGTGCTATCCTTTTAGCCCTATCCCTACTGACGCCGAGTTCTTGGAGTGCTTGTCCTCCCCCTAGCGGATAAGGTGGTGTACTACGCAATAGGCACGAAGGGGGGTTGCAGACGAATTTTGTTTTTCTTTTTTTCTGTCTAAGTTCTTTGTTGATGTTTTAAAATCGTCACAAAGAATTTTTTTGTTAGAACATCTGATTAAAAATTTTTTGTATGTAATTATTATATTGTCGTTAAGTTTGGAAGTTGGTAGGAGGTAAATGAAGCAAATAAATAAAAAACAAAAAGCTGCCTGGACTAGGTCTTGAACCACGTTACCCGAGATCGGGAGCTAGACTCTATAACCACTACACCACAAATTGTTGAAATTATATGAAAATAATTCATGATATTATTTTTTCTAGGGACGGTTGGCCGAACGCAGTATGTTGATAACAAAACGCACACCAGAGGGCAGGACAAGTAGTCCAAGAACGGAGAAATCGGAGGAAGGGTAGCAAGAATGTTGGCGACAGTTGGCCATGTTAATTTTCTTATGAAGAGCTTCAACCAGTGGTCTTTATCTATGGCCCAACTCCAAGAAGGTATCGATTACTACGATACGATACTACGATACGATACATGACATGACATGATCAGAAACTTAAGGCCTTCGGTATACTAGAAGTATAACCCTCAGGGATAAAGCACCTCTATCGGACGTTGCAGAACTAAATGACGTGTGAGAAATCAAATGGACGAAATATCTAGATGGCTCTTTATCTATGGCAACTCCTCCCACAAAACAGCCAAAACCTGACTACGAAACCCATCACCCCCCTTATGGAACTTTCGTATAACGAGAAGCAACCAGGATGACTCTGGCATAGTGTTTTTTTCACTTTTTTCGTACTTCTCCCCCTTTTTTAACTTTTTGTGACGTCCAATTCCCTAGACCCCCCCCCCCCTCCCCACCGTCTTTGACCGTCACATAACTTGCTACCCCCTCCCCCCCCTAAACGTAAGACGTCGTTTATGGACAGCCCCTTTGACACCAGCAGTCAATCGCATTTTTTTTTTTAAATCCAAATTGATTAAGGTTTATATTTTATTGCCCCGCCATAACTTGTTTTAGTATAAAGAACACAAAAATTGTAGAGTTGTATTAGAGTATAAAGACGCTGCGAGTAAATCGAAATAAAAAATAAAAGTTAAGATTGTATGTCATTGTGCTATCATCATGACTGCATGTATATTAGCATTAATGCAAAATGTGTTTAGCCAACGAATGGTGGATGGCAGTTTCCATGGCGATTGCGCTGTGTACCGAACCGACATTGAGTAAAATAGGCAAGAGAGATTAAAGGTACAATTTCTGAAACAGGAAGTGAACAATGCACTCGTAAATCCCCATTCGAATTTTGTTCGGCTTTCACAGTTTGTCCTGAAGGACAGTGGTCGCTGCTTCCAATTTCCCAGCATTTCGACTCAGTTGAAGAAGATCTCGATTTACTCCAATTTAATCTGGATAACGTAGTAGGTCTATCACTTCCATTCATTTTACCGTAGACGTGTTTCCCATCAGCGAAACATCTATTTGGAACTGCTTCACATTGAGTCATTCCGTTTTTAATTACAAACCACTCCCCGCGACTACAAGGACCCTGAAATACAAAGACATGAAAATCATTAATTAAAAAAAAAAAAAAAAAACTCATGTGATGCAGATATAACACAAGTATCAGGAGAATCCTATGGCCTGTTAGTTCGTGACTCGACCGTTTAACGTTGAAAGTAATTCAAATAAAGATTTTTCTAACATAATATATGCATGTTATAAGACCTGGGTATTTTGAAAATAACATATGCCGGTCTCATTTGACAAAATTGGCAATAGTCCGTTTCCTCCGCTGATATTATCCTGACAATCACAAAAGCCTTTGTTATTATTCTTCCCGTCATAAAGAACCATTAAGCTATTATGGGGACAGTGTTCGCCACGTCCAATAGGATGACAACGACCCTTGTAGAATGTCTCAGTCGAAGACTCACAGTGCCGTTCCCTGGAATTTAAAGATTAATCTTAGCATTTTTAAAATGATAAGGCCCATAAAATCGCATAAAATCGTCTACAATATATAGTTCCCGGTGTTGCACACTTATGGCTTATGCTTCGAGAGATTAATGAGTACTGTACTTTAAAAGGAAAAGTAATCCAGCCATTTGCGATCTCAATGCTGATATTTCTTCATTTGGAACGTGCCAGCTGGTGTTCTCGCATTTTTCCCAAATGCCTTTAATACCAGTTACAAGCATTTTTATTGCTTCTTTTTGCTTGTCTTTAGTCTCTGCGAAAAAGTCGTCCTCTTCATTTCCAAATTCAGGATCATTATCGTTATTGCATGATGACCTATTACCGTGGATAAATTTTATTCAATTAAAAGGATTGGAATAGTTGAATATAAAATGTATACAATTGATTGCTCTGCATTACAAACAATAAATTCACATGAATCACTTGAAAATAAATGCGCAGTTTTACAAAACAGAAGGTACGATCTATACATACTTTGCATTGGTTAAAAGATGACCCATATTTCTTTTCAGAGCCTTGGATTTGTGATCTATATGTTGCCACTTATCTTGCATATCATATAGAATATTTTCCATCGACTTGAGGGATCTCATATAATCAGTTCCCAGATGTTGTAATTCACTTACTAAATTATCTCGATTCTCAATAGAAGAATCGTCGATCTTTAGGGAGGGGTGACTTTCACTTGCAGATCGTCTTTCCGGCCACATATTGTTAGAATTTGGTGAATAACAGAAACACTCGGGAAAAAAAAAGAACAATACTTTGCCAGAAAATTAGACTTGTAGTTTTCATTTTCTAACTTACGAAAAATGATGCTATTCGTTTGGTGGTCTGTTTTACAGTACTACTTTTCTACTTCCTCTACCACCTATTATACAATGTCTTTTATAATAAAATAAACAACAGGACGTCCTTGAAACGTCCTCTGAACAGGACGTCCTGTTTGAAAATCTGCCAGAGATTACACGTGTCAGCTTATTTGGGTAGCTCACGCTAGAATTTAGTTGGGTCCTTGGAAAAAAAATTAACCTTCAAGGAATTCGCATCGGATAACGACGAGCACTGAGCTTTATATCTTCGCAAAAAGCCAAAAACACGTTATATAGATATTTATATAACGTTTTATCATTTTTTGAGGCCATCGGCCATCCGTTTTCGTATCTCACACCAAATCCAAGTTGTTAACGATGGTTAGAATTTATTTAGTTGTTAACCAAGATGTAGTAATAGTAGGAAGTAGGAATCGATGTACTCTCTTGGTGCAATATGACGTTCATGGCCAAACATATATTTGTTTAGGCTTGGATCCGCAATTCTCTGTATCTCTGGTTAACAGCTAAGGTTTTATTTACTGTGGTTCTATTTACCAATTACTAGCGCCTTTTAATGGTTTAACGGTTTTATATATTTTCAAATTCATGTTGCTATATCTATTTAGATTTTACGTACACTAAAAGCTAAGGCATTGTTGTATAGCAATGAAAATGTGTTGAACATTTCTACTTGCACGCGATATTTAAAAATACTGTTGTACTAATACTTACAAAAATTTCCGTATTCAAAATGATTTTCTTTTACTAATATGTTAGAATTTTAAAAATTATTAGAGCTTATAGCTATATAGAAACCAGGAAGAGTGTAAAAGAATGGTATAATTACAAAAAATGGGAGAGGATAAGTAATTATGCAAATTAAATTTTTGCAGTCTAGACAACGAAAATCAAAACAAGGAAAGCGTATAATTATAACGATAGTAATTACAACGATTAATGGTCATTTCGTATTAGTGTTACAGTTGTCAATGTTATGTGTTTTGATTGTTCATAATAACTGAAAGAATAAAAACAATAAAAAATTCCTGTGAGAGATACATTACAATGAAATGTAGAAAATAGCGTTGATTATAGATATGTCGTATTCATAGATTTCCGCATTCCGTTGTTAGAAAAAAGCGGACGGATCCTGTTCATAAAAGCGTCGACTGACCGGTATGTTTTCCTGAACTTCTTCGGGAATGTTAGGCGGAATCGAGGTGGAGGGTAGCGTGTTTTCTTGGAAGAAAAAGCTCACACGCCGTGATTCCCGAGCTCCACTATTGTCAGCTGGTTCTTTTTGTTTTCCTAAATTATGACGATATGATCCCGTACTGCTGAATGACCCACGGGCTTCTGAACTGTACTCCGTTTCCGAGAACTCAGTTCCTGAACAAACAAATAGGCTAATCATGACATTTGCTGAATTTATAGAATTTTCACAACATCATAGAACATTCATCAACATCAAGCACCTGAGAAAGTACGAATATTATTTTTCCGTTGATTTCGTTCGGGACGATGAATGCTGTTGTTAGAAACGTACGTCATATCTGTGGTTTTTGTAGCATTAGATAGGGTAGATAGTCGGCTGTTGGTTTGAGCCAGTTTTCTGTTACTTCTAGAGTTGTTATCAGTAGAGTCTAAAACAGATTGGCGCCGCTGAGAGTTTGTATTATTGGTCATTGTTGATGACCAATTCCCCAACTAAAATACGATTTGACGTTGAGTTAACTTATTAAATAATTAAAACTGTTGTTGACAAAAACAAAAAAAACGAATTAACTATAGGCTATAGCATACCCGATTACTCTTATGACGCTTCCAACGTTCTTTAAAAGCAGTGGAAACTTCGTCGTTGAGCACGCAACGAAATAACATTATTGTTACTCCCTATACAAATTTAGAATTTCATTATTTGAAAAAAAAAAAAATAATAAAAAATACAAAACTGTAATACCTGTAAGCCATTCGTAATTGTGAAAATGTAAGCAAATATTTGTGTCTCCATGTAGAGAAAGAAACCAGTTAACCAAGAGATACCAAGCAAGCAAGACAACGATAATGACAATGCTGCAGCATTCCTGAATGATGAAGTAGACAAAATGTTTTATTAATTTTAATTTAAAAAATTAATATTGAGGTAGGCCTATACTAACCTAATTTTCTCTTCGAAAGATCGATCCATATTCTGCTTCAGATTCCATGACGAGCGAACGGCAGTTATGGCAAATACTACGTTAGCCTAAAATTGTACATTAAAACTGTTTTTATTCTAGGTTCTTTAAATCCATATTATCATGTCAAAAAAACTAAAGGTTTAATACGATTATAATAACAGCAATAGGGCCAGCAAAGCTCCATTTGTAGTTAGTCCCATTCAACCAACACCTGCAATTTGAAAAAAAATTGGAATTCAAAATGTGATGTTCGACTCTTTCAATATACTTGGTTAACAAAGGCTACGTTACGTTTCGTCGCCAACATAAGCCGGGATTATTCCTGTAGTAAAGTAAGCTACAAGAATGGTGGAACCGACGATGACAAATGGAACAATATAAGCTACTAGGATGTAGTAGAGAGTCCAATCGCATAAATTGAAGACGTAAATAACCATACGGCAGAGGCGAACTCCCTCGATTCCCATCCACATGAAAGAAACGAGGAGGGAAAAGTGAAGGGAAACGCTCATGATGGCGCAAGTTACCTGATAATAATAATATAATGTGTACATGTTTTTCTCGAGGTACATATATCACAAATCAATGTATTCATACATCATCCAATTTTAGATAATGGCGGTCTATAATAAATTGGAAAGAAAATTGAATTAGCTTAATCTTTTCTTTCAAGTGACAACTTTTTTGAGTTTTTTCATACCCAACGTCGTCAAAGTGAAAATGTGTGAAATCATCAGGAAAATGCACAAGTTCTGTGTGATAATGGTGCGGTCTGTCTTGATAGACCTGTTCGCTTTAAAAGTTACAATACACACTTAATCGAAAAATTCAATTAGCAGCTAGTTTACCTGAGAACGGTGAGAACTGTAAAAGTTATGGCTAATGAAATTGCAGACGCCATACAGCATACAATACTTGTGATTTCCAACGGGCGAGATTCACCCTGTGTTGATGCATATTAGATATCATATCAGTGTAATTAATGTACACAATATAAAACATGATGGGACCCATACCGTATACTCGTGAAAATCCATCAAAGTGGAGAATCCCGTCAGATGACTACATTTGCAAAGAGTGTGCGTTCGATTCGTTGAAATCAGTGAGCAGCCTCGATCATCCCATATCCAAGTCATTCGATCAACTTCATCAGCAATGCTGTTGACAATTGACATTTTTTTAAATTTATTAAGATTGGTTCAAGAAAATAAATCGGTTACCTTGAGTCATGGAAGGAAATAAATGCACAAAATGCAGATCCTATAACAGCACTCGGTTTTTCCCCAGGGTTCAATTCGCGGTGTATAATTCGAACCGGCGGATCTTTGGCCAATTGAGCATGTTTATAAACAATTTGGACAAAGGTATTTTCAGGGATATGACCATTTTCCGACAGATTTCGTTCATTAGCATCGTCATCACGCAAAGAATAGCTAATCAGTGGACTATTGATTTGTTTTTGGTCTCCAATGACACTATTTAAAACAAAAAAGATTGAATTATGGCTCGTATTAATTTATTATTTGAAGGTAAGAACCTATTCTGGCCTGGAAAGAGTTGTTGTAGAATGTAATGAGAGATGAGAAGACCGGCCGCTTTATGTGTTCGACCGACGATAACGGCTTCTTCTGGCAATAGAATGAAAGTCAAATCATCGGCAGATTGGCCCGGCAGCGGAAACTGATGGAATATATCGGATACAGGCAATGGCTTCAAATTGCAATCGTTAACTTCATTTGAACTCCCGTTCCAGTAGGATGAACTAAGTGTGATGTTGGATAAATTTATTTCACAGCGCAATGATCGACCATCCATATCAGCTACGTCTGACAATCGGAACGACATGTCTTCCGAAACATTGAGAAAAAACAACGCTGTTTGAGAACGATTGACCTGGTGAAGTCAAATCAAACCAAATTATTTAGTCATTTCAAAATTGGTGATGCAATTGATGTATTTAAAAAGATTTAGTTGTTTGACATTGCTCTTATATACTTGATTTAGTTGATCCCATTGAATGTCGTGAGAGATAAGATTATCCAGAATGTGCGCTCCAGTATAAGTTGTATTAATCTGAAACTCGAGATGATTAATGCTATTGTTCATCTGTTCATCTTGTCGGTCTAAAAGATTGACAATCAGCTCGAGGATATATTCTATTTCATGACCAAAATAGATATCATTTGGTTGAGTGAAATTTGACAGTGATTCCCACACAGCCGCGAGTTCCGTCTCATAGTCGGCTACCTGTTGAAATTGATCAAATTATTTATATTTTTTTAATTTTGCACCAACCAAAGGAATGGGGTATGAAAATTCAAATTTACATTATTAGCAATCTCTCTAAGCTCCTTGCTCTGGCAGTCAGAAAAGTTTGGTTGTTTGGTTCGAAAATAACAGCCGTTGTCATTCAAGTCACAGGACCATGAAGCCATGCCTATGGCACCAGGTCTACAGTTCTGGCTCTTAGTTGAGTTTGCTCGAATTGTCCAGTTGGTGTGATAGATATCGGTTTCGACACAAGGACAATTTTTGTGATTTGATTCAGGCACTAAAGTCGAAGTGGTCGTTGAAGTAGTAATTCCTATAAGTTTTGAAAAACATTAAGATTTGAGAAATATAGACGACACGCAACCGCCCAATTCGATGTCATTCTCACGTGTTGTCTCCATTGTGGGTGGTAATAAGGTTGAATTGCTGTTGGTAGTTAAATCTGATGTTGTGCCTATATTCAATCAAGAATAGGAATTGACACCGATAGCCTCATTGTGTTTGTGTGATTTTTTGTTTATACTTTCGCTAATTGTTGTTGTGGTAGGAAAAGTTGACGTTAATGGAATTGAAGATGTTTCTGTCGTCGTTGATGATGTTGACGAAAATTGGGTTGTTATTTTTGTTGGCGTCGTTGAAGAAGGAGATGTTGAAGTAGATGTTGAAAACGTCGCTGCTGCTGTTGACGTCGACGAAACAGTTGTTGATGAAGGGAGAGTGATTTCACCGTTCTCGGGTTCGTCGTATTCGCAAATGAAATAGCGACTTGACTCACTGCGCGTGAATTCCCAGTTATTATAACCTGATTACAATCCCAATTTCATGATAATGCTGGCAAAAAAAATGATCAAGTACAAACTAATCAACCTTGGGTATCCAGATCATAGTACAGCATTAGAAAGGAAGGGTATTCCTCTTCACAGTTCAACAATTCAACACCCCAGTCACTCATGTCAGTTATTAAAATCTGAACATTGTTCGGCAGACTCCAGAATTCTGTTGATTTATTGGTTTTTACTCCACTCGTCAGATAAGGACGCATGTATTCTTCATCTTCTTCTAAAATATTGGTGCCATTTCTTTTTTAATTAGGCTTTTATACGTTTCATAAAATTTATGTTATTTCCTACCTAGAACAGCCAAAAGAAATTCGCCTGTAATAAAATTTTTCTCGTCTTCCGTTTCAATGGCTAACAAGTGCCCGTTGTTTTTTTCATTGCAATACTTAGCAGAAGCGTTTCTCCAATCGTCCACGTCTTCCATGTCATTGTCTAAAGCAAATCCGTGGAGAAATCAGAATGTTGATACCGTCTAATGAATTTATAGAACTCACCTGACAGTGATTCGATGAAATAGCAAGAGCCATTATAAACGCGACTGTAATTTGCGCAGAAACCAACGTTTAGAGAGCTCTTCTCCCCTAATTTTACGAGTGAATTAAGAAATGTTGACCTACAAATGGTAGTTTAAGCTGCTTATGTGTCATTGTGTGAAATGTTGTGTGAAAACTAAGAGACTAACTTGTTGCGCGATTGGCAATTTGTGTTGTGCGGCCAATTCGTGTTGTGCGGTGCTTGAGTTGTCAAAGAAGAAGAACTGGCCTTCTGTGTTGATGTCAATGAAGCAGGGCATGTGTCCCAAGAATTAATTAAAGACGTTTGAAAAGAGGCGCATTGTGTTTCATTTGCTTCTTTAAGAATTGTCATAGTGCAGAAGATAGACCAGTAAGGGGTGACGAAATCTTTATTTCCACAAGACGGCATCTGATCATTGGCGTCATATCCATCAATTAATCTCACTGGATTAAGAGGAGAAGGGCACGTTCCTTTTGCACATGGTGGACCAGATACGTATGGGTCTCCCGTAGTATTAGAGCAAATGCATTCCGGGTATAATTCTGTAGTGTTACACAATTTTGGTATTAACTAAGAGTAGTTGAACATTTCTAAATAACCTCAAAAACACATGATTCTATTTCCAAAAATTTTCTGATTGTTTAGTAGTAATTTGGTGTTCAAATATAATTTATTGATTTTTTACTCTGTTCATAGCTTATGCGTGGTATAAAATATAATTGTATCCAAGCAATAATTGAACGAGCGCTCGCACTTCCATGTTCTGCATCTCTTGTATAGAATAGCCTCCTAATATTACGACTACCGCTATATATAAGATTTCCCTTTCAAAATCGCACTCCAAAAGTCACATTTGACAAGACAAATATATTTAGAGTTCGTGCAAACTCAGAAATATTCAATTATAGGCTACACGTTTGGAAATGAAGAGCTCCTAGCGATCCTTAATTTATTGTCAAATGTCAACTACTTACTTTTTCCAGCTGGATACCATCCCGCGTGGGCATAAGAAGTTTTCATATATGTACAGTAGATTATACAATCTTCTGGATTCAAGTTTGGAAAGTATTCAATATACACAAGATTAAATTTGTCGTTATAATCGGGTTGACCGCATCCTAAATCCAAACAAGGAACCATAAGCTCAAAATCGTTTCCTTGGTTCTTATCAAAATCGCGATAGATTTCAACAACTGATTGGTTTGAATTTGCATGACAAATGCTGCCGGCTTGCTTGTTACAATAAAGATTAGCCCCTAGGTTTCCACCACACATGAATGTAGAATTCATGTTGGTCGGTTGAGAGCTGTCATCGCAGCGTATGTCACAGTAAGTATCATTCACACGGATGAGTTCAGCAACCCCTCTGTCCTCGATGCACAAGCACTGTATACCGCGAATCAGTGTAAAATTGGTGTAGCATATGAAACACTCCGACAATCCGACTTCGGTGCCATCTGAGTTGGCATTAACAATTATAGATTGAAGATTGAATGGTGAGTAACAGCCTAGAGATCGCACGTTTGTTGGCATCCATACGTTATTGCCTCCACGAAGAAGTAAATTGACTGCAAGCAAAAATCCGTTCACGTTTAACATGGAACCCAACATAGTTTAGTTTTTTTCCTGGTAAATGTCACAACAATTAACAATAATCGAGCTAAACGAATAGCGCATCTCATCAGCTAGCCATATCGTTTCTAACTGGCTCGATATTCAAGTCAACAAAAGATATCACTACGTTCGTAATCAAGTCGCCGAGACAGCTTTGCAACCGATAAGTGACAGGTAGCTCGTCACATAAACAAAATTAAATATCGAACACTGTTCATCTTTATCAAGCAAAATAACTGTTTACTGTTGATACTCTCTTTAAACCATGCGTCCCCACTGCTCTCACAGTTTGTTTGATTTGATAAGTTTACTACATGATGGGACGAACGGACCCCAACCCTGTCTGTAATGCTTCTCCTTATGTCGCGGTGTCGCCATCAGATGTTTGTACTAGATTGGCAAAAAAAAAACTTCAATATAAACCAGCTGTTGGTGACAGTATGGCACAATAACCATAATACCCACAATGTTACGTCGTCAGGAAAACATGATAACGCTTATTAGTGAAAAAAGGCAGATGGTTTACAACGACAATGTAGCTAGGCTTTTGACTCGACTATACATATGGTTCAAGTCTAACCATTCTGATAAGTTCTATATTTAGGCTTACATATTACAATTTTCAATAATAATTAAACATAGTCAATTTGGTTACCAGACAACACACTGACAACGAAAGTGACAATGTATTCTGCTTTCGACATGGTAATGGCACAGCAAAGCACATTAAAATAGATCACGACGACTAAATTCATGATGTGGCAATTTTTCTTCCGTTATTTCAGCACTTTTTCCATCGAGATCGATTTACGACACACTTGACTCGAGACGTCCGTAACACAGTCGAATTTCGTTATCTTTTTCCTGCTTGAATAATTTAGGGATCTCACTAACTCAGATTAATAAGTGATGAGTACACATCAGCGCAATGAACAAAAAATCGTCGCGAATAAAGAGCTAGACAGCTAGTTCTGGCTTCTGGGTAATTTACCGATGGCTATAGGGCCGACTTTAATAAGTTAAGGAAGAACACAGATTCGACAGGAAATTAATAGAAAGTATACGACCGCCTAATGTATCTACAATTGGAGAGGTTAGTTAATGGGAAACAAATTACGACTATAAATTGATTTTTGTCATTCAAAATATCATACGCCAGTTGAAGCCCGAGGAACTATTAATAATACACCATCAGTTCTTTCACCTAGCACCTACATTAATATTCTGATACTGGAATGCGAGTTTTCTCAAATAATACTATTACAAGCATTATTATTTCTCTATCAATTTGCCATTAGTTTTTGCTCCAAATTTCTAACATTTCTTTTGAAATTAAAACTGGGCGGGTACTATAGATAAGCTATTCCTTTTTAGAACTCTTATCGCCAGTTAATGGGTGAAAGTTAGAAGAAGTGGAAACGCAACTAATGGAAGAGGTACGGTTGGAAAATCCGGCTCGGTAGGCACCAAACGCCAGGTCAGCTTCTATCGCCTGCTCCAGCTTGTCTTTCACCTTGAATCAAGAAAATATATCATCGTTAATTCATCATGAATCAAGTCTAAATTGTATACCTATGTACCTTAGTGAAAGAGAGACGTGTAAGAAAATACGAAGCCACTATTCGGTAACATTTGGTCGTAATTGGTACCATTATGAACTGATGGAAAATAGCAGCGACGCGATAATGTTGTCCATAGAAGGGATCGGAAACGGCAGGACAAAGCATGCTGTTGAGATTAACTGATGTCAACTGCAAACGAAGCCGAGGACATACAAAGAATCAATGAATACGGGAAAAGTGATTGGATAATGGCTTCACATGATACCAGTCCAATGATTTGAAGAACGGTAAAATGGTAGAACAGCATTAAACCATAAGACAAGCTAGACCAACTGAAATCTCCTGCATCCTCCAATGTATAAACTCCTATAATATATATTATTAAAAACAAATAATTAATGTTTTAAAAGAGACAAGCTTATTATTGGCACATCTTATGTTCTAAGCAGTGTATGTACAAGAAGAAGAAAAAAAAAGTAGATTACCCTAAAATTTGTACACCACATAAAGAAACCAAAACTGCAGCAAGTAGAAGTAAAGGGAATGACATGAAATTCCGGTTAAAGTCTATTTTAGCCGACCAACTTTTACTTAGGGGGACTTAATTTACTTTACTTTAGGGTAGGTTAGGTTAATTTACTTTATTTCACTTAGGTCGGCTAAAATAGATGTTTACCGAAATTCCCAAACTTTCTAAAGAGATGGTAAAAAAAAGATTATACCTCCAAGTCGCAAAAGGTAGTATGGAACAACCAGCATTGCAATATGTTGAACATAATAGGTCTCAGTCTCAAATGTTAGCTGAAAAAGACCATAATGTATCAAAAAGGATTTTACAGAATGGTTAAATGTTTTAACTAACCAGGCGAGTGTTGATAACTGGAAATAGTAAAGCTAGAATAGCTCCATTGAGAAAACTTAAATGGATTCGAAAAATCTTCGTTACATGTGGTCTAGGTGGTGCAGCCAATAAATAAATCTGTATTCAAAATGTATAATAAGAGTAAAATCTCAAGCAGTTTATATTTTCATTACCTGAAAGATGGTAGTTACATGGCAAGGATTCAATAAGAAAATAAGGGAGCGATTAGCAAACTTAAAGCCAATTTCGACCCCAAAAACCAGGCAAAGAACAACAAGCAGTAAACGCTTGCCACCACGATCTTTTCTAATTATTGTTATTTTTTGGGGGACTGTTAAACGCTGATATCCGAGATAGATTAAAAGGCAACTGAAGGCTACGGCAAAAATTGTTTCTAGAACTCTGCGCCAATTACTCAAAAAATTTGCACAATTAGTCCCTCCATTTCCAAGAAGCTTGAAATCAATTCCACTGTAAAAGACATTGTTTGGATATTCTCCAGCATCCATCCTCCTGCCATATGTGGCTAGACTAGTCGGGTCTTTGACTCTTTGGTTCTTTGGTTTTATTTTAACGATAAAAGAAAGAAAATCGGGTCGGGAAGGGAAATTGGGCATCACGTGACGTCATAGAATGGGGAACGCCATCTATCATTTTCAAATTCAACGACGTTAAACCAAACATCTTAGTGTGAAAAAAAAAAAATAGAAAATGATATCTGTAGGAAAAAACACAACAAGGGCGTTTTAGTGACCCCAACAACTATTTAAAATTATAAATTTTATTTAAAAGTTGAATCACGTTTTCCAGAATGTCAAGTGATTCAGAAGAGTTTTATGACCTCGATGAACAAGACATTACCGTCGTTGCGGGATCAGACAAGTATTATTTTTTGTTATTGTAGTGGATCCTCTGTACAACTCATAGGAGAAAATGGTTTCAAATTGCAACAACAAGTCTTTTAGAATCTGCAGAGAATAAAAGTTTAAGTAAACTATATGCAATCATTTTTCTTAATTGAGATATGCTTTTTTACATTCTCTCAGGTCAGCCATGGAAGTGACAACATTATTCTTACCAAATGTGACAAGCAAAACCCATAGTGAGGATGTAAAGACTTCAAGCCTTCATTCTCTCCAACAAGGACATCCAACAATAAATTTCTCAGCTGAGAAACAAAACGAGGTTATTAAAGAGATAAACTCATGTCAAAGACCGGTAGCGTTAGAGGGTTTAGATTCTCCTGTAAGTGTTGTTAATTTTTGTGTTTTTATTTGCATCATTTATTAAATATTTAAAATTTCTAGTCTGGTTTGGGGGCTATTGAGAAAAGAAGAAAAAAGCTGGAAGAATTGCGAAAGCGAATGCTAACTGATGATGATGAAGGCAATCCTAATGCATCTCCACCAGGCAGCCATCCATCATCAGTTGAAGGACTCTATGCAGTTAGTAAACCATCACACCCATTTAAGTAAGCTGGCATTCAAGGGAAAAAATTTCTATTTCCATTCAATCCTTTCTCTTTATAGATTTATTGATCATGAGACTATGAGTATGCAGAGCACAGTATCTCTTGGTCGAGTTGGTCGTGTTTTGGGTGGGGAAATAAAGCTTGCTTCACGATCAGGAAGCAGGGAAAATATTAGTCGGGCCACTACTCCTGAAGTAAAGACACCAACTTCAATGACTGAAACTCCAGTTACTTCTTTACCAGTTGTTGTAAATTGTCATGAGCCAGACGTTGTTGCAAGCGCCAAAGCCTCCATTCAAACAGACGTCCCCTCTTTTGCTTCTTCGAATGGTGAGGCAAATGAAACACCGGGGCCCTCTTTTGAACCAGTTGCACCTCCACGGCGGAGGCGAAATAAAGTTCAAGCACCCACTCCTCCTACAGCAATACTTTCGGCTCCTCCACCTTTGCAAGATCCTATCCCATCTGTAACGTCAAAAGTTCCTGTGACGGCTATTCCTGCATCCACATCAGCTCCGATGCTTTCGTCATCTCCCCTACATCCCATCATACTGGAACCAAGCAAAAAAAACTCCGCACCACACGTTTACTAAAGGACTGGAGTTTTCTCTTGATTTAATGTCAGCGACCAAGGGGAACTATGTCATCAAACCTCAGGTAACAATAATTGACTGAAATCCTATCGGCCTTGAAAACTTGAGAATGAAACACTTAACTGCTAGGACGAAGAATGTACCAGAGCTGAAAGGCGGAGCTCTTTAACCGACACACTGAATAGAACTCATGAGCGAAGTTTAACAGTGGACGATGAAGTCAAAGTAGAAAAAGTAAGCTGTGATCCCAATTGTGAGGAAGAAGCAAGTGGAATTCAAACGCTCAATATGTTCGTCCGAACCCGAACAGACTCGGGTAAACCACTGAGTGACATGGAAATTCTAGAACAGGTGACAGTTCTAAATCTCGATACTGGAGAACAGATTCCTTTGAGTATTGCCGAAGACAAGTTGCCCCAGTGCCTCAATCCTTTGTCATTACATATCATGAGATTAACCTCAGAGTACATCAGGTAAAGTTGTTGAGTTATAATTATAAACTATCCCAATTAAATTCACAGTTAATTATTTTAAAGCAATTCTAGTCTTGAAAAAGATAAAGAATCCGATAACGAAAGCGTTGACTCGAAGAAAACGTATAACACTCAACTCGACAACGTCTCCGACGGAGACTCGGTTTCTCTTCGCAAAAAGACGTAACTGTTTTAAAGAATGCATCCCTTAATTTTTATTAAAAATTCATTTTCTTTCCTATAGATCACAACTTAAAAAATTTTTGGGATCTAAAGTTCGCCGAACGGTAGGAAAAGCTAAAATGATGGCTCAAGAAGTGTCATTGCCAGGACGCCAAAAAGAGGAGATGATAGACATCCCCGACGAATTAACTGGTGGAGAACAACATGTCAAAGTAAACTACATTTCCGATTAGAGAAACAATTTGTGTTTTATTTCATATTTATTTTTCTAGATGAAAGCTTCTTCCAGTCACAAGGGTCCTTATGAATTTGATACCCTACAATGCGTCCAAGAAATGCATGGCGAACACTTGGGCCCCATCTGGTGCATGAAGTTTTCGCCCTGTGGACGTCTCTTAGCCACAGCCGGCCAAGACCGTATTCTTCGTATCTGGGTACTAAAGACGGCCTTCAATCATTTCCAGGACATGCGATCTCGCTGTAATGCTGACAGTAAATCGTCACCAACTCCATCACAAGAGTCTTTGGTGTCACAGCATTCAGTCGAAGATCCGGTTGCTGCCATAATAGCAGAAAAAGAGTCAGACCCACGTTCACCTTTCGTTGAGCGGCCTTTCTGCACTTATGTTGCTCACACTTCTGATCTCCTTGACGTTTCATGGTCCAAGGTAGTGTCATTTTAATGTTTTTTCCCTTTTCTGCTCGTATACCACTAATTTTACACATTTCTGAAGAATTATTTCATTTTGTCGTCGTCGATGGATAAAACAGTTCGACTTTGGCACATATCTCGAAAAGAGTGCCTATGCTGCTTCCAACATATCGATTTTGTGACAGCAATCGCCTTTCATCCGAGAGTACAATTTTACTTATGATTTTGGTTAAAAATAAAATAATTATTCCTATATTCACTATTCTTGTAGGATGACCGGTATTTTCTAAGTGGTTCTTTGGATGGGAAACTTCGCTTGTGGAATATCCCAGACAAAAAAGTTGCTCTATGGAATGAATTGGATGGACAGCACAAATTAATAACGGCCGCCAATTTTTGCCAGGTCTTAATGTTTTGAAATTTGGTTTTTAACGGACGGAGGGGGGGGGGGGGTTGTTCCTGAACTTGTCATTCTAACCTGTGGTGGATGCATTACAGAACGGCAAATTTGCCGTGGTTGGCTCGTACGACGGTCGATGCGTTTTCTACACAACAGAACATCTTAAATACTATACCCAAATCCACGTCAGGTCAACTCGCGGACGCAATTCAAAAGGGCGTAAGATTACTGGAATCGAATCTCTACCAAACGAGGATAAGGTAATTTTACTCGGCATGTTTATCGATTACTTCCAATTGACGTATCCTCATTTCCGCTTTCATGTAGATTCTAGTGACGTCTAATGACAGTCGCATCCGACTCTACGACCTCCGTGATTTAAATCTCTCGTGCAAATACAAAGGATACGTGAATAATTCAAGTCAAATCCGCGCCTGCTTTAGGTAAGTCATTCTTTTATCATTAATTTTCATTTCGGGAAAGATACATGAGTTAATTGTCAAATGCCATGGCTTTGATATCGTTGCGACAATATTCGAAAGCGTCGGAATCCATTATCGGTTGAACGTTCCACTGGCAGGGTAGTGTGAAGAATAATTCAGGTTTTTCCGCACCAACCAATGTTAACCACTCGTCCATCTGAGGTAGTACTTGGCGGCTTTTAAAATCATATTTCGTTATTAAAGGAAATTGATTTTCCAAGTCGAGATAGCGTTTGAGCAAACTAGATTGACGCATTTCTTTTAGATTGAGAAGCATTAATTCTGTGTTGAATCCCGGCCATCCATGTGAAAGTCCCAAATTGGAATTGGATTGCAAATGTCGATGAACAGAAAAAGCCGATGCGAATTTGGCATCTTGAACCAGTGTCAATCCAATCGCTTGTTTCGCTTCAAAACGGTCAAAGTATTCGTACAATTCGACTATATCGCTTCGAAATTTGATTTTTTTACTGATGAATATTAAGCGATTGAGGTGGTGATACTGCCATGGCAAAATCAGGGGCAACATCTGAGTCACAATGTGATCTTTCACCGTATCAAACTTGAGATGTGGAACATTACTTTTTAAATGGTCTAGCAACTGATCGAAGACGTTATCCATTGTTTCCACGGTGTAAGCAAAGCGAATATTAGCTTGATGTTTCACACGTGCCATGATAGTGTCGACCATATGAATGCTGCTGCTGTCGCTCAGAATGTGAAAGTGAATTGGAGCAGAACTGTACATCAGTATATACATAATCGTGTCCTTTGCACTGGTGACAACAAAGGAAAAGAAATATCATTTAAGTAGTAGAAATAATTTAAAAAAGCAGGTACTGCGAACTTACTTTGCGGAAGCATGAGGGTCATTGCCGATAAACAGAAGTATCATGCCGACGTGGATGGTAATCCCAGCCTTAAGTGAAACCAATTTACTAGATAGTGGTTCTTTAATGATCTGTTGATAGATAAGGTCGTCTTCGATCTGCGAACATAAAAAATATGATTTAATGAATGTTTGTTTAAGGAACCAGAAATTTATAAACAGGATATTATTACATTGAAGTTAACTATGTTGAATTTTTCCAAGCGGCTAAACAAAACTATAACGAAACCAGTCATGAGAACTGCTGAAGTATAACGTTTCCATTTTCGTGGAAAAATAAGAGACAAACAACAAAAAGCCACGAACAAATTAATCAGCCGATTAAAGCTTTGTAACATTATAGTTAAACCAATTAATTCACAAATATGTTGCTAGAAGAACTGAACTGAAATAACGATAAGCGTCCAATGAAATAGATTATTAGCTTTTATGTTTTGCGTGTACAACATTCGCTAGTCAACTGCAAACTGATTCCTTCTTTTGGAATTCGTTAAAGGATGACTTAGTATTAAGGAATAAAATAAAAACATCCTGTTATTTTATTTTGGGTGCGGCGAGTGTTTCAACCGGTACCTGAAAATTACTGTATACGGTATTCGCGCAAGGAAAACTGTGAGATAGACCATAAGGAGAAAAGGAGTAATGTTTGGCTTGAAAGTGAGGGCTTCCTCTCTTTTTGCCTCGTCACGTATATGGGCCAAACATCTGCTGTTTATTTTTTGTCCAGAATTATGGGTTATGAAGTTTGTGTGGTTGACAGCATGAAAGAAAGAATTCATAGTTGCTCTTGCACTATACATTTTCTTTTATCCTTTTAAAAACAATCAACGTCGTCGGTATAAATTTTTAAAATATAATCTCCATATATTGTATATCACTGAAATACTGAAAAGTAATAATTTCAAAAACCAAATGCTTTAATATTTTCGGTATTTAGGGTTCTTGTCATCCTATATTGAATCTTCATTGTAATATAGTTTTCTTCTTTTTCCGGCAATCTCTGTTTCGCGTTCAGACGATTGGCTTGAATGATTTCTTGTCGTAGGAGTTTGCTATTATTAGTTATCGGTAAATAATGAATCAACACATGCAAATCTCTTATTTGTTACTAGTTTCAATTTTCAATACCGTTCGTGGAGTGCCTTCGTCTTTTTTTAAGGGAGTACGAGGTGTTCCTCCAAAATCTTCTTGAAATCCAAAATACTGGGCTGCGCGTATTAGACCATTGACAATGGCATTCTGATGGAAAGACACCCAAATCATTACTTTCTACCTTTGTTTTATATTTGAAGGGAAATAAATGAACTAGGTTACTTCTTTAGCTCGAGTCTTTAAAATGGTAGCAATAGACGGTTGACCTTCTGCAAAGCCAATTCCTAGGTCTTCATGGTATGTACCATCATTCAGTTCCATCCGAACAATGGAATTTGCGGTTACAGAATACCGCCCGTTTTTTGTTTCCTGGGCAGACTCTTCGAAAGAGATTCGTTTAACATTGTTCATGGAGTTAACGGAATGAAAGTCTTACAGAATCAAGTTTTTAATCTTACCTATGACCAATTCTTGTATAGAATGTCTCCATCCACTTTTACCGTGCATGCTATTGAGTTTAGCCATTACTCGCCCTCGTTCATCAATAAAACCGAATGTGTACCAGGAATCAGTCCCTTGTAACAAAATATCGCCCTGAAATTTCCATACATCACGTCCGCTTTGTTCTTTGTCATTTATAAATTTGATTTTAGATCTCAGACGATCTGTGTCAAACTTTAAATAGCATTCCATTTGTATCGCTTCCGGATTCAACTGCAAAAATATCTCGCTAAAATTTGATCGACCACCTTTGTTATTCCACCATATGCGATTTCGACCAGCCTCCGGTGCTATTGAAGTCAGATAAACTCCTGGCCCGTTAACATATGCGTTTTTAACGTTTGACTGGTATACTTTGGCGTCCTTGAGAATTTTCTGGAGGTTTATGTAGCTTGTGTAGTGGTATAAATATTGTGGCATTGCGACTATTTCGTCGGGTGTCGAAATACTTGAATCCAATGGCTCCTGTTCATGAAAATTCAAAAGTTTAATAAGTTACTTAGATTTTACTTAGAATAAACTGGCTAACCATTGCAAAAGAAAAACTCATCTGTATATCGCTTCTGTCTTATTTTTTTACGCCGTTAACTGCGTACTTTTCTTTCTCTTATCAAATAAGTTACACAGAACGCCGAAAGTTGTGCCAACGTTGACAAATTCATCAATTTTATCGTAGACATGAGGTTCATTCATTCATTATTTCATTCTGATGGTGGTTCTTACCACGTTTTCCAATATCGTATTTAGAAATATAAGTTTGCGGTTTTGCTGTATTATATTCTTCTGTATGCATTCCTACATATTGGCCAGTGAGCTTCTTATGACATCCGTTATTGCGTATTTCTATTTTTGGGTCAGTAAATTCGGTTCCTACACAATTTTAAAAAATGACAACCAGTTTACTTATTTACATTTTCCGAAACTAACTTATTTATTGTGCCTCAGAACAATTCAATATTAAAAGCGAATGGTTCATCAATTATTGTCCAGTTTCAATAACTTTATAAACCAATATCCCCCCCCCCCCATATTTGCCATTTGTATCAACAGTAACTTATCTGATTTTTCCTTAAATATTCGATTCTTAGTCACGATGGCAAGTACATCATTAGCGGTTCAGAAAATCAGTACATTTACATGTGGAAGACGCATCATGATTACGCTAAATTCTCTTCAGCACGTCGAGATCGCAACGACTATTGGGAGGCCATCAAAGGTACGTTAACAAATAAGAATCGTTTTTAAATATTAGTTTATTAAACTTTTGTATTTCGATTGTACAACCGGTTTTTTTCTAAATTTATTTACGACAGCGCACAATGCGGTGGTGACATCTGCCGTTTTCGCACCGGATTCGCATTCATTGATTGAGCAAATGGAGCGACATCGGAGAGAGAAAGAAGAGGAAAAAGCTTCCTCGTTATCAGCAGATGCATTGACGGGTCGTCGATTAGCGGGATCGGCCACAGCCGAAGGAGCAAGACCAAACTCAAATGTTGAAGGAGGAGCTTCTTCTGGCAATGGCTACGTTCTGGTCAGCGCGGATTTCAATGGCTGTATAAAAGTGTTCGTCAATCGAGTCAAACCTAAGCATAGTTCTTTGCCCGTTTCTGCAATGTCCTAAAAACAAAAATTGTCGAATGGCTTGGAATGCCAATCGAAAATGTAGTCGCTCTTCTCAGTCGACCACCGGACGACAAAATGGTTTAATTTGGAATTTATGAATAATCGCGCAACCCAAAGAAATTATATAATTTAGCATGCTGATTCATTTATGGCAATGAATACACGCCTCCAATTATGTACCAAATAATTAACTATTATTAATCCATAATGTCTCCCTGATTGATTTGCTCTCACCTTTGACGCTAGATGGTGAAGCAATTCAGGAATTCAATTTTGTTCAAATGTTCTCTTCTGGCAGTCGACCACTCGGATAGCCCAACAACACTGTCATAAGGATTTTTTTTTAGTTACAGAAGGAATACATGTTTTGTTTGTCGGGAACACAAAAGAATATCCTATTTTTTTACAGCTTAGGGTTTGGAACCGGACCCTACCATTGTGATATACAAATCGACTACAAAGAGGAGATGGAAGTGAACAGCTGCTTTAACTTCTGGCCCTTGACTTCTTTTGAATCGGGTTTATGAGTTTGCTGAAGGTCAACGTATACACAATATGAAAGAGGGTACGGAAGTTCGTTGATAGTTTTCGACCTCTTTTGGGAATTATATTGATGTAGCGCTTTGATTAATGGAACATTCGCGGAAAACTCAAAATGCTTAACTCAAAAGCTGTTGGAACTGACTTATTAGATGAACGTAATGAAAAAGTACAGAAAAAAGAGACTTTCTTTTGTCTCGACCTTTATAGTATGGGCGGTGACTTCCACCGATTGATATATTGGTAATTTCTTATTGGTAGGAAGTAATAAGTCGGAATCTTGTGATTCAGTAAGGATCGAACACTTGTCCGTTTATACAAGATAACTTTTTTTAAAAAAACGTACATTCAAATAAAAGATTGCATAAAATTGAAATCACGTACCTTATTTATTGTATGCATATTTAACAACATTCCCAAAACAATAATAAAGGTCATTCAGTCATTTATTCGAGTAATTGAACACGAATTTATCTGGTTTTATTGAAAAAAAAAAAGAAAAAAAAAAGAAATACCATACTTTGGGCAGAAAGAGGTTCAGCATCATGAGCGCCAAGTTTTACAAACATACAGTGAAATATTAAGTTATACATTTCTATTTCGCAAGTAGCAGTCAGACCGTACGATTAACTATTTGTTGATTTTCGGTTGAATATGAAAACACAACCACAAGAAATCTGAATTGTAACACACTACAATAAATCTGACACACACCAGGGAAATGACAGAAAAATATAAGGAAGAATGGGAAAATACGGGAATGTTCAAGTGCGGTAGTTTACCCAACGCAACCTTTTGTACACTGAGTTTTGGGATTCTTTTGCAACATTCTTTCTTGGTTTGAAAAACGTATTTGCCCGTAGAATTGATTCATACAAGGAAATTTTCTATTTAAGCGAGGGACAGGAGTTATCCGTCCAAGGGAGGACCCAGGTAGACCATTGAGACTTCCGTGTGCCCATAGACGGCCGACACTGAAGGGTATAAGAGCTTCTCTGGTAAGCCCCTAAATGCCACTCCAAGGAATTCGTAATTTCTCTCGAAGGCTAATGTGTTGTCATCACAATCAAGAATGACTCGTATCCTCTCCCCGACCTGCAAACCAATTTTAGATTAGGTTGGTTTTAAAATCTCACTCAATGATCAACTTTATCACTTGATATTTGGGTGCATTGTTCAGCATTGGATAATTCCCCTGAGAATCTCCATTGTGAAGTAAATGGTTATCAACCAAATTCCAACCCCAACTTTGGTCATCAGATCCTAGTAAAGCTATGTATCCATGTGTCTATGAATATGGATTTTGACATTTTTTTTAAAGATAATACATTTAAATTTTAACAGAAACTATACCTGAAGAGTTGCTTCTTTAGTTGCAATTCCAACAACTGCAACTGTACCAAGAGGACCTTCCCACATTACCTCCCATGCATGCCTGCCTTGGCTGAATCCTAAACCAACATTTATAAGATTGATTGGGGTAGTACACTAACAACTTTAACTTGTAGGATTTAGAACTTACCAATTTTACCTCTCACAGCATCTGTACTCTGTGCAACAGGGTTTCTATGTATAGTAAAACCATTAGGTTTGATATAAATGTTTCTAGAGCAGTCTTCTGGGTTCCAAGCATGGTGAAAGGCTTTTAATTTTGTTTTGTAGGTAGGAGTGGAAGATAGGAGGTCTGAGCTCAGGACTTCTTCAGCCAGTTTTCGAATGCAGTGCAACCTCCAGACATCATTATCCTCATCATTCAGTAAACTGATTTAAAAATAATAATAATAATGCCCAAGGAGAACATGAATTTCAAACAAACGAACGTTGATTTCATGAGAAAACCTGTACCTGTACCACCGCTTGCAAACCAACGAACTGCTTCTTAAGTCTTGCAGCGGCAAAAATGAGAAAATATTTCCTAATATTATGTCTGGTAGTAAATCCACGTGCATTCTAAACGCCGGCTCGCAAACACTTCACAATCATTTAGAAATTTCTTTCGATTTTTTCTGATTGACAAAATAGTGAAAATACTTTTTCTATAGAACCAATGTTGCCACATTGCCATCGAAATTATCTTGAAATCAGAAAAAATTCAACAAAAATTAGTGAGACCTGACAAAAAGTGACAATAATTAAATCATTTCATTCGAATGCTAAATTAACCATTAAAATAATGAAATGGCTTATTTATTTAAATAAAATCATGTACTCCCTAGAATTAACAATTAGTTATTTTGTGTTTTAAAATTTTTAAATATGGTTCCCGGCTTCCCGCGTATCCGGAAAAGCAGACGACCTTTGATGCTACTAGCTACTTTTGAATCGGCGTTTTTTTTTTCACTTTCCAAGAGGTTTTGACTTGGAATTTGTGGGTGGCAAATTTTTGCCTCGATCCATTTTCACTAGCTGTCCGGTCCAGAGATCCGGTCCAATTGGCATCTAAAAAGGAAGAAAATTTTGTTTTTTTTTCTAAAACAAAAATGCGTTTATTTAAACGTGTAGTTCAAATTCTCGATTCATAATGACCCTTCACTAAATTCATTCATGGGTGATTTCCATCTTTGAACTTATTTTTCAAGAACTCAAAAAAGCCACTTGGGAGTTGGGAAAGATTCAAATGAGTGCCTGATAATGGCCAGTTAGGCCTATACATTTTATATCATACGTTATAATAATAACAATCTAGAATAATAAATGAGATTCAAAATATAAAAAGTGTGAGGTCAAAAAATAGATTTTATAAATTTAATAATGGCATAGCAGTCAGCACTCAAAAGATAAGAGCACTACTGCATGTGGTCGTGCGCTTGATTTATTTCAATGTTTTAGCGCCTTTTGATATTTTTACATAAGGTCATAAACTCATAAATGCTGATGAACAGAGGTAAAGTATGAACCAAAATCGGAGCAAGGAAAATCTATCAAGGTCACGAGCTTTGATTTTTTAAAATTTCGAATTTTTGCCCGTTGCAAGTATCGATTTTTTATTGCGATAGATAAAATCGAACTCATGGAATATAATGGAAAAGAAAAATCCTAGTTTCATATGACGTAGGCTACATTTAAGACGCCCAGTAACCCCCCCCCCCCGGACGAAAAATAAAGAAGGTAAAAAAAATTATATAAAAAAAACTGAGCCGCTGGCAAGCTGCTGTGTACCATCACCCCCTCGTGCATTTTAGCCTAGCTGCCTGCTGATGCTCAGTACAGTGTGTTTAGTTACGATCGTAAGAAGTTGGCTCAGAACCTTAGGTAAACCCTATTGTCTTTTTTTGTTTGGATGGAAGGGCATTTTGTTTTTTATTTCGTAAGTAAATTATAAAATAGCGAAGAATATTACGAACCATTAAGCTTGCAAAGCCCAAAAGAAGATGTCTGCAAAAATCTGAAAATAAGGGGGAAAACTTACCGGTCTGGGGGTATCGACTGGTGATGGCGTTTTGGGCGCCATTTCGCTCATCGTGTTCTGAAATCATTTGGACGAGAAAATACCCAAAATTTTAATTTAATCTAATTTAGTTTCCTTCCTCGTTCTATTTTAAGTATGAAATTTGATGACACAATCTGGTATTTCACAGGAAGTTCGAATTATAACGGCGCTTGAACGGTCATACTTTTGGTCCCACCCACCAAAGATGCTCGTTTGACAAAAGATTGTCAGCACATTGGATCTTCTTTGATCTCTTCACTTAACAGTTAAATTATATAAATAAGTTTACAAGAGGTTTAAGAGATGGCACAGTCTACCCCAACTGGAAACATCACAAATATTTGGATCCAAGATGCAAACGGTATGTCTAGTCTAAACTAAGAAATATATCTAATTCTTTTCAACATGGAAATGAAATTAATATCATTGCCATTTCAGGTCAACCACAAATGATAAAAGTGGTGCATGCCACTGCTGGAAAAGGAGTTCCAGTTTCCATGGCTTCTGGAGCAGTGAGAGCTGTTCTACGATCTAATGTCAGTCAAATACATTGGATAAAAACTCCAAACAGAATATTCTTAAATATTTTGACCAAACAATTGTTTAGGGAACTGTTTTGGCTGCCACACCTCAGATGTTGCAGACACTTGGCAGAGTAACAAGAGCACCTGGACCTCGTGGACAAGTGGCAGCTGGACAGATACTAGCCATACCATTATCCTCAGGAAATGGATCTACTCCAAATAACAAAAACACTGCTGTACAGTTGCCAGTAGTACCTGTTGTTCTAAGCACTCCCCAACGCTTAAATCAGCAACAACAACAGGGCAAAAACTTTATTTCGCCAATTCTTGATCACAGTGGTTCACGAAAAAGGCAAGATCCTGACCATGAGCATGGTTCTGAGAGGTAACTTTTCAGTTCAGTTTTTTTCAAATGAGAAGGTGTGTTAATTTTTAAATGCGTTGCAGTAAAAGGCGTAAGGTAGACAAAGGAGGAAAAGGTTTACGCCACTTTTCGATGAAGGTGTGTGAAAAAGTTCAGAAGAAGGGTACTACAACATACAATGAGGTTGCTGATGAGCTGGTAGCTGAATTCACCGATCCCTCTCGTTGCACTTCACCTGCTGATCAAGTTAGTATAGTACAAGAAATTCATTTTTACAACCAGAAAGTGAAATTATGTATCTTAATGCAGTATGACCAAAAAAATATTCGGCGTCGAGTTTATGATGCACTGAATGTACTCATGGCCATGAACATTATATCGAAAGAGAAAAAAGAAATCAAGTGGCTTGGTTTACCTACAAATTCGTTGCAAGAATTCCAGGCACTGGAAGCGGAGAAGCAACGTCGGTTAGAGAGAATTAAGCAAAAGACACAACAATTGCAAGAATTAGTTCTTCAACAGATCGCCTTCAAGAGCTTGGTTGTTATTGTTTGCTCTAGTAAAATAGCAATATTTTACTGATAAGTTGTTTTGTTTGCAGGTTCATAGAAACAAGCAAAATGAGCGTCTTCACGGGGGTCCTGCCAGTAATTCTACCATACAGCTACCTTTTTTGGTTGTAAACACTAGCAAAAAAACAGTGATTGATTGCTCGATATCTAGCGATAAGATGGAGTATCTTTTCACCTTTGATGATACTTTTGAAATTCATGATGACATTGAAGTCCTTAAGCGAATGGGCATGGCCCTTGGGCTTAATGAGGCCACTTGCACTGAGGAGAATCTCGCTAAGGTATGTTTGATAATTTTGTTAATTTGTGAAGATAAACTGATGTTTTATTTTTACTCGGTTAAGGCCAAGTCTTATGTTCCAAAAGCGTTGGAACATTATGTAGATCAGTTGGCTAGCGGTCAGGCCGAGCCACAGTGGCCAGAAGACGTCAATCCTGTGGTTAAGGAAACCTCGGATCATTTCGGAAATCAAGGTGTTCGAGCAGTTACACCTACAGCGTCAGTCTCAACAGGCTTTTCAGACTCCGAGGATGATGATGTGGATGACGATGACGACAATTCTGACGTGGAAATCAATTAAAGTATGTGGTCCTACTGGCGTTGTCTCATTGCGTCCATTTCTACTGCCGTGTTACACGCGGCTGTCCTCGCGGATTGGATGCATTTCTCTTCGCTTGTTCTCGGTTCAGTGTTTACCCCTTCCTTAGAACCTCCTTTTCAATGTCGCCAATTTAAGCCAAGTGAAGTATCCATCGATGATATTGGTGGGAATCTGAACCGCGCGTGTGTGTATTAAGATGACGGGGTGAGCTCTTGTCGGTATCGGAGACCTCGACAACTGGAAACATTGAAAACTCAGGTGATGATTATTTGCTAAAGTGCCTGTCGATGTATTTTCGAGTAGAAGTGAGGTTTTCATTGTCGATAACAGTTTTCTTCGTTCATTTTTGTTTACCGTCGTACAAACAATGTCGTTCGTTATTTTCGTCTCTTTAGTGTTCATATCTTGTTCATCCATCTCGTTGACACGAGCATGTCCGGGTGCATCGATAGTCTTTGCTGGCTATGAACTATTCCATTTCACTTTGCCCTGAATTTATTGCAAACTTCACAACTGTATTACCTTACATTTCATCAGTACACATTACAAAAAAATTATGAATTGTAGTAGTTGAGTGCTTGTTTGATTTTACAGGAGATCATCATCATCACAT
Organism: Daphnia galeata; assembly: GCA_030770115.1. Taxonomy (NCBI): domain Eukaryota; kingdom Metazoa; phylum Arthropoda; class Branchiopoda; order Diplostraca; family Daphniidae; genus Daphnia; species Daphnia galeata. The sequence continues at coordinate 7,164,245 of CM061119.1, forward strand.
AAATCAACAAAGCCTATAAAAAGAAATACATTTTGAAAGAAAAAGAAATACATTTTTAACTAAAGGTTCTAACATACCATTGTAGAAGTCACCATGAACAGCTTTCTCATTAGAAGTTAAGTCAACAATCATTCCTGAGGGCCCAGCAGATTGCTAAATTAACATTAAATGTTGATGAAACTGATTATCCTTACAATATCACCAGGAATGGATAAAAATACTAGGATAAACCACTTATATATGATATATTTTTGGTTAGAATATCTTTTTTTTTCAATGTTACCTTGGCAATAATTTTTAAGTTAAAATAGGATAGGAATATAGGAAAAACACAATAGTTACATTATGTTAAATTGTGGAACTCCATTATTTAACAAGTGAAGTAATAGGAAACACTAAATTCTTAAAATAATTTTCAGTTAAGTTTACCTCATCTAGGTCCATGTAGCTGCCAGCACCTATTGTTACAAAAATATGTCTTTGGATGTGGCTATCAGCTTTATATGAATTAAAATGTTCGACTAACCTTCAGGAAACATTTCATCCACAACTACACTTGGTTTCATTTTTTTAAAAGACCGTCAATTACAAATTAACTATATTATAGAATATTAGAATTTGACGTTTTTACTTTTTGTTCGGAAATGAGTAACAAATGTTGAAAATCTTTTTCGTCTGCATTCTTGTTTCATTCTATTTTGAAGTTGCCAAACCGACTTTTTTGTTTTCTTTGTGCGAGTTTGTCTCATGGTTGGTTTGTCTCTTGGGGTCGGGTCCGGTCTCCGGTGTCGGCCTGTCGGGCCTCAGCCTTTCAGGGTATGTTAACCTCAATAACAATTGGTTTTTTTTTAAAATGAACTTTGTCACTATCCACCCCCTGTTCAAAACCCTTCTAGGAAATAATTATATTTACTATGAAAAATAGTGAAATGAAGTTCAACATTTTAATAAACGATTAATTAAACATCGAATTTTATGAAAAATACTAAAAAAGAATTTAATGTACCTTGTTATATGCTACGTGACTACGTCATATCACCAAATAATCAAATATGAATGTTTTCCGTCAAACAGTATTCCAGTTATGGAATTTACAAATTAGTATTGATAAAAAATTTAACCGTGTCACCCGAAATTGATTACACGGGCTCTTATGCCCCGGATAGTCCTTCAGTAACATATACATATTAACTTATATGTTGATTATTCAAATTTTTCCTTTCATATTTATTGTTATAATATAATAATATAATATCAACAAAAAAGTGTGATTATTCTGTCATAATTGTATAATATCGTTCCTCTCAGCTCTGCTCTGCGGTCTTGCACGTGTTGCCTTTTCGGCCTTGCCCCAAAGAATATAGCGGAAATGGTATGGTCGTGCTGTAAGAATTCTTTCGTGGTGAAAATAAATAAATTTAAAATAAAAAGCAAACGTTTAATCTAAGATGAAACTTTTTGTTGTTTATACTGAGAACTCTCTTAGTATTACTAGCCTACCGCTCTTGGCTCTTCCAAACTAGGTTAAGGATTGCTGAATGCTGATTAAACATTTAAGATCAAAAGGGAAAAATATTCTCTTTGAATATATGCATGCTGAATATAAGCCGAAAATCGATACTTTAATCCAATTTTCCCCCTTTCAACACTTTTGATGTAGGCCCCTGGCCCCTGGCCACAGCCTTTTAATAAAAAAATAGCTTTGAATCAGAGTATTAGAGGAGAGTTATATCTCTGCTTGAATCACTTGGTCCTTGGACGTTAAAGCCATTGTTGTGATTTCTGAATGTTTAATTTTTCTCCATGACTCATTGTCATTGACTCCATGATATTTGGTATGGAACAGTAAGCAAGGAAACTGTGTTCAAAATGGTGTATGATAATCTGAAACGATCATGATTTTTCTTCGAGAATGTCGTATGCAATTAATAAATCAAGAAAAGTAGAAAAAAATTGTGATAACAAATATTAGAAGATTAGTAAACAATATATTGTGCAAACATTCCAATTGGAGTTGTTGACCCTTTTTATTTTAATAAATGCAACTAAATTCAGAATATTTACAATGAAATCTATAGTTTTATCTATAAACCCACAGAGGATTGACAATTATTTTACATTATCCAAGAAATCTTTAGCTTCATTTATCTTAGCTGCTAAATATGGTGAACCACCTCTGTCTGGGTGATTTGCAAGCATGATTCTTTTATGGGCTTCTTTTACTCTAATTTTATTGGCTGTTGGTGATATTCCAAGTATTAAAGATGCTTCTCTTTTGGACATTTTGGCATCAAAACCACCTTTATAATACTTGCTTCCAAGAAGAGACTGTAAACATGTTCATGAACATTATTTAAACGTTTTTTAAATAGAACATCTTGAATTATAATTAATACCTCAGTGTCCATAGGAAACTGCTTGATTATTTCATTAAACTTTGTCGTCATTGCGGGAGCAGATCGAAGTAGTGTACGACCAGCAAATCCGACGGCAGCAAGTCCGAGACCAACAATTATCGCTGATGACTGAATTACATTTCATAGCAAAATTATTACACTCCAGATATTATAAATGTTTATATAGAAATATTACCATTTTTCGTTCGCATGTACTTGCTTCACTCACGTTTTCGTTTTTATTGTCTGCTCCAAAATACTCTTGGGATCTTGCTACTTATTTTCATCCACGAGCTTAAAAATCGAAACGCAAGATGGCTTTGTTTATGGGCACGTAATGTGTTCTGATTGGTCCACATCGTTCAGCAGACAACAAGCTGCAGGGAAAATCGAAGTAATGTGTGTTTCTCTCATTCTATCTTCTTATTGTCAAGACACTGATCCTGTTTTTTAATCAGTCTCCTTAAAGATCCTTAGTTTAAACAGAATGATAACTTTAAAAATGGCTGATTGGGGCCCACCTTCTAGGCAAATGTATTCAATTTTAATTTGTTTTGTTAGCCTCGGAATCCTGGAAGGTGAGCCGGTTTTTTTTACTCATGTGAATTATCTTTATTAAAGTAATTGTGGTTATTGTTTTAAATGCTAGTTTACGGAAACGCCAGTCCCTCAGAAATTGAAAAGCATTTAGAGCTTGGTAAAGAAATGATGGCTAAGGGACAACTACAAGATGCACTCACCCATTTTCATGCAGCTCTTGAGGGAGATCCTTCTAACTACTTAACTTTGTACAGAAGAGCTACTGTATACCTGGCTCAGGGAAGAGCAAGAGCTGCATTAGAAGATTTGAACCGTGTTTTAGAAATTCAACCAGACTTCATTCAAGCCAGAGCTCAAAAGGGAAACATTCTAATGAAGCTTGGGCGTTTGAATGAGGCTCATATTGAGTTGGAAAAAGTTGTGAGTACATAAGTTTTAGTTATATTTATTATAAAATATTATTATTCTCTTTATTATATTTTTAAATAGCTTAAAAAAGAACCAACAAACAGTGAAGCCAACAAAAATTACTTGGCAATTGAAACACTGAAGAAGAATTATATGCAGGCTCAAATGTTTTTCAGTGACAAAGATTATCACCATGCAATTGATATCCTCACCCAAATTATAGATGTACAGTTTATAAATTTTCTACAAAGTAGTTACTTTTAACTGATATTGTATTACTTTAGATTTGCCCTTGGGATATTGGTTTGCGAGAGATGCGATCGGAGTGTTATCTAGCCATTGGAGAAGCATCAAAGGCAATTTCAGATTTAAAAGCAGCTACTAAACTCATGTCTGATAATACAGGTGCCTTTATGAAGCTTTCTAAACTATATTACGGATTAGGGGAGCCAGAAGAATCTTTGAAGTAATTATAATTGTTTTTTTTTTTTTTTGCTTTTTACTTTTTTACTCAATATTTTGAATATAATTTGAATTTCTTACCATAACTTTTTTTTCCACAGTCAAGTCAGGGAATGTTTGAAACTTGATCCTGAGCACAAGGAGTGCTTTCCTCATTACAAAAAAGTCAAGAAAGTGGCGAAACTTGTTCAGGATTTGCAAGCCAATGCTAACGACAATAACTACCAAGGGTGTATTGCTTCAGCTAAAAAAGTATTTTTTTTTTAGATTTTATTAATACCAAAATAGTTAAGAATACAGCTGATTAAATAGGTTCTAAAAGTGGATCCCAGCGTACAAGAGTTATTATTTCTAGCTGAAGATAAGCTTTGCCATTGCTATCTTCATTTGGATGAACATGCGGAAAGTCTTGAGTTCTGTTCATCAGCTTTAGCTCGGCACGCTGAGCCGAGGATATTGTGTGACCGAGCTGAAGATTATATTGCTCTCGATATGCTTGATGAAGCTCAACAAGATTATGCCAAAGTAACTTAAAATCAATTGATTAATAACTTGATCAATTATCAAACAAATTATCTTCAGGCGTTAGAAATCGAAGAATCATTTAACAGAGCAAAAGAAGGAATGCAAAAAGTTCAGAAACTTCAGAAACAAGCAAAGAAACGTGATTATTATAAAATACTCGGTGTCAAAAAGAACGCCAACAAACGAGAAATCGTCAAAGCTTACAGGTAATGAGTTCCTTTAATCCTCATAGGAAAGTTTATTTTTTATTTTTCTCTTGTTTTTTCAATGTGTTTAGAAAACAAGCACAGCAATGGCATCCAGACAACTTCCAAAATGACGAAGAGTCTAGGAAAAAGGCAGAAAAGAAATTCATCGATATCGCCGCAGCCAAAGAGGTTTTAACCGATCCAGGTAAATAACAAATTTAAATCCGAACTTGTCCCTTTTTATTACTGAATCCAATTTCATGATTTTCATCAACAGAGAGGCGACAAAAGTATGACAATGGTGAGGACCCATTAGATCCTGAATCCCAACAAGGCCAAGGTTTCAATCCTTTCCAACAAGGAGGTTTCCATAATTTCCATGGCGGCCAATTCAAGTTCCACTTTAATTAAGTTAAAAATATTGCATTGCCTGCTATTGTTGAATTCTAACCTCTTTTTGTCTCAAAAGATCGTGTAAAGTCTCGTCATGAATGGTTCACTGACATTTATTTTTTTCTTCTTTTTTATTCCAAAAATTTTCATTGATTTGGCCTTCTTGTGAATTTTGTACATAGAATATTACTGGTATCTGATTAAATAATGGTACAGCAGGTCACAAGTATTTGCCAAATGGCTCAGTCTGAATCGCTAATATTTACTAAGCGTTTCCTCGGCTATTAGTAATACTTCAATGTGTTGGTTGCGTTTGGCGCATTTATCTGATGCCTTCAATGACGTACTTGAGTTTCGTCAATTTAACGTTCCGTTTGAACAAGCGGTTACGATGTTTCGAAGTAGTTCGAATCATTTAGTAGCTTTCGTCATCAGCAGCGCAACAAAACATTCATTTTAGGAGGCAGAAATTTTGGATCCCTTTGAAATTCTGAATCAAGACAAATATTTTTATTTTCTTATCGGATACATAGTTGGAAACTGCTGTTTTAAAAATTCGAAATTTTTTTTTAAAAAGATGTTTGGACGTATTGACTCTGGATGGTTTTGGATTCTTAGCGACAAACTGCTCTGGCGTAGCAGTTCAGCGACAAAAGTATGCAATTGTTCTAGCAAAAGGTTTGAGCACGGTTTGAGGATGAAATATCGTTAGGGGGTAAGGGGGTATCAAACGGAAGAAAAGCCACGTCCGTCCATTCGCCAATGGACAAACCCCGCAAGACAGACGTCAAATTAAAGAATCTTAAAAATGAATAAAACTAAATTCTTCAAAGTTGTTAAGAAAAAAATATATAAAAAATAGAGGAACATGAATAAACTTAATTGGAATACCAGTAGACGGACGTCGAAATCTGCCCCAAGTTCAAAAGAAAGAACCCCAGGCTGTTTAGGAAATCGGATTCAACGCTCCCCTTTTCTCTCAAAATTATATGGGTTATAGTATGGTCAAAACAGGGGGAGCGACCATGTTGGGACAAACCCAAACAAATTGGCAGTAGAAATTTTTTTCATGAACTTTGTTTATATCAATGTTTATAATAATTTGTGGACGGACAATTTATCGGTGGGAACTGGGGACATATTAAATTATTCATTTAAAAAATGAAATTGTTGTAAAATGCCCATAACTATATTTTATTTTTCAAAAAATTATTTTTCAAAATATGTTATTGATGAAAATTTATTGATTATTATGTGTATGCCAATTTCGGTTAAAATCGGAATATAATAAAAAATCAAACGTGAAACCTGATTTTTTTTCCGCACGGTAGGGTAGACCGGGGCATTTTTAGCCATTTTCGTTAAAGTGAACTTTAGATCCAATTATGTCAGAATATATTAATGACTCGATTTATTCTTACGTGCAACGAGTCGATAGCCCTTTTATTCCCTCTGTTAGCATGTTTTTTCAAACTGAAATTTGGTTTTCAAGTTATTGTGTAATTAATGTAAAAGTAAACTGAAGTTTTTTCTCTCTGAGATGATTTTTGGGCATTTTTAGCCAACATTTTGCCAGCCAGCATTTTGATCGTTTTTCTTTATGAAATATAAGAATTTATAATTGGAAATTACAACCGTTAAAACAATAATTCAATTCTCTTTCGAATGGTAATCTGAAAATCATAAAGAAAAGGTTTTGAAGTAAAGTAAATTCAATTTCAACTACGTTGGACTTGCAACTACAGCAAACGTTGAAGAAAGTTGAAGTCGTCTGCTTCTGTAAGCCGGGGTTGGCGCAAACTGGCTAAAATTGCCCCGTTTTTGCTGGCTAGAATTACCCCACATAGGGAATTTTTACATTAAATTCAATTAAAAATGAAATAAATTATGCAGTTAAATTTGAAAACCACCATGCTACGCAGAATTGAACAGGCTTTCCCCCTGTTACACTTTTTTTCTCTTTTTCTTGGGCTATAGCTACTGTTTTTCTATGTTAAGATGACCCTCGAGTAAAAAAATAATCGAAAAAATTTAAAAATTTTCAATTTTTGCTGTAACTTCTCCAGTTTTCATTATTTTTCAATGAAAATTTCTGGAGATAAGCTTATTGAAGTTTACCACACATGGCTAAAAGATTATTTCTCTAACGTAAGATTAACTAGTTCAAAAGTCAACTGGCTAAAATTACTCCCTGGCTAAAAATGCCCCGGTCTCCCCTAAAGGGTTTCCATTTTTAACCCAGCGCTTACGAGGGCGTCAAATTAAAAAAATCAGAACAGTTAATACATTTCTTCACCTAAAAATGTTCCCAAAGTTGCATTCGAAAGGTAAAAGTTATAACCTGTAATTTTCGTCTACTTTCATAGTAGTAATTTACACACCCGCTTGGTAGTGAAATTTGGGAACTATATAATAACCTCTTATCTGAGATTCTGAGTCCAATGACACCAATCTCTAGTTATCTCTGTAGTGTTGTCTATTTTGGATCAGGCCATTGGCCAATGGCCCAATCCCCAAGGCCAAGGTTAGTATTAAGCAAGTTCTTTTCTTAGGCTAGTTTCGTTTCGTCTGCTCGTACGAAAAAAAATCCCCAAATGTCATTTTTTTTTCTTTTTCAGTCTGTTCTGCTTCCCCATCAGTCTCGGCTGCTTGTTGCTATGTCCATTGTGTCTCAATTTCTACTCGTAAGTTTTGAAACATAACGCCTCCTTGGAGTAGAATCCAATTGAAAATTGAATTACTGTTTTTTACCGCTTGTCGTTCCTAGTTCTGTTATCTTTCCATGGATAGAGACATCTAACTATTTAACAATGCTGTCATTGAAGCATTTCTCCTTCACATTCTGCAAAGAAAAAAGATCTAGCTGTTTTAGGCATTTGACTCATTTTGCTTCATCACAGTCCAACAGTGTGGGAAATGACAGTAAAGCTTCCCTACAGAGTAATCCTAGTGTCAGTTCCTATTATAAAGTTAACAATCAAAGTGCCATTGACACTGCTGCTGGGAAAGTAATACAATATTTAATAAAAAATGTTTTCTTTGACAATCATCTGATTTTTATTTCAAAGCCTTCTGTTAGATTGACACCATATATGATCCTATATTCTGGAAAAAGTCATGATGGAAGTCATTTATTGGTAGGTGTAAAATGTTTTTTAAAAAAAGTTCAAGACTTACAAAAAAATCTCTACAGAAAAGTGCACAGTATTTATGGAAGGAACTTCCGGTGAGAATTGCACATCGTATCCATGAATTTAGATCTCTCCCCTTTATCATAGGTTGCAACCCAACTATACTAGAAGTGGTAAATAACTTTCTAAAAGAATTTTGTTGGTTTCTTAAAATTTTTCAACATTAGCATGAACTTTACATTCGAGCATTTAACATCTTGAACAATCATCCTGTGATTCGTACTCCTGAAGATGAAGCTGCATACAGCCGCTTACTGAGGAATCTCCTTGATGATCACACACATGTGGTCACTCAACTTGCTGCTGGTTTTAAAGAGTGCCGTAAACATATTCAGGTATAACCATCACTCAGTCAAAGGGTTTTGCTGTAACAAGTTTAATCATTTCTTATTTTTCTTTTGAAGAATGAAGATCTAGTCCGTCAGTTCTGCGATCGAACTTTGACATCTCGTTTGGGAATTCGTCTTTTGGTTACCCATCATTTGTCGCTGCGCGAAGAAAAGGTTTTATTTATTTTTTAAACAACCAAAATTTAAAAAATGTACACTAATCACAAATCATTTACAGCCTTATCATGTGGGCATCATCAATAAATCTCTTAGATTAAAGGATCTCGTCGAAAAATGGGCCGAATTTACTCGACGTTTAGCTTTTCACCGTTACGGAAAATCCCCTGATATTCGTTTAAGCGGACACGTTGGTTCAAGTTTTCCTTACATAACTCTCCCGCTAGGTAATTGCAAAACTATTTTTAAATGTCTTTGAACTTAAAAAAAAATACATGCGCATGCCACTCTGTTTTTTAGACTACGTGTTACCAGAATTATTTAAAAATGCTGTACGCGCAACAATTGAATCTCATCCTGACGCCTCAGAAACGTCCCTGCCATCCGTTCACGTTACAATCGCAAATAACGAAGTGGATTTTATCCTTAGGCAAATCCAACTTATTGATAGATCAATTTTACTGATTGGCTTGTTGCTAAAATAACAAAAAATTACAGAATTTCCGATAGAGGAGGAGGCATTCCGCACGCCGTCCTACCAAAAGTCATGCATTATAACTTTACTACAGCGGAAGAGAGCACGGAACAACGACTTGCGGTTGATCCTCTAGGCAATATCGTTGACGCTAGTAATCCAGGGTCTGGTTCAACTATGTCTCCGATGCATGGTTTTGGCTTCGGTTTGCCAACATCTAGAGCCTATGCTGAATATCTCGGAGGATCATTGACTATCCAGTCTCTTCAAGGTAAAAAGTTGTTTTCTAGATTTTGCATTTGTTGCAGGATATGTTTCATTTGCTTTTTCTGTTAACAGGTTTGGGGACGGATGTTTACCTACGACTGAAGCATATTGACTCGAAGCATGATGCCTTCCGAATTTAGATCTTTTCTCTCTTCAGCCATAGTTTTTCTCATTCGATAATGTCGAAAAAAGAAAAAAAAATCAAGCATATTTTCTTTTATGCTATCAGTATTGGATCTTACTATCGTGGTTCTCAGCGTAATTCTTAATAACAGTAGTATAATTTTGCCCAACTGCCGTTCAACACGTTTTAAGTGCATTGTTTTTTTTTTGTTTTTTTTTTTTCAATCTCGCTGGAAGAGAATGGTTGCTCGGATTTCTTTTACGTATTTAATTTATCTTTTTTTTCCTGGACTTTCCTTTTAGACTCTTTGGAATTACTTTTTACAAAACTATATCACCTTTAATCTGTCAGCACTTGCTGATGTGATGTTCTTTCTTGATATACAGTAAACGAAAACTTGAAGAATAACGCGCTAAATATGAATGTACAAGTCACACGAAGGTCGTTTGGCGGTAGAAAATGGAATTTGATATATTTCATAAATTTTGTAGAAACGTTTAAAAAGAAAAGCCAGCAAAGTGTTGATAAAAAGGAGAATAGAAATTTGAAGTTTTCATCACGAGAAAAATTTAAAAATTTCATGTTTTGCTCGATTGAAATTATGTTATACAAATGTTGCGAAGAGTGCCAACAGCAATGAAATTGTGAACGACAAGACAACATTAATATTTGTGCACTTGATTTGCTCGAATGGCAGGAAGTGAGAGGACAAAGGAATGGGGATTTAAGTGCATAATGCTGCGCTTCGTGATATATAATACAACATCGCACGAAATCGTACGACGGGTCGTCGATAAGGGATACGATCATATACTATGCGAAAATTATATACTTTAAACACTATCGAAAAATCGATTGTGATATTTACGTGCTCGAAGGAAATAAAAAATGAAATATTGAACGTCTTCCATCGATTGGAAACTGCCAAAAGCGCATGCTGATGTATCGATAATCATCAGTTGCGCGGTTATTGGAATGATGCCAAAGCACCACGTGTTTATAGCTACTGGGAGGTTGTATCTGTTGCTGATTCACGAAGCACAGGCAAATCTAAAGAAACTCCCCTGAAATAATTTTCAAAACATTTTCACCAGTGGTAATCAAAATATTTTGCGGCTAATACCTTTCGAAAAAAACACTATAGGAATCCGGTGCCGAATTAGACCTGCCATCTGATTGAAAACGCAATTGTTTACCGACGGCCTCTGACCGCCCTGCTTTGACTAAGGATGGATTGGAATTTACTGTAAAACAAAAACAAAAATGCTGTGTTAGCAGAACAAACTTATGAGCCATAATGAGGCACTGAATAGTTAAAATGACTTGCCTTTAAAAGGATGTTGGAATGAATGCTTGCGTAGCATGGCTTTAACGAGAATGAGCGAAGCGAGATGTGGAATGGAGCGAACCGAGTGAGCCAAATCCTCGGCAGTAATCTCAAGAGGTCCGCTGTTGCAGTTCTCTTCTTCTGCTGGAAGCGGCCAGAAACCATCACACGTCACCCACGAATGCACTTTAATCTCTGGAACAGTGATGCGTTGGCTTGGATCTTTGCTAAGCATTCGAATCAGCAAATCCTTTAACTTGGCCGAAGTGGATGGTCTAGCAGGAAATCTTAATCCTTGGTGTTGAATCAAACCATACAAAGCTACGATGTTTGTGTCGTAGAAGGGAAGAACGCCATAGACAAAGGCATACAGAGTGATTCCCATCGACCAAATATCTGCCGCCTTGCCAGAAAATTTGCCAACCAAAGCTTCTGGGGCCAGAAAAGCTGGAGTTCCAACCGTATTGTCTAGCCAAACGTCTTCTGCTCCATGAAATTCGTTACAGACACCAAAGTCGGCGATTCGTAATAGACCATCGTCACCAAGGAGCAAATTCGCTGGTTTAATGTCTCGGTGGATGACGTGGTTATGATGCACTGAAATTAAATATCGTTGACATCACAAAAAAAGTAAAAAACAAATAAACAATCAAAATAGTAATTTGATAACAAATCAATTTTTCGTACGATATTCAATTCCCAATAGTAAGTCACGAAAGCGAATCCTAGCTTGTTCTTCTTCCATTGGATTTTCGTTTGGCACTTCCACCACTGGCCCCAACTCCAATAATTCAAATACTGTATCACAGCGAATGAACCGAATTCATATTGATTGTTCTATACTTTTAACTGTTACCGACATTACCCTAAATAGAGATTATCTTGAGCTGGATCGTCTAGAACTTCCACCAATTTGACAACATTAGGATGATTCAGTTTCTTAAGAACAGCTATTTCGCGATGGACTCGATCAAGCGGATGTGTTATGGTCCCGGTGCTGCTGCCTTTACCGGATTTATTCCTTTGTGGGGCTAGTCGGCCGTAGACACCTGCTTTTTGAAGCAGTTTTTTCTTCGAAAGGATTTTCATAGCCTTGAACAGCAAAAATTCATAGAAATCGATATACTGTAGAAAAAGGGCAAAATACCAATAGGGATAACACTTACATAGTGAAGGTCGTCAGCTTCATTGTAAGCCAATTTGACGATTCCATACGATCCCTGAATTTTTTAAAAAAGTATGTAGAACCAGTGGATCATGTATCAAACATAGCTATAAATATAATAAAAGAGAAATCTTACCTGGCCGATAGGTTCTTTTAGTAAGTACTGGTTCAATTGGATATATTGGCCAGTCTTCTCTATGCTAACATGACGGCTCTGTTTGAGGGGACAGCGGCGGCGGACATTGGAGGGTGAGCTCATGGGTGAGTAAGGCAAATTGGGGAAGATAGGACGCTTAAAGTGCAACGAGATTCCACTCGGAATGGCAATAGGATGACTGGAGGAACGACTACTCTCGCCGCTACCACTCCCGTTGAGGTCCATATTTTGAATTTGGTTGGAGATGACATTCACAAGGCCTAAAATTCACAACAATACAATTTTAAATGCTCTAAATATATGTAGTAATAGACATAATATAATACAACAGCAAAAAATTACCTGAATGACTAAGGCAGGGGCGTGGGAGAGTGGAGGGTGAAGGCACTGAACTGCTAAAGACGATTTCATGCTGAATTTCTACACCAATAGACGATTTCGCGCTATTGTTACTCCTTCTGGATGATAAAAGGAGATCACTGGATGTGCTAGCTGTCTTTTCTTTCTCGGGATGCATTATTTGTAAGCTGCTATGAATTATGTATCCAAATACTACATCGAACTATCAACCGCCACCACGCTCAATGCCCTATAAAATGAACAAAAAGAAATCAGAAATTGAAACTAAAATATACCTTCAGGGACTAGTCAATATGGTTGGGCCGTAGCGCATGTAGTATAGCAACCACACGAAAACCCCACAACCGGTTTCGAACTTAGCCGCAATTTTTGAGTAGTGGGATATCGTTCCAATGGGAACGCACAAAAACATTAGGTTCATTTTTTATTGAGTAACATACATAGCCTACTATATTTTCACCTAGCTAACCACTATTCAAGTCAAGGTAAACCATGCTTTCTCAATTAAACAATCTTTTTTCTCAAAAATGTCAATTAATATTAAGTACCAAAATATAAATAACATTTCATTTTAGATTTCAGCTGAACTGCTGAAGTACCTGGCTCAAGAGAAAGTATCAAGCTTTGCTTGCCATAATATAAATAGGGAATAACCTAATTTTTATTAATTGCATTTCAATTTGATATAATATAATCTTATTATTATCATATTCATAAGAACCTGAATATTGTTTAGCAAACATTTTGAAATAAAATTGTTCTGTAACAAGTGCCTTTCCTCAGGCCAATCTGAAAAACGAATTATTATCAAGAACAAGGTTCCCATCATTATCTGGCGAACTAAAAAAGCCAGCGGTTGAATGTGTAGTCAGGTACACCAGACTCGAGGTCTCTATATCCTACTAAATTCATGAAACTGGGTCGAAGTATAGGTAGGCATCAGTCTCATTAAAATAAAGGCGTACTACGATGCAAACCATTTCCCACATACCCTCAAACATGCACTTAGTTATTCTGGAATTGTTTTACTGTTGAATACTTACATTTCGAGAGGATATCGTGAAGATAAACATTCACCCACACCGAGGATGAGCGACACTTAAAATGTCAAAGACAAGTCAAAGAGTTTTTGCGAGACCTTTCTGTTGTTGTGAATGTAAAACGCCACCTATTTTCAATATATATAACTAAAATATCATTATTGGCAGGCAAATTCAAAATCAAACAAAAAATAGAAAACCGTTAATAGTTAGATCAGAGCTATACTTTCGTAGATGGAATTATTTATCAACACTCACTATTCCAGTTTTCATCTTTTATGGGTGTTTGCCTACAAGTATGCTGAAATATCTCTCCCCATCTTTCTTTTTCAGCTCGCGCATAGTATAGTAGTAGAAAAAACGCTTGTAACTTACGGTTGGTTACAATATATAAAATATTTCACGCTTGATATCAATCGATTGCCAAAAAAGAATTGTTTATTTTTGACAATCCATTACTGATTAATAACAAACGTAGAAATTACCCGGAAACTACTGCTGAAAAAAAGCGACAAAAAACATGAAACTCTGCCAATCTCTAACCAGATTCTAGATGGTAAAGTTTTAAAAATATTTCTGAAGACATTTAAAGGTTTTGTGGTAGATGTTCAGTAAAAGAGAGGCTTTTAATGAATGCAAACGAATATTTTCAATAACAGAATTGACAAAAATGGATAAGTCTAATTTATTTTCCTATGTCGAAAGATCACACAGATAAGAAATTTAGTAAAATTATGATACAACAGGAACTATAGTGAAGAAATCTACACACATGACAGGACAGCAGAAGAATAAAATCAATAGTGCATTCAATTAATAAATATTTACACTTCCGATTTAATTTGGTCTTGTGACTGGAAGTAAGGCAATCTGAAAAATATACATTTATAATAAAATTTATAATATATATCAAGAAAAACAAATTCTATTAACCCATTATATCGTACTTTGATCGAACGTCAGATGTCAAATGCTGTTGAACCCATTCGTGATGAAGAATGCTCTTTAAATCCAGGCGATCCTCGGGTTGATATTTCAGCAATTTACTGATAATGTCACGGGCGCCATTGGTCACGTGTGAGGGAAACCGCAAATCCACGCTGTAGAAATTTTAAATATTATAAAATGAAATACAAGTTTATATGAGATTAACTAGCCTGCATATTCTCTTATAAGTTAGGTCAGTTTTCTCCTCCTCAAAGGGTGGCTTTCCCACAAGAAACTCGTAGCACAAGATCCCCAAAGTCCACAAATCAACTCTTTCGTCATGAGATCGGCCTTCAACCATTTCAGGGGCCAAGTAGTCAAGCGTTCCACACATAGTAGTGCGTCTATTCAAGAGAAAAAAACCAAATTTAGAAACTTAAGTAAGACCACGGTATGTTAATTCATACCGTGAAGATGGGGCATGAACAGACCAACCAAAGTCTGCAATTTTTACATCGCCGTTTGCTCCTAGAAGGAGGTTCTCAGGTTTAATGTCACGATGGATTACTTTCCGTGCATGACAGTACATCAATGCATCAGCCAACTGAGCCATGTAATTTGCTACACTAAGTATTGAAATCCATAATGAAATACTGCAAATTAATCCATAAAGTGAATAGCTTACATAGGTTCTTCAAAGCGCTGTAAAGGCTGAGCCATTAAAAATTTATACATCTCTCCTTTTGATGCATATTCTAAGATCAAATAGACTCTGGTTTCATCAAAAAAGTAACCATACATCCTCAAAATATTAGGATGCCTGTAAATTAAACACAGCATTATTAATCTTACAGTACAATATAATACTGTTTAGTGTTTACCTCAAATGGGACTGAATTTCAATTTCTCTCCGTAGCTGATGTTCTAGGTGACTCTTTTGGAGCTGTGACTTGAATAGGACTTTAAGAGCTACCACAAACTTAGACTTCTTCTCTCTAGCTAGATACACATTCCCAAATTTACCCTTTCCCAATGGGCGGCCAATTTCAAAATTTTCCAAAGTCCATCTGTATTTATCAAAAATGGAGAATAAACATTAACTAATTTGTAAAACTAAATCTTGATAGCCTTAAAAAAGTACAACGATGAACATACTTAGGTTTCGATCTTTCATTTTCAAGTTTGACATCCGGTTTTGCTAAGGGAGCAGTGGTCATCGGTTTAGTCACGTTTTGCAAGTCCCTCAACGGTTGTTTGGTCTCCATTTATGATGAGAACCTTCCATAAAAAAATATGTTCACAAATTCTTAAAGAATTCAAAAACTATTACTAGAAATTATAAGTTCTACCTGATTGTAGCAGAGTATTCGAATTCTGTCTCTTGATAACGAATAAGTCAACTGAAAGTCTGGAACAAACGTTACTTCTTTAAAGCTCGGAGAAGATTTGTCTAACTACTACTACTTTGTCGCGTTTGAAATTTGAACAATGACGCTAGAGGGACGATGGGGATGGGGTTTTAAACGGTAAACCCATCCTCTGAAGTCTGATTGGCCAGAGACTCAAGGTCGCAGAGAACGATTTTAAATTTTTCAGATAGAAACAAATTCTAGTCCACTTAAATTATTTGTTACTAAATATTTTTGAAATTCCAATGGCCAAAATTCTATTAATATACTAAGTTTTTTTAAGTCAAAAAAGAATTTCATTAGATAAAAAGTTGGCAACATCATGTAAGGGGTTAGGGTAACATTGATTGCAATTTTATTCATCAAATTGCATTAATCTAACCCATTTAAAAATGCGTAATCTATCGCAATCTATGATATGGCTCAAGACAGTAAGGTGACAAAAAGCTGCTCAGTAATCGTAATTTTTTCAAAGACATTAACATAGCACTCGAGAGGGGGTGAAAAGTGGGCTAAAAAGGACTGATAAATTGATAATGTTAAAAAATTAAGATCTCATACTCAATATTTATATATCATATTACTTTGAACGCAAATGTTCTGTAACGTATGTCTTATTATTGGATTATATTTTATAGCTGAGACTAGAAGGTAGAAGCACTATTTGCTGGCAAAAAATATGTCACGATGCGGACTTCTTAGTCTAGCCTACGCTAACGCTACTACTTAGCGGGATTGATCTTAGTCATGTTACAAAACACGCAACTGCTAAACAGGAGGAGGAGGTTTTCGGAGGAGGTTGGTTTTCTTTCGTATTTTGTAAACAAGGCAATCATTTGAGTACATGTCATTTTCATGATACTAGTATCGATCGAGGGCTAAATTGTAAATTTCATAGCATGGTAAATTTTACAATAATTGTATTTCTTTATTTTTCACTAGTGATCAACCTGGAATGTAAAATTTTTCCATAAATTAATTTTCTTTATTTTAGGTGGATGAAGAAACTTTAGTTGATCAACAATCTACTTTGTGGGTCGAGGTTTTTGTAGAGTATTCCGTTAACTTGATATACATTTTTGTCAGTTTTGTCATTCACTTGGTTGAAGTGTTACCAGGACACTGTGAAAGTTTATGTAAATCTATTGTCTTAAAGTTAATTGATTTCATAGAAACCTTAGTCAACTTTTATGATTCAGCTTTTTCTGATTTCCAAATTAAGTTGTTGCAAGTTTTCTTTTGCATACTAACTATCCACATCCTAGCCATTTGTGTTGCTTGGAAAATTTATAGTGAAAGAATAACACAGAGATTTCTGAAGCCAAGCCAATACGAAATATCAAGTGAACAACTGAAGACTGCAGTTTCTGAGTTAAAACTACCTAGTGAACATACACCACGGTGGTAGAATTCAAAATGGATAAAATCAAGAAGTTTTTTGAGAAGAAGAAAGCTGATACAAAATTTAAATTAGCTGGTATAAAATAATAATTAGTTTATTGATTAAAGGGTTTAACATATTTAAACTCATAATCTTTTAGGAGAAGGACATAAACTTAATGAAACTGTTCAACAACCAACAGTAAACAAAAGTTTGATTCATTCTCAAGTTCGCTCAGAGGCTTCAACTAGTGCAGCACAACAGCAAGCTGCAGCTGCTGCTTTAGCTCGACTTGAGAAAAAAAAGGATCCAACTCCCCAACAACGATCAGCTGCCATAATAAGAGCTCAAGCATTAAAGGAATTAGAGCTAGAGAAACAGGATTCCTCAAATCTTCAAAAATTATCTTTGTCTGAGAAAACTCAACATTCATCTAATGAACTTGCTGTTAGTGGAGTTTACTACAAATGCCCTCTCATAGGTAATACATGTATATCCTTGTTTGTGATTGTTAATTTAATTAAAGTAAATATTGTAGGACCTGAAGTTCTGCCTAAGAAAGATATTGAAAAATGGATTAAAGAATTTCTTCATCAACAATTGGAAGATGAGGAAGCAGGACTCACTGCCTGTTTAGTAATACACACATTGAATAAACCTCCAGAAAAGGTTTTTTTTTAATTTCTTTAAATATAAAACAAATGTAATATTTCTTTTCCCTTTTGATTGACGACAGATTCAGCTATGTGTTGAAACGTTGTACCGATATCTGGACAACATAGTACAGAATCCAACTGAAGAAAAATATCATAAAATTCGTATAAACAACAAAGTGTACCAAGAACGAGTAGTTCAGCTGGAAGGAGTACGACAATTTTTGCAAGCAGCCGGTTTCCAGTTAAAGTCCATACCCAACGCTCAGCAGGAACCAGAGGACTTTTGGGTCTTATCAAACACACAACAAGACCACGTCGAATATCTTAGTGTAAAAGCATTGTTAGTATATCTTATTAATACGATTTAAGTATTGATTGTATGTTATAACAGAATTTACGCGATGGCTTGATAAGCGCGGAGCCGATACGACCAGAATTGGATCGAGGGCTGCAAATTTTAATGCCTTCGCAAGCTGCCCAACGAGTGGAGTTGCCTTCAGACTTTTTTTGGCTTACCACCGAAGAAATCAAACGAGAACAACAATTGAAAACTGAGCTGGCTGAGAAAGGCTTAATGCTTCGAACTCGGGCCATGAGAGAACGTGATGAGAAGGCTGCATCACGAAAATACCGATTTACGTTGATCCGCATAAAATTTCCGGATGGTCCCGTACTTCAAGGTACGTTCAAAGTCAATGAAACCATGAAAGACGTTCGTTTGTTCGTGTGCGAAGCACTGCACGAACCCTTCATAGAATTCAATTTAGTATCTCCTGCTGGCATGGTTAACCAACCAGACATCCAAGATTTAACTCTTCTCGATCTTCAACTCTGTCCATCAGCAATTTTTCATTTTACTCCAGCTGTTGCATCTTCATCTGGTTATTTGAAAGACGAGTTAATGATCCTTATGCAATCCATGTGATTGCTTATTATTAAAATCATTACACATGAAATGTTTGAATCCCTATTCCAGATTAAATTCTACGTTAGTCACGTATTTCTTTTTTTTCATTCTTATACGAAGGTTATAAATAAAAAAAAAATCTTTAGGTGTTAAACAGCGATAACGGATGTATTCTTTGTTTTGGTATAATAGAGTCCGTTGAGAAGTTATGACTAGTTACCGATACACAATCGATCTTTCGACACAACCTGATATTTAATCGACGCGTACCTTCAATTAGTCTAAAATACAGTGTATAAGTTATACGATGACTGGGGTATAAGTTTCTGTTGGCAGATTTAAATTGTTGTGGAATAAGCCCGAAACATTATTTCCTATTGATGTAGAGTATTTGTGATCACTTCTAGAAGCAAACATTTAAAGGAACACGAACACATTGAATTAAGTAAAATTTGCCATGAAAAAAAAAAATTACTTATCGATCGATACTTTAGAAGAGCTTGCAGGAATGAATACTGTTAACCTTCAAACACTGGAACCACAGGTAATTAACCTCTTGCTGGTTATTTTGTATTGCGAGGAGGGACGGGTGGAAGATTCCTCGCAGGAATGGGTGGAGGAGCCCTTATTATGTTAAACGGTTGTTGCTGTTGGGTTTGAGAAACAATTCCGTTTGAATGCTGAGCTTGTCGTACTGGTACGACAGGAGGAGCTAATGGAACGGATGAAGCTTGAACTGCATTACGGGCGGGTACAGGAGGGAGGGGGCGGGAAACAAGTAGCGGAGCTTGAACTGACGGAGCCGGTGGCGGAGGCTCAATTGGTGGTGCGGTATTACCAACGTTCCAATCTTTAGCTTGTTGTTGTTGCTGCTGCTGCTGTAGGGCTAAACTGTTGGGTGGTGGTGGACGTGGCATCATGGGTGATCGTGAGGATTGTGTAGCTGGTGCTGATTTGAATACACCTGAAAAGTACCGTTAAAAACAATTAATGGGTTAGTGACTGGTGAAGAACTATAATCTAATAAGTTTGTCTATTTTACCGTCCCTCATTTGTATCTGACCGGCCAATTGTGCCAATACACGAATATCTTCATCCACCGTACGATTTTCCAATGGAACCACAGAACCATCCGGTATGAAGAGGGGCACAGTATTGGCAGCAGCTAAAAGGAAATCCCTAGCTACAGCAGCTGGCCAGTCAGTAGTTTTCAATTTCAACCCTAGACGAAGGTGGTTTACCTGTTCGAATTCGGTCATGATTATTAAAGAGTGTCAGATTGAATTAGATGAAGATACATACCTGCATAGGGGAAAGAGCCACAGCAGCTAGAGCAGCCGCTCCATCACGAAATGTCAGAAGAAGACCTTCGTGTGCGAAACGAATTAGCAAAACATCACCGGCTGCTTGGTTGACTCGAGTAAGCATGCCGGTCAAAACCATTTCATCGTCGGCCCAACTTGTTTGATCTTCATCCTGGTCGGATTTACCTAAAACTTGAACGACAACAGTGGCATCCGATGGACCTAATCTTCCAACGACATCCTCTAAGACTGATCGGGTTCTTTCAATGCGTGTTGCTAGGATGTCTATGTCTATGAAGGCCATTACAGGCCTATGATCGCTTTGTTTTAACTCGGCTCGGCCATAATAGGCAACTCTGCCTGGATTTTGACCATGATCGCGTCTCTTACGAAACAATACACGATCCGTCCAGGCTGGGGCTCGGCACTTTTCGCTCGTATCGTAATCGTCAGAGAAAAGATCGTATTTATAAGTTGGTGGAAAGCTGATTTCGCCCTCAACATAATTTACGAACGTATTGCCTTGGGCTTGTTGAATTTTTAGCTGATCGTACTGCAGAAGAGTAGACCATTCTCGTAGACTGACGTATTCTTTAACCTATTGAAATTAAATTCAAATTAACTGCAACATTTGTAAGTAGAGCGGATCCTGCCTCATCTCGATCAAGATCAATGCGGTAGTTGAAATCGCCACACCAGAAGACGAAATCATGTTGCTCGACCTAAAACAATGAAAAGTACTTATATCAATTATCAAAGCTAAAAGTTGACGTAGGAGCCCAACCTTCCTTCCATGAGGAAAACAGATACGTCGAGTGATTTCTGCATAATCAGCATTTCGTTCAGCCCATTGCGATTGTCCGGCGGCAAAGTGACTGCAGACAAAACACAACGAAGTATTGCCTAGCAAAAACCGAACAGCGACACCACCTTTATTTCCCGTGGCACCACCAAGGCCTGTTTTCACCGAATCTGTGGCCACGTCGCGCACGTCAGCCGCTAATTCGGGCCGAATAAAAACGTACAAACACACCCCAACTAACTGAACGTAAGTCAAAAGAGCGAATGGACGATCCCGAGATAGCACCTGGAATTCGTATTACACATTTATTATGACAGGTATTTTGAAATTTACGTTTTATTCGCCGCTCCTCACCTTCTGTAATTCGGTTGCCCAAGCTTTGGCGTTTTCACTGCTTGCTGCCATGATGTTGGAAGCGTTCAAGTCTACGATTTCCTCAAAACCAACAGCGTAGATGTCGGCGGTTCGCCAACCTTCTTCCTCGCTGAGACATACCAATGATCTGTTTCCCAAAATACCAATAAGTTCTGCTATTTAAACAGTCTTTAGCGCAAGAAAACATAAATACGGAAAAAACCATAAATCAAATATTATCTAACAATTCACATCCTTTAAATAATTTGAAATTTGCATGCTCCATTTTTAATTAACACATATTCGTTGACTCACCCGTCAAAATTCCATGAAATATTTTTTTTTGAAAATTCAAATGTTGGATAAGATTATTTTATACCATTTAATAAACTGTGAACTAGATTACTATATTTTACCTAGCAGCAGCCGAATCTTGATGTGGACTGTCAAGCAACCAGTCGGCCAGCGTAGAGTCCTTGTAAACGACACTACGGAAATGATGGCCACCATTGACATTGTACGTTCCAACTGCCACACGAATAGGTTGCGGGTCCATGAATTCCGAATAACGGGAACATATTCCATGTAGTATTTCAGAAGGCAGGACACTCCAGTGCGGTGGTAGAAGATTGCGAGCGAGGTCGAAGATAAATTCATTTCCCGTTCCTCCATGAATCAATAAATCGAAAGCTTCCTATTTTAGGAACGATGAATTTTATTTCCGATTTTAAGTTAAGAAAATAATTAAGGATTTTACCTGTTTGCTGCTGTCAAGTAAGTTATTCTTTAAAAAATAACACAAAATATGTTATTTTGAGTTTGTTCAATAATAAATTTAACTGTCAAATTTGAAAACAAACAAACACCACATTTACTTGAATAGTACGAGCAGCCGAACGCGCGCCATCCATTATTTTTGATCCACCCTATTGAGAAAACCCATTATTTATTTTTTTATTACCCTTTTAAATCGATATGTAATATTATAAATCACTTGAATAGCACCGGTTCCAGCGTATATTTTGCTGATTTCGTTTCCATTGTTGACCCACATCGCTCGGAAAACTTCCTCGAACCTTGTCCACGTCTGTGGTTTCGTCTGTGGTTCTAGCGACTCCAACTGTAGGGCTAAGATCTCTAAGCCGATAAATGTCTGCACACTATTCGTAAACCGGTAACAAAGTCAACAACTTTAAAGCACCAACTCACCAACACTGCAAAAAATTAATCATACCAATTAGTACGGTCAAGGCAGTCAAGACAGTTGGTCCGAACAACTCCTTTTTGCTGTGATACTACTCGCTGATTCTTGAGTAGGAAGAAAGAATGACGATCAAGGATAGGCTGCAGACTTTGTTTCAATTTGGCGAGATGTTGGAGATTACCACCTTTACATTCTTGATGGTAGTCGAACATTATATGAGGCATTGATTCATAGTAGCGTTTCTGATCAGCCTGGAAGAGTTGACTTAGAGAAGCCTCGCCTTCTTTCGCACCCACCATGTTGAGACCGAGTAGATTGACAATAGCTGTGTCATGATATCGCTGTTGCATCAGTTTCAGATGGCGTTCCAAAGCTGGAGAAGAAGCTTCGGGGCCACGAGAGAATCTTACTTTATGAGAGCCTACTTGAACGCCTGGCTGTTCCCAGAAGAGAGGGACAGATCCACGAGTTTGTAGAAAAGAGGAAGCATCTCCTTGATCACCATAGATAAGCTGCTCCGTTTCGACAAAATTAGCTACATGACCTTCGTCATTAACGCCACGTACATTAAATCGTGTGCCTGCCCGTTCACAGCTAAGACGAGAAAAAATTGCTGCCTTGAACTGGCGGTGACCTGCATAAACGGTGCGAATTTCAACACTTCCACATGTTATCCGTAGAAGCCAGTGGGAACAGTCTATTCCATAATGTTGCAATGGTAGGTGCAAAAGCCTGTAAAATTAAAATCCATGTTTAAAGAAATATTAATATATTTAAAAAATCTTTTGTTATAAGCAAACCTATTCCAGAAGAATCTGTTGTCTGTCCCTTGTCTTGTTCTTACAGAAGGATTATGTTGGAGCTTCTGAGTACATAATGTGGCATCGATTGAATCTTCACTGGAAGACCAGAGAAAATAAAATGTGCCAGAGTTGAAGAGTTTCCGTAGTTCTGTGACTTTCTCTTCTTCTAATGTCTGTGGTCCCCTCAGTGGAACAAAACTTGTTTGATTGATTCTAAACACTTCTGACTCTCCAATTTTTCCAACTGAAACACAACCTGTAACCATGACTAGATATTGTAAGGGTCCATCTCCTACATTTAAGTATGTAGTAAGAAAAAGAAATGAATTCATGAAAGCCTATTAATGACACATTAACATTTATTTGACAAACCTGTACTGACCAACAGAACACCAAGACATCCATATGCATCAGAAAGCTTTGTGTATAATTTTTTCACTACTTCGACCTCAGCTGAACCTATAATATTAAAGGTATAGATTACTTAGACAAGTGAATGATAAGATTTTTAATTTTATTACCCAAGGCAGCAATAACTAGAGATTCAAAAAGGAGAGCTTCGTCTCGGTTTCGTTGTTCAAGTAAAACACTGTAAGGTCCTTGTCCATTGACTTTATGCCAAATTTTATAACTTTTTCCCATAGCCATTGTAACAAATCCCTTTTTAAATACAGCCTTTTAAATTTGAATCTAAAAAAGAGCTTTTGCGTGACTTATAATTTCATTTACATAAATTTCTATATAACGATCGCCTGTCAAAAACAGAATGTCAAAGTAGACCAAGGAGAAATCAGCTGGTTATACTAGACCCCTATATAGACAAGGCCCGGTGAATGGTTAAGGCCTGTTGCCTGTAGACTTGTCCGACTTGTCTACTGCATGGTTGTAGCACGATATAATAGGAAAGGTACACTCTCGCGCTATCCCTGGCTCTTGGAACAAACGGCGGGTGTTTAGCAAAGGGTCCCAAGATTCCCCACCAGGTTCGCTAGTATCGGAGGCCCATCGCCTCTCGGGGGTATAGTAAAAAAAGGGGTTTTTCGATCATAATTCAGAAAATTATATTTAAATTTGTCCAGAAATTGAATGAATAGATACTTTATTTAATTTCCTATCTTAAGATACCAAAAAATCTAGTTAAGTCAACTTTTTCATTGTTAAATTTATGATGGAAAATCGCAATTTTTCGTAAATTGCGCCTTTTCCAACATTGCCTATTTTTCAATATCACGTTTGTAATCTCTACTAGTGATAAAAACTTCTTGTAAATTATATCACGCTGTATATTTAACCTCAGCCGGAATTCTAAAACACGCCCTACCACGAAGTCGCTGGTTTTCGAGAAGAAAACCGGGATATTGAGAAATTGGCAATGTTGGAAAAGGCGCAATTTTCGAAAAATTGCGATTTTCAATCGTAAATTTAACAATGAAAAAGTTTCCTAAACTAGATAAATTGCTCATCTTAGGATAGGGAATTAAATAAAGTTTAAATTCATTCCATTTCTGGACGAATTGGTCGGTAATTTTCTGAATTACGAACGAAAAACCCCTTTTTTTACTATACCCCCGAGAGGCGATGGGCCTCCGATACTAGCGAAACTGGCGGGGAATCTTGGGACCCTTTACTGAACACCCGCCGGTCTTGGGGATAGCCGAGAGTGTACCTTTCCTATTATATCGTGGTTGTAGCACATATAAAGACCACTGGTTGATTCTGTCAGAGTCATCCTGGTTGCTTCTCGCTGTCGGAAAGTTCCATAAGGGGGGTGATGGGTCTCGTAGTTAGGTTTTTGCCTGTTTTGAGGGAGGAGCTGGCATAGATAAAGAGCCATCTGGACTTGCCGTCCATTTGATTTCTCTCAGAAATAGTTCCGAAACGTCCGATAGAGGCGCTTTATCTATGCCAAAAAACAACTACGAGACCCATCACCCCCCTTATGGAACTTTCCTGCAGCGAGAAGCAACCAGGATGACTCTGATTCTGTGCTATCCTTTTAGCCCTATCCCTACTGACGCCGAGTTCTTGGAGTGCTTGTCCTGCCCCTAGCGGATAAACCGCTGTACTGCACCGTTGCTACCAAGGGTGTTGCAGACGAACGGCTGTTTTCTTTTTTTCTTTTGCTGACGTTTTTAAGTCATTTTCATCCTTTGTTTTCGTAAGAATGTGATTGAAAATTCTAATGATTGAAAACTCGAATGGACGCCGAGGACGTCAAAAACTGCCAAGTTGACGAGCAGGAAACAAAACGTAGATATGAAAACGTACACTAGAGGGCAGGACAAGTAGTCCAAGAACGGAGAAATCGGAGGAAGGGTAGCAAGAATGTTGGCGACAGTTGGCCATGTTAATTTTCTTATGAAGAGCTTCAACCAGTGGTCTTTATCTGTGGTTGTAGTCGATATAATGGTTCCCACTTCCCAGTCACAGTGTTATAACACGGTCTAACAGGAGAGGTAGACAAACGGGCTATCCCTGGCATCAGCTGGAATATGCCACTGGGGTGGGAGGGTTCGATGGCATTCCGCTAGGAGTGCACGAGTAGCGTTCCCCTAATGCAAAAAGCCAAGAAAATAGATGGTGCAACTCAGCCTCCAGCTAAAGCTGTCAGAATCTTGTTTCTTTTTTAATCTGTAAGTTAATGGTACAAAACATTAACAAATATTACAGATAACATTAAAATATTATAGATAACATATTATAATATTTTGGTTAACTTTAACAACGTTAGCGATGCTGCGTTGCAAGATTTATTTTCTTTGCTTTTCGCATTAGGGGAACACTACTCGTGCGCTCCTAGCGGAATGCCATGGAACCCTCCCACCCTACTGGCACATTCAGCTCTTATGGCGTTTGTCTACCTCTCCTGTTAGACCGTGGTTATAAGGTCCCATAAGGCAGCTGATTTTTTTGTGATCTTTCGTCACTTTGACAACCCCGCTACCTGGTGTTGGAAGGATGAAAGCTAACACTGAATCAACACTGAAATTTTCTAAGTCCCTCGTATGGCTCGTAAACAAAACAAAGTTGTAGGGCTTGATAAACATGCGTAAAACAGATTGATTTATGATATCCAATTGATTTATTTCAGATGAAAAAAAAAATTTAATTTTATTATTATAATGTATAGTAAAAATGGACTTTGATAGGAAACGAACCATGGAACCCGTAATTTAGAGATGGACGCCTTAACCATTATACCACAAATGGTGCTGATATAATGGTAAGAACATTGGACCCGACTGTTCCCCGTGTGTTAAATCTCTTATGGACATGGAATTTTTGTTGTTAGTTAGAGATTGTGTGTGCAGATGGCAGCCCTTCCTTAGTTACGAAGGGTTTCGATGCCCTGAGGGAAGATCATTGACGGAGAACTTTCAATTTTTTTCCTATGGGACCTTATAACACTGTGACTGGGATGGGAACCATTATATCTACAACCATGGTCTACTGTAATGAAGGTGAGAGGTGGGGCGAAATTCCATCTCCCTGTCCCGGTAAGAGCCAATCATAAGAAAAAAGGCGAAGACTTCGTCACCTGGCGTTCGAAAGTCTTACTTACTTGGAAAAAGATGCGGAAATTAGTCATAGTGGCAGAAAGATAGCGAAAAAAGGGTATTTTTCTCCAACTCCATGACTACTGAATTCTTTTTTTCTAAAATATGTAGACTTTGGTGGAGAAGCGACAGTTAAAACCGTTCTCAAAAATTTTCACCGGAAAATTGTTAAAACTAAATTTGATTTTTTTTAATATGTTCATGTATCAAAAAAGCTATTAAGATTAGTAAAATTACAATTATAGATCATTAGCTATATCAGAGATAAGGAGATGGCTCACTCCATACAAAGTCCAGACCATGACTAGACAGCAGTCGACGTTTTTTTCCCTTCCCTCTCCTAAGAAGACGAACTCGACTGTAGTGCCTCTATCCGCGAGCTCCGGAAGCTTTGTCCGTGGTGGGTACCCTTATGTTTTCCTCCTCTCTGACCCCCTATCCCCCTTCACACACACACCCGCCACTTAAAACAAGGCTTCTGGAGAGGTACTACAGTCGAATTCGTCTTCTTAGGAAGGGGAAGGGAAAAAACGTCGACTGCTGGACTTTCTAAAGAGTCCTCCTTATCTCTGAGCTATATTATTTATTTACCTAAGTCTAATCTATACTCAAACTAATTTTCATTAAAATCCGTTTAATAATGGTTAAAATATAGAGAAAATACGTAATTTAGTTACCTACTGCATCTTTTTTCGAGTTCCGTGTTTAAAGGTACGTTCACATTGGAGGTTACGGGGAGTAGCGTAAACAAGTGTTGTGAATTGAAATTTGTTAGTTCGTAGTGGTCTGCAACTCAGCGTGGGGTTCAAAACTCCGCCCCAAACCAAAGGATGAATTCGCCAAGTGGGCGGAGTTTAACTATCGCCAATCAACCGGTTTCGGGGTTACACAAGCTAAGTGGGGCCAACAAAGGGAAAATTTTGCGGGCTAGTTGCAAGAGTAAAAGGTCTCGTCTGGCCGTCACGTCAAAGTAGGAGAGAACTATACGGGTCCTATGTGGTGCTATATATTTAGGAGTCGGAGGCTTTGCGTTGTATATTCCCTTCATCAGCCGAGTGACCAAAGGATTTTTACCGATATCTTTTGGTCCGTCACTTGTCACGTTGAAAGTAGAGGAGAGCATGGATCTGGATACATTGACGAAACTGTAGCTCATACCATTTTTAAAGATCCGGGACAGGTTGCACAGCACTTCCTTCACACCACCAGACATGGGATCGATTGTCCTTGCAAGGACCAACTCCTCCAACCATTCCACGCCGACTGGTATGCAGCGTTAGTGTTCCCTCTCGGTGCTGAAACGAGAAGCTGGACAACTTCTGGCGGAAAACCTTGGCTATCGAGACAACTCCCGAAAGCCTCCAGGCGATTAACTGAATGGAATGATTGGCCGTTAGTTGATAGAATTCTCCCAGCGGGGATGTCAACAAATCATGTTCCGGATAGAACAAACGGGGTATGTCTATCGACAGTTCTAACAGGATCGGGAACCATGACTGCGTGGCCAGAGCAGTGTGATCATTACCGTTGTTGCTTGGTCCTGGATCAGCTCCAAAAGGCACTGCGAGATGAGGTTGAAAGGGGGAAAAATGAAACTCCGGATGAATCTCCAGTTCAGTGTGAATGCGTCTGTCATCCACGCACCGGGCCGGGGAAACCAGCTGACGAAAATCGGAAGTTGTGCGTTCCATCAGCTGGCGAACAGGTCGACTTTCACATTCAATAATTGCCGAATCTTTTCGAAAGCTGAGGTCGAGAGCTTCCAATCTCCCGTCGAAAGTTTCCAATCTCCCGTCGAAAGTGGCTATAGTGGGATTCTGCGTCGGCGATAAAATTGGATTTATCGGGAAAATAAATCGCATGAAGGTCGATCGCTCATTTTTCACACCAAGAGCTAATTTCTAAAGTGAGAGAGCAAAGAGGGCTACATTTCGTACCCCCTTTCCTGTTTATATATGCTACGGCTGTGGTGTTATCGATGTTGATCTCGATTGAAGTCTGATATGCCGATGCTGTAAAACACATTAAGACCGTTATTAAAAGGAGCCCTTAACTCGAGTTTATTAACATGAAGCTGAGTTTCTGCTGCGAATTTGGCCTTTGATGAAAGAGTGACGACAAATGAGAGATCCCCAAGCGCCTTTCGCATTCAGATTGGGCCGCCCAGTTCAAAATGCCCAAAATGGACACCAACTCTCCGAGTTTGATAGTTTTGGACTTGAAAGCTCTACAACACTGTTCCACCAGTTTTTCCTTTTTCTTTTGTGGGAGAAAAAAAACGATATTGAAATTGTATCGATCATCAGACCGATATCCTCGAGTGACTGCGACGGCTCCCTCACGGATTTTTCCTCTTGGCTCACAAAGCCCAACGATTTGAGCAACTCTACTACTTGTATGACAACTTCCCGTTTCTCTTCTCTCGAATGGCCAATTATCAAAATGTTGTCGAGATATAAGACTAAAGGGAATCCTTGCTGTCGAAAAAAAGCTTTGTTAAAACTCTGGGGTCTGGCCCGAGGTCAAATGGCATTAACACATATTGAAAAATCGTCTCCCCCCATTTGAAACAGAAAATTTTTCTTTTTGATGGGTTAAGCGCAACGGAGAAATACGCGTCCTTCAAATCAACCTTAGCTAACCAGTCCCCTTTTCTTATGGTATATCGCAAAGTGTTGACACCCTCCATTTTGCAATGCCGGTGTTGAATCAAAAGATTTAGTCTTTCGATTGATGATAGGACCCCACCCCACTGAAGCTTTTGGAACCAAAAAAGGAACCGCTAACAAAACCGTAATCAGTTACTTGTGTTATTGCCCCCTTTTCTAGTAGAGATGCGATTTCCTCAGTTCAAATACTAATTTGTTCACCATTCATCACGGCGTTACAGGGGATCCGCTGTTGCTAGGGGACGAGATAAAATCCAAAGTAAGACCGTGTTGAACAGTCTCTAGAATCCACGGATCACCCGTAATTTTCCGCCAAACATCGACAAACGAGAGATGCGTCCACCAAAAGAATAAGGGGAAATTGAGACATACCCATCGCGTGGTGCGGAGCTGGAGTGATTGTTGGGCTTGTTGAACTGGCTTGAGGAAGCTGCTGGCTGGTATTTGGTTGAAGGACTTGTTTTCTTGGCAATTCCCTTAATAAGGTGGCTTGGAATTTCGCCTCTTCAACGAGATGTTAGTTAGGTTAGGAAAGGTTAGATTACGTTAGATTAGGTTAGCCCTAGTAGAACGAGATATCTTTTAGATATCTTAAAGACAAAGAGTTATCTACCAGAAACATATCTTATTGATAACTATCTAGTAACCTATTGTCATCTCTTAAAGATATCTTTCTTGAATATCTGATATATATATTTCTTAGATATCTTAAATATATCTATTATACATCTTTGATAGATATTTTAAATACATCTTCGAAAAATGCTTTTAAATATACTACGCCACTTCTTTTTCCTTTTCTCGTATTATTCATTCCGGACTACGAGAACTTGGTTTTTGTTGACTGTGAGGACCGAACCTCTGACTATTAGAAAGGTAGCCTCACACGTTAACCATTATACCAACATAACATACTATAAGAGCGTAAATAAGAATTATCTTTCTTTTCCAATGGGATTTATGTTTTAACTAAAGATAATAGATATTATCCCTGAGGGTATATATATACGAAGGTCCTTAAAGAATATATATAGGGGGTAGGGTATTAGGGTAGAATTCAGAGGGTTTATTGTGCACAAAAAAGTCCAATATGTTTGTTGGTATACGTTTTTTCCCTGCTTGACTAATCGTCACCAAATTTTGTACGAAATTCTATCATAATTTAGCGGAGGTCACCTTCGTATTTTCAGTTGGTTTTTATGACAGTTACTTTATTTCATTTGCGTACTGGTTATCTAGTTGGTTGCCGAATCCTAGTAAGTGAAATTGTTGTTGCTTTTATTTGCATAACCTCGTTTCTGTCAACAAAATTAGTTGCCAGAATGAATGATATCAATTAGTTCTTAGACCAAAATATAGTTTTACCAAAACAACTAAACTATATCATTTTTTTAGAAATGAACTTTATAAACTAGTTTATTTCGAGATTATTAATGCAATAAATTCTGAATACGGTAAAAATATGTTACGGTAAAAACGAACGAAATGCTTTACTTTCGTTAGCCATATTTTTCAATAAGAAAACTATATAAGTAGTGGTTAAACCTTTTCTGTATTAGATTTACTCTCACTCGTAACAATTGACAATCGACAATCATGACTAAAATTTATCATGTGATCAATTGAATTTGTATGGAGGCAATAATCAATACGTCCAGCATTAAGATAAAATGATGATCCATCATCCAATTCGTTATATAAAATAGTTAATTATGGGGATTTAACAAATAAAAACAATATATTTTAAGAAGCAAGGGTTCCGATTAAATAAATCGGGACAAGGTAATAGATAAGAAAATTTTAACCAGAAAGGACCCTAGAGAAGAATTTTACAACTAGATAACGAGTCGTTATCTGTTTGGTTTCCGAGTAGGGGAGACCGGGGCTACTTGGGACAAAAAAATTAAAACAACCTTTTTGTATTTTTAATCATTAAAAAAATAAATTTTTATTAAACTTTTTCGACTTTTCTTAAAGGCTATCATTTCCTCTATTCAAAACTATATTTAAAATTTGTTTTTGTGAACTACACAATAATCTAGAATCATTCTAATGAAATCACTTTTTTTTAAACACGAAAAAACAACGGGGTGGTTGGGACACTTAACTAAAATCATTTTTTCTTTGTATAATTGTGGGATTCATTAAAAGTTAAGATAGCCATTCGATAGAGAATATAATTTAGCTTCGGGGGGTGTGTAAGAATTGTGGAAAATGAAATGTTTAAATCCCCAAATAATTTTGAAAACTTTTTTCATGAAAAACGCCCCTTTTTCCTGGTAGGGATAGGATTTACTAGGTCCCAACTAACCCCAGTCTCAATGTCCCAAATAGCCCCGCATAAACCACTCGACTATTTTTACATTTTACGCCTAAACTAAAAGAGCTACACAAAAAAATTTTAACACAAAAAAAGTAGAATGAATTTCCTTTCGAATGGTATGTTTCGTTTTTTAATGGCATTTTTAGAAACTACTTTTTTGGGGTTTTCTTAATGTTGCGGATTTTACGCAAAACAAGAAAAAAAAACATTTTTGTGTATAGCTCCTTAAGTTATTGTTTAATTTCAATAATTTTTTTTGCCAAGGTGTGTTACACTATTACCCATATTTGGTTAAAAAATTTATTTTTTTAAACAATGGGAACATACAAAAAACCGCGATGTCCCACCTAACCCCTGTCACAAGTAGCCCCGGTCTCCCCTAGTGAAAGTCTTGTCGCTTTTATTTGCATACCTTCGTTTCTGTCAACAAAATCTGCTGATAGAATGAATGATATCAATTAGTCCTAAGACCAAAATATAGTTTTACCAAAACAACTACATTATATCATCTATTTGACAAATGAACTTTATAAACTAGTTTATTTCGAGATTATTAATGCCAAAATATTCTAAATAAGTTAATAATATGCTATCTTAAAAAGCGAACGAAATGCTTAACTTTCGTTAGCCATGTTTTTCAATAAGGAAACTATATATCTAGTGGCGAAACTAGGTGAATTCCGAATTTTCAATAATAAATATTGAATTTGCGTGTATCTATGATAATCGTGATTAAGACAAGTCATGTGATCAATTCACATTATTCACATTATTATGATATAACTTCTCAATATATCATATATTTAGGAAATGATGTTGAATGACGGAACATTCCAATTCACATTAAAAAATAAATACGGCGGGATTTAAAAAATAGAAAATAATGAAATAAATCGCGAGTTGCGATTAAATTAATTGGAACATGATAAAAGATATAAACTTAAATAGCACAATAAAAGAAAATAACAAAATGTAATTAATACGAGAATGGCCCTAGTGCAACACTCTGGAATTAAACCAGTGTAACAAACCAAAAAACTACTAAAATAAAATAGTTATAAATTCTTATGTAACAAAAACCTGTCCTATCACGCAAAAAAGTGGATATAACACCGGTGTAAAACACAAGTATCAAACGGCATCAAACAGGCATTTTAAATTTCAATTCAATGTTTTAAGAAATAAATTTAAAAATTTCCTATAAGTATTTTGAACGGAGATTCATATTGTTGATAGTCATAAAGTTCTTGAAAAAAAAACAATCATCAAGCTATTTGTTCGACAACCCATCATAGTTTACCAGAATTTCCCTTACCTATTGCATGTCTTCCATTCGACTTGTCATGGAATATAAATTATGTGGATAAATAAATTTGCTATCTTAGCGATTAACTAAAAATCCCCGAAGGACATTACCGAAGGAATCTTGTCTGCAACATGTAGGATTCTAGGTAGACGATTTGCGGTTCCCTTGAAATCTTCAGCTGTTTTGCGTATAGAAATCGTATTATTAGCAAGCTATAAAATCTTGTTGGATTTTGCAAGAGTGCATGCAACCACTTTATTGCAACTAGCCAGTCGTACTATCGAGTTCATATCTAATCCGCCCATCCAAACAGTAAAATTATCCAAGCGTGATTAAAGTAAATTTTAAAAACAACAATGGTCCAATGTTCCTCCTTCGTTGGCTGCCGTTTTCAAATGTTTGTTAGAAACTCAGGACCTCAGTTTCTAGTAGGAGATTTGCAACTTTACCTTAATCTCCAATGTGTTGAAAAAAGTGGTGGAAAGTATATTTTGAAGGATTTTTTTTTAAATTTGACATTGTACGATTTCAATGATTTGATTCTAAATAACTTGATACTCGAATTGTTCATTCATTGTGTCTCAATGCCCAGACAACACGCTTGGTTTTAATTTGGGAAAAAAGACGTCTTTGTGTGATCGTCTGAATAGGCTGGATAAAAGTCGGCTTTTGGTGGTCTAATTTAGACACACATTTTTTTATTTGGGATAAAAAAGACGTCGTCTATACCTTCCGAATAGGCTTGATAAAAGACGGCTTTTGGTTGTCTAATTTATGGGATTCAAACTGGGTTTTTTAACGGTCCAAAAATAATTTTTTTTTCTGGCCGCAAAGATTAATGATTTATTATTTAATTGGTCTAAAAAGAGTTTAAAATTTGTCTCTATCAGGATTTACTAAAGATTTGTCATTGTAACTTAAGGGAAAAAGTTTAAGGCTTTTTGATACAGTCCTAATATATAATTTCTAAATTTACCGAAGAACGTGATAGTGTAGTGGTTTGCGAGATGGCGAGTAAACATGAAGGATCAGATTTCGAGTCAAATTTGGTTCTTTTATTTTTATTTTAGATATCTTACGTAAAATGTTTTTTTAAAGATATTTTCTAAATGTTTTATAGATATATGATAAACAAGTGATGTTTTTGTATATATTTAAAAGATATCTGTAAGAAGCCTACAAAAAAAAGACACCCGCCGAGATATGTAGATATCTAAAAGATATCTAAAAGATATCTCGTTCTACTAGGGGACGGGGGACGTTGTGTCGTTATATAGGGGGGATGTAATGTCGACCCCCCTAGGAGATGTAACGTCGGGGGATGCAATGTCCTCATCTCTTTTGATTTCAATGTCACTGTCTTCGTAGCTTTAATTGTCTTTAATTTATCACTATTTTTAAAAAATTCGGCTCACTGTTGTTTTAGTCAGACCAAGAGAACGAACAATTTTGTCCTGGCAAATACCACTTTCAAGCTTTTCGATCACATATATTTAACTGTTCACTTAAACCCAGACAGCACTGTTTCGTCTTTTATCCGTCTTTTATCCCAGATATTGGGACCACGCATACCGTTTTAAAGACGTCGTTTTATGGGCTTAAATCAGGCTCAAACTAGGGAATATGTCCGCTTTTCGGGTTTTATTTGGGCTAATGTTCGTCTTTTGGCCTTTTCCTTATTAACAAGCAGTTCGCGAGAGAAGTGCACCGGATTTAAGGACCCCCCGTTTTTTTCTAAATCCGGAAAAGGACTTAGAAAAAAACTAAAAAAAC
This sequence comes from Daphnia galeata, assembly GCA_030770115.1. Classification (NCBI taxonomy): domain Eukaryota; kingdom Metazoa; phylum Arthropoda; class Branchiopoda; order Diplostraca; family Daphniidae; genus Daphnia; species Daphnia galeata. Next base: position 7,199,144 of record CM061119.1, read on the forward strand.
CAATTTGTTCGTCTCCGAACGCCGGATTTAATGGCGTTTTCAGAATTTCAAAACTCTTTTTCGTTTTGAAGTTATTCGGGTTTGAAGTTGGGAAAATTTCGAAATTCTTCGATTTGGGGGGGTGTTTGACATCACTTTTTAAAAAACTGGGGACAAGTTTCGAAAAACTAATTTTTCAGAAACCTTTATTGATATTTCCACTATAAGAATCTAAAAGGAAATATGTTTCCGGATTTTATTGACGGAGATATTAGCGGAATTCTAGACGCAGATTTTGCTCAATTTCCCTCCTAGAATATCAGCCATTTTTTCATGGCTTTATACCGCCTCTTGCGGCTTTGAAGAAAAGCTATTATGATAAACCCCCCTCGGCAGCGAACTATGTAGGGCACATTACTAGATTTCGTAGGCCTCACTTACTAGTTGAGATCTAAAGTGAAGGCCGAGGACTATCAGCTTATCTTCAAAGCCGCAAGAGGCGGTATAAAGCCATGAAAAAATGGCTGATATTCTAGGAGGGAAATTGAGCAAAATCTGCGTCTAGAATTCCGCTAATATCTCCGTCAATAAAATCCGGAAACATATTTCCTTTCAGATTCTTATAGTGGAAATATCAATAAAGGTTTCTGAAAAATTAGTTTTTCGAAACTTGTACCCAGTTTTTTAAAAAGTGATGTCAAACACCCCCCCAAATCGAAGAATTTCGAAATTTTCCCAACTTCAAACCCGAATAACTTCAAAACGAAAAAGAGTTTTGAAATTCTGAAAACGCCATTAAATCCGGCGTTCGGAGACGAACAAATTGGTTTTTTTAGTTTTTTTCTAAGTCCTTTTCCGGATTTAGAAAAAAACGGGGGGTCCTTAAATCCAGTGCACTTCTCTCGCGAACTGCTTGTTAAACTGAAAATATATCTATGTTAATAAAAGACCGCACCAGGAGTTGAACCCTGGCCTTTTGTGTTATTTCACCAGCTCCATGAAGGAGGAATGGAGGAGGAGCTAGTCGGGCAAATTTTTGAGGCGATGATGATATCTGCCTCAGGGAAAGGATTCGTTCCTTTTTCTGCCACCAGATGCGGAAGAGTAACGAAATATGTGAAAATCTAATGCTTTCACTGGTTGCTATCGTTACGGGTTGGCTTTGTAAAAGGGCGTCCTACACTCCTACCCACTCTTTTTAGTACCCGCTCTTTTTTTCTACCCGCCCTTTTACAGACACCAACCTGTAACGATAGCAACATATTTTCATCAATCATGTGGAGACATGGTTGTTGCAAACAAACACACAAAATTTCAAGTTTCACCCCCCTTTTTTTTAAGAGTTATGTATTTGTTAAATTTTTGAATATTTCCCTATACCTTTGCACGGTTCATCCCATGGGGATGTGCGAGGGGGGAGAGTGAGGAGGGGAAAGCGCAATGCTAAAGTATAGGGAGCAATATCGAGATAGTAAATGATATAAATCTGAAACAAAAGATGGGTGAAACTTGAAATTTGAAAAGAAAACACAGAAAGCGCCAAACATTTCCTGTAGCCTAAATAGCAAAGGGCTAGGGTGCGTTTTGAGTGAATAGGAAGGAGGGAGGTGGATGTAGCCATGGGCCACAAAATTTTGGCACTTTCTGTGTTTTCTTTGTCATGTTCGCCAAAACTTGGGACAGCCTACAAAAAATGGCTGGGGGTCCGTTCCAGAATGGGAGGGGCTTTTTCTAACTTCAACAATTTTTTACTAATACAAATAATGATCTAAAAAATTAAAAAAAAATACAAATCAGCGTGTCGAGTTCTATCGACTCATATTTTTTTTAACAAAAATTTTTTTTGAGGATACAGGCCTGTTAGGCTAAACGGAACTTTTTTTTGTATTTTTATGTATAATTTTGAAATATTGATCATAAAGGAACTAAATATTCGAAGCAAGTAATATTGGGTGGTAGTTTAAAAAAAACTTTTATATTTTTCCAAAAGTTTCTTCGTCACCAAAAGATGCCGCCACAGTCCATTCGACCTTGAAAAAGGAGGCAGGACATCGGTCAAAATCAATGCACGGGCGAGATAGCCATGGATTAGGCTTTATCTAGTTCATTTAGTAGGCTATGCCAGTGAGAAGCCTGCCGAGGGACGTTGCATTAAAAAGGATAATTGTCAGTTCGAGAAAAACTGACGTGAGAATTAATAGGCGAATCCTGGGCCCATAACCTGTAAGAAATATACGAAAAGATGTCGCGACAGAGGCTACTGTATTGATTAGAGGCATTCCACTAGATGTAGTGGAGGTATCAGAGAAACATATACATGAGTGTTCATTCCAACTAGTGGAGCTTCTGGCATGACCAGGTGAGAAGAATCACACACGTGGTGGAGACAAGAGAATCACATGAAAATACAATGAGAGAAATATGTCTGTGTAGCGATAACGCTCACACTGCTGATAATGAGGCAGATAATTGCACATGTACATATAAATGATTTGTGACTCTAAACAGAATAATTACCAGTGTTGAGAATCCAAATGAACTCATAAAAGAAAAAGAATAAACTGAAAGAAATGACTTGGTAAAGCAGTGATCTTTAGAGACCTTTCCCACAGCGTGGTCTGAAAGAGAGTGAGAGAAAGAGAAGAAACGGAACAGTCTAAGAACTATTCACAAGGCAGGGTACTCCGCACCAGCATATTAGTGTGGAGCCATCTAGCGGTCAAGAGTTGAAATGTTTGTCATTCCGACAAATTTGACTTAATATCATCACGTATTTTTAAAAATGACTGGCGAGTTATCTCAATTAACACAGGATTGTTTGACTCGGCTGCTATTTCCATAATATATTTTGCCGATTCCAAAATTCGGCTCACATCTATTTTCTCAATTTCACTAAATGGGTTACGCGTTTGATCAGTTGGGGAAGAAATAATCCCGGAATCGGCTAAAGAATTAGTCTCAGTCGGAACTGTCGCAGCGTCGGTGTCCATCATGACACCATCTAAAGACGCAACTGTGAGTGTGTCATTTGAAAATGACTCGCTACATGCCGTTGAGTTGAAAGAGGTTAAAGGCAGTTCCACTTCGTTTGATAATTCAAAAACTTCAGTCGCGATGATCTCTGGATCGTTTTCGAGATCAAGCCATCGCGCAAGCAGTTCTTGTTGATCTTTAGTTTTCGCGTTTGTTATGACTGAAAGACCAAGAGAAGTCAAGGAACGACTTCCACTGCCAACAGCCAAACCTTTTTGGAAATAACTTGGCGTTACGTATCTTCAGATGTATTTTTTAAAAGGAAACAGAACTTACGGGCAAACTGGCCAGTTATTTCGCCGATTGCTTCTGACTGAATTTGGCGGTTGGCTTGGGCAAAACTTTCGATCGACTCGACAGGGTGTCCAGAATCGGGAGACATCTTGATCGTCTCCAGCAGGCAGATATAGTCTCAGCTGGCAATTCATCCCAATAGGATTTAAGTAAATTTGTTGCGTCTAACACATAAGCAGGAAGTCCGTAGCTTATCCCTTGCTTCCCGTTGGGCAATTTTTCAGCTTCGACTTGAAGTTCATCAAAATTTTCCGCCGCGTTGACCATCTGAGTCAGCATACGAGTCTTGTAGCGCGTCTTGATCACAGCAATTTTTCTCTGGTCTAAAGGCTGATAAATGGACGTCGTGTTTGATGGAAAAAAAAAATTGCACTTGACCTAGAAGATATGTGATGGTTTTGTCGTGTCCAGAACAGGAATCCATTAGCAACGTAACTTTTTCTGTCGTAAACTCACAGATGCACGGAAGAAACACATTAAACCACCAGTGTTTATATCGTTCCTTGTCCATCCATGCTTTTTTCTGATCAATGTATGGAAGTGGACAACGCGCATCTCGGAAGCAGTGTGGCTGTTTAGATGTGCCGATGATGAGAGGTGGAACTTTGCACGTTCCAGTAGAGTTGGAACAAAATACGGCAGTCACTCGATCCTTTGCTTTCATAGCCTTTGTTCCTTTTCCTAGTTGGCGCACATCACCACCACCAACAATGTACGTGCGATTCGGCATACATCGGTAAAAGAGTCCAGACTCATCCATATTAAAAGTGTTGTTTCGGATATACCCTTTTTCTTTAAGTGTCGTTCGTACTTTCTCCATTTTCTTCTCTGCGTCTATTAAATTTACGTCTCCGGCTTCACTATGCAAACGAACACTTTTTCCGATCTCGTAGCGCCAACGCCATCCGCGGAACCATCCGCAGATGCAGTGAAATCATTTAAATCCAGTTGTTCGGCAATTTTCTTAGCCTTGGCTTGAATGATTCCTCTGCTAAGTGGCAAAGGCTTACACCGTCCCGATGGATGAAATATGTTCACAAACCACTCGTACACTAATTTGACTATTTCAGGATACTTGGCTCTAGAATTTGAGACTTTTGATTTCAATGTCACTGTTTTTAATTTATCACTATTTTTAAAAATTCGGCTTACAGTTGATTTACTCAGACCAAGAGAACGAACAATTTCGGCCTGGCAAATACCACTTTCAAGCTTTTCGATCACATTTAACTGTTCACTTAAAGGGATCCTTTGGTGATTCTTTCTGTTTTTTAGCAAATCTTCGGGCAAATTTTCTTTTTGCTTGCTTTTTTTGGTCATTTTAAGCCAGAGATGTAGCCACGACAATTGGTTATATAAGACTGAATTTTTATGCCATTTCATATACGCCATTCCCCTTGCATTGTATGCCTACTTTATAGTAATTGAAAAAAAAAGTTCGTTCCAAGAAATTGTATATGTAACTAGTTTATTTAAACAATAGAGAAAAGGCCAGTTAACAAGCGTGGCCTTCAGTTCGCAAAAACAGGCAAAAAGGGCTTGAAGTTAAAACTCCCCGCGCAAGTTCAAAGAATTTTGGGCTGGAGGGGTCTTTTTGGTGCAGGCTCCGCCCGTCCCACTTCGTAAGATTTCCCACTTCGCGAGCCTCCCACTACGTGGACCGCTACTGTACCTGCGGCAGCGAGGACTGGTGCACTACTACTCGTAGCCATGGGTATGCTGCGATGGTAGTTGGGTTTTAGCTAAAATTTTTATCGACGATGGAAGCGACTCGACTCTAATGCGCAGTGCATTTGCCAAGGCGCTGAAGCATCGTGGGTCACCTCAGATTCTAACCATGGTCAAAGCTAGTGGAGTATTTGTTGGAAATTGCAGATGCGTGATGTGGCAATTAACCTCATCATTGTTACTGCCTTTCCCTAACATTTTTTTTTGTACTGTCGTCTGTTATCACCTTTTGTGTATATCGCTTATCACCTCGTGTTTGAAACAGACTACGGTATGCAAAATTCAAGTGTTAAGGAGAAGGCCCAGTGGCCTCAGCTGGCGAGTATCCCGCTCCTGGAGGGAGGTTAGGTTAGTTGGAGTTGATATCTTAGTAGGATTAGATGTTAGATCACGCTCGGCGGTAGCGGTAATTGAATCAAGAGTTGGAGCGGAGAAAGAGCCTATTGCCTCCAAGATGGCGTGCGGAGGACTATGGGACTGAAAATCAGATTGGATGTATCTCCAGGAGAAAAAGAGACGAATAGAAGTTGGCTACGAGGTACCCATCATCTGGCGTGAAGGAAAGCCCAACTTGGACAGCAATCGTTAGATGGTGGAGAATAGATTTTGGAGGCTGTTGAGCCATTTCAGACGTCAACAGTTCGAGAAGGATTATCGAGCGGCCGTTCAGAAATACCTAGACCAAGGTCACACATCTCATGTTCCAGATCCAGTCAGCGCTCGATACTTTCTAGCGCATCAGGGAGTATATAAAGGAAAGAAACTACGAGTAGTCTACGACGACGCCGCTGCCTTTAAAGGAAAGTGTCTGAATGACGCAATCATCAGTGGTCCATCTTTGCATTCATCATTGGCACCGGTCATCACATTTGGATTGGATCGAATCCCATTCGGACTGTTCACTGTTTGTAGCTATCTACACAGTCCGTGGTGCCAGAAAATGTGATCCAGGCCGTCAAAGAGAGAATGTACGTTGACGACTTTTTGGGTTTCGTCTCTTTCACAGTATTGACATGCGCTGCACGCCGATTTATTTTGACATGACGAAGTCACGAATTGAAATATTTTGATATAATACTGTTGAGAGAATGTATTCCAACATAATTGAACAACATTTAACTCCATTTAACTTAATTTCATGATCATGATTATCCCTTTCAAAAATGTGTCAAAAACACTCTTGACGTACACTCGCTTCCATAAATATCTAGTCCACCGCCCGCGGGTTTTACCGCTTCGAAAATACCTTTATGGTATATTCGACAAAAGAGTAGGAAGGGGTTACATACCCATCCCGTAAGTTTATTTTCTTCCTTTCACAAACTTTGGTAAACGTACCGTAAAGGTATATTTGAAGCGGTAAAACCCGCGGGCGGTGGACTACATATTTATGGAAGCGAGTACAACAAAAAAACTTGACGTCAAAAACACTCTTGAAACACAAAAACTAGTTTAAATTTGGGTTAATTAGGTTTAATTAGATTAAATTATGTTATTTTAGGTCAGGTTAGGTCAGGTTAGGTTAGGTTAGGTTAGGTTAGGTTAGGTTAGGTTAGATTATTTTATATCAGTTAAGAGCATTTTGCATAGCACGTCAAGACGTTTTTGACGTCAAGGGAGATCAGGGTGCGTCTGATTCAGCCTCTTCGCATCCGCAAACTGGTGAATGCACGGAAAAGGTGCTCGGGATCGTCTTGGACCCAAAGGCTGATTTACTGGGATTTAATGTCAACAACATGCTGGATTCCGCGTTTTCAAGAGTGGATCTGGTCAGCTAAGTGGCCAGCGTCTTGGACTTGTCGGGGACTGCATCGCCTTTTATCGTCAAGGCTAAGATCCGTTTGAGAGTTATGGGTCTCAAAGGGCTTGGATGGACGGATTTGATAGCTGGTGACGACGAGATTTGGTGGAGAAACTGGTTTCTCTCTTTAGATCAGCTCAACGCGTTAAAGATGCCACGATGTCTATTTCCCGATCGAGTCCAGATCTCCATGGTTGAACTTCACGCCTTTGGAGAAGCTTCAGAGGAAGCTTATGCTGCCGTTATTTACCTTTGGGTTATTTACTCGGATGGACGGATTCTGGTACGCCGAGTCAAAACAGCGAATAAGATTGCGCAGAAGAAAACTATTTCAGTTCCTAAACTGGAGTTGAATGCTGGGTTGCTGGGTGCTCGCCTTCTTCAAACGGTTCATTTCATCCTCGAACCAATGATAAAGCGGCGTTTTCTCTGGACGGATAGCAATACAGTCCGGAATTGGATCTGAGCGACTGCAGCTTACTATCAAGTCTTTGTAAACAATCGCGTCGGAGAAATTCAGACAATCATGCATGGAGTTGGAAGAGTGGTGGTTTGTTCCGGGAGTATTAAATCCAGCTTATCTCACTATCCATTTGTCACTTTATGAACAGCCGATTCCGTCCGTATGGATGAATGGACCGGATATCTTGCTTCAATCGGAATAATCGGATAATTGGCCAGTAGATCTCCAATGGATGGCTGTGATTGCAGAAATGCGCTCCATTCTCTCTTATTCTGCTGTCTTAAAGAAAGATGTGGATTGTTGGAAGGAGATCCGAATAGGACCTGACGACATTCCAGCCCTTTCGAGACTGGACGAGAAATACCAGGAGCTGGTCAAGGTATTTCAGTCCGAGGTATACGAAGAGGAGTTGCATCGTCTCAGGAGGAGCAAACCGCTTTACTCTACTTCAAGTTTGCTGGCCTTGGTCCTGTTCTTGGTCCTAATGGAATGTTGCGGCTTTTAGGACGTGCTGGACGCGCAAAACTACCGTATGCAGTTGCATCCGCCTCTCCTTCTCGGAAGCCATCCATTTACTGAAAAGATCATCATCGCCTTTCATGAAAACCTCCAGCATGTTGGTACGAACTTTCTTCTCGCTTATATTCCCCAGCATTTCTAGATCACAAGAGGGAGAGAAGCAGTGAAGTGGGTTCGACGGAATGGCTTTATTTGTCGGAGAAACCGGGCCTGGCGAACAATTCATGGGATATCTTCCTTTACACGGACGGCTGTCGATTTATATGGGCCATTTAAAAACCAACCAATGTCAGTTTCTTTTACTTAACTACTTGTGTAACTTTTCATGCCATAACATAGTTGTCTTCTTTATGAATCATGAATAGAAGCAGACAAAAATAGTTGGACAAGATTGATGATTGTTTTTCCCGCTTATTTACAGGGCTGCCAGATAGTGCAAAAATTGAACTTTTCCACTAAACTGCGTCTGCTTCATATAAAGCAACAGATTGACACCTCTGTCTTCATATATTCAGTTTCTCTGAATTTTTCAATATTTTTTAGTACAACAAATTTTCATCTTGTGATTTTTGCCAAATCACGGCGACTTTGGGAGTGCGCCATAAGTGAACGCGTCCAGTCTGACTACATTTTCCACTTCTCCCTTTCCCTTAAAACAGTCGACCTTTTCTTGAAAAATGTTTTTTTCTTTTGTCATTGGCTCCCTGAATAACAGTATGTCTACAAAAATTCGATCGCCTTTTTAAAAATAACCACGTATTTTGTGGTAGAACTAAATGATGCGACAAGACAAAATTGTTGGGTAGGGAGTAGTATTCTAGAAACAGACAAGGGCTTAATTGTCATGGAAACGAGACAGCCTTTGAGGCATTACACTCTAAGTTATTGACCTTGATTTAGGCATGGTTGAGAAATTGCCGCAAGCCACTGACAACTATTTTCAGCTTTCTTTGGCATTTTTACGTCAGTCACAGGATACAAATTTTCGGTTTGTCATATTTGACCCAACAAAGACAATTTAAAAATATTTTACAATAGCAAGTAAATTACATGATCAAAGTTAAAGATTCCTCTTCATTTGCATTACACTATAGGGACAAATTCCATCACCTCTACCACACATCATTCCATTCTATCACCATCACCCATTGATGTTGCAGGAACAATCGCTACACAAGAAACCGCAAGGGAAAACCAAGGGTTTCTTGAATTCACTTTGCAAAAACTGCAAAATACTGCTACTGAGGCAGCTCGACTACTTGGGTGTTTTGCACACACGATACGATGTATTCTGACAGTAGGAGAGGGTGCAGTTTGGCGAATAGTAGCAGCATTAGTTGCAAGCGAGGTCTGCCAAAGGAAGGCACAATGAAGCCCTAATGAGGCCACTAAAAGTATAATTGGATAGTTTCATATTTGTGTAATATTCTAAACACGAAATGACATGGGTATAAAATCGCAGAAATTCAAATGACTTCCTCCACAGCGTTTATATCTGTGTTATATCAGCGTTAAACCATCTGTGCCATGCCTCTACTAGATTGTTGGTGGTGTAAACATTTGGAGTTCACTTAATCCTTCTGAAGTAACGGTTTCCAGCAGTAGTCATAATACTTCGTAAGACGTTTGATAACCGCCATTTTTTAATATCCTGTCAATAACAGAAATGAAAAAAATTCATCAAGCTTACTGTTTGAAGTTTACCTGGAAGCCTGTCAATATAGCATCTGCTGGTAGAAGGGCAAGAGTAATTAATTCTTTGACGATGTGGCGGATGGTTGATTTACTCAGGACTCTCCTCCAGATTGCTTTAAAAAGGGTATATTTTAACTTAGGATATAGAAGTTCCAACTCTTACAATTACTTGGTGAAAGTAATACTTTGTACATACCTTTCGGTCTTTATAAAGAGTAATTAGTTGCGTAAAGAATGTATAGAAATAATTTAAAAAGTTCAGTCTTCTTGCAGTTTACTTGTCTGAGCAATTTCAAGGAGTAGCGTTGGTGAAAAAATACGAATGCATTTCTTCCATTGTCCGTTTGACTCGCCCTTGGAAGAAAATGCCACCTTCTTAAGAATCCCTGCTGGTAAAGAATAATGATTGTATTTTTGTTAACACTTTCCAATTAAGAGTAAGGGTTTTTACTTGCGTTCAGGGTGCCCCATTAAGAGTTCTGCGGCCTCGTCAATAGTTTTGAAAATCACTGACAAATCCGATTAAAAGCAAACGAGGTGGATTGCAAGATACCCAGTTTATAAAAGCTTATTGCTTTTGCAGATATGATTCTGGAAGACAGTTGTGCGAACAGCCATCTTTGTGAAACACACTGGTTTGTCTTTTTTTTCCTGAGTCGTTGTGTTCGGTGCAATTCCCATTGTTCTTCTCTTCGGCTTGCAGATGTAAACGATCTTATCAATCTGTAAATATTACGAACTGTTTTTTATATTGATATAGAACGCAGTTGCAACGAGTATACGAAACTTCTGCAAACGTCAGATTTTAAATTCTCCTCTACTTCTCCATTGAAAATGGCAGGATCCAGCGTTATGCTTGCTGTGATGCTTGCTGATGCTCTTGAAGTTATGACGTTGACTGCAACTGAACGGGAACTAAATTCATATTTTTTTTGGTTTGATCTTTAATGCGAATCGAAAATAGAAGCGTCTTATTCTGTATGAAAACCAAGTCTCGACTTGATTCCAGTTTCCCTAAAGAAATCCATTACGCCTTCCATGGCGATCTCATTGTCTAGATTAAGGAGGTCTTATGTAGTTCCTGGAGTGTCAAAGAAATAGGTAAAACGTTTTTCGGTTTGTGTTGCATAGATAGGATTGTGTTCGACTTTTCTTGCGAAAACTATGTGCATTTTCCTGTAGAAAGTTTTTAACACAGAAGAGGAAATGGTTAAGTATCACCTGGTTCAATTTCTTGTGAACACTTGTTCCCTTTGGTTAAGGTGGAGGCTCTTTTTCAGATATTTAGGCTGTGCTTTTGAACTGTACGAATCATCCTACCTTCATCCTTGGCACGTTCCAGCTTGTGTGCCATTTCCTAATAAGGTACAGTTTCTCCACGTTGTCGTTGAGGTCACTTATATCTTCTCTGCTACTGAGGTTAAGCTAGGTTAAGTACTAAGGGTAAGCTCAAGTGCACTTTTGCTGCACTATCAGCCTCCATGTTTCCTTCTAAGCCGTTTTGAGCCTTTACCCACGAGAAACTTAACGAACCTAACAAACTTGAAAATACTGCCAGTGTTTTGCCCATCTTAATGGTGGATTTTAAACCTGTGCTGTCAAAGACTTCTGTGCGGTGTGAACCGCAGCATTTGGCACATCTTGGTTTTTCGAAACAGTCTCTAGAGTAGAGAATTTTCGAAATTCTCACTAGTTTAAAAAACACAGGATAACCACAAATGTCAAATTCTCTGCCAGCTTGAAGATTTTGAATATTTTTTTAGTATGTGAGTGTATTCAAGCTGAGAAAAGGAGGTGATTCTCATCGTGAGGGTTTAAATGAAATGAACCAGCTTACCGTCGGGACTCCATATTTTAAACCTTTTACCATTGCTGGAAGTGTTCTCCCCGACTATTCTTGCTACTCTAAAGTCTTTATTTTCAAGACCTTCTAGGAAAAATTGTGTGAGCTTGAAAAGATCCGTTGCCGTTTAGCCGAAGTACGAAAAAGTATGCAACGGGAAAATTAAATGCCGTTGACAGACCAGGTAGAAGGTAGAGGTCATGTAGAATGCCAAGAGGGTGGTTTGCTGATATAGGTTATTCATATTGGATGACCAACAAACCGCCCGTTTGTACTTTTCCAACTATTTTATCACATTGTTAGATTTTGTAAATTTTGGGACCTTATGCCATTCCGTCTACTTCCAGGCTTATTACCACCTTTTCTTGTTTGCCTAGACTAGAAGCTAAAGATGTCAACCTTTTCTCGGTAATTGGAGTGAAGCCAACATCTCTAGCCCATTTTCCAATGTAACTCCTTAAAGTAGAAACACTAGAGAGCAACAGAAGTTTACTCCGCCGGATATATTCATAAGTTCCAGGTGATCGAGCATGAAAAATAATGCAGCACGCTATAACTTCTGGTTCCCAGGTAAATTTCTTTTTCATTAAATTTTCAACCTGTGTATATTGGAAAAGACCTTAAAGTAGGAGCAATTGTGGTCTTAATAAGTAATTTACCCGATTTAATAAAAACATGACATTATCTCTTTATTGGCCCGTTGTTTAGATAATTCTTCCATCATTGATTTTTATTTTTTATCCGATGCAATATGTTCATATTGCTTCAGTTTTTCACTTTTCTTCAGTAATCTTTTTTCTTCTTGTTTGTTGATTCTTGTTGTTCACCGGTTGAAGTTGTTATACGGTATTTGGACTTTCCTCGATACTGTTTGCAGCCACACCCGGGTTTCGTAGGGGAGCTCCCATGGAATTCGAACAAGAGATTTGTGAATCGTATTCCGGGACAGCCGGAAAAATTGACGGAACCAACAAGGGAGCCAGAGAGTGTCAATTGGAACACACTGAATAGGTGAAACCGCCGCATAGGAAATGTCCGGAAGAGCCACATAACAATTATCATGAGCCATATGGTGATTTTCAATTGCACCATCTGGAATTGATGAAGGTGTTATTAATGTTCTGCCTCGAAGTTGTATTATGCTGAGTTCTTTAATCATTGTTTTACGAATTTTCTTCATGCCATTTTGATGCAAATTAAATGACACCCCTTCGCTTATGCAGAGATAACACTGACAAACAAATACTCCATAAGCGTAGGAGTTTAGAAGTCTCTGAATGTTTTTCATAACCTCAGTTGTCCACTCGTTGACTTTGGTATTTGTAAGCTTTGAAAAATGTTGTAGAATCAATCCAAGAATTTATCCCCCTTCTCCACCTAAGCTATCGTAGAACTTAAGTAGTTTTTTATTCCATGATAAAGTTACCAGAGTCAATTAGTCATTGTTGATATTTAGTGGAATAAGTATGATGTCAGTCTCCAAAACACTCCGTGTTTCCTTCATATTCTGACTCCAGTTTCCACTTTGATGCGCTCTCAATAATGACGGCACAAAAAAACAGCTCAGATTCATAATTTTCGGCGACATCGATTCTATAATTGACGATTCGACGATTAATTGTAAATAGTCATCAATAACCTATTAACAGAATTGAAGTAGAAAACTTAATAGAAAATTTAATTTAAAAATATGTGAAATAGTTAGTCTACTATGTCATCCAGCCAGTTTGATCCTTCCAAAGTGTTCATTCCCGTAGCTTGGTCGTATCCTTTATTCAAATAATTTAACTTTCGAAGTATGTCTAGTTCATCACTCTCATATTTTAAATTTTCACTTGCAGTCAGCGTTCCTACTTCGACGACTAAAACGGTACTTTCTTTTGTTTTGGGGACGTTCACACACTACGTAGTAGGGTTTTTACTGAATTGTGACCCAAGGGGGTCCTTCTAGTAGATTGAAGTATTATGCTGACCTCTCTCCCCTAATAATACGTAGTAGTTCACATGACCCCCCTAAAAAATAAACCTTTTATAAAACTTAATTTCTGTATTTAAATCACGTGTACATTCTTTGTTATTTAATTGTAGATTATAGAATACCGGGAAAATACAAATGAACAAATTATTCTAGTTTCCAGCAGAGAATAATTTTTTTAAATTTAATTAAGAATTCTTACTAAGCAACATTTTCCCATGGACTAGCATAATGAAAATCTAATGAGCAAATTAGCATTACGGGAGATACAGATTCATTTTTGACGACCGGATATCCAGGAATTTTATGACCAGAAAGATCAAGTTCGTCTTCCTCAATCCACTCGACGTCTTCTGGACAGACCATTTTCACCGTTAGAAATAGTTGCCATCATTTGCCGTTGACGCTTGGATACTATACGAATTGGTTTTACTCGAGTTCGGATTTCGACTGGGACAGCATTTCGAGCTTTTTTGTGGATGTGCATGTGGTTTTTTTAGCATAACCATTGATGCGAAATACAACGAGCAATGTTTACATATGCGTTCCAACAACTGAGATTGAACCAAGGGGTTATACATATCGTAAGGCAAAAATTTAAAGACTCGAGTTGATCGTGGTAACAACTCTCTGTTAAGATTCAGTGATAAGAATAGAGAAGGAAAACAGTGTTTTTCAAAATCAGATCTCTCTGCAGCCCTTAAACCACGTAATTCTGTTTGACACAAAGGAACTGGGCCAGGCAGAAATCGAGAACTAACAATAGAAAAGTACGAGCTTCTTGGGGCTGCACAACACATCACATCATTGCACTTTACAATTTGAAGAAAGTATTGACTACTTCTTACGTGCTCAGCGAACCAATTTTGATCAGCAACGTTCAGGTGTGACTCATCAAGCTCGGAGTGAATAGGGCCCATGTACTCAGCTACAACTGGATGCCCGTCAATCACTACAGAGTTCCAAACCTCAGAAAGGGTACTTCCGGCATTTTTGAAGTTGACTTTTTCAAGATCAGCATCGACAGTTTTTCCAGAACTATTCAAATGACTGCCATAGTGATCATGCTCTAAAATCAAACCGGCCAACTCGCGACTCAAAGGAGCTATTCTTCCTTCTACGCATTTAAACGAACTTCGGTCGGGCGCATTAGTAGCGACGAAAACAGCGTCGAAGTTTTGTTTTCTAAAGTGATGAATAGCCGTCTCGATAACCTTCTGATAGCGCGAGTTCTCGTCTGGCCCTCCATCAACTACATAAAATGAAATTTTATTCATAAAAATAAAATATTGAAAAAGATGGATTAATAATTCGTTCATAGTATTCATACCAATTAAATTAAGATGGGTTTCACCAAATTCTCTGTTTTGGTTAGCGCGTCGAACTCAGGAATGCTAAGCAACTTTTCAAAATCCATTCCATGGGCCAATGCTGTCGAAGAGCTATGTTTTCCAGAGCGAATTACAATATACGTCGGTCCAGAATAGCCGACAGCATCCGGTTTTCCTAGACCATTTGCACCAATAACGATTCCGGCATACACTGAAGGAATTAGTTTATGCCCCGATGCCACCACCCAGTCATGATCTGGAAGATGAATTTGGTACTCTAGATGCATGAGTATCGGGGCTTGCTTATTTGCTGCAACAATTCCAATTGCCACTCTATATAGCGTAAAATATAAATATTATAAAAAATAAGAATAATACTTGATAGAATCGGTGAACAATACAAGTCATCTTGAGAAAGGAAAATCACTTCAAAAGGTCCAAGAAACGAGGCTAGCTGCTCCAAATTATTGATAGTAGCCTTGCAAAAGCTTTGATCAGGATGACTTTTGTGTTGATCATTTTGGGAGCGTATAAGTTGGACTGGAACTGTCTTTATATGCCGCTTTCCTTCAGAGCTATTTTTTCGTTTTCAGTTTTAATCGAAGGTAAACTGAACTTCGAGTGACATCAAAACTGTCTCTGTTTAGTTGAGCAGTTAAGTCGTCTAGTGTCAAAATGCAACGACAAATCTCATTTCTTCTCTTTTCTTGAGCGGCAGATCCTTGCATCGCAATATTGACGACAGCCTCCAAAAAGTAAGGTTGGACAGTTTCAATTTTTGGTTTGCCAACTTCATTACGCAGTTTTAATTTTGATTTGAATTCCGAAGTGTCAGTTTTCAGAACATGCTTTTGCCCGATTGTCACGAATCTTTTTCTGATTTTTTTGCCGATTTTCTACTTGAAGTCCCTCAATCTACTTTCCAGTTCAGTTTTCTCACTTTTTTTCTTTTTGAAAACAATTTCTTCATCAGGAGTCAGCATTTTTGCATCACGACGCTAATACAATACGACCAACTCGCTGTTCACCACTTCTGGTTTAGTTTTGACTGCATCTTTTGCAGGAGTCTATGAACTTTTACTAGCCGATGGGTTGCTGTTTTTTAGAGAATTGGGAATAATTTCTTGTTCTGATTCACTCGATGGTGTTTCAAAAATTTGAGAAGAACCTGGTAGGAATTCGATTTCGTTCACGTGTTCTGACTCACTTGTTAAAACAGTAGACTGGGCTGACGCCGACGAAGCTTTTGCCACAGCTTTGGTGAACAAATTAACAATGCTACCTGGTGAATGACGTTAAACAGTAATGGCAGCTTTTAATTCTTTCAAATACTTTTCAGCTTCCACTAAACAATTTTCACTCTCTTTTATTGTTTTCCACTTCGTGTTAAACTGTTCTTGACATTGTTGACCCGTTAAATGAGCATGAACTTCACAGAAAGCTTGATATAATTCTTGATACAGATCCAGTTTTTTTTGATTTTGTTTATACATTGTGACATGTTATTTATCTTCTCAGGCACTTTAAAATACGACTATTAAAATCAAACTTATGTAAAGGTTGACCCAACGGGTTCATTGTGTCAAACCAATACGGAAAAAATAAACTTAACTATATGAGGCGAATTTACTCACAATGCATGTATAAAGTTAAGACCAAAAAACAAATGCGGGTATAAACTATTCAGTGTATTTGTTACAACAGTAGACAGATCTTATAACAAATAAACACTTCTACAAAACAATAAAATAATCAAACATTTACTTTAAAAGAAAGGTGGATAAAACGGGTAGCGGGTAGTGGCTCGAGCGTCAGGCAAATTCGGAGAATTTGGGGAAAAGCTCGAGTAAAGATGAGCGGAACTCGTTCAACTTTTGGAGGAGTTTTTAAAACATAAAAATATTTACGGCAAAGGGAAATAAAATGAGGAACAAGACTTGAATAAACGTGAGTGAGTTGACGGGGTGAGAGTGCGTACCGAAAAGCATTTGCGTCGGGGTTTTATACTTTTTGATTTTGCACGCGCAACATAGGGAGAAATACGCAGAAAAACGGGTCTAGTCTCGTTCAGTCCCTTTGGGAATAAAGTAGGCAAAAGCAGATATTTTCGGGAGGTAAACTATAAATGAATAATATCTGCTGACAATTAAATGAATAACATATAAGTGGGAAATATTGGCGGGTGGTTCAAACACGGAGTCTGAATGCGCCATCTAGTATTTGAAAGGGAAATAGTACACACAAAATTAAAGAGTCATTGCGCTAAAATAAGAAAAGGAAATAAGAGTAAAGCAAGAATAAAAGAGTAGAATGAAGATCATAAAAGAGTCGGGAAAAGCGGACGTTCCGTTACATCGCTCCCGGCCCCATGAGATTACGTCACGGAATCTAAACGGTAGTCATCTCGCACTCCGAATCATCAGAGTTATTTGATTCATCGTTACGCTTGGGGATTAATGTAATACAGTATGTAATTGAGCGAGGTATTCCGAAACAATCAGTAGCGATTAAAAGAATTATTGCTATAGCTAAAATAGGAATCGATACGAGAAATATAAGAATGTTGCGCCAATTGGAAAAAGATGACGCAGATTTTTCTACTGCAGCAACTATGACGTTTGATGCGCCTACGGCTATATCCTGTGGAGAACCTTTTGCCGTGTGCTCATTGATTGATGAGGTGAGATCGGCAATTATGTCCATTGGGCTGGTCATTGAGTCTGCGTAGGCTTGGTTTGCCTTTTGTTGATAATCGAAGAATTTAACATCAGAATAACGAAAAGCATTGGCCAGATTTCGGTGAGGCCAAACTATAGATGTCTCCACTAGTTGCCGAGTAAAATTTCGATATGAGTGTGGACGGTCATTGAAGTTAACCGTGCCGCTGGTCCAGTAACAATCTTTATAAGCTGCCAGCTTCCATCCAGTACGACTAACTGTAAAATTTTTGTAGCGAGGCTGAGCACCACATGATGTGATCTCTGTAGTAAATGTTACGTTGATGGGAGCACATTCGATTGCCGAAACTGTATTGCCAGTGGCTGCTAGTTTAACACATTTACGTAGACCAAGTTGTGAAGCTGTTAGCCATACATTATATTGAGCTGTAGAAAACACTTGCGCATGTTTGATGCGTCGTTGCTCGCACTGAACACTTTGAGTAGTACATATAAGGAATGTTGGGACCAGGAGATAACACAAATATAAGAGGAAGAAAAGAAGTATAGAAAAAGAAGAAGGACGGAAAAAGATTGTAGACACAAAAAAAAAACAGGAAGTAAAATGCAATTAAAATAAACAACAATAGACGTTATAGATAATTGATATTTGTAAAAATATAAATGATGCGGAAAACATAAAATAAGAAGGTGGAAAAGGTTACTAACACATAAACAATCGTGCATAATTAATTAAGTTTGAAGTCGATCAATAAGACATGTCAATAGAGTGAATGACACCAACAAGGTGGAAAAAAAATGTGTGAAGGTTGTTACGGAAAGAAGATTTTTTGTTTTTGATTCAATAGTTAACATTTTTTATAATTGAGGTATATTTTTTGTTTCTTTGAATGGTTTGTTTTTCCATTCAATTTATTAAGTTTCTTTTTGTTTGGGTTTGTTTTTTTTTTGTTTTTTTTTTGTTTATTATTCATTATTTGTTTGTTTTTTATACTTCCGTTATCAAACGTGATCTCGGCTTGATTGCCGATCGTGATCGAAGACGTGGAAGTTCGGGAGGAATCAAATTATTTTCTTTTTCGTTTACAATTGTTATAACAGGTGACAATGGGGTAGGGTGTTGAATAATTACGGGAGAAATGGTTCGTTCAAGAATTTCGGGATCAATTAAAGAAGTGTTATCAAAATCGGGATTTTCTACTGAAATGTCATTCAAATCATCATCAACTATAGATAAAGAGGAGGAAGAAAGAGAACTTGAATCTGAGCGTTCAGAATCTGAAGATTCGTCTGAACGATCATTTTCATCACTACTCTCTACGTCAAAATTTGTTTGAGTAGAGATATGTTTACGTGAACGTTCTCTTGGATCAGCAGCAGGAATAATATTAGGCATTGGTTCATCAGTCCATAACATTGTTTCATATAAGGGTTTAAGACGATTACAATGAACAAGCTGTGGTTTAAAAGAACTATCAGCAATTTCGACAGTGTGATTGTCCCTGATTTTTATTACTCTATATGGACCTTTAAATTTGGAAGTAAATTTCCTATTATCTCCTTTTTTTACTTGTCTAATATCTAAAAGAACTCGATCACCCGGTTTATAATTAAAAATTTTGGCTCTTTTATCATACTGCTTTTTCTGATTTAATCGAGCCTTTACATTATATTCATTTGCTCTTTGGAAGCTATAGCGCAACCTTTCTAAAAGGGTGTCGACATAATTGGAAGAAGGAACTGGGTCTGGAACAGCCCCCAAAATTTTATTTATTGGAAAATTAACATCTCTCCCAAAACACATATAATAAGGAGACTCATTAGTGGAAGAATGAATGGATGAGCGATATGCAAAGCATACTTTTCCCAAAACATCCTCCCAATCATCATGATGGCCCTCCACCAGCTCTTTACGCAACATTGTAGTCATTGTACGGTTAAATCGCTCAGTTTCTCCATTACTGGCTGGATTATAAGCCGTAGTAAAACGTTGCTCAATATTTAACTTTTTACAAAAATAACGCATCAATTTTGATGTGAAATTTGTACCTCTATCAGACACCATTGCCAAAGGCGGGCCATGCATTAAAACAACTTCTTTGTAAATACATTCGGCCGTTGTTTGAGCTGTCTGATCAGGTAGAGCAACAGCAATTACGAATTTAGTAAAATAATCAGTTATCACACAAATACAATTGTTTCCCTTAGGAGAAACAGGACTAATTGGCCCAAGAAAGTCAATACCAATTACTTGAAATGGAGCTTTTGCTAAATCATGAGGAAATAAATAGGCCCGTAAATTTGATTTTGTGTTAGCAGTACATACTACACAAGCTTTACAATATTCGTTTATGTCTGCTAACATTGTAGGCCAATAATAATTATTCTTTACTTTCAAATATGTACGTAAAAATGCTAAATGGCCGCCTGATAAAGGACTATCATGAAATTCTTTTAATACAATAGGCCTAAGAGTAAGAGGGAGAACAACTTGTTGGCTAGGAATATTTCTTCTACTTTTTGCCGTCGGCAAATCGACGCGATATAGTACTTTATTTAGTAGCTGATATAGCTCAATTTCTTTTGCCCAAATCGGCATCTTTTTCGCACATTCTACAGGTAAAAATCCATTATCTAGATAATTAATAATCGATTTACAAAGGGGGTCAGCCGCTTGGCTGGCTAAAATATCGATATCTGAATTTTCAATTTGAATAGAAGAAACGTGAAGGCGTGAAAGACAATCAGCGTTTTGGTGTATACGACCAGGCCTATATCTTATTTTGTAGTTTGTACCTGCGAGTAAAATAGCCTATCTTCCTAATCTTCCATTGTTATCTTTTTGATTCTCTAGCCACTGCAATGGACGGTGGTCACTAATGACAGTAAAAGGTTTGTCGAGCAGGTAGTGACGAAAATGTTTAATTGAAAATATGACGGCTAATGCTTCTTTATCTACAGTGGCGTATTTTCTTTCCGCCGGTTTTAGCTGTCTACTAGCATAAGCAATTGGTTTTTCTACACCATCTTGCATTTGTGATAACACAGAGCCTATTCCGTAATCACAAGCATCAGTAAATAATAAAAATTCAAGGTTGAAATCTGGATAAGCCAACAGTGGAGGTGTGATAAGACAAGTACGGAGAAAATCAAATGCTTTCTGGTCAACATCTGTCAAAATAAATTTATTTTTTACAACATCTTTATGAGTTTTTGCCGTCAAAGGCTGTGCTATATAGACCCAAAATTTGGAATAAAGCGCCTATAGTAACCAGCTAGACCTAAAAATGACCGTACTTCATCAGCAGAAATCGGTGTTTTATAATTAGCAATTTTTTCTATTGTTTTTGGATCTGGTCCTATTCCATCTCTCGAAATAATATGACCAAGATATTGTACCGACTTTTTTCATAAATTGGCATTTCTTTAATTTTAATTTCAAACCCGCATTTTGAATTAATGTAAAAATTTCTTTAATATCTCTAAGGTGATCTTCAAAAGTTTCGGAAAAAATAATAACGTCATCCAAATAGACTAAAGCTTTAATTCCCGAGACGTCTCTCAGAATATAATTCATTACTCTTTGAAAAGTAGCTGGCGCATTACATAACCCGAAAGGCATTCGAATAAATTCATAAAGGTTATTTTCTACAATAAAGGCGGTTTTTTTTATTTTGAAGGGTCATCCAACTCGATCTGCCAATAGCCTGAAGCGAGGTCGAGTGTGGTGAAAAATTTCTTTCCATAAAGTCTGTCTAACGTACTGTCTATGCGGGGGAGGGGAAAAGAATCTTTTTTTGTTAAACTATTTAATTTACGATAATCAATGCAAAATCTAAGCTCTCCACTTTTCTTTTCTACTAATATAACAGGCGCTGCCCACGGAGAAGTGGAATGTTGAATAACATTTGTAGCCATCATTTCTTTAATCTGTCTCTCTAATTCTTCCTTTTGTTTTCTACCTGTCCGATATGGGCGAAGTCGTATAGGCCCTTGTCCTTGGGTGTCAATAGAATGTTTAATTAATCCCGTACTACCTAGTTCAGAATTTTCCGTCGCGAAAAGATTTGGAAGATTATGCAGTAAATCAGTAATTGGTTTTTTCAAATTCAGCATCTACATTTAAATCAGAAATTGGTTCTGCTATAGTTATGTTATCATCTTGCGCATCGGCAACTTGCCAGTTGGTGGAAACTTTTCCCACCATCATGCAAGAGAATTCTATATTTCCGAGAAGACATTTCCTAGGGAGCAGTACAGATACATTATTTTTATTTTCTATTTCTATCAGGTATTTTCCCTCTTCATTACATTCGTTAATAAAGTCTTGTATGACAATGCCCTCCGGCAAATTTACGCTTTGCGAAAAGAGAAAGAGCGAGAAGGGGGATATCACATCGGAAAGCCCTTGAATCTCTGCCTCCACCACCTGAGAGGTGAGGGGGGCCATCCTAACATTTTTGAACAAGGTCATCAATGTTTTGGAAACTTCTTTCTGTACATGTGTCTCGTGATGAGCAACCAATAGATCCACTGGTTGATCACGTGACAAAAATATAGCCTTTTTGCCGCCATCAAAAATGAATTCATGTTTGATAGCAGCATCCTGACCAAGGACACATGATTCAGAAATACCGTTTGTTACGATAAATTCCTGATGTAATACATGGTTGCCATATATGATAGGTAGGGTTATGATCCCTTTTGTAAGCAATGGCTTGTTATGAATATCATATAGGTCAACATCTGATTCGGTACAAATTAATTGATGACTTGACAAACTCTTCGTTTTGTCAGACAAATTAATTTGTTCCGATACAATTTTATTAAAAATATTAACATGGAGCAGGCTTCTTGCCGCGCCAGTATCAAATAATGCATTAAACGGGACATCATAAATTTTTATAGGAAGACGCGGTGCTGAATTTTTACTGAAAGATGTAATCTGCGCTATAAGTCTAGGTTTTTTTGAAATTAATGGCCTATATCCGACTGACCTATTACAGTCGACCCCTAAGCGTTTCCCTGATTTGAAGAAATTTGAGCTGGTTGAATTATATTTGGTCTATGTATGCAAACATTTGACCTGTGGCCCGGCTTTTTGCAATAAAAACAAACATTTGTATCTAAAGCCTGCCTTTGTATACGAAAGCACGTTTCAATGTTGTGATTTGTAAGTCCGCAATTTGTACATTTCATACCAGTCTGTTGCTGAGGGCGATAAATTTGACCTTGTTGCTGAAAATTCACTTGTGGTGGTTGCTGAAAAAAGGGGGGTTGCTGAAACGGCTGGGAAATTTACTGAGGGTGTACTGGTGGGTGTTGAGTTGCCTGAGGGTTTTGTTGAATTTGCTGAAAAGGTTGGGTTGGGTATTGTGCAGGTAGTTGCGGAAGAAAGTTGGGTGTAGTAAAATTTGGAATTTGATTTTGGAAAGGTTGACCGCCTTGACCAGCTGATATGGTGGGTGGTTGCTGAACTGCCTGTGTAGCTGGTTGCTGAAACTTATTGCCGGGCCGTGACTTAAAATTATTACTGTCCTGTGATGGGTACGGGAAATTTGTTTGACGAGGCTGATTGCGGTTATTAGCTTGTACATTTTTTTGTTGATTGCGGATAATATCATTTTGAATGTTAGATTGGAGTAAACCACCAAGACTTAGCATTGATTCCGTTAAACGATCCATTTGTTGATGAAAGTCCATATTTGTTGAAGGCTTTTGATATGTTGTAGTTTCTGTAGGTTTGTTTCCAAATTTCAGACTTGTTGCTATAGCATTAATTGAATCGTTCTGTTTTTCAATCGCTTGGATCAATAATGAGTCAGTTTGAGTATTTGTTACAGCATTCACAAATAATTTTTTATCTTTATCATTTTGTTCCAATTGAACTCTTTTTGCGTATTTTGGGGTAACTGCAACAAGTTCTTCGAAAGTGGAAACTTTTTTGTAACGCACTATGTGTTGTAACTCTGATTCCAATCCTTGTAAAAATTTTTGCCTTAAAAATTGTAATTGAGAAGCCAATTCCTCTTGAGTCTCCAATTTATTAGACGGATAGGCCCGTTGATAAATAGTTTTCAGCCGAAAAGCGTAATTTAAAATATTTTCTTTCGGTTTCCTTTGGATTTGATCAAACTTGTCTCTGTAGAAGTCGGCATCTTCATCACCGTGGAAATTTTCTTGGAATAGAGCTTTTATTTTAATATAGTCTTGAGTATCACTTTCCAAAATGTTTTGTAAGAAGTCGTATGCTTCTCCAGTCATTTTGGTAGATAGCATACTAATTATGTCTGAATTATTCCAGTTTGACATGGCAACAACATTGTCAAAGAGTTTAATCCAGCGATCGAAACGAACTGCTTGACCTCCTGTATAATTTTGAATATGGTTTAACATTGTTATTGCTCCTCTTCCTTTATTTGAATCTGAGAATGCATTTATTTTCTGTGAGTAGTCTTCTTTCTTTTGCGCCGGACGTTTTACGGGAGAAATATGATAATCGTTGCCTGCGGGTTTGAAGCTCTTAGTTGGGTCACCAGACGGCAAATATTCGTCGTAGAATTCATAGTCGTCGCTCTCTGATGTGTCTGATGATCGTGGCTTTCGTGAACGCCCTCTGGTTGTTGACCATCCGCTTGCCTCATTTTTGTAGTTTCTTCTTCTGCCGTCTCTGTCGCTGCGGTCTCTAGAGGTAGATCTCCCTGTTGGTCGGTAGTCTGCGGGTGTGTGGGTTCCAGCCATGTTTCTTTCTTTATTTCTTCTTTCCTCCCTTTCGTCTCTTCCTTTTCTGTCTTTTCTAGTTTCGCTTTCGTTTCTGTTTTCGGCTCCTCCTCTTGATTCTTCCTCTCTGCCTCGTCTGTGCTGCTGTCTGTCACCTTCACTTTGTCTCGTTGCTCCGCCTCTTTTGTCTTTTTTTTAGCATCAACGGTGATAATTGGTACGGAAACGTGTCTGGCCGCGTGAAGCATTGGCCTATCAATATGGAATTGATTTTGTTTTTTCTGCTGCAATGTTAACCTGTGGATAATAACACTTTGGTTGTCCCGCCGGATGATTTCCTCCGTATATTTTGTCCGATAAATATTCCTCGTTATTGGGTTGGTTTGCAGTTCTTCCTGAATGGTGAACGCCCGTAGCGTGATAATTTCTTTCGCTGGTGAAATGTACTCTTGGTATACAATTATTAGCACCAGAAGGCGCAGCAGTCTCGCCCCTAATTGTGGTGGAAGGATTGAGTAGTGGTCGATGTCGATCTCGCTCGTTAATTGGTGGAACCGTGTAAAGAATTCTCTGATCGCTGAGTGATGGTTGCAGCTCAGGATAGATTGCAGGTCGTGAATTGGCTGATATAATGAGAGAATCCCTCGGCTTTTCTTGTTCAAGGCAGCTCCTTTTGTTTCGAGCTTCTCCTGAAATATCTTCGAAATTTTTCGAAACTCTCCCGTTACCGCAATGTATTTGATTGTCGAAATTAATTCGTCCACTGCACCTATCGCATGTGCAGATAAAAGGGCTATCGACTCGCTCGACGTCGTTCGCCTCTCGTACAATTGATTCGTTAGCAAGATAATTTGCGGAAGAAATCGGAAAGTTGGAAATTTGATCGGAAAGTGTGAATATCGGTTGAATGGCCACCTGTAGGCTTTCTTGATCACCTCCCGGATTGTTTGAATATCCGTTAAAGTTGGCCCCGCCTTGATGAGATGAGTGAGCAATTTGATCGATTTGGCTGGTGTTTTGTAATTTGGGCGTGGCTTCCACAGTTCCACTTTCGCAAGATAGTTGCATTGGGCGTGGATCGATTGTAACGTTGCGTTGATCGTCGCTATGCTGGAATCCATGAAAAAAATTTCTTTCTTCTTCTAACAAAAATGTCTAAATTATCTGTAATGTTATCTTCTGCCTCGTTACTGACGATATTTTGTTCTCCTAATTGATTCAAAACGTTTTGAAAATCAATATAAGGTGTGAAAGAAACGGGATGATTGACTGCCTCTAGCGTAGAGCTCTCTTGTTCAGTCGGTATAGGCAAAGATGACGGTTTCGCCGGGCGAGGGTTATTTAATAAATCAGCAACACGATTAAGTACAGTAAAAAAAGAATCAGTGATTTCAGCAGAATCTTCTATCGTTAGCTACAAAAATCTCAGCGTTATTTTGAATAAAAGTATTATTATTTTCGATTACGCGCTCTTGAGTTTCTAGATTGCCGTCGGCAATCGGAACTTCGTCAGGTATATTAATAACGGTATCAATTAAATGAGTGGGCCTGAAAGAATTTTCTACAGCGCTTGTTGAAGGCTGATTTGTCAAAACAGGTGATTCAGCTGTAGGGCACACCAAGTTTTCTATCTGAACGTCTTCCGGAAATGTAACGGGTTCAAAAATAGGCTTGTCAATAGGAGAAAAAGTACGCTCAGGTATAGACTTTTTTTGCGATGGAGAAAAGAAATCAATAAATTTAGCGGTCAAAGATTTTGGTGTTTTGTTTTTTTTTAAATAGGGTTTCAGGATCAGAAAAACGTGCGAGAGGAACGTAATTTTTATTAGATCTAGTAGGCCTGTCAACAGCAAGATCGTTGAGCAATCGGCGTTTTGGACTTAAAGATGTACGTGGGGTGGATGAATTAATAGGAGCAGCAATATTTGAAATGACAGGCACAGTTTCATCAATACATACAGTACCCACCAAACTATTAGGTACACCCCCCTTTTTTCAGTGCATTCTTATGGTACTACGTGTCCTAGAAAAAATCCAATAACTCTTGAACCGCTTGAGCTAGATTTTTTTCCTTTTTTTCCTGAGTAGATCTAATGATGATCTACATTTTTTCTACACATGAAGTTGTCGTAGGATTAACCCCCAAGGCGCTACGGTATCGTTCAGTTTATTAGGTACACCCGTTTTCCCCCATAAGCGCCATGTTAAAACCGGCTTTTTTAAAAATCGAGAAAAAATACTTCGCAACAAGATAGAGAAATCTCGAAAAAGATAGAGTGCGTACCGAAAAGCATTTGCGTCGGGGTTTTATACTTTTTGATTTTGCACGCGCAACATAGGGAGAAATACGCAGAAAAACGGGTCTAGTCTCGTTCAGTCCCTTTGGGAATAAAGTAGGCAAAAGCAGATATTTTCGGGAGGTAAACTATAAATGAATAATATCTGCTGACAATTAAATGAATAACATATAAGTGGGAAATATTGGCGGGTGGTTCAAACACGGAGTCTGAATGCGCCATCTAGTATTTGAAAGGGAAATAGTACACACAAAATTAAAGAGTCATTGCGCTAAAATAAGAAAAGGAAATAAGAGTAAAGCAAGAATAAAAGAGTA
The DNA here is from genome assembly GCA_030770115.1 of Daphnia galeata. Lineage (NCBI taxonomy): Eukaryota > Metazoa > Arthropoda > Branchiopoda > Diplostraca > Daphniidae > Daphnia > Daphnia galeata. The sequence goes on from CM061119.1 coordinate 7,225,817, forward strand.
GAATGAAGATCATAAAAGAATCGGGAAAAGCGGACGTTCCGTTACACTTAGAGACTGTAAACACGAGAGGAGGAAATGATAAACAAGAACAGCATTGCCAATTAGATGAAAAAACAAGTTTTTTTATTATGTATTTTTTAATTGTTCTCATTAAATTTTAATTTTAATTTTTTTATTGTTAACTACTTATCAATACGTCGAATACCTCCCCCCCTCCCTTCGTAGTACTTTGAAGTGATTAGGCTGAAAACCCCCTCCCCCACCCCCTAGCCCCACTAAGTAGTATGTGAACGTCCCCTTTCTAAATTAGGAATTGTTTATTATCTTTCAGGAGAGCGCTATTATTCTGGATAATCCAGTGACTCAGGAATAATATTGCGAGGATCACTGTTTCATGCAGATTAAATATCACGAATGGTCGGTGATGGTGACCTCTTGGCATTCGTGGTCTAAACTTATTTTTCTGACTCAGGAGTTCCGCACAAGCCCTTCGAGTACCTAAAATCTGGAATAGCAACCCCTCTTTCCATGTGGCAATCAGCTTCTTTGTCACAATTTCGTTCATCCCTCAAAACCCACTTGTTCAAAATTGAATACCCAAATGTAAAATAATATATGTACTCCTTTTCTCTGTCATGCTGAGCCTAGCGCCTTTGATCACCTGTGTAAAAGGCGCTCTACAAATCAATACATTATTATTTTTTAATTATTATTATTAAATCTATCACCAAATCTTGAGCCTGGGTAGCAACATGCCTGGCGAAGAAGTTAGTTACCTCCATAGGATCACTTGGCATATTATATCTTTCTGAATCTTCCAGAATATCCGAGCTAGTTAATATCATCTGCCTAAAATAATTGATGTTAAAGACTATTAATTTAATTATAACTTCCTTTTATTAATAGTATATAAGAAGTCAGTGCATTTGCTAATTCAAACTTAGGCGTTATTGAGGTACGAAAAATTCCTTCGATTGGGGGAGTAATGAGTAGTCTAGTAGATGGAGATGCTTATTTGGGCTTGAGTTTACTAATATCAATATATTATTTATTATTTTTAGAATCTTTTACAACAAACCATTAACCTACTTGCCCTAAAGTTACCTTGAATATACCATTTTCCTCAATTGTGCTACCAATTGCAGCCGAGGCATTGGCACAATTAGTTGAGCATTTGATACACTTAACGTAAAAAGCCTCGTTGTTCTTTGTCATATGTAGCTTTTAAAGTACGGAAATATTATATGCACTTCTTTTTATAATGTATAAATAAATAATCAATTCTACCTTTCCCTCGTTTTTACCAGGAATGCATGCGAGATGAACGGCATACACTAAATGCCCTTTGCAATACACATATGAGACATATTGAATGATTCTACCCGTAAATTCGTCATTGCAAAAAATGCAAATTTTGTCTCTGGTCTGAGCCTTTTCAGAAAAATCTTTTAACTTCAGAACTAATTCACTTGACAGTATAAAAAGGTAGACTAGGTTTTCTATAGATATCTCTCGTGTATTTCAGTTATTGCCGCCAATTTACATATAATGTTGATATCCCTTGCTGCGCACGCAAGTCTCCCGGTAACCGTGTTATTAAAATGTAGTGTGGTCTCGTTTTTTTGGTAAAAAATATTAGATTGAATCAAAGAAGTTGAAAGAAAAAAGTTAATGGAAGGAATGGAAAGAAATATGTCGGTATTGTTGGATACAAAGAACAAGTGAAAGGCGGTCTTTTGTATGTACCTCGTTGGGTATTGGCGTCTATGGCTGTTGTTGTGCTTCAGGTGACCGAAGTTGTTTGACAATCTGAAGATTTTTTTCTCGCAAAAGCTGCATTTCTCGTTGAATGTCAGTCTCCTCCGTTTTGTTAAAATTTTAAATCAGATCTTTGAGCTTCAGTGCAAATACGCAAGAATATGACATAAAGGGGAGAGTAGATGCGGCATATTGCAAACGAGGCTTGAGATATTTTCCGCTATTTTATCACTTTTCAGCCTTCGTCGAGGCCTTCGATGACCTTGGTTACCTATTCAATGTCAATTGCCTATCCCCTACGTATCGCATCATCCAAAACATCAATGCATTTCAAATTTCGACCTGATCGACTGGAAAATGCATTAAAAAATATAAGAGGAACAACAGATAGTAATTATCGATTCTTGTTATGTTCAAGAACAAAAAAATATTTATAGGAAATTTGTAAAGTTTTCCCCGCCTGATAACGGGCATCCTTTTTTTATTGATAGCCGGCAAAATGATGTCGGATTTAGGGATAATTCCCGACGACTTCGTCAGCATCTATTATACTGCTTGCACTATTTGTGACGGCCGCAGACATGCTTGCACGTTTAGAAATTAATAATGAAAGTTCGCACTTTTCATTCTTTACTCGAATCAAACGCATTCGAATGGGGCAATCGAATGATTCACTTCTATGTTGTAAGAAACGACATTTTTTATTATGGAAGAACCAAAAATAGAAATAAAAGTTTTAAACTATAGTATGGTTGTTCACGCAATAGATCATAAATACTGTTTTATTAGGCACTTTTCGCTTAAATTTATCAATTATTGAAATTAACGTACAGTAGTCACACAAAGTTTCCGGACAGCTGAGAGATGCTTAAGCTTATTATCATCCTACGAGGATGATTTTTGAACACGTATTCTTTATATCTAGAATAATGTCTGTTATTTTTTGGGAAAATTTTTAATTCATGGGAAGGTTTTTTTTTAATGGATCCGGACAATCGAGAGGAACAGTAGTAAATGGGGCTACTTTGGCTCTCTTTGGTGGGATATATCTAATAAAGCTATGAGGTCGCATTATGATTTTAAAAAAAGAGCATCGTTTGCTCTACAACCTATTTTTTTTTTCATATCATGAAATATGCAATATCAATTTAATTTTGCAGAATAATCAGCCGTTGGAGACTTACAAAGGACATTTTAGCACAAAAAGATGCGACCCAAACCTTGTTAATCTCCATAACAACATCTCCGAAGTCCAGCGACTTCATATATCAAGGTCCGAAATAAGTTCTCAGTAGGAAGGCATAAGCTGATCTCCTCTTGTTCTAGAGTATTGTACAATGCCTTCTTAGTGGAACGGACCAGTGACTCGTAGGAGCCGCCAAAATAAGGAGGGTGAGGTGATTGAAACTTCCGATACTTACTCTTTTCGTATATTGTGGAACCTCAATTTACACATACAAAGGATTATAGCTTCTTGTAATTCTCTCTCATCGCCAAAAAAATTAATCCCGTACTCCCGTTGTTTGAGTGGATGACTTCAGGTGTCCGATGAAGGGAAATAAATTTCTGCAAGCCTTTATGATAGTCAATGTGGAGAGCGAAGGTACAATCTCCAAAAGACTGTGCGGGTGACCATGCAGGTAAATAGCACTCCCCAGCGCTTGGCGGTTCGATTCCGGGCGAATCCGACTTCGAAGGGCCCAAACAGGTCAATATGGCAGTACTAGTGAACGGAAGATATATGTAATGCAGAACTTACAGCAGCGATTGCGTCAAATCTGCCATGAACTGTGCTCTCCAGGCTGCGCTAGATTGCGTCAGCAAGTTTTGCAGTCACGTTGCACCTTTTTCACAGCTTCCTGATCCCTAGTGAACCAGAAATGTTGTCTAATGTATGTGAGTAGAAAGTCAGTACCGTCGTGCTTCAGCTCTTAATGAAACGCACGGATTATTTTATCAGATAAATTTATGGTTCCCAGGGAGAAGAATAGGATGTAATAGATCACAACGCAATTTTGTGCGACCTGCTCTACCACCCAGTCTTTAAAATCCGCCCGTCCTCAATGTCGGAGCAAAAGATAACAGACTGGATGTAGAATAAGTTGCTTGACCTTCCTGATACGATGTAGCTCTTCGCCGTTGACCTCTTCTTTACATTGTTTAATGATATGAAAATATTCATCTTTAAGTTTCGATAGAGCTCGGTTGTCTTCAGAATTGACAGATACGTCTTCCCATTTAAGCCTAGGCTACACTGGGGCGTTTTTTAAGGCTTACATAAATATTCCTTAAAAAAAGCTTAAAAAATTTCTCTTAAACATTTGTTAAATTATTCAAAGTAACGTTTAGTTGAAAACTTTTTAAAGAATTCCATTTACACTTCACACTACATTTTTTTAATGAAAGTGCTTAAAAATGTGACGTTCCAAGTGTTCTAGAAATCGGCCAACAGGAGAGAGTTTTTTGCCAATAACAAAGCTATACAATATTTGAGGACTATATAAAAATGTTTTGAATTCTTCGATTACAAATTGTTACTGCTAATTTAGACCTTACAAAATAAACGATGAATTTTGTTTTGATTTAAGTTCAGCTTTTAATGGCTATTACATTAACGTTCAAACCGAAGAAATTACTTGAACGAAGAAAAGAAATAAGACAAAGACATCCAAAAATTTAGCATAATGTTGTAAATTTTGTACCTTGTTTTTCATATACAGTTTAAAACAGGTACCGATTATGGACTCGGATTCATAATACTCAAGAAAAAAAAGAAACCAACATTCTTGGTATCAAACGTTATTGACGGAAGCAGCTAAAAATGATTATAAAGCGTTCCACAACTAGACACGAATGAGTCCCAAAGCTCTCAACATTCTGACAGATCAAATATCTGTCAGTAGTCTTGTGAATAAAAGCTTACAAGGTTACGCTGTCCTATTTCTGTGGGCAGGCAATTTTAAAATAATGATATTCTTCAAAGTTCGTATGTAAGTTCAACAGTAAAACAGGTGAACGACTGGAAAGTACTCTGTGGTATTACACCACAGGGAAATATTTAACAACAATAGCTCAGGATATTGAATTGGAAAATCAACTGCAGTAAAAATTGTTGTTGATACTGGAATTGCTATTTACAAAGTGCAGCAGCCTAAATATTTTACAGTTCAAAACACCAAGGAAGAATGGCGAAAATAGCTTTTGATTTTTCAAAAATATGGAATTTCCCCAGTTCATCTTTTATATTCCAAAAACCGGAAAACTATTCCCTAAAGATCCCCCCTGCAACAACAATACCGTATTGTGACGTTCAATTGCCTCATTGTTTTGTGGGGGAAGATGCTTTTCCCTTAAAAACTTATTTGATGAAGCACTATTCCGGACAATGTATTGGTACAATGCCCGAAGATATTAGAGTATTCAATTATAGGTAATAGCTGCATTAAAATTTAAATTGTAATAATTGCTGACTACATTTATATACGTGCATCTTGAGCTCGAAGAGTCATTGAAACGCTTTCGGTATACTTGCTGATCGATGGAGAATATTCCGCTGAATATTCGAAGATAAAAATATTCCGCTGAATATTCCGAGAATATTCCGTCGAATATTCCGCAACATATAATAGCTTAACCTTAAAACGTAGAACACAACACAAAAGCTTGTCTCGTCCTACATCTACTTCATTGCCACAGACAAACAATATACGTCTTCATCAATCGAGATCCAAGCAGCGCTGTATTCAACTCCAACTCTGAAATTGAAATTGACTTTTTGGTGCATATTTGTTCTTGCTTTGATTTTCCGTTACGACAGTTATTTTACGAGCCAGAACCTTCAAAGTGACTGTTGTTGTGGTTACTGGATGGTGAAGACGATTGAGTTCATAGTCATCTTCATTTATACTTGATTCAACATTACAACAAATGGCAGTCAAAATTTTAACTTGTTCTTTTCTTAGTATAATCTATGATCTCTTCCAAACACACTTCCCATATAACACACACCTGAGCAACAACCACCAAAGACGTTCCTTAGATGTCATTTTGGTACGATTGTAATATCCCAAGGACTATCCCCACTATTTCACGTTCTTGTGTTTGGGACAGATGGCAATGTCCACCTTTTCAGCATCCAATTACTGTGCCTAGCACAGCTCATGGGATGACTCCTGTACATGGGAAGTACGTACTTTACACCAGTTTTAAACATCTTCCTTCCAATTACCATTCGTGTAGGAGCAGACAAACAGGACTAGCGAAATGTGCAGGATGTAAAAATTCTGGATGGCTATTCAAGTTTGAAATAACGCCAGTCAGTTGGAGGAGGTCATCTTTCATTACTTAATTGAAAATCTATATTTAAAAACATTAATAGGATAAAGTTTTTAAATGTATTCAACAAAAGACTGTAGTTGGAATAGACCTAGTGGATTTTTCTATTATGGCCAAAAACTGGATGGAATAAACTACATGATTTAGACTGACATCTCTCTATAAATGTTGTTGTTAACAAGGAAGATTGACTCAAATGTTTTTTTTTCTAAGCCCCAAGATGCTGTTGCATGAAGAAGTGATCATCATTGGAGCAAGCCTCATGCATTATGGGGCGGATCAAATTGTTTCTGGAAAGTGTTCCATCGGAGCCGTCGTGGGACTGATTGATCCCAGCGCTTCAAAATACTTCTGCAAAATTAGAATTCAGGAATGGGAAAAGAAACTCATAGGATATGGCACACCATGCGATTCATAAATTGAATGGAGGGCGTGCAGCAACATTTCCGAAGCATATCATATTCAATCGTGAGCGAGCACCAATCTGAAATGGTAAGATTTATTTATAAGTTTTTATCTCTAATGTTTGATTTTATCAATCGGTGTATTTCCTAGGATTTGAACTACGAAGTCAAAGCCATTCTTATTGCTTTAAAAAAACTGGAATTACAAGTATCACTAACTTTTATCGTGGTTCGAAGTGTCTTTACGCTCTTCTCTTTCCAGAAGATCAAAGAGATAAAGCAAAGTAAATAAATCTTGATTTTCTTCTTTTTGGGGCATTTTTCATTCTAAATTATGTTCTCTTTGGTGTGAATTCGTCTCAAAGTCACACTATTTAGAAGGTGTCCAGCTAGCCTCACAGCGTGGCTGAACACGTGATCCAAAACTTTTTGGAAAGAAACAACTGAAGGGGATTATAAAAGGTATTTAACCAATCAAAGAAGATTTCCTCTTTGAAATCGATAGCTAAATCGATTAAAAATTTTATTTTCTTTTAGAAATTTCTTTAAAGTAATTAGTAAAAATAAATAGAAATAACTCCATAACTAAAACAAAACCCTAGATTTTATAGGTATACAGTATCCACCACGAAATTAGGAAGACTGCCCTCGTTTTGCGAGTATTCTCATGGCGCTACGTGTCTTACTGCAACTCGCGTAACTTTTTAACGACTAGGGATAGAATTTTTTTCTTTTTTTGTCGATTCTTTTCTATATTGGGTCATTCCATCCCAACTCGAATTTTTTCGCATCGGAAAAAATAGAATATTCTTATTTTTATATAGTGTGTTAGCAATCCATTAAACATGCATTCTGTAAAATCTCAGATTTTTACATTCTTTTATTAATGAATTATGTTCAGCTGGCCGGTGCAAAAACGGCAAAACGGCCGAAAATTGAAAAATGGAAAAGTACCGTAGAAAGGTGCGAATCTGGGTGCAACCATAGTATCTATCCATTTGAATAGATATTCTGAATAAAGATCACAGTTGCATAGGCTTCTTCAGATCCATCACGAAATGTGTGTAGCTCGACTGAGACGACTTTCAATATTTCTGGGAATAAACAAGATGTTATTTCTAAAGTATTAAGTTCCGACAGTGCTGCAAACCAATGTTTCAGCCATATAGTGGAAGAGAGTTATGTTTTTGCCTTGACTTAATGGCTTTATTTATATTTTATTATGAGCTTTGTTTCTCATCACGACAACGCTCTCTAAAAACCCGACCAAATTATAAATTCAAATGTCAAATTTAGTATCTATCAACTGTTAACATTTTGTGAAAAAATAATACAAATTGCACTAACCATGAAAGAAATAAACAAGTCACTTAAGTTAAACGGCGGAAAATTGTTTCGCGCGGCTAACATAGGGTCTTATAGCGGTAATTGAAACTTTAAAAAATAACCCTAGCTAAGATATTTGCTCGGTGACATTGAAATTCCACACACTAGTAGTAGATGGTGATTAGAACACATTGTGAAAAAAACAAAGCAATCCAATCAATACCTTTAAAGATATTCGCAATCAAATTTTCAAGAATTTCTACCACTTCCCCTGCTATTAAGGGATGGTGGACAGGCGAAGCCTGAGGGATTTTACGCGCACACCAAACCACCCTAGTAGAACATGATATCTGTGAGCTATCTATGTGATATCTTAACATCTAGTAGAAAGATATCTATAGATATCTTTGAGCAGTCTTTGCAGTGGCAAAATGTCATGTCTACCAGATATCTTTTCAAGATGTACTGAAAATATAATTTGTCACACTCTCTATAAACTCGGACATTTTTCACATTTTATTATCAGATGCCTTTTCCGAGGTACGAACCTCTGACCTATACGTTTCTAGCTTTACTCTCTAAACATTTCACCACTGCAGCATATGTATTTGTTTTACATAAAAAGAATAAAGTTTCCCAATTGTTCTATTTTTATTTTTATTCTCATTTCACATATCCCAATTGGATTCATGATTTTAACTAAATCTAATTTATATCAGCAGCATGCAGGTAATTAGAAATTCACCAAATTGCTTGATTGATTTCTTATCAAATTTATTCCCTTTTACCGAGCAGACTCTAATAAACTTATGACAGAAATAAATGAAATTGAAGATTGATCTTTTTTGAGTTTTTTCTTAAATTTTTCAATCCTAGCCTTTATAACGAACTAGATAGTGAAGTGGTTAGCAAGGTGGCGAGTTAACATGAAGGTCCAGTGTTCGAATTGTCAACATAGATATATTCTTTACCTTTGGATCAGAAATTTACGGACATTAAGACCGTTAGAACTAATCTTTAAGTCGGAGATGCTTCCTTTCAAGATGAATTAAAGTGGCATTGACCAGTCTTGAAAAACTTGAATTAAACGTCTAAAATCGGTTTATGTTCTATATGGGTTTGTATTAAATAGATTAAACATGGGTGGTGGTGTGGCTGTGCTGGTGAAAAAAGGCATACAATCAAATATCATACAGTTACCACGGTTTCCAAACATAGAGGCCATAGGAGTTTCAATTAAATTAAATAACAGTGACCTAGACATAATTTCAGTCTATTGTCCCAACGGTAACACATGTTCGTACCAAAAAATCGAGTCTCTGTTCAACTCATCCACAAATAGTTTAGTCATTGGAGAAGACTTTAACGCCCATTCAAGGGTTTGGGATGATCATCACCCTCCAAATGCCTGTGGTAAAGCCATATCAGACTTTCTCCTAAATGACAATACTAGATCTCTAAGCACGCCTAAAAATCTCAACACAAGTCCTAGTATCCATGATTTCACAAGCTCAACTATTGATCTCACTTTTACCTCAACAGATCTGGCCCTCCTTACCTCAATTTCCACAGGAAACTGGAGCAGCGATCACTTACCAGTCTTCATCACAATTGACATCGATAACCAATCAATGTTCTCGCCGCTCCCAAAATGGAGATTCGATGACGACTTATGGGAAGATTGGAACTCGGAGGTTACCGCTCATCTTAACAACATCAAGTTCTCCGCTATAGAAGATCCTAGAGACCCCCACCTAAAGTTTACAGAAGCCATCATCATTAGTAGTTCAAAATATTTCAAACACGCTCAGAAAAATCTACCTCGTGAAAAATTGAGACCATGGTGGACGAAGGAGTGCAGAATATCAACTCGCAACGTACGCAAGGCCCACTACAGATGGAAAGAGTCCCTTCTCTAGATAGACAAGACTAATCTTAACAGACTCGAGGAAATTAAGAAAAAAAACCATATTGGCAGCCAAAAACAAGTCATGGTCGGACTTTATCGACAGCCTGGGAGCTCCTAAAAACTCTACTTAATTTTTGAATTTCACTAAAATCATGGTTAGTGGCGTCCAAGAACCTTCACTATGCAAATTCCCCTTGATACATAACACAGTGACAATTAACTCTTACGAAGATAAAGCTAACCTTCTGCTTGGCCAGTTCTGCCCGGTAGAACATTCCCAATCTGAAGAACACGCATTCGACAACGTCATGCCTAGCCAAAATAATGGCAAAAGCGATCAACAATAGACTGATTTGGTTCCTTGACAATAAAAATATGTTACCTAAATTCCAAACTGGCTTCAGAAGACACTTCTCTACACTGGACAATAAAATGCTCCTTGAATCCCACATCAAGTTAGCTTTCAGCAAAGCCAAACTGTGCACGTCAGTTTTTCTGAATCTGGCAAACGCATACCCCAGCACATGGATCCCGGGTCTCACCTTCAAACTAAACAAAATGGATACTAAAGGTACCATGCTTCGGTGGCTCACTAACTTTCTCAACAACAGGAAATTAAAAGTTCGAGTAAGAACGGCGATATCGGACGAAAGAACTATACTCAAAGGTGTCCCCCTCAAGGATGTGTTTTAAACCCTTTACTGTTTAACATGATGATGTCAGACTTCCCTCACCCACCAGTTGGTATCCACCTAGGCCTATTTGCCGATGACATCGAGATGCATGCCATATCTAAGTCTAAAAACGAAGCTGCCTTACTTCTTCAACCATACCTCCAGGATATTTAAGATTGGGTGGAGGAATGGAGATTCTCGCTATCAATTGGTAAATGTGCAGCCCTAACATTTTCAAGAAAAAGAACACATCTACCCCATTTAAACCTAAAACTAACGGGTAGTAGTATAATTGAAGTTAAACATTTTAAATTTCTGGGACTCATCTTTGACTCCAAACTCTCCTAGGATAAACATATTGAAGAAATTGACACATGCCTAATTAGAAGAGATAACATTCTTAAATCCCTGACGTCAAAGAAAACGTATTTGTCTACGACCTTGCTATACTCCGAGTGTACAAAGCACTCATACGAAGTAAGCTGGACTACGGAGCAGCTGCATTAGTTAACATCCCAAAGTCAAAAATTGAAATATTGGAAAGAACGCAAAACAAAAATCGTTCTTGGCTGCCTCAAGTCTACACCGAAGGCCTTTCAACTACTTCCTCAAGCTAAGTAATAGGCCTTTCAACCCAGCCTATAAAATAATCAAAAACCTGTATGAAGCGAACGCAACGTGGCCAGTTAGAAGCATCCCTGCAAGTATTCCAACTCTTAAGTTCGTTGACTCGTTGGACGCCACGAACCTATTCTCTCTCCAAAGCTCCAACAAAGTGGTTACCCTCCCCCCATCCCACCTTGAAATTAATCAAAATCGAAGGAAGATTCTTTTCATTGAACAAAACACAAGCACGATTACAACTAACACTTGCCAAAAAACTATTTACGGAAATACTTGCCACAGAACAACCGAATCACATTTTAGCATACGCTCAGTGATGTGCACGTCAACAGAATTTTTTGAAGTATCAATAAAGCGTAGAAGTCATACGTATTTTAAAAGTACTACGTAATAAGTCAAAAAATTCCGTCAACGTAACGTACTTTTTTAAATACATCAAACGTATGACGTTACGTCAGACATACATCAAATGGAATTTGTAACCTAAAAATTATAGGCGATTTTTACAATAATTACAATTTCAAAGAAACTTTCTGAAAGTCTGTTTTTCGTAAAGTAAGAACGGTTGCAACCTTACTAAAAAGAAGCTCCAATAAAGCAGAACTTAGTTAAATTGCAGTATTGTAGTTTGACTTGTTCTTGACTTGATGCTAGATTTTTTTAAACGTAAAAAGTATACGTAAAAAGTCATCATTTTTTAAAACTTAAGTAGAAGTCACCGTAAATTTCAAAAACAAGGAAAATTGACGTAACGTACGACGTAACGTCAAATTTTCGAATAAGTCACCATATGACGTGCACATCACTGCATACACTGATGGGTCAGTTCTCTCAAATCCAGAATCAGTCGCGTGTGCGGTATAAATCTCCAAGCTCAAGATCTAAAAAGCGTTGAAACTCACTAAATTTACAAATATCTTCAATGCAGAATTAGCAGCAATCCTACAAACCTTAAAAATATTATACTCACAAGACGAAATGGTGGAGATTGTGATCCTCTCAGACTCAAAATCATCTATACAAGCAATCATCAATCATAGACGGGAAGCGAGTCCACTAATATCTGAAATAATACAACTGATTTACAATTATAGATATGCTGGATGCAATGTAGTACTACATTGGATACCTAGTCACTGTGGCTGCCCTGGAAATGAGACTGCTGATAATTTGGCATCCGACAGAGCTTCCAGCCTTACTGGTGACACATGGACCAACTCCCTTTCGAGCCAAGAGATCCTGAATGCGTTAAAACAAAAAGCACAACAAAAGTTACTTACGTCTTTCAAAACTACATCTTCAAATTTAGCCATCACAAATAGGATATCCTTTGGCCCGCTACAATGGCACCTCCACCCGAATAGAAACATACAAACTGCCTTATTCCTCCTGAGGAGTGGTCACAACAAACTTAATCACTGTGTAGCAAAATGGGACAGTAATGTATCACCAAACTGCCCACACGGCTGCCCTGAATATGAAAATGCCCATCATGTTATTCTTCACTGTCACCATTTTTTTGAAGCAAGATCCCAATTATTACTTTCTGCTAATAACATCCAACCTGAACTACCATCAATCCTTGGACTCAACGGTACCATCCCTAAAGACATACAAGAAAAAATCAAATCAAGCCTCATCGCCTTCATCGTCAATACCAAACTCATCCGCAGAATTTAACTTCGGGCCTCCGGCCTCCCTTGTGTTGCGTTAGCATCAATTCACCCACCAGATTGTGCGGGAATGTATGATTTCGCCCAAAAAGAAATGTGTTATATGTCCGGAAATATTTGTTGGATTTTTCTTTTATTTTCAGGATCTAGTGGCAACATTACCTTGCACCAATAATTAATGTCTATGGATTATTCCATATAAGCTATGACTAAATTTCAAATTAAAAATCAGAAAGATAAAGAACAATTCTTTATCTTTCCAATAAAAAAAAATATATGTTCTACGGGTAAAATTAATATTTTTAAAAAAATTCCGACTTGAGACACCGTAACGCCTATCTCGCGCGTGTTAAAACGGGTAAAATTGGTGGGGGTGAGCCAATACCCCGCGTGGGTACTGTACTTGAACAACATAGCAAAGAAAACGAGCGCAATTCGAGGAGTCGTGATTGAGCGAGTACCCAACTCTGGATCTGAGTCAGTACGAAGAACAATTATTACTTCGTTTAAATTCAAACCTTTAAAAAAAGAATGTTTCTTAGCATTTAGGAATTTCCGTTCTCAGGAAGTTCCATACTCAGGAAGTACCTGCTTTGACAATCTAGCTCCACAAGGCAACTCGAAGTGAATAGCTTCGTAGCCACTAAAGCCATGCTTGACTTGGAAAATGGCAGAAGAAGACATGGTTGTAAGTTCGTACATGGTTGTAAGTCCTTTACTTTGTAACGATTCTGCATTACTGACTTTTTTATCAATGACGATCCTCGTTCCATCTAAGATTCTTTTCCTACCGCTCCCTTCTCTCGGAAATATAAGAAAACCGTACCTAGCCGTTTTTCATCAGATACTTTGTTAACTTGACCTTTTTCTCCAAATTTTTCTTTTTTGAAAAAGGAAGTGGAGATTTACAGTGGATCATTTCTTTTAAATCTTTTATTTCTTTTAAAATTCCAATGAAAATTAAATTCCTTTCTTGTTAAATTTCAATTATAAATTTTATGTAAATAATTTTTTACCAGGTATATAAATGTATTTTGCTTCTTTTATTGACAATTTGAATACCTATTTGCAGGGTTGCTAATATCGGTAGTGGAATCGATAAACGTGGAGTGACGTGTCGAGAAATAGTCTTAAAAATCATTTAAAGGTATCTTTCAGTATTTGTATATTACAATATAGAAGCTAATTTTGTGTTTACATTCCAAGCAGGCAGATTTAGTTGGTGCGTTTGAAGAGGCATGTAAAACTAGTGGTACAAAAAGAAATTCAAACTGCTTGGATGAATCAGGTTCATCTCAGCCAACTATCTGAGAGTCATTTTTAAGTAAACGTCAAAAGACAATCATTTCTCAGACGCAGTTTGATGAACTAGTTTTAAATTATATCATTATATGGTATATCAAATTATCGTTATATTATTATATATTGACACTCCTCAATTTATAGAATTAATATTACAAAGGAATTTCCAGTGGAAGTACGAAATTTTACTTGATGAATTACCTAAATGTAAATGTGTATATTATTATTCTGTATCTTTCACTCCTAGATTTTAAAATAATATGTCGACAGACACTACCCAAAAAAATTGGTGACAGATTTCAAACATCAAAACAAGCATTTATAGATATGCTGAAAAAAGTACCAGCTGTCTGCACAAGATCTAATGCTTGGAAATCTCGTGGCCGATCATATATGGGTGTTACACGCCATCGGCTTGAAAGTGATTCCCTTCTTAGAAAAAGTGCGTGCCTCACGGTTAGACGTATCTTTGTAAGTCATACTTATGACGCATTAGCCAAGACTTTATCGGCTGTGCACAAAGAGTTTCAGATATCTAGAAAGGTTGTAGTGACCATCAATGACAGTGGGTCTAACTTTGTAAAAGCTTTTCGTGTATTTTCACGTGAAGCAGAGAGGCAGTGTCAGGACGAGTTTGGCGAGGAATTTGAAGATGACGAAATAGTAATAATGATTTTCTTATTAAACTTAGAATTATTAATCACTAAATTTCTGCAGGACTTTGTGGAAATTAATCACATATTAGATGAGTAGAGTGATAATGTAGAACAAAAAAATTATTCCCTACCACCCCACAGAAAGTGTGCCTGTCACTTGTTGAACCTCATTGCGATTGTGAGAAACGTGATTCATATTCATTACTTAATCGATCGAATTTTGCCAAGCTCCAGACTCTCTTAAATAAACAAAGTCATAGTACTTTGGCTTCTGAAAAAACAAATGAACTTCTAGGTTAACAAATAGGCGTTTAACAAATAATTTGTCAACCCAATATTTTTTAAGAATATGACGATGTCGTTGCCTACGTTTAGGTATATGTTATAAGACACAAGTGCTAAATAACTAACATACTAAAATAGGCCTAATGTAATTCTGATTCTTCATATTACCTAATGAAGTTATATTTTTTTGGCGTGTTAGTAAAGCCAGCTTTTAATTTTCGATGAATGATAGTGTTACAAAATTTTCGCTTCTGGTTGCATATATCATTTGAAAACGCAGTGCCCTAGTAGAAAGCAGCTGATTAATATAGACCTTATTAATATCTCGAGGTATGGGTTAAGCCGATGGACCCCCTAGCGGTGCGTTGCAGAGTGAAGGGGTGTCGTGAACAGCCGCTTTTTATTTTGCTCGGCCGATGTGGTTGCTTGGTAGGCTTTTCAACGGTAGGAGACGACTACCACATTTTTCTAAAAGTTTTCTGTATAACAACCAATTGAGATACATTTGAATAATAAAGTTTTGTTTCTTTTTTGTCATATTTCATAGCTCTCCCTGTATAAAAAGATGATGATTACAATACAATCTATGCAAAACAAATGAATGATAAGTGACGCAATGATATTTATTAAACATGCGAGATTGTTCCTTTGGTGATGAAAGTTTAGAACAACAACAATTTTGGACAATAAAATAAAATTAACTTGGACAAATTGGCCCGACATCCTCAAATATTCTTTTCTTTTTTTTGTCCTTTAACTACGATTGTTTCCCTTAAAGCGCGCAAATGCTCGCTCAATATGAGATCTATCGCCATTTGGAGTGCGGTTGAAAAGTAGTTGTTCCCGTAATAAAAGCAATTGTACATCCTGGTCTTAGCTAGGTGTAGCCCAAAACAATATGATAGGAATCACAATAATGTCACCTCAGTTGCAGTTGCTCTTGGATATGATTTTAACCAAAAGTCAGAGAGAGGATAGGCAAGATCAGCGATTATGTGGTGATTAGTCTCGCAAGTTTGTCACGAAGTGTCTGCCCTTATTCGCTTTTTTCAAAAACATGGACATTATGCATCGACCCTGGGGAGCCAGTACTGACTGATGTAAATTTCAGGTTTTTGGTGCATGTGCCTTGCAGGATGACTGCACACGCTTTTCTACAAGTGTAAAGCCGCAAAATGTTCATGTGGTTGCGCAATTCTTATTAGCGTGGCGTCAAGCACTCCTACAACGAAAACATTCTGAATCTACTAATGGTAAGATACTCGTTCCGATCGGGCCAACAAACGAAATCTGTAGCGTGATCTATTATTATTTTGCATGTAGCAAGGACAATGCGATGTGGATCACCACACTGGAGGAATAAACTTTTATTACGTAACTTCAATAGAGAGCAATAAATTAATTGCCAAATATTTATTACCTTTCAACATGCTAAAACGATCACCGGCAATGGCTCATAAGGAGTCTTGGTTGCCTATGGTCCACAGAAATAATACAAGCTTTACGTACGGTGGAAGGGCTGTAGAGTGTTATTCGGTTGTCAAGTATAGTGTGAATCTCTGCAGCAAAAGCTACATTACATGATGAGTTCATTTGAATATTACAGTTTAAATATAATGATTTATAATACTTCATAAGCATTTCGACTCATTCGGAAATGCTGTTTGAATACATCTTCTGGATACATCCAGACCATTTCCTGGATATAATAAGTGATAGCAACATGAGGAATAGGGTCAAATAAATAGCGTTGGGTTACTACGACATCAGAGATCCTATTTGGGAATGCGTATTCATCTAAAAAATCTAGCGTCGTCGTTTATTTCTGTGAGTACTGCTACAAGTATAATTGGGAACTCTACAATGTTTGTAATGTCCTGAGAACGAAATCGTCACTGTCATTGCTACAATTCTCATATAATACTTTGATCATTTATAAATCATGCCGCAAGATATCCCTATCTCACTGAATAGCTGAATTCGAAACCCGTCGTTAAGTAAAGAATCCTTCAAATCCGACAGTCGGATTTTTCACTTGACGCACCTAACAAGATGGTGTTGGATCTCGAATTGGGTGCTGTGATTTAGTTCGAGATTGAGACTCAGCACGTTGGGTAAAAGTAATATTGAGATTTCCCTTGAGGTAATGTTTTAATTCTAGTCTTTCTTTTTCTAGGGTGGTACAGTGAAGGAGAAAATGCCCCGTGGTTTCAGGCTCGTCACAATCTAGAAAATTTGGATCAAGCTGTGGGGTAAAATTGACTACTCGGGTGATACCGGGTGAAATGTGAGTAGAACGGGTAGATGTCAAATAACTATTTTTTTTTTTTTTGCAAAAATAAGACAAAACCTAGAAAAAATAAATTTTAATAAGGAACAAAGATAAAAAGCATTTTTACAATTTTGAAAATGAAACTTTGGTATTTAATTTTAAAAACTGAAAAAACACAAAAAAAACTGGCAGTATTTTCACAATTTCAATTTCACTCATTTTGTTCTCCTCAGACTTGCCGTTCGCTCAAACTTTTAAGTTTAAGTTCCGCACGACTCATTGTCTTTGAGTCTAAGCGGCGCTAGAATTCAACAAAGAATGAGTTGAGTTGCGCTCAAATTTTTGAGCTTCCGCTTATTTTTTTTTTGCAATAACAAAAAAGGGGTCAGTATCGCCAATAGATATATCTGACCTTGCTCCTGAAAAGAGGAAGGGAGAGTTTACTACAAAAAAGTGGGGAAAAGTGGGAAGACAAAAATTTTGAGCGTAAGATTGAATTGAGCGCCGTTTATTTTATTTGATTTTGTGCGCCGTTCAAACTCAATTAATTTTTAATTGAGTAATATGAGCAAATATTGAGCAAATATGAGTTTGAATTTGATTTCGCTCAAAGTTTGAATGCTCTCGCTGCAAGTCTAGTTCTCCTCATTTCTCATTTGATTGTTCACCGTTCGTGAGTAATGCTCATGCGATTACCTCGGTATTTATGGTTAACTAATGTAAAGCGCATTTCCGGAAAAATTCCGTGTACAAATTTTTCAATTGTCTTTCTTGAAATGGGAATTTTGTGGAAAATGTGTTTACAGTAAATTGGACACATTAAAAAATGCGAACACACCATATTATTCAAAATACCAGTAAGAAATTGGCCTATAACTATAAGTTTTTTATTGTCATGCTAACAATTGTTTTTTTTACTAAAAGCCAAAACATTACTACTGCCCAATATTCATGGCACGTGCTTCACATTTGTTTTTGAATTTTTAAATAAAAAATCCTTTTTTATTTGGCATTAAAATTTATATACGTTCAACCCCTTTGTCATTTTGTGTTCACCCGGGTTGGGGCGTAACCCGAGTTGGTCGAGTGGGTACTTGAACGACATCACTAGTTGGCTCGTGTCCATTTCTTCGGAGTCAATGTTTGGGAGGAGCCTAGTTAGGAGAAGACAGAGCTTGTCCTCAAACTTTTGCTGTACGATCCCTGACCCATTTTTAGTGTACTGGGCGATTTTTGGACACTGCGTACCGTTGAGTCTAGATTTTTCAACTTCGTTTCCAGAGCCTGGAATTTGTGGAGTTCGGCTTTGATTCCAGAGAGATCGGTTTGTAGGGCTTCGGTTTTTGCTCTCATTATTTCCGTTTCCATATTGGCTAAGCCGCTTACTGCCTCGCTGTAAGATAGGTGGTTTGAGCGGTGCATGGGGAGAGATCTATCTCGTTCGAGCGGCGGCCCTATGGAAGCTAATTTCATCCTTGGAAATTTCGGGCAGGATGGAGAACTTGCAGGGTGTTTTCCTTCACAGTTGATGCACTGAGGAGGGGGCATTGCAGCTGTTCATATCTTCGTGTTGGGTTCCACAGTTGTTGCACCTAGCTTCATGACGGCAGAACGCACTTGTGTTGCCAAGGTGCTGACACTTTTAGAGCATCTCGGTTGGAGTATCATTTTTAGTTGAGCCAAACTCTGTTCTGAAGCGGTAGACTGATAAAATGCTAAAATGTACCTTTCACTTTGTAGGGCAAGGAGGATTTCTGCCTGAGTGTCCCCTGTAGGGACCTTGCTAATTGTTACCCTGGAGCCACTTGCAGATTTTGGTAAGGGTTACTATGATTTTACCTTGCAGAACGTGTTTCACTTGCAAGAGTTTTGCTTGTTGGTTTCTGGTGATGATATGGTCTGAAGTGGTGATGAAGAGGTCCGCACCTGCGACGATTGTGACACCTCCTTTTTCGAAGGTTCCTAGTTCTGGCTCTTATTCCTGGACTATTTGGGAAATTTCTAGGGTTTTCATTTGTTTGAAGGACTTCCCGTCGGCTAGTTTACCGAAGATGTGTGCAATGCTTGCTTCGGAGCTGGGACACGCCATTTTGGACTTGGGGGCGTCACTTGGGGGAAGGTAGTGGTATCTTTTCCTATTCTGGAGAGAATAAGTGCGCGGGCTATTTGTTTCGTAGGGAGTTCTTTCCACACGTCCGCTCGCTATCACTGTCCATAAAGTCTTCTTCGTAGTCCCATACAGTGCAGAGTGATGCATCAAATCGCCACAAACATGGAGTCCACCCGCAAAGTGCGTTTTTAAAACTAGGGGGGTACGCATTCGTCACTTTCTCTATACCCACAGGGATGGGGCCCGTGTTGATGGAGTGGTGTGGATTCCTTATTCATTTTTCTCCCCGTCGGGGTGCAGGTCGAGCGATACCACGCCCCGATCTTGATCGGGTTCTTGCGTCCGCCCTGTGGAGTGAACTCGTGGATTGGACCTGGTTTCACACCGCGGGTTTAGCACGTCATTTATTCAAAAGATGATGGGTTCTACGAAAGAAGTTGGATCACCAATTTTTTTTTTTCAATCTATGATAACACGACACATTAGCTTAAGTCAGTCGTCCTCGTCCATCAATGTGTTGTTGATGACAACAACACATTGATGGACCAGGATGACTGACTTACTACTTTACTGACAGGATGACTGGGCAAACTAGATTAGAAATCCCATTGACCAGTTTTCTTGTGTCGTTTACTGCAGTTTGCACAAAATGTTGTAGTTTCTTACTAGAAAAGTGTTGAAATGCATGCCAAGTGTTGTTTAAGTTTTTTTTAAAACATTGGCATGCATTCTTACACTTTATTAGTGTTTTTTAGCAACAAATTACAAGGCCTTACCTCGAAAATATGCTAAGTCAAGCCAAGTCTGCGGCAAGTTTCGGCTATCCCCCGCCATGGTGCGCACTAGTCAACTAGCCGCACCACTTTTGGCTCTGCGTACACGAACCAAATGGAAAAAGGTCTATACGCAATTGGGAACATTGCGAGAACTTGCAACTCAGCATCCGCTAGAGGTCTGATATTTTTACAACGTTGCAAAATTTCAAAAATTTGCTGAAATATTTAAATTAATTACAATGTTCCGTCAGAGTAATAGAGTAGATGGTGGCGTCGCCCTGTCAGAATTCTCCATAAGGCTATGTCCGAGGTTTTTCATAATTTTTCAATTCTAGATCAAGCGAGTTTGCGCGTTCTGGCGGATGTTACAGATTTGTTCTACGACAAACGGTGCTGCAACCATCGACGACAAAAATAAGCCAAAAAAACCACTTTTACGAATTTATTTATTGCAATTTTAACAGGAGAAAGTAGCGAACGGTGGCTCAGTCGAAAGAGTGATGGAATGGGAATACGATTGTCAAGTTGATAGGAGGTTTGGGGTTCAAGTCTCTGTGGACTCGAAATGAATTTTACGATTTTTTTACTTTTTTTTTATTTTTTATTGCAAAACTGATAAAACACATTATTCTGTCAAGAACTGTGTTTTTCTAAGTTTTTTCGGTGGAATTAGGGGATTTTTCATTTTGACACGGGACTTTGAAAAAAAACGCAAGTTTTTCAGTTTAGTTCTCGGAAAAATCCGCTAGGTGTCACTACCGTTTGTCGTAGACGGCTCGGACATGGCCTTATGGAGAATTTCGACAGGGCGACGCCACCATCTACTCTATTACTCTGGTTCCGTCAGGTTTTTCTTCGAAGGACAATTTTCACATATTACAAGATAATTCCCTGGTTTTTCAACTGGGCCATGGTATTTAAAATAATTTGGATGGACGAATACTGCTCATCCATTTTCAGCTTTCACTTTATTCTACTTAAAAACAGTCCGAAATTTTAGTAAAAAACTATCGCTATCGCGTCATCGGCGATGAAAACGCGATTATCGATCGATACTGATTTTAAAATCTATCGCGTGATAATCGCAAAAACAAAAAATTCTATTCACGATGAGTCGATGACGATTTCATCGTTCATCGCAGCGATATTAACAAGCCTGGTGCTGGCACGCCAGCAAGCGCCATTTGACGTAGCGTGCTGGCGCGCCACCAGGTTGCAAAAATGTTCTTCTATGTCTACAGGAATTGACCGGCTGTCGGCTGACTGGTCCATAGCATTTTTTCGTAAGTTTTATACTAATTTTGTTAAAAATTAAAAGTTAATTGTTTTACCACTGCAGGAACGCCTAATACCCGGGCAAGCCCGTTTTCGAGGTTACCAAAACCGATTGAATCTGGTTTTAGTAAAACCCGTTTTTAACAAACCGTTTAGCCCGTCGGGCCGGGCCACAGCCCTATACCCAAGAACCTTGTTAAAATGGTTTCATTCAAAAGGCCAAATAAAATTGCCCAGTTTATTAGCTACACATTAAACAATATGAAAAAGAATAATCGGGATAACCGTGGATTTGATCCAAGTTCTGCGAAATAACAAAGATATTTTGAGGGGGATAATATCAGATTCAGCCAAATAACTGTAATATTAGAATTAACAATTAAATTTATCAATCGGAAATTGACAGTTTATTTAGCACTTGGTCTGGTGTTCCTTGCAACACTAGCTGTCCACTTTCCATTACGCAGATCAAGTCACACTTTTTCAAGCTCGACACACGATGCTGAAGAAAAAAAAGATTGAATTCAACGAGGCAGCAAATTATTATTTTTTGAATATCATACCGCCACAAGGAGAATTGTTCGATCTTGAAATAAATTATCTAGGCAGTAATGTAATGTTTGTTCTGCCTCTGTGTCCAAGGCACTGCTTGGTTCGTCTAGAATGAGAACTGGTGATGGTCGAAGAATTGCTCGAGCCAAACTAAATAGTTGTTGTTGACCGACACTTAAGCTGCAACTTCCTCCTTTAAACAATTCTCCCTCCAATCCAGTATTCCGAAATGTATCTTTGAGGTTTACTGCCTCTAGAGCAATCCATAGTTCTTCGTCGGTTTTTTTATTTTCCGGATCCAAGTTATCTCTACAATTCAATCGAAATGAAAACTTGTGCTTCAAACACCCATTTTTTAAATTTAAATACCTAAGAGTACCGGCAAAAATAAGCGTGTCTTGGGGAACAGCTGTTAACCGAGATCGGAGGAAATGTGGTTCTAATGAAGCAATATCAATTCCGTTTAATTTGATATGGCCTGAAGTAGTGTCAGCAAGTCGGAAAATGGCGTTGACCAAGGTGGATTTTCCGCTTCCTGTTCGGCCACAAATGCCGATCTTCTGGCCATGCGCAATAGTCAAACTGAGGTCCCGCAAAACAGGCTCTAAACTTCGGTGATAGGTAACAGACAGATGCACAATTTCGATGTCACCTTTGTTCGGCCATTGGCTGTTAACATCGGTGCTTACGCTTGTTGGTTCACTTTCGGGTTGCAAATGGGAATAGTGCAACACTCGTTCGACAGCATTAAAGTACATTTCTAGTTCTGACCAAAAACGTACGACCCACTGAAGGTAGATAGGCGTCATGAGTGTATAACTGATGGCGAGGCCAACTTGACCGGGAGTTAGATAGTCTGGTTGGTTCTTGTGAACGAACAATGCCAACAACATGGCAACCAGTACGACTGCCGCACCTAGTGAATCCTGGTGATTCAAATACAAGTCTTGTTGATGAACATATTAATTATTACTTATTAATACGAACTATTGCACACTGTACCAGAGCAAAACCAAGCCAGCGGTTGGTAGAATTGAGGACTAGAACTGCTGCCGAATGAGTATCCATATGTTCATGCATAGTTTGTAAGAATCGGCGCTGTTGGCCAAATGCCCTTACGGTCGACAATCCGGAAAGTGTTTCAGTCAAATGAGACACTACGGGTCCCTTAGACAGACTTTCTAAACGTTGTAGTTCCCTATCATAAAAACGTTATTAAATTTTTTATTCGAAATAGGCAAATCATTAAAAATATATAATGTTTTGATTGAATGGGAAATGTTGATGACTGGATATTTTACCTGGCAGATGTGCGAAAAAATCTTTGGAGCAGGTAAAATATGATGACGATGAAAAGAGCTAATAGAAGAGACCACGGACTGATGACGACATTGATAACGATGGCTGACAAACACATGAGCACAAATTGGACGAGTCTTTGAACTGTTGTTGCCAGTTTTTTGTCAATCATAGACATATCGCTGCTAAATCGGTTCAATAAACGACCGGTTGGTTCTACGTCAAACAGGTGGGTGTGGCATCGTGACAGGCTAGTTAGCAAATCATCGTGAAGTTGCTTTCTACCCTGATTTCCAGCCGCCTGATAATTATAAATGATCCTTATAATGCTAACTAATGTAAAACCTAAACTGAAAACCCTACAGGTGTGTTTTTGTTACCTGTCCAAGGATGTTGGTCATGAGGGCCGCTATGACGGATACAACAGACAGCAAGACGTAAATTCCAAGATAGAAAAAACTGCTGCTCTTCTCCGTTTGGTCGGAGATTTCTGATGGTTGTTGATCTTCATACTGCAAACTATCTGTAGAGGAGGAATCATGTGTTTCGATCTGGTAAACTACTAGCCAGTAGTCGGTTGCAAGACGAGCGCATTGCCAACCAATAGAGCCACAAAAGTAGCTCAATGTTAGAATGAGACCGCAAGCTCGGGCGTAAAGCCAATAAAGTCGTCTAGGGATTCGACCGTATTGTCGTTCTTCATCAACAGCTGCAGGATCCCGTAAAAGCCCTCGATCATCTTGATCTGAATCTTCTGGATCAACATTGATCTCTTCAGAGAAACCTGATACATTGGATAACAACCGCTGTACGCCCTGCTGTTGGTGAGCTGACTCTGGATCCGGCTGTGATCGTCTAACAGTTAACAATGAATGGTCGCTATCGGCACTTGTTCTTCTCTCAATGCCGTCTACTTCTGACGAATGTTTACCGACCGGAGTAGAATAAAGCCGAAACAAGGATGGCCTGTGATTGTTCGAACTACTCCCAGCACGACTGCTGTTACTGCTACTGCTTCCGCGAGGATTCCAAGAACAATCAGCAAGTGGATGCGAGATAACTGGTTGATTAATCGATCGTTGAGAAAATCGATCTCTTGATTTTGTTCGTCTTCGATTTACGAAGGAAGAAAATGCGGCCGACGATCCCTTCAGTGAAAAAGAAATTGAGCGAGGTTGCGATGGTGCTGTCGGAAGGGCTTCCGGCAATGGACCGTTGAGTGAGCTTAGGTGACGAGTTCGCAAACTTTTAGATCCGTAAGGACGGTCACAAGCCATCCCAGCATCCGGCAAAAGTTCGTCAATTGTCATTTCGTCCGTCAGAAGTGGTAGATCGTGCGACATGTGAATGGACAATGCATTCAAACGGCTAGAGCGCCTCTTCCATCGCTGTCCATGTTCTGAATCTGTTGACTGAATTGTGATTTCATCCTCCTTCCGGTTGCCACCCGCTTTAAAAACGTAACCAGTTTTTGTAACCAATCGGAGCATATTCCACCTGTCCTTGGCAGTTCCTTTTGATAAACTGGACGAATCTTGAGCCGACTGATTTGACTGGTTCAGTAATTCAGGCCAAACAGTCGCTACTTTTTCCGGTGAGCCTTGCACTAAAATGTTACCAGAATCCAATACGATTACGTGATCTGCTTGTAAAGCGTATTCCATATGATGCGTTGCCATAATGACATTTCTTCCCTGGCGGAGTAGAACTCGCTGTATAGCCTCTGTAAATACGTGTTGCGCAACAGGTAGATCTAAGGCCGCGAAAGGATCGTCCAACAACAACGTAGATGCGGGTGAGTAAACAGCTCTAGCCAATGAAATACGGGCCTTCTGACCACCAGAGACGTTGTGACCTTTAGATCCGATCAATGTCGTATCCTTATGTTGAAACATTTCCACATCTTGTGTCAGAGCGCAAGCTTCCAACACTTTGCTGTAGCGTTTAGCGTATAGAGGGTTGCCGAAAAGGATGTTGTCTCGTAAAGAAGCGTGCATTAACCACGGTCGCTGAGCCACATAACCTATTTGGGTGCTGGTGGATGAGGACCATGTTAAACTTCCCGTTTTAATCTCTAATTCTCCTAGAAGAGCCATCAACAAAGATGATTTGCCACTGCCAACGTGACCGACAATAGCCGTTAGTCGGCCTCGCTGAATATTCAGATTAATGTCAAACAATTTGAAATCACTTTGATTAGTGTCGACATCCATCGGATGCCAACTGAATGTTGCATGACTGATCATAATAGCTAATTCTTCCTGTTGATCCAAACAGGTCGACGATTTCTCCGATTCGGCACAACTCTCCGAACTGGATTGCTGTTGTTCTTCGTCTTCTACAATGTTTTCTAATGTGCGAACAGACAATGATTCATTTGTGGTGGACGAAGGATGTTGTTGAATGCTGTTCGATTCGATTAATGGCTTAGGATGATGATGACGCTGGACATTAATGTCTGACTTTTTGAAAAACTCATTCAGTCTAAAAGTGCTATTACAAGCGGCAATCAGCTCTGGGACAATAACAGGAATGATGGTCAATGGAACAGTGAATTGATTAATGAGCGCCAATCCTGAAAGGGCTTGAGCTGCAGAGGGCGACGTTCCCAGAAGAAGATAGGAAAGGATGAAGAACGAACGTGAGTAAAGTTAACGCAACAGTAGAGGCTTGTGTTAGAAAAGTGGCCCATGCCCACTGGATGGAATAAGACCAAAGATGTTGCAATTCTTTACGCCTCACGGCTCGAATGCGACTGAGTCCAAAACGTTCCCAGGCATAAAGCCTGAAGAGTTTCATATTTGATACCCATTCGTAAATCTTTGCCAATCTTCTGCCAGCTTCTCTCATACTCGACTTGTTTTGATGTGAGATATTCCGTCCTAATAGAAATTGAGCTGGTACCATAAGAAGGAGACAGAGTAGTGCGGCAATGACGCTGCCAACGCCTAACTTCTCATGCAACAAGTACAACAAAATGGCCAATTTGAGGGGAATGGCCCAAAGGTAATGACAGAGACACAAGAGGACCATGGTATTATCACAATCTTCTGTCAAAAGTTGACTGAGTGTTCCGGCATCTAGTTGCAACGAACCATCTTCTATTTTCGGATGTTCTTCATCATCAGTTTTATCCGAATCAACGGTCACTCCACTCAACGACGAGAGACGTAGGGATTTCTCGTACATAAAGGACTGAAGAGCCGTCTTAAGCCGGATGCCCTCCACGCAAAGGACATGACTAGACGCTTGAGAGAGTGTTCCCTGCAAGAAGCTTGAAAGAAAAACTATGAAAGCCATGATGTAACCGTTGGACAGGAATTCCGACACTTTTGGATAGTAGTAATAAGCTCCAGTAGCGTAGTTCATATTCGTGAAATTTGAGCTCGACGTTGAATTAGTTCCGACGTAGTTGACCATAACTTGAATACCAAGAGGCGCAACGTAACCGACCAAATCACCGAAAAACTTAAGCCATCCGCCAAGCAAAATTGCTTGCCACGAGAATGTCCAATAACATCCCCATAAATTTGGAGTCTTTGTGTCGAGTAAATGTCGGATTTGTTGGTTTAGTTGGGCAGCTTTATAATCATCCGGAAGGGGGCCAAGATGTTTTTGTTCTAGCGGAGTCCAAAAACCAGCCATCAGAAGCGGATTTAGCCAGAAGAAGGTTGCTTTGGAGAGAAGGTTTGATTGACCGTGTAGATAGCAACATTTAGGACTTTTTCCCGATTGTGCTTGAAACTGATGTTGTATGGTTGAAACAAATACTGAATCCAGTGACCTTGTTGATGTCATGTCCTTATTCGGTGGATAAATTTCCTTTTTCTTCGGTTCAGATGAATTGTCAGGTTCAGTCTTTGATCGCTTCCCATTATACTAAAACGAAGTCACAAATAAAATTTATAAAGTCTTTAAGCTAATTCTTTTCTTGCTAAGCTATTCTTCTGTGCAATAATAGGTCAAAGAGAGTCAAATCAGATATAACCAGGAACACATTTAATATAGTAGAAAGTCAGATTTCTTTTTTTGAAAAGTAAAACATTATTTTCGGGGTTCTTGAACCGTTAAACGTCAGATATAATAATTGTGGAGAAATTATATAGCTATTTTATCTCAGACATCTTATGAGAAGATCCTGTTTCAAAATTCTATATTTTCCGAGTACCGTTAAAAATAGAAAGAGGAAAAATACTTGGAATTTCTGATATTTCTTTCGAAATTCAATTTTTTCCGGAAGTTTTGTGACGTAAGCGGTTAAGGTAAAAAAAAACTATTTCACAACATAGAGCAATGATGTGCGTGTTACCTGAAATGCTGTTGAGACATCAACGATGAGGAGAAAAACAGCTACAAAAATCTTGATCCAAGTGGTGACTATCTGAACGGGCACGGATCCAAAAGCATCCGTCTCTTTGATGTAATTGATACGAAAGTGATGCCAACGAACGAGATTGAGAATGGCTTCGGCTATCCAATGTGGACATGTCCATAATAAATAGACACCTCGTTGCCATACCTTAGTTTCATGCAAATGAAGTAAATAAATAAACAAGATTATTGTGAAAATGTCTCGAATTTTTAAAACCTAATGATTGCATATACCTATGATCCCATCAGGTATATGCTAGGATGCAATATATTTCCTCGTCATCAAGATTGCTGACTAATAAGACTTATTGTGAAATAATTCCTGATTTGATACGATTGTAAAATATATACTAAATGAAATGACCCCAAAACTTTGACGTAGTTCACAAACAAAAAAGCTAAATAATACCAGGACACATCAACCGGATATTATCATTTGAACCGGTTATGATCTCTAATGAATGGGACATCAACTAAAAGCCGGGCAGAAAGCGGCAAAACGCATCCTTCTTGAAAATTACATTTCAAAAGATTACAACATAAAAGTCACGCTTGAAAGGAAGAATCTTGCTTTCCCGTTGACTGATAATTTCCTGCCCGTCGCCAATTCAGAAAAAAAATATCATAGCGGCTTGGGGCCCTAAGAGTATCATTTACAGGTCAAGGACTTCATTTCTAGTTCTTTTAAACCATTACTTCTCATAGGAAACTGTCAATAACTTCTTTCATTTGATGACATCCTATGGTGTGTAGTTTCAAGATAATTATTTGTAGGGCCATATTTGATTTAAAATTGGCACCTCGATACGATCAAAGTAAATGCAGGAGAATATGACGGCCAAGGCGTTGCAGACGGGCAGGATAAGAGACACGTTTGCGATTTGCAACGGGTTGTTCTTCCAAATGAGCAGAACATCTCCGAGATCAGCAAGATGAGTCAGGAACAAAGCAAAGGCCAGCAGCCAACGGATGTCGTGTAACGAGTAACGGGACACAACCAGGCTGCGATTCTGAAGGTAAGAGCAGGTTCGTTGGACGTTTTTTACTGCACCGCAAGTGTAGATGAGAATTAAAGTCCACACGAAAACCACAATTAGGTCTCTTGCAACTGTCGATAAATCTAACAAACATTGAAACTCATCCGGTTGTTGTTGATCGTGATTATCAAATCCGTCGGACTGCTGTTCACAAAAATATGTTCCGAGCCAATATGTCCAGTTGTACTCTTTCATCCTTGTATTCAAGCGCACAACATCACTGATCAAACTGAATGAACTTTGTGGCCAAAAATGTGGCCCACCTCCTGTTTGTCCAACTGCTCAAGAGCAACTGATGATGCCCTTCTCTTTTTTTCATCCTCGCCTTCCACACAAGGCTTTCACAAGTGGTGACGTTACGAGGAGAATGAGCACACAGACAGTCAAAGGGCGGACTAAAAAGATGAAAATACAAAATTCCATTTAAAATCCTATGTGTATGTTTTAGCACAGGAGAAAGTCTAGAACTAACTGCTGCCTGTCGGCTAAATTCGGTTTTGAAACTTTCGCCGCGACTGCGCTTGTTATGTTCTTCTCGCATTATAGACTCAGGTAATATTCCCCTTTTAGTGTTTTCTTTCTATATATGCGAAACAAGGAAAACTGACAGGCTAATAAATAATAATAATATTATCAATGAAAACAGAAAATATTTTTCAAAATTTTTTTTTAGATGAACACAATACAATTTTTATAATTACAACATTTGAAAAAAATGTTTTACATATCTAATGTAACTTGAGTTTTGCTGTTTTTGTTAATTTTTTAAATATACCTACCGCTTGATAAAAATTACATTTGCGAATTCATTCATTCAATGTGGTGCGTGACTCTAATTATACGTAGAACTTTCAGTTTAATCGAATGTGTGCGTGCTGACCAAAAATTCAACTAGCAAATACTTTTTGTGTACCCATAAATTTTTGTTCTTTGAATTCTTAGCTATTGGAAACTTATTACGATTGTTTTAAAAATAAAAGCCTGGCATATCCTCCAAATTTAGTAACTCAAACTGTGGATGGGAAGGCACTTTTCAGCTTTTATCGACAAGCAATTCGACAAGTCTAAATTAGAAGAAAAAGCAACTAAATTCTGAATGTTACAAAACATAAGAAAATGTAGTTGTCAAAAATCGATACATGAAAAAATCAAAAATATTACTATGTCTATAGGAATTAAGAATGAATATCAATGAAGACAGGCGCCGATTTTGCCCACGAGCAGAGAAAGTTTCTCATTATTAAATGGAAAACATCATGACTTTGTCTTATTTGGTTAAACAATGGACAGGAAAGTTTTTGTGATGACAAAAATGCATTTCTTACTATAAACGCGATGAATGCTGACCCGGCAGTTCGTGACTGTCGCTTGCAATTGATGCACTTAAAATTTAACCCAGTCATCGTTCATTTACGAATCAATGAAAATAACAAGAACGACAAAAAATTTGTATACATCAACACATTTGTCTCATTTCATTATTTGATTTATTATCAGTAATTCTAATTAAGTCGAAAAAGAAGCTATGCATAGACTAGCGTTGGTTCCACCAAACCCAAAGGAATTTTTAAGTAGAATACGGCGGTTTTGGTCACATTCCAGTGACCAAGGTAATGGATGGTTAGGCGTGAATCTAACCAAACCCAGCATGGATGGATCTGGATTTTCGAGATTGAGGTTTGGAGGTAATGTTGAATGATGAATGGATAAGATAGCCAAAATTGTTTCGACGGCTCCGGCTGCACCTTGTCCGTGGCCAAGCGATCCTTTCATCGAACTAACCCACGGCTGTTTTTGGCTGGACGAAGAGAATACTTTGTTTATGGCTCTTACTTCAATGGCATCGCCCAAAGGGGTTGAGGTTGCGTGAGCGTTAACGTAGCTTACTTGTTCACTAGACACCCTAGCGTCCTTCAAAGCATTTTGCATTGCTTGAATGGCTCCGGTACCTTCTGAAAAATAAAAAATAAATATTTATTATGACAATCATTAAAAATAATAGTGATGGAGTTACGTATACTATATTATTATTTTAAAAAATACCTTCTGAAGGTGCCGTCAAGTGCGATGCATCTCCTGAGGTGCCGTAACCTAAGATTTCTGCATAAATCTTTGCTTTCCTCGATAAAGCAGAATCCAGTTCTTCTAAAAACAGAATACCTATTTCAAACCAATAATAAAGATTTCAACCAATAAGAGTTAAATGGGAATTAGAGAAGTAGTAATAAATTACCCCAAACATTTAAGCATAATATAACATTCAAAAAAAAAATCACCTGCTCCTTCCCCCATGACAAATCCATCTCGTTGCGCATCGAAAGGTCTAGATGCTTTTTCGGGATTGTCGTTATTTTTAGTGGATAATGCTCTTAGACGGGAGAATCCAGCCATGCTCAGTGGTGAAATACATGATTCTGTACCTCCGCAAACCATTGCAGTAGCAGCTCCGTGACGGATGAAATTTGCGGCATCTCCTAGAATGAATAAATTGAACATCAGTTAAATGTTGTCTTTAATTGTATATATGAGGCATACATACCTATGGAATGAGCTCCAGTAGCACAAGCTGTAGACACCGAATGATTGGGACCCTGAAATCCATGTTTGATGCTTATTATACCTGCAGCCATGTTAGTTAATATTCTTGGGACAAAGTATGGGCTGATTTTTGATGGACCTTTGTTTTTAAGAATGTTAGCAGTTTCAATTATGTATTCTAAATCAGACATCCCCATTCCAACGGCAACACCCGTTCTTTTTCGAATATCAGAAAAATCTACAATGCCAGTATCTTTAACTGCTTCGAAAGAGGCTGCTAAGGCGAATAGTGAAGCTGGAGACATGGTGCGAATTTCACTAGTAGTAACATATTCGCTTGCGTTGAAGCCAGATACTCTTGCGGCTACTTTCGATGAAATTTTGTCATATTCTGGGCTTTCAAGTTTTTGAATCCCACACTTCCCAGCCAATAATGCGTTCCAAACATAGTTAAACCCACAACCCAACGGAGTAACTAGTCCTATCCCAGTCACGACAACACGTTTCATTTTGTTTACAGTAATTGTTTGCAGTAATCGAAGAGTCGTCTGCTTGCGTCACCGTCATAGCAACGAAGAAAATAACAGAAAAATTCATGATAACTAAAGAGTAAAGACATTCCTGCGGTTTCACGCACAGAAAACATCTGTCTAGCTGTCTCTGCGTGTATTGACTATATATTGAGGTGTGCACCGTAATTAATTAGTCCATATAAGCAGTTGGTTCACGCATCATTGCAAATAAACGTGCAATCTACGTGAAGAATTTTACAATTATAATAAGTAGTACCTTGTGATCGTCTTTACATGGCCTTTCTGTAAAGGCCAACCTTAAAATGAAGGCAGGACGAAGAAAATGAAAAGGGTCAGACGAAGAATGACGAAACGACAACATTGAAAAAACAAGTTATGGGATAGATTACATAAAGGTTACCATCTACTAACATCAATCTGAGGTTAGCTGTTCCATACATATTTCATTGTCTGCATTGTTTGCTGCAGTTCCATGATGAGCTTCGTGTTGCTTGTTTAAAGTTTTTCCACAGCAAGGGCATTCACGAATAGGAGATCGAACTGCTGATTTGAATTTCTGGGGATTATTGAAGACTTTTTAGTTGGTTACTTTTGTTATTAGATTTGATTCAAGTTACCTGAATTATGTTGTTGCCTTTTGCTTTAACGACTGCAATAACTGCCAGTATAGGGATAGCTAACAGAGACAGTGAGGAAATAGCCCATCCCATCCCTATACTCCATCCAGGGAATATATACTGGCCTTTGTTATAGGTTGGAGCCTCATAATCAGCAAGGCTAAAAATCCAAATAGCCATAATAAGGCAAGGTGCAGCCACCATCCAACAACCCCTTATATAGAAATTGGGCAGTTCGCCTGTCATATCTCGAACATTGCGGGCTAGTCGGTTTGCGCCATACACCCATACAATTGCAATGACTTCAAAGAAAGCAATGTACATTAATGAAATTGCGGCAGCGTAATAATCGATCAGCGTGAAGAAGTATATTCCACCCTTGAAATAAATCAAAATTTATGCTTTTAAATATTTAGTAATAAATCAAATAATTACGATGAAGATTTTATACTTGCATAACGTTTGGGAGTCCGCATATGAATGACACAAAACACACCAGTAGTACTAGAATTTCGTGTCGCTTTAAGTGAAGGCGAATCCATCTGCCATAAGCATCTTTAATTGACGTTATAATTACTTCGACTGTTGCAAATTGACTATCGATTCCGAGGCAAAGTAACATGGCAAAAAAAATAACCGACCACACTTGAGGAAACGGCATTTTGGACAGTGCTGCAGGATAAGCGACAAACACAAGCCCGGGACCTGATGACGAAACATCAAATGAATATTTTCTACTGTTAATAAAGCGGAAAAAGTATTTTGTCATTTACCACTACTGACAACTTCATCAACAGTTTTTCCTTGTTCGTACGCCAAATTCCCCAGTGTTCCGAACACACATATTCCAGCTAAAATGCATGTAACAGCGTCAGTAATAGAAATAATAAGAGTGTCACGCATCAGTCGATTATCAAACCGATTATAACTCGAAAAAGCCATCAATGAACCAAATGCAATCCCAATCGAATTGAAATTTTGAGCTGAAAAAGAGTAATATTTTAGATTGATTTTAACATTTTGCATCAGTTGAAATTTAATTTACCAGCTGCATTGACCCACACCTTGCGTAATTAATAACAAAAAAAAAATTAATAGTATAAAATATAAATCACGTTGAAAATCTCGAATAAATACTTTTGCTTCTAGAAGTGTTTCCCATTTCGGTGAAAAGAAATACAGAAGACCTAGTTCAGAGCCGGGTAATGTCAGTGCTCTCACAATGAATGTCCCTATAAAGAGGTACGGCAAGGTGGCTGTCACGTAGACTACCTTTCCTGAAGATTTGATGCCTTTCCACAAACAAAAGTAGACTAGAACCCAGGCAACTGCAAGGCAGGCTAGAAGTTCCCAGCGCATTGTGCCAAAGTTGTCGATTCCCGATGTCATTTGAAGCAATCGATTACTTTAATAAGAAAAAATTTCATCAAAATACATTTTTTAATTTTATTAGAAATTAATAATTTTATACTCATAGAATTCTTGAGGTGCGCTTATTTGGTTTTTCTCTTCAGTTACTTGGGAACTGTTAATTTTACTCCCATTCCAACATTGTTCAGAATTCCAGTCATTGTTACAACTCTCCCAAGGTAAAGGATCCATGAAAGAATTGATTAAGTAATACAGAGCCCAAGCAATTATGACATTGTAGTAAGTGGAGAGAAGGAAGGACATGACGACAGTGGCCAAACCAGTTCCTTATTAATCATAAAAAATGCTTATTAATTTACAATTTTTTATTTCTATGAAATTGCCTACCTTTAAAAAATGGGGATATTTTGTGCATGGCTCCAATTGGTCCTTGTCTTGTGTATTGTCCAACTGCTAGTTCCATGTACAGTAATGGAATTCCACATACAATCTATAAGATTTTGCATTACAATTTTTCAAAAATAATATAAAATATTTATGTATACCAACATGATGAAGTATGGTACCAAAAAAGCACCTCCACCAGACTTGTAACCTATGCAAAATATTAGTTGTTCTTACAATATTGTGTTTTACTGTATAAAATATGTAGTACTTACACAGATATGGGAATCTCCACATGTTCCCCAATCCAACAACATTACCAATGCAAGCTAAAATAAATTCTACTTTATTTGTCCAAGTTTCCCTGATTTCACTAGGTTTTCCATCTTTAGTGCTTGGACTAACCATAAGAGGATCTTCACACACAACTTTTTTGTTTCCCATTTTGTTAGTATGATTCAAAGCATCTGCTGTTTGGCTCAATAAGACCGTCTTAGTATTCTTATCGCCTCCTCTGTAAAAACAAAATAAAAAATATATGGTTTAATACCGGTCGATTAGGATAAAATATATGACATACAGATGCTACGATTAATTATGATCGTTGTGTGCTGGCGAATTGTTCAAATAAAAAACCGATGTTACATAACCCATAACATGTTCGATCTTGCCGACTAGTCTGTGAGAGACGTGAACCGCTATCGCTACTTCGGCACACACTTCAAACAGAATGTAAAAGCAGAAGACTGAAAACAACACAACTGTCACGGTATCGTCGAACATTGTTGCCTTGGTTACCTGAGCTTAGCTGGTTAGCTCCCCCCCCCCTCTACAGATATATCCTACAATCATATTATAAAATGATTTAAAAAGGAATTGTTTAATGTTTACACAATCCATAAGTAAGATAGTGATATCACAATAATTATATGTTAACTACTCAAGCAAGATCAAAAGTGCGCATGATTTAAATACCTATATACATGTATATATGTAACTTATTTCAATCATGCGCACTTTTTTCAATATTTTATGTTTATCAACAAAAAATAAAATTGCTACTAGACTGGGAAAAAAAGTTAAATGAATACATTTACTATTTCCTATTTTTTCTCTCCTGTTAATTTCTTACCAGCAATGGACGAAGTCTGCTTATGATTTATGTTACTTTGTTAACGTTAACGACTAGCTCACATGTGCTCACGTGGATGATGACGCACGTCGCTGCCCAAAATAATAGTTCTAGTTCAATTGGAATGTGCTATCGAACTCATCTCCTGTCACTATTTTTTTTTACTGATTTTAATTTTTAGATGAAATTTAAGTGGAGCTATTCAGCAAATGCGCTGTTTGTTTTTTTTTAAATTTTACCAAGCTAAGTAAGCAGCTTCTTATAAAAATACAG
This sequence comes from Daphnia galeata, assembly GCA_030770115.1. Taxonomy (NCBI): domain Eukaryota; kingdom Metazoa; phylum Arthropoda; class Branchiopoda; order Diplostraca; family Daphniidae; genus Daphnia; species Daphnia galeata. The sequence continues at coordinate 7,261,303 of CM061119.1, forward strand.
AAATAAGATTCTCCGGTTGCGTCATCAGTTCCAGTTCAGTCAAAAGCGTAGAAGCAAGCATACGTATAGATTACATGTGAACTCGAACGTACTACATTGCTGAATTTGAAACTGCGTAGCCTACACGGATGAAAGCTAACGACGCCATTTCGGTCAAGACATATCACAGGTGAAGGTGTTTCTGACGATCCTGCGCTCTGCTTCGTATAATCTATGTATGACTAAAGTCTAGCGTTACGTCCATCTATAGTACAAGTAATTGAACTATAGGATATAAAGAAATTATGAATTGGTTTTTGCAACATCTAATCTAAAAAAAAAATAGAATAACGAGCTACGTTTTAAAATATGAATAAAAATTAGAAAGCTTTTTTTACGGCGCTCTATGCAACTTTACTTACGTTTGAGTAGTATGATCTCCAGTGGTATTTTGTAAAGAAGATTCATCGTAATTTGTTGTAGTCTCGAATAATTCGTTTACCTCGTAGTTACTACCGCACTGCTCTTTATCAATAAGCTCACTCATTTTTTGTAGATTTGATATGAAGTGTGATAAATTCCTGTAAATACTCCTCTTAGTGGGTTTAATAACGAAATTTCACCACCGCGATATAACAAAAATAACGATGAACCGAACATGCGGGGCAGGTAACAAAGGAGCGCTCGGGAACGTTAGTTTGATATGGAGGCCTTAGGCTATTTGAGGTTGACTGACTCGTATGAAAAACTAACAACAAAACTGACTGAAAAATGCCAAGGGTTATAACCGTTTGTCTACTTAGTTTGTCCTTGGATAGTTTTACTGTGAGTCAAAAAATCATTGTTCTTTTGAAGGTTCAAGCCGTTGCATATATTTGAAAGAATTACTGAAAACTTTGACTTTTTAATTTCGATATTGTTGTTGTATAGGGCCAATTCAGGTTATTTTATTGAATTTCAAAATTTTACTTAGAAACAACTAAGGTGTACAGGCAAAACAAAATAAACATTTCAACTTATATACGCCATCTGTGTATTCCACGTCGTTAACCGAAAATCAAACTACTAATAAATGTCTTTAGTCTTTGGGATGTAGTGGATGGGGACTTGGGGAGTATTTCATGAATAGAACAATGATACATCATTTGGTTTACTGTCGATGATCTAAAAGTTCACTAAACCTAGAATGTCACTGACAGTGAAGGGAACAGATCGCATCTATGGCCACATTTAATTGAAATTATGTAAACTTTAAATCATGGCGATAAAATTACAGTCGATTATTATACTAAAACTTCTACGAGAAACTTTGTTCGGCGTGGGATTTTTTTGGAAAACCGATTTACCAACTTTTGATACTCGTCACTGTGGATTCAAAAGTCCCGCACTTGGCAACATAACAAGTTTTTTAAACCTGAAAAAGAAAGCAATAGGGATTACAAATTATACTGTTGTTAAAACTGTCCGGTTAGACCGAACAATATACAAGTTCAATATCACAAGTTGGAAAACTTCAGGTCATTTAGCACCATCTACAGTGCGTGGAGCTAATAAACGAGGGAAAGAAGACAAAGTAGAAAACCTAAAAACAAAAACAAAACAAAAATAGAACTGAAAAAGAAAAGGAAATCGACAAGCCAAAAACATAAGATGTTAAGCGTTTCGGAATCCCAATCAACTTACAATTTTCGGATGCTCGAATCCTTTTTTCTCGAACTAGGACGTTTCCACGGTGCATCGTCCGGTTCATAGGGTAAAGGCCCTTGAACAGGAAGATCAGAGGTAGACTCGTCTGCTTCCGATGCAAGAGGTTCACCGGAGGAAGCAGTCGGCTCGCTATTCAAAGGCGACATCCTTTCAATACTTCAAATCGGACGAATAGAAAATTGTGACATGAATAGTAGCTAAAAATTATTTTTCATTGTTGCGTCCTTTATTACATACTTGGAATGGGTTTTACTTGGCCGATAAAGCGCTAATTCATCAACCAGGTCACTAACACGAGCTTTGAGCTCATTTCGTTCACAGAGAATTTCTTTTAGTTCAGCTATGGTGAATCGAGGGCGATTTGGATCATTGATATCGATGACAATTTTATTGGTTAGATCTGGTGCGTCGTTCTACATTTCAAAATATGGTTAGGATAATAATTTAAAAAATAAAATAAAGAACACTAGCAGAGAAATCAGTGTAGGTTTACCTGGGACTGAATCAAATCCTCATTATCTCGTTGTGCGACACCTAGTCGCTTATTGAGCGCAGCCAAATTTCTCGACTGTTCTTGATGTAAAGCCTGCAAATCTGCTCTTTCTTCAACCAAAGTTCTCATTTGCTGAGACATATGAGTTTGTTTTCTCCGCAATTCTTTGTTGAGTTCTGTTAATCGATCCACTTGATTTTGTAGCTAATAAATTCAAATCAGTTACGTCGAATAAAGAATTTCTAAAGTTAATTAGTAAATTTACAGATTCTGATTCACTGAGTTTATCTTGATACTCTTTGTCCCTGCAACGCAACAGATCTCTCTGTTTCTCATTAGCTTCCCTGAGCTTTTCAAATAAATCCCAATCAGGCTCTTTGGGTATTGGATCTAAAATACAATAATATAAAAAAAAATTACAAAAACCTGTTTGATTAAAAACATACTGGAAAAGATCTTACTTTTGGAAACATTTTTTTCTGTACTTTCTTTTAATGAAGAACACAATCTCTTGTTTTCTTCTTGTACCCTTGAAATTTTTCCTAAAAGTTCTTGTGTCTCTTTTTTCCAGTTTTCTTCCAACTGTTCTATTTCCTTTTCATATCGTAACCTATCAACAGCTTTCTCTCTTTTCTCCCGTTCAAGAAGACTGATATTATTCTGTAATTCTTCTACGAGTTGTCTTTCTGATTCCTGTCTAAGATTCAATAAGAAAAGAAAATAAGACTACACCATGTTCTTTATTAATTCTTTTCTTCATTTGAGGACTCACCTTCGAGAGGTTTTATCAAGAAGTTCCAACACTCTTATAACTTTTTGCATCAGGCCTTGAACTAGTTCATTCCCATGGATGCTAATAATTTTTTCTAACTCATTACCAACATCAGATGCAAGATCAAACACATCCACTACAGAAATATCTGGAAGGGAGTCATACTCTGAAGAAGAATCTTGTTGATCTTCCACACATCTTGCTGAAGGCAAAGGCATATTGTTAAATCTTGAATTTTGGCACACAAAACTTCCACTGGTTTAATACTCCTAAGTCCCAGATGTTTTTAAAATATTTCATGTGAGAGTGTCAATGTCAGTGTTTAAACTGTTGGATAACTAACAATCTTGGGATTCTTGTCCTAAGTGATTATAAACTTACGAAAAAGTTGCTGAAACCAAAAATATTATTTATTCATTCTTTTTACGCAAGAACAAACAACCCCACACTGTTTTGGGATGTGTTTCGTAGAAACCCTTCCTACGCACTGCCTGAAAAAACACAGCGGAGAGCAAATGAATGACGTCATTGAAGATTTCCTCTTATCGACTTTATCGAATACAGTTTAATAAAATTTATATTTGCTGGATGGAACTATTACTTTTATTTTTTAAAATATATTCTTTTAAAAACTAAATAAACAAAATTAAAATTTACTGAAAAATTTTCTTCTTCCTTTCTTGGGAGCAAATTTTTCTATCTAGTAGTAATGTTTATAAATATCTGGCAACTCAAGCCATACCATTGCCATGGTTACCGACATCAGGTTTGACTTTTCGAATAAACAAGTAACACTACTAACTTTCATCACGTTTTTTTCCTTTCAAATAATTTGGGTTATTAGGAGTGATTTGTTACGATTTCTAAAAATGAGCAATTCATTTAGACCGAGAAGTGGTTATTCAAACACTGACAGGTACAGCGCTTCGCTGCCTGTTATGAAAATGCGTTTGGAAAACGAAATAATTCGTAAACGTGAGGCAGAATCTCGTCGAAGTGAAACAGCTCGATCAAATGACAAGTATTTTCAAAACTGCAACCTACAAAACGAGAAGTTTGACGACTGGACGTCCCCAAGAAGTGCACAATTAAGTCACCGTCAATCTAAAATCCGTGAATCAGAAATTGATGTGGAAACTCGTAGGAAGAAACTAAAAAAGTTATATCAAGAAGATAGATTAAATGAAGAGCAAGCATTGAAAAATATTCAAAAGAAAGAAGAAATGCAGAAATGGGAAAATATGAAAGAAAAAGTACAACATTTTAGGCATTCAAAGAGCGTAAAGCTGAATGAATTTGTTGAGAACAGGGAACATGAACAGTGGAAATCCACTAGTGCTTCATTCAGGGCATTTGAATCTGAGTTGAAAAAGCAGCAACAACAAGAAATGTGGACTATACAACTGCAACAGAGAGAACAAGAAAAAATCAGATTACTGGAAGAAAAAAAAAGAGAAGCTGCTCAAATGGAACGCTTAATTCAAGAAGAAAGAAAAAGAGATGAAATAGAACAGAAAATGGAGTTGGAAAAGAAACAACAGTGCAGAAAGGACTTAGATGAACAAGTCGAATTATTGAGGTTAGTCAATTTTGTTAAATTTATTGAACTATATCACTTCATAAAATTATTATAGGTCGAAGGATTTTGAAGCGAATGAGAAACGACGAGAGCACGATAATCTGATGGCAGAAGCTGCTGCACTTGAGGTTGTAAGGGAAGAAATACAAAAGAAAGAAGAAGAAAGAGCAAAAAGAAAGCAAAACGGGTATTTTCATTATGTGACGATTTTTTCAGCAGGTAAATTATTAATTTTCTTTTTTCAGGGAGTTCCTTACAAAGCAACATTTAGCGAAGCTAAGGCAACGTTCCAAAGAAGTGGCCGCTGATCTAGAAAGAGAAATGAGCTTTGCCGAAAAACTGTTCCCAACTAAGAGTGATTCTGTACTAGAAAAAGAAAAAACACGTAAAGACATTCAGCGATTTTTAGAACTCGTTGAAAATCATCGTCGAATCGAAAAAGAACGCTTGCAACAGAGCGAATTTTTATTTCAGTAATTTCTCATTCTTTTAGAATTATTTATTTTTTTAAATAATATTTTTTTAAATCTTCTACGTAGGGAAGAGGCTAAGCAAATGTGGGAGAAACGTGAATTAGAATGGGAAGCTGAAAGGTTGGCGCGCAAAAAGTTAATTGAAGAGGTGATAGCCATTCAGAAGAAGCAGGTAAGGCTTTAACAGTTATTGATACAAGATTAATATGTGGTTTTTAAATGGCCCTCCCTGCTTTAGATTGATCAAAAACTAATTGCTGCGCGACAAGAAAGAGAGCGACTACTGCTTGACCGAGAGGATCTAGTTCATTCGCTTGAAAGCTATCATAATCAAACAAAGAAGAAGGAGATGGAAAATAAAGCTAAACAATTTCAAACAAAAGTAGATCTTCAAGCTCAAATCGATCACAAACAACAAAGAGAGGAAGAGTTTAATAATCTCGAACAGCAGAAGCGCAAACACCAAGAGCTTATGGAAGCTGCTCACAACGAGAAACATTGGAATATAGCCATGGATAAATTGAGACTTTAAAGCGTAATTTGCCGGATTATTTTTTTCATTCTATGATTCATGTCGCGCTGTCTCTGGCTCTCTGCTTTCTCTTCATTTTTTAAGTGTTAAATCAAAATTTGTATTTTTAAGTTACAGCTTGTCATTTTATGCTATCCTATGTTTTCTTAGTTGTGGAAATACATGGGGTGATTGTAGCATGTCAGTTTATTTTCTTAATCTTTGATCATATACTGCCCAACCCACTTATGTTTCAGTCTTACATTTGAATGAAACCTGTGGTGTATTTCCATCTAAAAAATAGTAAAGAAAATATTCATAGTTTTATTTTTAAATAGTCAATAATAATAAAAAATCTAAATTCTAAAAGATAACATGAATCTCCCATCCGCAGCCCATCCGTTTTCATATACGAATAGTTAACCAGCCGCAAAAAGCGCACGTCACAAGGACAGAATAATTTCCCCTGATGAATCATAATCACGGTACCGCAATATGTTTCAGTTTCACACCCAATAACAACTCTTAAGCTTTATAGTCTATTACAACATAGATCTCGCTCGTCTCAGCTATATTTGATACGAATGCTATGTAATCTTTTTGCGTTGCCTTTTTCGCCCTCAAAAGGTAAAAAACCAAATGATAATTCGAGCTTCTTGATCTTGCCACGTGGCGCCACTATCAAAATTATGTTAGTTCAATAAAATATTATTTGTTAATTAATTATTACTACTGAATTTAATCTTATCTTTTTATTTTTTAAATGTCGAATTTCATTTTACAGATGAAAATTAAACAAACAAAATCGTTTAAAGTTCAACTTTTATTTCGCCAACTGAATACAAGTACTGTATGTCTGCAGCAGCAGTTGACAGTTTGACACTTGGCAGGCCTCAGTCCTCGCTGTTTACTGCAAGCTGCCAATTGTTTTCACTTATTTGATACTTTGATACTCTACTAATCAGACTTCGAGCCTGGAATTTCAACAGTTTAACTCCCTTTTTCTACTGTGTTTGGCTGCTTACTGTAACAAATTCGTGGATCATTTAATATTGGTTGCTACCAATTTAAAAATAAGCCAATACAATATATATATATATTTGTTGGCTTGTTTAAAATCAATCAAATCCTGTTTTTACAAAATACCAATTGGAAAATATGGACAAAGAAGTACAGAAATGTGTAGATGAATTGTAAGTAGTTCTTAAAATCCTTTATTTTGAAACATCATCCAGTAAAAAACTCATTAATAGGATGAACTCCCCTGGAGTAGTGGGTGTATTGTGTGCTGACAGGCAGGGCATGTGCTTAATGTGTAAGATAATTTACTTTTATTTTGGAATGCTATCTTTTATCAAAAGTTCTTATCATACAGCACAGGGTGTTGCCAATCCAAACTACTCTGGATCATTAACTTCACTGACTCAATTGGCAACAACATTGGAGCCTGGAAAAGGAGATCCTGTCATTTTGTTTGAAAACCATGAAAGGTACATATTTCATTCTATGTTGAATAATATTTATATATTTTGTTGCTTACTTATTGATACTAACAAATTGTCTATTTCTGCAGTCAGTGTTTGATTCATCAGAATGTGGGAATGACTCTTGCTGTCTACAAAACAAATATGTAAAAAGTGAAAAATCTGGACAAAAAATACTTATTTTTTCTGTAGTAAATACATCTCTTTTATGAATTTTTCTAGTGTATTTAATTTCTATGACATGCGTAGTTTAGAGCGCTTTTGGTCTGAATTACATCTTTGTATGCTACTTCATGCTTTTCGTGAAAAATGAGCACGCCTTTGCATGCTGGTGATACCCTATAGTCACAAACCCACCGTAATGATCTCTTTATTAGGGGAGGGTCAACCGGGACATTGGAATGCAAATAATTCTTAATTATTTTACAAAGCGATCGGCCAATCAAGTGAACCAAAATCCCGCCTCGGACCTACGTTTTTTTCTTATTCCGATATGGGATTTTTAAAATTTTTTAAATCTTCAGCTTGTTCATTTTCGCACTCCATATTTGCCTGCTTATACGGAATGTTAAACTTCCTAGACGCCCAGGAAATATTTACGTTTGATAATGGGATTTATTGAACTTTCGAAGATTTGGTAGAGCGGTCTTTCTTATGGTTTATTTTTCTTTTTTTTCTTCAAATCTCAGTATAAATAATATTTAACAACTACCGCAGTGAAGAGACCGAAACGCCAATTATATTTAAAATTTTTCCCGCTAAGAGATTTTTGGTTTAGATCCTACAATTTTAATTAAAACAGCCAAACTTACAAAATAATCGTTTGTCTTTCTCTTGGCCTTTTTTCTTCTATTTGATAAATAAAATAAACAAGTTTTCTGTAATTAACATAATTTTACAATTCATTTACAATACAAATGCTGGGTCAGTGACTCAGCAGTCAGCACTCAGTAAAAAATAATATTGGAAAAAATGTAATCGTATAGACCTTTTTCCATTTGGTTCGGGTAAGTAGAGCGAAAAGTCGTGCGGCTAGTCGACTAGTGCGCACCATGGCGGGGGATAGCCGAAACTTGCTGCAGACTTGGCTTGATTCGGCACTTTCCCACCGTAAGGCCATGTAGTTTGTCTACCAAAAACACTAAAAAAGTGTTAAAATGCACGCCAACGCTTTTAAAAAAACTTAAGCAACACTTGGCATGCATTTCAACATTTTTCTAGTAAAAAAAACAACATTTTGGGCAAACTGCATTAGAAATCCCATTGAGCAGTTTTCTTATGTGTCGTTTACTGCAGTTTGCCCAAAATGTTGTTTTTTTTACTAGAAAAATGTTGAAATGCATGCCAAGTGTTGCTTAAGTTTTTTTAAAAGCGTTGGCGTGCATTTTAACACTTTTTTAGTGTTTTTGGTAGACAAACTACATGGCCTTACGGTGGGAAAGTGCCGAATCAAGCCAAGTCTGCAGCAAGTTTCGGCTATCCCCCGCCATGGTGCGCACTAGTCGACTAGCCGCACGACTTTTCGCTCTACTTACCCGAACCAAATGGAAAAAGGTCTATCGCGCCGGAAGCTATTTCGATAGTTCCCTTTTGGGGGCGGAGCAATACTTTCCACATTGCAGTTTCCACCATTTACCGTGTGGTGGTACACGTACAGTGGTACACGATTTACATAGTAACCCCGTCCAATCTGCTGGTAGCCTGGTAGGTAAGGCAGTAAAGCAGCCGACAGCATAAAAACGTCACATTATTTCAATGGCCAATTTAACTGAAATTTTGCGTCTTAAACTGCAATCTTCATTGAAAACTGTTCACTGCGTAAGATTTTAGTTTTTTTCGTTTTTAATCTGAGTCAGCTTCTCATGAAACTCCCTTTATCATAGACTTTTTATTAAGAGTCAATGAACGATCTTGATTCGTCTGTTTAAAGAAACTCTTTTACTGCATTTACTATGGATGCCAAATTCAAGTTAGAAGTGATAGCTCTGACTACGGTCATCATAAAATTGGGTGTCTCACTCTTTCCATATTCTGGAAAGAATAATCCTCCAATGTTTGGTGATTATGAAGCACAGAGACACTGGATGGAAATCACTGTTAACTTACCCATTCAGGATTGGTAGGTTTGATGTCGATAGAGGTTACCTGATATATTTCTTAGGATATCCATCTTATCAGGTATAGAAATACAACAGACAATGATTTGCTGTACTGGGGCCTGGACTATCCTCCATTGACAGCTTACCACAGCTATTTAACTGGATTGGTCGCTAGGAAAATCAACCCAGATTATGTTAAACTCTTTTCATCCCGTGGATATGAGAGTCTGAATCACCAGTTTTTTATGAGAATGAGTGTTCTAGTTTCTGATATCCTGTTTTTCACTAGTGCACTCTATTTTTACATCAAAAACTTAAAAATGAGTAACAAGTACAAATGGGTTTTTTTTGCTTTGTGTTCTCATCCTGGTCTTACACTTATAGATTATGGCCACTTCCAGTACAATTCTGTTTCCCTGGGTCTGGCACTGTGGGCTATTATTTTTGTTTCCCGGGGAAAACACCTGTGGTCTGCTGTTGCTTTTTCAGCAGCACTAAACTTTAAGCAGATGGAGCTTTATCATGCTATACCCATGTTCTTCTATTTGCTGGCTTCTTGTCACCGCAGGGGTTCCTCCTTACTATCTCAATTTAGAAATTTGATAAGTATTGGGATTGTTACATTGGCCACTTTTGCCATTATTTGGTATCCATTTTTACAATTTCACGATGGGCTTTTGCAACAAGTTCTCTCCAGAGTCTTTCCTTTCAACCGCGGAATTTTTGAAGATTATGTTGCTAATTTCTGGTGCACATTAAATGTTTTGGTCAAAATCCGACGAATAATGGAACCCACCGCCATCGCTAGATATTGTTTACTGCTAACAGCTCTTTTCAGTTTCCCTTGTGGACTTCATCTATATTTTAAGAACAGTTTGCGTAATTTGCATATCTGTTTGATCAACGTATCTCTTGCATTTTTCCTTTTCTCCTATCACGTCCATGAGAAATCAATCCTTTTAGTAACGTTGCCTGTTTCCATAGCTAGTCCTTATTTTCCATTTACTGCCTTCTGGTTTCTCTCCATTTCCCATTTCTCTATGTTACCACTGTACGCCAAAGATGATTTGATTATCCCTGCTGTGGCCGTACTTGCTCTCTATTGTTTGTTGGCCCATAGCAGCTTGAAATTTGAATTGCCTCAATCTATGGAGTTAAAATGTCTAGCTGGTATTTCGGCGATTGGAAGTACCGTTTTGGCTGTTCTGTTTCTCGCATGCCCCAATCCACCAGCATATCCATATTTGTGGACATTAATGGTGTCTATTTGGAGTTTTGCACATTTTTTGGGTTTTTTCGTCTATTTTCTTTATGTTCAATTTTTGGTCGGTTCTCAGTCGTTGAAGTTAAAAATGCAATGAAGGAATATAAGAATACAGTTGAACACACAGCCTTGTTAACTTCTGAACTTTATATTCTAACTTGACGGCACGTTATTCAATGTGTGGAAACAATTTCAAGGTTTTTTTTTTCCTTTTTTCAATAGGAGGTAGAAGACCTTTCAGACGGCTGCGGGGCAAAAATCTCGGTCATTGTCGTATCAGAGCAGTTTGAAGGAAAACCTCTTCTCCAACGTCATAGGTAAAATACTTGTTTCATTTTGAGCCCGTGTTAAAAGTAGCGCGGCTAAACTTTATAACTTGTGTTTCCGTCATAGATTGGTGAATTCTGTACTTGAAGAAGAACTGAAATCTATTCACGCCTTCAGCCAGAAAACGTTGACTCCAGAACAATGGGAGAAACTCAAGAATCAACCATCCGAAAGTTTGTAGTTAAAACACCTGGAAAGCTGATCCTTACTGGTGAACATGCTGTTGTTTATGGCAAGTTGGCATTAGCTGCTAGTGTTGACCTGACTACTGAATTTTTTCTGGCATTACACGCCCATCAGCAACATTCATCGTCTATTACCGTGTTTTTGGAAGACTTGAGCTTTGATTGGTCTTTACCTTTAGCAGAACTGCCTTTTTCATGTGTTAAAATGACTCCTGATATGGATTTGGAGTTGCTAGAACGTATAAAATCTCTGATAGAAAATAGGGTCCCATCTGATACGAGTCATACTGTTCGTATGTCCTTGGTGGCTCTGTGCTTCCTGTACTGTTCAGTGGTCGGCAGTTCACAAAAGAGTTTCGAAATACGAGTGAAATCAACTATACCCATTGGAGGTATGGTTGTAGCTGTACGTCATAAATGATTAACTATTGGTAATTATTTTTGAAAATCCAGCTGGTTTAGGAAGTTCTGCCGCTTTTTCCGTTGGCTCTTCTACCGTTTTTCATCTTCTTCGTCATATACAGTCCAATCAAAATATTTTCGTCCCGAATTTGGAATTAATCAATAATTGGGCTTTCCAGTGCGAAAAAATGTTTCATGCCACTCCGTCGGGCATCGATAATGCAGTCTGCACTTTTGGGGGTGTTGTCAAGTATAAAAAGACAGTTATTGGTTCTGTGTCAATTCCAGAATCCCGTGTCTTGTTAGTCAACACAGGAGTGGGACGACAAACAAAGTTATTAGTAGAAGCTGTTCGTAAAAGACGCGATGAGTTTCCAGTCATTATTGACCACATCCTTGATGGTAGGACATTTTCTTATTTTAATAATATTTTTTTTTATGATTACATTTTCTTCGGCCGGCAGGCCGTTTCTTCCTTTCTTCCTTTCTTCCTTTTCGGTCCTATGCGGCAGGCCGCACAGGACGTCTTATACTGTCCTACCTAATAGGTAGGACGTCATCCGTGTCAAAATATCAGTATACTGATGACGTCCTAGGACCACATAACTGTAAATAAACGACACGGATGACGTCCTACCTATTAGGTAGGACAGTATAGTATAAGACGTCCTATGCGGCCTGCCGCATAGGACCAAAAAGGAAGAAAGGAAGGAACGGCCTGCCGGCCGAAGAAACGGCCGGCAGCCTCGATGTTGCAGCGCCTTTAAAATGAATGACTTCATCTTATAGCAATAGATCAAATAAGCTGCAAAATGGTCGATGTAATTCAACAGCCATCAGAAGCCAACTATTCTACTATTCAGGTAAATTGTCACAAACTTGTAAAATGTATGCTGGTCTAAGATAAAAATGAATTGTAACTCAGGATTTACTGTCGACGAATCATTGGCTGCTGTCATCGGTGAGATTTTTCGCCGCAACCTATCTTTGTATAATTTAATCATATTTTTTTCTATAGATTGGCGTATCTCATCCATCACTGGATGAGATTCATCAATTGGCGCGAGCTCACGATCAGGCTGGCAAACTTACAGGTGCTGGAGGAGGTGGTCTGGCTTATGTCTGGATAAGTCCCACTTGCTCTGATGAGCAAATGAACGCCCTGCAGCGTCAACTCACGCAAAGAAATTTTACTTGTTGGCCAACTCGTTTAGGAGTCAAGGGGGTACAAATCGAAGAGATAACAGTTTGAAAGAATGTTTGGCCTTGAGAAAATTGACATAGATAAACTTGATAACTTTTCTAACCATTTATTGTGAACTTTCCATGCCTTTATAGAAACTATAATGAATAAATTCTTTCTAAATGAATCTCGCTTTTTTACGAAATATTAAATAACTAAATAAGTCAATTGGATTTCGTAATAAGCATAACGTCATTCCCTAGTACGCAGTCTAAAGAATTCAGAGTTCAGACAACGAAAAGCTTGGGAACTGAACTCATCCTATGAAACATTCCGAATAACGCAGTTGAAATAAAACAGATATTTACGTTAAAGCCTAACTTACCCATCAACATCAAGTACAACAATCACTGTATTACAAAACAGCTGCTCAGATTTCAGTTTGCCCGCCCTTGAAAAATATATATATTATAACCGTATGGTGGCGCACCAATCGCACCAAGTATATATATCCTTGGGCATATCAGAATGCATTTAGAGAAGAAAAGATCAAACGAAATAGTAGAATAACGAAGAGAAAATAGTTGTGAAACGTGGGCTCTCAGGGTCAAATAAGAGCGTTCTGTCAGTTCAGTTGTCTATAGCTAACTTCTGTTTCTGTTCCCCAAGGCAATCCACTGGATTTCAGTTCCGATTCTTCACAACTCAATTGTTCTGAATAAAGGATGTTGCTGCACGGATAATGTGCAATGGCCGGCGCTTGACATGGCCGGAACTGTTGGTGCAACCGTTGGGCCTCAGAGCCCACTTAATAGAAATCTTGAACGTCTTTTAGAAGAAGCTCAAATTAGTGGTGAATTGCGTGTTAGTAGCCGTCGTTTGAGAGAATTCCCCAAAGTGGCTAACAAATACAATCTAAATGACACCGTTTACAGTGGTAAGTCGATCGCATTTTTGGTGACCACCTTTCCCACCTCTAGTCATACTATATTGGCATTGAGCCATCAGTTGTTTGTTTGCATATACCTTTATTGTTAGTTTTGCTCTATTGTCATCGCTTCATACATATTGACAATTGTTAAATATGTGCTGTCAATTTAAGTTTGTTATTTTTTTGGTTACAGATTTGTCAAAAAACAAATTGTCAGAGCTACCCAATGAAATAACAAGATTTACAGCTTTGGAGAAGCTGAATCTGTATCACAATGTAATTCGCTTCATTCCAGATACTGTTACTTTCCTGCAATGTCTAACATATTTAGATATCAGGTATTTATAATAATTAAGTTATTCGGTGTTTTTTAAGAAATCACTATTGATCATGTCTTCCCTATAGCCGCAATCAGTTAAGTGTGTTACCAGCTTATCTTTGCAAGTTACCTTTGCAAGTCCTACTGGTCAGTCATAATCGGTTGGTGAGTCTACCAGAAGAAATCAATCAGTTATCCCAATTGATTGAGCTAGATGCTTCATGCAACCAGCTCAGTCACCTACCCATCCAATTAGGTGACCTTCAACACTTAGAAGCCCTCAATTTGCGCAAAAACTTTCTAGTTGAATTGCCAAGAGGTATTTTTTTTTTACTGTTAAAAAATCATTAAAGAAAGAGTCATTCAACACTCCCCTTCTTTAACAGAACTCATGTTCCTTCAGCTGGTCACACTTGACATTAGCATGAATAGGATCTCAGCCTTACCAGTGGAATTACGCTTTATGGTATCCTTAGTTGATCTGTGTGTTGAACACAATCCTTTGACTTCTCCTCCAACCCATGTAAGCAATCATTTATCAAGTATTGAATAGTTGGTTATGTACTAATTATAATAATGTTTCAGCTGTGCATTCGAGGGCGAATTCACATCTTCAAGTATCTGGAAATCGAAGCAATTAAGGAGGACAGAAAACGAGGCATTCTAGAAGGCGGTGATTGTCGAAGATTGCCTCGAAAACCATCAACATTGCCGGATTCCCGTTTTTCAGCCAACGATCCCCGTCGCAAAAGATACACCATTGATAACAGTAATGGCTTCGGTAGTTGTGGTAACCCTAATAACCAGCCCGTTGTGGTCGATGGATCTGATATGCGCTGGCCGCAACAGAACAATCAACATAATAATGGTCACGTTTCTTCTACGGAAACAGCTCCGTTATTTACATCCAATCCCGTCAATCATAATCAAACGTTGAAGGTATTTTTTTTTTCTTTGTTCACTTTTTTACCCACTTATTATTTTTAATTCATCTTTTCCTAGCCTGAAGATGAAGACGACGATGAACAAGGAAATGAGGAAAGGCGACGAGCTGCTCGAAAAATTTTGGAACACCAAATGTATAACGAAATCTCTTTAATCATTTCATACAGCCTCATTAATCCGGACATTGCTTAACTAGGGCATCGCAAGACGAGCAGAGACTTCCAAACCACGCCCAAACCTACAGAGAATACAAGGAAGCTTTACGGCAACAGCGAAACAATGTTTATAAAGTGCGGGACAATAGCCACACTCCTAGTCCTGATACCCCTCCTTGTCCCTCCCTGTCTGGAAACCAGACGATGGAATTCAACCGACAGTTATCAGTTCAGCTGCCGCCACAACAACCACAACAACGGTCGGAAGGAACTACGCTTTACAAACCATGGGAAAACAGTCCGAACCACACACCGATTTCAGATCCTTCTTCTCAACCTCATCCATCATCATTCGCTGTGATTGGTGATTTTAGTCGTCCTCTGAGTTTAAATCTCAGTTACGACGACAATAACAAAGTGAATGTTAAGGCTGTTCAGAAAGAAGCTGTTCTTTCCTATGTCAAGGCCAAAACTAGTCCATCGTCAGTAACTCAGCCACCGCCCTTCCGCTCACCAACGACCGAATTGCTCAGCCCTACATTACCCTTTCGTTCAATACCCGTCGTTCCCAATCCTACAACCGAATCGAACAATCTGGCGCCCCCTTATCGCCCACCTCCGACTGATCCACCTACTGCAAGTCGTAAAATAGCTGCTGTCAAAGCCGGCCCTTCGATACTTAGTCGACAAAATTCATTAACGAATTCTACCAATGGCAATCAAACCCCACCGCCATCCAATCACTCCTCTCACACGGCTGTTACCGCCAGTTTCACTGTACGCCGAGAGATGGAGAGACAAAGAGAGGAAATGGAACAAATCCAACATTTACGCCAAGTAATGAACCATTAAGCTTTTTTTAATACTTATATAATAATACATTAATTCGTTTTTAATTCACCAGTGTATAGAGATGAGGCTCAAAATGACCTTACCTGATGATCTGTCATCTGCATTACAAGACGGAGTCGTTTTGTGTCATTTAGCTAATCACGTCCGGGCGCGTTCTGTGGCCAGCATTCATGTTCCGTCTCCAGCTGTGCCTAAACTAACTGTAGCGAAATGCCGCCGGAATGTTGAGAACTTTATCGAAGCTTGTCGAAGGATTGGAGTTTCTGAGGTGAGTTGAGCGAATTTCTATATAAACATTGCACAAATCTTTCTGCCCTTCCTCTCTTCAACCGAATTCGCTTGTTTTGTTTTGTTTTTTTTTGTCTTTTTTTTTAAACGGGATTTTATTTTATGACAGCAACTTTGGGAGTTGATGAATGAATTGTTATAATGGCTGGCTAGTTTTGGAATTATTTTTTATTTCTTCCTGGTTCCTTTACCTAGCCAGCTTGTCTTTTTTGGGGGTTCGGTTTTTATTTGTCGGTTTACTTTGGATAAATCTTTCATACATCTTCCCATACGCCATAAGTCTTTTATTTCTTATCCCAATTTTCAACTCGTCTTTTTCCTTACCTCTCTTTCGAATCCAACTTTTCCACGACTGAACATGGCATGCTATTTGCTTGCTGTTTGGTCATTGCACGTGCATGTTAAGTTCATGAACTAAACGAGGGGCAATTAATATTGTTATAATCCAAAAAGTGGTGAAAAAAATTCATTATTTAATCCACTGTTCCAATTTACTTTTTTTTTCTTGTTTATCCCATCTTTCTCTACAATTTCTCTTTCACCTTATTTCGCCTCTTATTCTTTATTCCTTTTGGGCCCGGTTGGGTTATCCTTGCTACAAAGAAGAATTTACTGTGCACCTGGGAGGACATCTCAACGGCATCAAACATAAGTCGACTGCTTGAAACGGTGCGGGCCTTACTTGATCCCGCTACTTTGATAAATAACCGGTTGGAAAGTTTTCAATCCTCATTTTCAGCGCCTTCCAATCCGCCTACACCGCCATTAACTCCAACTCCACCCTCTTCGGAATCGTTCCCAATCCCCTTCGAACTGATCAATCCGTTGGCAATAGATGTCAATGAAAATGATCAAGCCGGCAAACAAAGTCCACTTAAATCGAAACGAGTAACTTTTGCTCCAGAAATTGTTGTGCAAGATGTCGAAATAGAAGAGTCTGTCCTCCAGACTCCTCTAGATCTTTTCCCCGCGATGAACACTGACTTCAAAGACATGGTCAAAGTGTCGTGGGCTGAGTTGTGGCTCTCGCATTCCGCGCTGGTGTTGGTCCTTCTGGCCGCTACCGCTTTCTACCATTGGCTCCCTGTTGGGCAGTAAAAATTTCCTACCCTAATTTCCATTCCTCCATTGACTAGTCTATGAAAAATCCAGAAGACATTTAATGAGCAAAACTTAGATTGGGAGACATTTAAAACGAACATTCCCGTGACCTTATTGATACACTTTCGTTCCAATCGAATCTGCTAATCGCATGGGTGCCTCAATGTTTCCTCCCCCCAAAAGTGATACGAATCTTCGTAATTTATGTTCTTCATCTTTTCCTATCGCATTTCTGTGTTGAACCTCTTCTGGGATTTGTGCTAAATCCCAATTGGTCAATCTTTCTTTCTTTCACGTTGAAATATTGGCCGCTACGACTAACAGTGACCCGAACTTGCAGCTATTGAAAAACCTTCCTCAGTTACATATTTTTCCTTGATCATTTATGTATGTCATAAGCTAAACATTTCGTGGTGCAGCCTTTCCAAACAAAATATTGATCGACGTCCAAATTTAGTCTTATGGAATCTTAATTTTCAGTCAGTGTTAGGTGGTAGTTTTTCTCAAATCGTTTGCCTTATACGCTTATCGTTATTTGAATAGTATTTATATGGCGGAGGTACACACAAGCGAATGTGAACGCTTATAATATTTGGGTAGAAATTAAATGTAAGTTACATCTGTGGTGCAATGCTGTGAAATGGTTTTGCCAGTGCCTGTTCTTACGTTTGCCTAACGAGTTTGTTGTGAGATGCGTAGACTTTTTCCAATTCAATAAGAAGCCAGCAGATTATAATAACATTCCTCAAAAGATGAATAGCTCATGATTATCTCTATTTCGTTTGCCTCGTAGTTTTCTTATTTTTGGTTGTGTAGTATATAGATCAAGCTGGCTAGAATAAAATCTGTATCAGTTTTCTCAGCAACAGTAAAAAATTGAATTACACTATCTTAGGATCCCACTCGTTAACTTGATCTTGCGCTTTCCCAATCGCAGCTTGTTTTTGTTTGTTTTGTTTGTTTCTTTTCATTCTTTTCCCTTTTTTAGTTTTTCGTTATTTCTTTTTTCCCTTTTATTCGGTTTATTTTAATTTTCTATCTCTCCTTACCCGACGCCACCGTCTTTTTTTCTTTTCCCGCGTGTTTTCTTCAACCATTTCGTATACAGGATCGCCTGTGCACATCTTCTGACGTTCTGGAACGGCGAAATGTGGCTCGTGTTGCTATGACCGTCGCCACGCTAATGGCCTTCCACCGTGGTCGACCTGCTGCAGTCCAGCACTACACTGGCGTTTGAGCCCTTTCGTCCTAGGTGCTACCTCCTAACGCAAGGGAATTTTTTCAAAACTGTGACCATTGGTTGTACGTATAAATTCGCTAATGAGTAATGACTTGAATCCAAGAAACTAATTGTGCAAAATAGTTAAATGCTATTTTGCCTCTATTATTTGATTATAATTTGATAATTTGGCCTCTTTCAATCCACCAACGATATTCCCTGTCACGACAATACTTGTACAGTTTGATGCAATTATCATTTTTAGCCTTGAAGCTCTGTTTAGCTTCTTTGTACTCTTTGTGTCTTGATATTCGAAATTTGCCTGTGCCAAAGACTTTGCGTTTATAAGGACATCTTTCTGACTAGACCGATGGGATCATCGCGTCGCGAATTCCAATTTTATGTCTACCTAATTCCATTTATACATTTTGTGAATTTTGAATGAATATAAATTCTTTGTGGACAAAATTCAACATTGGAATCTAAAGAGCCTAGAAAAAATGCGATGCCTTAGTAATTAATGGTTTTAAAAAGTTTTAATAACGCGAGGTGTTTTTAATCAAAAAATGTCAAATCGTCTGTAAGTAACCGGTAGCTACTTTATATTCCTTCGTCTGGCTCTAGTTGTGCAGTGCATAATTTTTTAATTCACGTGAAATATCGATTAAATTTTTTAGTTCATAGTCACAGATAGGTTAGTAGCGGACAAAAACGTAAAATATTGCAATATTGACCAATATCTAGTGCACGTCTAAATAATAATAAGGACGTTGGAAATTCCAATTCTTGAAAAATCGTGACTTGGACTTTACTTCAAAGTATTTATCATCACTACATATGAATAACCAATCGTTGATTCGCATGGTCTTGAATTTCTTGTGCAATTACAGGAATACTGTCAGTCTGCCATAAATTGTAATAATAGACAGTCAGAATGCAAGATGCAGTCGATGCATTTATATATATTTATCCTCTCTGAGCCTCTGATGTAGTTACGGTAAGTCACAGATTGCGTGATACAACCATTTTTCGTTTAATTTAAGAATTGTCTGCTCATCGTACTACATCATGTAGGCTATATAATTGTTGTAACACATAAAAAAGAAATGCGTTCGTTTTAATGCCTAGTCATGACGAAAGAAAATGCCCAGTCATCCCGAAGTTTGGCCACAGGGTTTGGCCTTGGGGTGTCGAATAGCTTATTATGAAAATCTGATTTTGAATACGATTTTGAAGCTTCATGATGGCCGAAAACCAAACATGTATTTAGTACTATGTTAATTGAAAATCTTATCTTTTGCCATTTGTCATTCGAGATACCAAAAATTAATCGATAAGGGTTGAGTTCAATTATCAGTATCCAGACTCCGGAGAAACCTACTGGAAAAGACGCCTCTTTTATTTATATCTACCTTATTATCCGTCCATATCAGCAGGGTGGATTTATCGATCAAGTTAATTTTAAAAACGTGTAAATAAATTATTAAAAATTAAAAGCGATCTCTGAAATAAATAAGAGACATGTAAATAAGTTAGAGCATACTATCAACAATAAAATAAAATAAAAACTAATGATAGATTTCGGGAAGATGAAGTTCAATGTACGTGCAATGCAAATAAATTTAGTAAAAAAAAATGCAGATTTTATTTTCAAAAGATGCCCTTCTTTATTTTTGATAAATCTTTAAAATATTCAATTTTAACATTATTATTGCAGCGTAGGGATAAGAATTTCATTTGCAAAACGGAATATTTCTAAATGAATTAATTAATAAAAGTTAGCCACTAAAATGAGTCGCTATAAATAAGTGAAAAGGTGTGATGTAATAAAGCATTGTATTCGAATAAAAGTAGGCTACGTTATTGGTTATCCAGTGCGGTCGCTAGTCTCGCTACACCTTACGGCGGCTTACGGTATAAAAAAGAGGAGGAGAGAGCAACAACACATGTGTTGAAGGCTGTAGGGGAGTCTGCAGTGAACAGCAGTCTGGGAACGAAGTTCAATAGAGAAGGTCGTTTCCCAGATTTCAGTTGCACATTGCTGACAATACCGAATTCTTGGGCAATGTTACATGAATTGTGATAACAGTAAAATATCTCTCAATGGCCGTTGAAATAGTACAACTGTACACTTCATCATTAAAGCTAAAAAGTGCATAAAGTTAGTAAAAGTGATTTATCTCAAAGCTGATTTTGGCCGGCATTATTGCCCTCTTGGAGTTACGCAATCAGTCAAGGTTACGCTTTCTATCTTCAACCATGGAATTGAACCGAAACAAGAAACTCAATCCAAACCCCAGAATTAAAGCAAATTTTCTTTCTTCCCTTGTATTCTGGTAAGTTTATGATTCGAGCATTTTGGGGGGTAAACAGCTGATCCGGCCGTCGAATCGATGGTGCAGTTATACATAACACGTGACTAGTTATTTACGGAAATTGTCATAGCAACAGCAAAGCGCGCGATTTTTTAAGTGTCATCGTAAAATACCCTGCACATTTGATGCAAAAGAAAACTTCATTTGTTATATTTATAGCATTTTATTTGAAATGGAATAGATAATCTTTTGAAAAAAAATTGGTCTATGAGGCAACTCGAATATATTGATTCATATTACTTGTATTGTGTACAGGTGGATAAATCCTTTTATGAGTTATGGAGCAAAGAAAGATCTTGAAGTTAGCGATCTGTACGATGTCATGCCAGGTGATAATTCTGAAGAACTTGGGCTGAGATTGCAAAGGTAAGAAACAATTTACTGCTATTTGTGTCATTTAAAGCTTTTTATTGTTTCCCATTCTTTCCTTTTAATTCCCTTAATTTGTCTGGTGTTGTCCCAAAATAATGCTGTAAATGTGCTCTCAATATTTTATCTCTTTTCGCAACTGGGGGAAAGTTGGGCTCTTACGTAGTTTTTTTAAATCTCAGAATCCATACAGTATCGTCCTAAAATACATATAACTTTACCATTTGGAATTGAATTTTGAATTGAATAGGCATGAATATTTCATAACATATAGAGCGCAACCGACCGCAACTTACTTTGTTTCCTAAAAACGGAGAGTAATTTTTTATTTCGTTTTTCTTATTTCTGTATTTTTTTTTTCTGTTCTTACTTTAAAAATGTCAGAAATCTCTTCTGTGCACTTTACTATAGGTGGTCATAATTAAAGTGATCCAGCAGAAGAGAATTGATTGATCTATTTATTTTATTTTCCTAATATTTTTTCTGTCTTTAGAGAATGGGACAATCAACTAGCAAAATGTAATCGAGGAGGAAACAAACCGAAGAAACCTAAACCAAGCCTTACAAAAGCTTTGATTAAAACATTTGGACTAAAATTTTTTCTAGTTGGCATTCTAGTATTTTTGGAAGAATGTGTTTTTAAGTACGTATTATGATTGGGTTTTCTTTATTCAAATGTTTTTTACATTAATGATTGTACAAATTTATAATGCAGGATTGGTCAGCCTATTTGCTTAGGTCAGCTAGTTTATTATTTTGGGAGTGATAACAGCACGATCACCACGACGCAGGCTTATCTTTATGCCACGGGAGTTGTGCTGGGTTCCGGTCTCTACACGTTCACCCATCATCCTTTCTTTTTTTCCTGTCAACATACTGGAATGCAAATCCGTATTGCAGCATGTTCTCTGGTTTATAAAAAGGTTTTTACCGTATTTGCTTTTACATTTATGCAAAAGAAAGTAATTTTTTTTTCCGCAAAATAGTGTCTCTTGTTGAGCCAAAAGGCCTTAGGTCAAACTACTATCGGTCAAATGGTAAACATCATGTCCAATGACGTCAATCGCTATGACTTTTCCGTCATATTTCTTCATTATTTATGGGTAAACTTATTTTAAAACTAAAATTATATCTAGGTATAATATTATTATCTTCTTAATAGGTTGGCCCCCTGCAAACGTTAATAAGCATGGTTATTCTACTTCATGTCATCGGACCTTCATGCCTGGTTGGACTAGCCGTATTGATCCTTTTCGTTCCTTTACAAAGTAGATCAAGAACCATCAGGATTTTCTAAGAAAATTTGGTTTTTCTAAAGATATATTTATTTTCATTAGGTTGGATGGGTAAAGTGTTTTCAAAGCTCCGACTTGAAACTGCCAAACGAACGGATAACAGAATACGAACAATGAACGAAATTATCTCTGCAATGAGGGTGATTAAAATGTACACTTGGGAAAAACCTTTTGCCAAACTCATTTCTGACTGTCGCCGGTATTCATTTTTAAAAAAGCTTTCAGCACGTACGGTTTATATTTAGTTTAACGTTATGTTGTATTTTAGAAAGGAGATTGACGTTATTCGAAGAACTAATTATTTCCGTGCACTAAATATGAGTCTCTTCTTTACTTCGTCAAAGCTCATTATATTCTTGACGTTTTTAGTATTTATTTTCACCGGGAATCATCTCACTGCTGAAAAGGTAAAATTTCTTTCTCAATTTTTTCTGCTTTTTTATTTCTAAAATGTGAATTAAACAAAAAAATATAGGTCTTTGTCACTGTCTCCTTATTCAATAATATTCGCCTTATTATGACGCTATTTTTTCCCGGTGCAATAACAATGGCGGCTGAAGCTAGAGTTTCGACCAAACGCATCGAAGTATTTTCATTTTTAATTTCAAAATAATTCTATACTTAAAATATCTTTTATTATGTATTTAACTGTTAAACACAGAATTTTTTGTTGCTGGATGAGATTGAAAAAAATTCAAAGGCAAATCCCCGGCCAGCATTATCTGACTGCCTCATTGAATTGAATCAATTGACAGTCAAGTGGCCAGCTGCAGGGGAAAAAGAAGACAACACATTAACTGATATTTCTTTCAATGTCAGACCGGGTCAAGTCTTTGCCATCGTCGGTCAAGTTGGTTGCGGCAAGGTAATACCACTGGAAATGTAAATTTTTTTATTCCCAAAATAGCTAACACATACTCTTTTAAAAAATTTTTTACTGTCAAATATTTAGAGTTCATTGTTAAATGTCATTTTGGGTGAGCTGTTTCCTGCAAAAGGAACTTGTCGAGTAGCTGGTAAGGTCGCCTACGCTTCTCAAGAATCTTGGATCTTTTCTGGAACGGTTAGACAGAACATTCTGTGCGGATTGGAGTACGATCTCAAACGCTACAAAAAAGTTGTCAAGGCCTGGTATATTTATTTCTTTCATTTATATATTTATATTGTTATTTGACTTCGAATCATGATTTTGTTATATTACATTTGATCAGTGCATTGGACAAGGATTTTAGTCTTTTTCCTAACGGCGATCAAACAACTGTGGGTGAGCGAGGTGTCTCTTTGAGCGGTGGACAAAAGGCGCGAGTCAATCTTGCTAGATCGTTGTACGTGGATGCCGATATTTATCTAATGGATGATCCACTAAGTGCGGTTGATACGCATGTTGGCCGTCATCTCTTTGACAAAGCTATTAACGGATACCTTCGTGACAAAATCCGAGTTTTAGTCACTCACCAGCTCCAGTACTTAAAAGATGTGGATCAAATTCTAATTCTCAAAGCGGTAAACATTTTCCCGAAACCTTTTTTAAAAATTGAATTGTTGACAGTGTGCGTTTCTATTATTCAGGGTCGTATAGAAGCGATGGGTTCCTATAAAGAAATTAGTAACAGTGGATTGGACATTGCCAAAACGATTGATGATGAAGAACTAGATCAAGAAGATGATAACTTAACGCGATCCTTTTCCGAATGTGACATTGAAAGTTCAATTTCAAGATGTGGCTCAATTTCTAACTCTGTACGTCAACGTGTGGGATCTGTTGCTTCAAGGTCTTCTGCTAAAGAGGTTTGATTTAAATTATTTTTTTATTGACATTTTTCTTTATCAATCCTGGGTGTTTTATTTCTTAGAAAAAAGAAGAAAAACCAACGTTTGCTGAAGAATCTCGCTCCTCTGGCAGTGTGTCATTAAAAGTCTATTGGGAATATTTCCGATCAGGCGGTAGCTGTATCTCTCTCCTTTTGATGACTCTGACCTGCCTCGTTACCCAGATCCTCTTTAGTGGATCTGATTTTTGGTAATTCTAAAATTCCCTTATTCATCAAGGCATCGATGAATGATTTATTGATTAAATTTTTAGGCTAACTTTATGGACAAATGCGGAAGAACTCAGGGCAAGACAAGGAAATGTATCCGAAAACTCATCTTTCTTAACGATTACAGAAACAAATGTTTCTAACGTCACTGAAGAAATAGAAGAAATTGCTCCTTTTTCTGGCGAATGGTGGAAGGAGCCCGATACGTACACTGGCATATACGTTTTTACTATTCTCATCGTTTGCGTATTCATATTCTCAATGGTTCGCACTATTCATTACTTCCTGATGTGTATGATCTCGTCTATCAATCTCCACAATCGTATGTTCCAGTCCATCATTCGTGCACCGCTACTTTTCTTCGATCAAAATCCCGTCGGTATGAATCTCATCTCTTTTTCTCACCAAATATTTCAATTTTTATTGTTCATTTCGACTATTTAGGACGTGTTTTAAATCGTTTCACCAAGGATATCGGATGTATGGATGAAATGCTACCCTCCGCATTCTTTGATGTTATTACTGTAAGTTATTTATTTTTATTTTTTTCAAATCTGTTGCATATTTCAATTTTATGATTTCAAATACCTCAGATATCGTTAACTGCAATTGGAATTCTGTTCCTGGTTGGCCTAGTCAACCCTTGGTTATTGCTACCCATTCTGTTTCTTTCCGTCATATTCGTCAATTTAAGGCAATTTTATTTAAAAACAGCCCGTGACGTCAAGCGTCTTGAAGCCACAAGTAAGTCGATAACTTTAAATGCTTAAATACTCTTCCAAGGTTAACACTTTTTTGTTATTGCAGCTCGGAGTCCTGTATTTACCCATTTATCCTCGTCATTAGTTGGATTAACGACATTAAGGGCTCATCAGTGTGAAGCCATCTTTCAACAAATTTTCGATGAATGTCAAGACGTTCATAGTTCGGCGTGGTATATGTTCTTATCGACTACTCGATGGTTTGGCATTTGGCTGGATTGGATTTGCGTCACCTATGTAGGCTGTGTGACCTACGCGTGTTTGGGACTTCGTAATTGTACGTTATTTCTTTATAGATCTATTTTCAGAAATGTTTTCATACTTATAGTTTTTATCTTTTGTTTTTCGTTTTGCGCGCTATTTATTTAATTTACCCTTTAGCTATGACCGGTAGCGAAGCTGGGCTAGCCATTTCTTCTGCAATGGCTCTTACGGGTATGTTCCAGTGGGGCGTAAGGTATAATTAAAATAAAATATTATTTATTTTATACAAATTTTCATTATCATGTTTGTTAATGAATTGCAGACAGTCAGCTGAAGTGGAAAATCAAATGACGTCAGTCGAGCGTGTGATTGAATATAGTAGATTACCCTCTGAAGCTCCTTTGGATTCGATAACTGGTTGGTTTGAAATTATTTCACATGTCTTCGACATTCAGTTTATAAATTATGACAATTTTAGGGAAAAAACCTCCAGAAACGTGGCCGTTGAACGGAAACATCGAATTCAACGACATGTCTCTTCGTTATATTGAAGCTGATCAACCTGTTTTGAAGAACATAACTTGTTCTATTCGAGCAAATGAAAAGGTATTTTGCAAAAAATACATAGCGTGCCCAGAACGAAGGAAAAAAAAAATTATTCAATAATTTGATTTAGATCGGCATTGTTGGTCGAACTGGAGCGGGCAAATCATCACTGATTGCCTCTTTATTTAGACTAGCAGAGCCAGATGGACAAATAATAATTGACGGCATCGATAGCAAATCAATTGGTCTTCATGATTTACGGTCTAAAATAGCAATCATTCCTCAAGATCCTGTTTTGTTTTCGGGTTCTCTTCGGAAAAACTTGGATCCATTCGGACAGTACAGTGATGAAGCTCTTTGGAACTCGCTTGAAGGGGCTAAACTCAAAGATATGGTGAAGGAACTCTCGGCAGGATTAGAAGCAAATATGACAGAAGGAGGCGCCAATTTCTCTGTTGGTCAAAGGCAACTCATTTGCCTAGCGCGAGCCATTCTTCGACAGAATCGCATTCTTGTTTTAGATGAAGCCACCGCTAACGTTGATCAAAAGTAAGCAGTGCTATTAGATGCAATCTGAATTAATCGTAATTGTGATTTCAAACATGATCCTTTTTTTTTTTTTTTACAGAACTGATTCACTGATCCAGCTCACCATTCGAGAAAGGTTCCGAGACTGCACTGTCTTGACAATCGCTCATCGTTTGAATACAATCATGGATTCCGACAGGGTAATGATGTTGGATTCGGGTTATCTAAAGGTATTCAATCATTTTTTATTATGAAAATGAATACATTGTAATTAAAACAACTATTATTATTTATTTCATTTTTTTATGAAGGAATTTGGTGAGCCTGCGGTTTTATTGGAAAATCCCAAAAGCATGTTTTATAGCTTAGTAGAACAAACAGGACCCATTGTGGCCTCTCATTTAACAGAGATGGCCAAACAGGTGATAAGCCATTTAAAAGCCATTTTAATCTGAATAAATGTTTTAAGTCATCGCTTTCAATTACAGGCTTCAGAAAGTAGACGCAGTAAGAGATTAGCTACTGTCAGTCCAAAGAATGGAATTAATGGGAATTCTATCAATCTCGGTTTATGCCCAAAAGCTTCCCAGGAACAGGGACTGGATGAGTCCGAATTCGAATTAATCGAGAGTTGTAAGCTGTAATCTACTATTCGTTTTCTGTGCTGTCCATCTAGAAAAGATGGCCGTTGAAGGCTACCAGTCAACGGTTTAAAATATTTGATAATGGAAACCAGATTTGAAATACATTTATATGCTCGGTTTTGAAATTATTCATACTTAATTTGATTTTTCAACTGATGAAATAAAAGTTCAACAAATATTGAAATATCTTTCTTGAAAAAGTGCAAGAAAAGATTAAATTCTATCGAATGAACGGTAAATGCGCCTATGAAATTCTTAGAGGAAGGCGAAATGAATTGTTTTTATAACGTCACCTTGTTTCTACGTCTAGTAAATTTTAACAAGAACTAAAAAATACGTTTGTTAATGTAAAATCTAGCCAAATAAATCTGTGTCTTGTTTTTCTCGTCCTTTTCTTTCGTTGTACACGTTAGCGAATAGCGATTACTCTCCCTTGGTTTTCTATTACATTTAGGACCTAGTCTAATTGTTGGGTTGTTTATTCTTCTACGATGTTACATTGGGGCCGTCTCCGATTGCAAGAGAATACGCCGTAGATTATTTTGGGACACATTATCGCAACTGACCTTTTTTATCCTTGAAAGTTTATATTATTTTCTAATCTTGAAAGCAATTCTAATGGCCTTTGGCTTGACTCTCATAAAAAACCATTGTTACGTTCAAACCTTGGCTGTACCAAATTGACTCATCAACGCCACCACTTAGTTTTATTATGCCGACTTTATTATACTTCACTCTTATTACCGTTATTGCAGTATTGCACACCCTGGTTCAAATTAATCGGAACCATTGCGGCAAACACAATCTATTACATAAATGAGTGCGTTATGTAAAAAACTATATATTGTTGGAAAGAATGTCGAATATTAACTTTTACACGCTTTTATACAAATACGAAACAATAACGCAACTGTGGTCGGACAAATTTAAACTTGTAAATTTTCTGAAGAAACTACGGAACATGTTGTAGGTGTTGGTGTTGGTGTTGCGTCTAATCTATTGGCGCTGTTATCTACGACTCGAAACACGGGAAAGAAAATTACGCCGAATATAAGAGCTTCGACCAAACAAAGTGCTGCCTCAATCGCTGTAAAAATAAGAAATATTTGTAAGTCTTTATAGCTTATTCTATCTCATTTTACGTATATAGTTTTAAAAATAAAAAAAAAATATGCGTACATTTTCTCATAACGACCGGAGAAATATAAGGTTCAATACATGGAATAGATCCACCAACTCCAAGTAGCAACAGAACTAGTGTTTGTACTTTCAAAAGTACCACACAAAGAAATAACACCCTGGCTTTCATCTACAAAAATCAAATGTTTGACAAATTAACACTCGCTGTAAAAAAATTTCCAACAGGTTTTCTAATATTTATTTACCGAATAGTTTTTCCATTCCGAGAGCTGAGCAAATCCTATATTTAGATAAATTAAAATGTAAAACCTTCGATAATTTTCTTGGTATCCGGTCATTTCGGCACTTTTGAGCGTTTTCCCAAAATAAAGTCGATTCGGCACCAAATGTAACCGTATCGGCACCAAAAGTATCCGGATCGGCACTTTAATAAATTATACGTATATTACATAAAAATATTCTTCACTCCTCCCTAAGAAATATGTCCACTTTCGAAAGTGGACAATATTGTCTCGCGCGAAAGTAGACAACAATATTGTCTTCAATTCGTGGACAATATTGTCTAGGCTATAAGAAATATATGTCTCAAATCTCAATTTAAAAGTGGAGAATATTGTCCACATAATATGGACGTAAGGAGTTACTTAAATACAACCACATGATGCTGATTAGATGCAGCTACGTCATCCGGCGCCGAAATGATTTCCAGTAAAACAATAGTATTTTCTGCGACTTTATTTTCTTTAGATGCTAAACTGACTGCCACGTGTTTAAAATTACGAGAAATTTCTGTTTTAATATTAATTTATATATTTCGTTTTAATTATAATGAATAATCCCATGATGCACAAATTAATTAGTGTTCTAAAGTTTTTCTGCCCCACCAAGTACCTTCGAGTCTATATATATAACCTAACACCTCTTGACAACCCCTTGGATTAAAAATTTTTGGGCCGAAACGGAAAGTTTGAGTGCCGAAACGGACACTTTCAATTTAAACAAAACAAAACACAGAGATAGGGATTTTACATGTGGTGCCGAAACGGTAAGAATCGGTTACAGTGCCGAAATGACCAGTAACCATTTTCTTGATAGAAACTTTCTTTTTTATCAAAACTAACCAGTAGTTAGGACATTGTAGCCATACATTCCGATGGTAAAAAATATTATGTTGGTTACTCCGAGGACAGCGAAAGCAGTATTTCGAATCTAATTTTAAAAATAAAAAAAAATCATTCCTTAAATTCCAATTAAATTGTCTAATAGTCTAAGTCAAGTAAAAAAATATGTATTTTAAAATACTCACCACTCTTTCAAGGACACCAGCTGTCTCTAATATGGCCATAATAAAATTAATAACCAATTGAAACAAAGGAGTCTGATAGACTAACCCCTTCATGATACGTAGATTTTTTCTGTTGAACATTAAATACATAAATAAATGCTGGGTTATTAATTTTTAAGAAAGTAACTAGTTTTTACTTGTTATAATTCATGTTTCGATAGCACAGGCCCATGCAGCACCATGGTGGTCGACAAAAATTGATTGGGATATTTCTATTTTTTAAATCCTGAATGGTATCCCTATGTCCTCCTTCTATTAGCAGCGATAGGTCGATGAAATGCATCAACACAAATGGCAAATATCTTTTGAAATTTGAAATACATAAAATGTTATTTTAAAATATACATGTAAATACAGTATGTATATAGAGCGCATTGAAATCTTACGATTGTTTAACTGTGTCACACAATATAGCTGCTCCAGGTACGATAAATGTAATTAAAGACAATATAGAAACAATCATGGGCATCGAGACAATCCAGGTTAGAAGTCGCCTAATAATTGTTTGTACTGGTTAATTTAGTTATGACGTCAATTAAATAATAAGAGAGTTTTGTTAATTATTTATGAGCTATACTAATATATACAATACCTCCATTGCGGTGGGCTTTTTCTAATCACATGAAAAATGCTTAATACGAAAATGGCCGTTACCATTATCGTTGAGATGCTTCCAAAAACACTAAATGCAGTGCCAAAGGCTCCCAGCGCTGAAAATAAATTTAAATTCAAATATATACATGTAACAACTATACGAATCGGCAATCGGCAAAGCTTAGAAATACCTGCGATATGTTCTGTTACCGATATTGGATCATCCAGGTCGTTATGCAAAAAATACGAGCAATTGTATGGCATTCTAGTAGTTTTTCTTCCTCTGGACTTGAAATAAAAATGGATGGAACTCGCAACTCTTGTTAGCCTACTAACAGTAGTCTATTAGTGAGACACAGTCGGCAGCAGAGTGAGGCCTGTTGGCACTGGTTCTTGTCTTTATATAATTACTTGGCTTTTCGCTTATGTGCAGTAAAAGTGCAACATGTATTATCTACATCATATACGCTAATCCTTCATGGTCGGTATGGCCTCTGTGTTTTAGAGACCGCTATAAAAGAAGCATTTGTTTCTTTCATGAAGAGTCCAATCAACACTCAGCTTATAAGCTCCTGTAATTATAGGTTCTTTGTCTGCCGACCTTTCTCCTCAAGAAGCCAGACAGAAATGACACAACGAAACGAAAGAAAACGTTATCACAGATGTCGTAAAACTATATGGGAGTAATGCACGTTGAATTGTTGATCAGTGGCAGTAATATATAGTTACTTTTGTGTACGAAACAATGAAATAATCTGCAATTATCATGACGATGAAAAACATACAACATGTTTCCTGCGTCACAACAGTCAAGAATCCATAAAAAAAAATATTTATTAGTTATTAAAACAATGGGTCGGCAAAATGAATAGATTGATAGACTTTTTCTCAGCGTCTTCTATTTTTATTGGACCCTATACGCCCCAACACCGCGAATGCATTAAGCCGATTGAACTTGGATCAAGGAACAACGACACGTGTGTGTCAACAGCCTTTATTATGATGCTTGACTATGTCCGACTGAATAATTGACCACATTCCGACAAAGAAAACGAAAGAAAAGGTGTTGCAATCGATCAATAATAGTCAACACCTTTATTCTTTTTATTTGGGAATGGGTTCACCGAGAAGCTTCCCTCAACCAATTGCCATAGCTACGAAAAGAAAACAAGACACACTTAGACAAATGAGAAATGACACAATATTCTTCGGCGAATCCGGAAGTTTGTATATGCGTGGGACCTTGCAAATATTATATTACAATGTAACAATTCACTACCATTTTTATTGGTTCTTGTTCTATAGTCACTGACTGTCGAAGCGGAAAGGATGTCCGAGTCCAAGGATCGTCTCCGAGTCGCAGTTCGCGTTCGACCTTTCATATCCTTTTTCAAAACTAATTTTTTTGCTAATATTTTATTCGTTCTGTTTAAAAAAAACCCTTAACTTATTTTGTGTGCACAATCAACGAGAAGTTGCCAGGGGATGTAAGAGAATCGTCGACATGGATGGCGTGACCACCTATTTGACTCATCCGACAGATCAAGCCGACCGAAAGAGTTTTTCATTTGATCATTCCTACTGGTCGTTTGACGGATTCAATGAGGACAAGATCAGCGGTACGAACGTTGCCGATCCAAGTCATCCACGAGGCCATCAGTATTGCGATCAGGTAAATTATACACGATTCTTTATTAGATATTAGGCCGAGATAATTTCTTTTGTTTGTTGTGTTTATTTTTGTGTTGAATTAATGTAAAAGATAAACAATGCAAAGCGTAAACACCTTTGTCCTTTTGGTGTCGGGTATTTTTTCTGATAAAGGAGCGTTTGTTTGGCGACTTGGGACGGGCAATGCTCGCCGACACTTTTGAGGGTTACAACACAACTTTGTTTTCATATGGGCAAACGGGATCTGGGAAATCCTACTCAGTTATTGGGTACGGCTCCAACGAAGGTGATAAATGACATTACAAATTTCCGCATTTCTTCGTTAATTCTGTAGCTTATATACACCGGAATATACTGGTTATTTTGTTGGGTAACTGCGCATATGCAGGCATTATTCCACAGTTCTGCCATGAAATTTTTCGTGCTATTGATGAAAATTCCTTTACTTCATCGTCCATCGATCCAATTCAGTTCCAAGTCCATCTCTCTATGCTGGTAAATATATTTTTTGTGTTTATTGTTTCTTTTTTAAATTTGATACAATGTCTTAAGGAAATTTACAATGAAAATGTTTACGACTTACTCACTCCATCAAAAAGCGATAAAGGATTAAAAGTGCGCGAACATCCCAAAAAAGGCTTTTATGGTATTAGCCTTTTCAGATTTTAACATATTTTCTAAATAGATTTTTAATTCGATGAATTCAATTTCTGTAAAGCTGATGGACTGTCAGATTTTGTGGTGAAAAGCTATTCAGACATAGAACGGCTTATAAAACAGGGCACACTTAGTCGGTTAGTACAAAATTGCGACATACAGTAAGCATTATGGATAATTATTTAATGGTTTTGTACCAAAAGACCTTTAATATTATTACGCCTACGATTGTTGTGGTAGTATACAACATGTACTATGTGCATTGCTGCAGAAAATCGAATAAAAAAGAATTATACAAAAATATATTTTCTACTATATAGTACTGTGGTAGCGACAAACATGAATGCTACTAGCAGTAGATCGCACACCATTGTTTCCATTGGCCTCGACCAGAAGAGAACGACTCAAAATGGAGAGATTACCATTACATCAGTAGTCAACATTGTTGATTTAGCGGGAAGGTATAAATAATGAGATAATTAAAATGGGTACTTATTAATTATTATGCACATTTGTTTCAACAAGACATCTTATTATATATTTTAAAATGTCGTTCACACTGATCTTATTCAAACAATTTAATTTGAGAAAAGTCCGTTTTCTTACATGTATAAAATTGTGTTTATAAAAATAATGATTGTATTGTAGCGAGAGGGTTAGCAAAGCTGGAACTGGTAACACGAGCGGAGAGCGTTTCAGAGAAGGAGTTGCCATTAATCAATCTCTTCAATGTCTGGGACATTGCATTCATGCACTAGCGGAATCTTCTTCGGCGTCATCATCAAATTTTCCTATTAACAGCCACAAGAACCAGCGAATCCCTTTTCGTGATTCTGTGCTCACAAAGTTACTTATGAATGCTTTGGGAGGAAACAGCAAAACTATCATGGTAATAAACAGTTTATGAATAAAATTGCATTACAACTGATATAACTAATTAGTTACAACCGATTTCATTGCAACTTAGGTGGCATCGATTAGTCCCGCTGATATTCATTACGAAGAAACCTTGTCAACGTTACGCTACGGTACAGCAGCGTTTATTTAATTGAAATTTTTACATTTTAGCAAACAACTTATTTATTTAATTTTATTAGCTGATCGAGCTAAGCAAATTCGAACCCGGGCTATTGTCAACGAGAATCCAATCGAAAAATTAGTCCGTGAGCTGAAGGGAGAAACCCAGCGAATAAAAGCTACGCTAACGCGCGGTAATATTGATCCTCAGTGGCTAAAAACAGTCGTAAATGGTCGACAAAGCAATCCAAAAGGTATACGTGATTATTCATTATTTTAAAAAGATACCCCATTAGTGGTCACCATGTGAATTTATTTTTTTGTTTTTTTTTAAATATTTTTAATATTAATGAAAGATACTAAGAAGAAATGGGAGGATGAACTTCGAGCACAAGTAACGGAAAATGAACGTGAAATTCAACGTATTATTCGCCCAACAAAGCAAAAAGAATTTCAAAAAGTAGAAGAGGACCTGCTGACTGTTGAGGTAATGATAACACAATGTCTTATTTTGAAACAATGTAATTGCGTAAATTCTTATACTTTTAGTTATTTGAAAGTAAGAGGAATCATGAACGCGCTGGACCGTTTTTACAAAATGTCAACATGGATCCTTTATTGAATGGACGTTGGATACATTACCTTAAACGGGGCACTACTTTAATCGGAAAATCGCAATCGTCAAGTACGGATATCCAAATGATCGGCCCTGGGTATTGACAGTAGTTTTAGGCTCTCTATTTCTGTTTTTAATTTCATAGTCAACATTGAGTGATTTATGCTTTAGGATGCAGTTAAATCACGCTGAAATATCATTTCATGAAAACAATCGAGTCACTCTCCGCCCACTGACAAAAAATGGTAGAGTTTTGGTTAATGGTGTACCAATTGAACCGTCACAGGTGGAACTTCAACCCAACGACCGCCTTGTTTTCGGTGCCACGCAAATGTGGCTCTTTCGAAATCCAGCCCTAGAGGATCAAGCAGGTGTCTCTGACAGTCCAATGATTAATTATGATTTCATTTTGCATGAAATGTCAGCCAAGTCAGGATTGGATATCCTTTCCAGTTCCTCGGACAGTAAAAGTAGGATTATATGGCTTTCGTCTTTTCATACAATTTATTAATAACATACCTGTATATAATCATTTTTATATTTCAGACTCACTACAAGAAGAGCTTGTAGCAGTACTGCCATCCATTGAGGAAGCTAATGAAATCAGCGCTGAAATGAGCAAGCCTGTGAAGTTCGAAATTGTTCTTGTCGCACCAGAAATCCAGAATAGTCCAGCCGAAAAAATGGTTCCAAGTCAAGTATGTGTCCCAATTAAAAACATATTAATGACACAAACGATATCTACTTTTTTTTACAGGTGTACGTCAAGATGAAAAATTTGGAACACGGAACTGAATACATTTGGTCCAAAGACAAATTCTTTACGCGTTTTGATTTTATGCGAGAACTCTATAGGCATCATCAGAACGAAATCAATGGAGAAGAAGAAGAGAGCGATGACATCAGGATTACCGACGTATAATTAAATGATCACCACATTACTTTTTTTATTCAATAAATTTATAAATTTATATTTATAATGGTCTAAAAAACCTCTTTTCGGAATAGGAACGGGATCCTTTTTCTGAATCATCTGATGCTGTAGTAATAATTGGAATGGCAAGAGTAGTTCTGCAATCGCTAGCTCATTTGGTAAGAGAATTAATTGATAAGTTCAAATATTAAAACAAATTTCATATATTGGGCTATATTGAGAAATTTTTTTACCCTGAGCTAAGGTGGAGATTCAGGAACATATCCCTATCACTGACTTGCGCGGCATAAAAATTGGAGTAATGAAAATTGCATTGGTTCCTTGTGCTGATAAGGAGGGTCATCAACTTCAAGAGGACCATTTAATCGATTCATCAGACCAGTTGGTCGGAAGAAATATTTTCTTTACATTCCACATTATTGGTTGTCGCAATCTACCTCCTAAATTCAGAGTTGTATTTTTTATTTACAATAATTGAGGTTGATATTAGTGTAATCTTTGGTATAAACTAATAGGATCTTCATTGCAAGTACAAATTTTATGACGACAAAGTTGACAGTAAGACCAAGATGTATCCCTACTCGTCTAATTTGCAATTCAACCACAGTCGCATATTGAACTATGAACCAGTAACGAAAGAGGTTAATCTTTGATCGATTATTATCAATATTTAGCTAAATGTTTTATGTTTAGTGAGCCGTCATTCTTAAACTAACGATACGAACTCTATTCATCGCTTACTTAATCACTATTTTATTAGTTATTAGATTACCTGAATCATGGGTCAGTGGTAGTGGAAGTTCTTGGGAGACACATTATTGAAAATAATCATCCTTTAAATCAGTCTTTTACATCTACACCCATGAATACTAGAGAATTCCTAAGTGGTGAAGAAGACAAAATAGTCTTATCAAGGTGACAAATTCCATTAATATTCCACAATTTATGTGATATGTGTTATTTGAATATTAGATTTGCGCTACTCAGGACGGGTGAAATCATGGCTCAAAAGCCTACCATAAACAATTTTGAAAGTGTTCTGAAAACAATAGACGGGAGAAAACAAGAATTACTAGGCGAACTACAACTAGTGAAACGCACGCATGTAAGACTTCAACAGCGTCTGGATTTTATTCGGCAGATGACCGACCGTTGTCTTCTCACCGGACAAGAAAGTATTCCGACCGCGTTGCTAGATGCAATGCTTAACGCCAATAGCTCGGAACAGGCGCGACGCATCGTTCAACAACTACAAACTGGAGAGGGTACGGTACACTATGCCTCATTTTATTTTCAAATGCTGCCAGGTTGTATTATTACTGTTACAGTTTTTCGTCTTCAGATGGTGATGAATGGGTAGACTGGAGCGTAACGAACCATCAAAAAGAACACAAAAGTAGCGTGTGTGTCATATCATAAAACAAAATGGCAACAAAATCGCATCAAGAAATATAAAAAATCATAGTTAAAAAATTAAAATTCGATTGCAAATATTTTATCCCCGCCCCAGGAAAAAAATAAATCAATAGATTAAATTAAACAATTTCCTATATTACGCGTTAAAGTTTTTTATTAATTCAATGTCAATGATGGTTAAGACTTAAGATTTATGGAGAGTGAGACCAACAACATTAATCTCTTAAAAAAACGGTATTTTTTAAATTTTACTCTTTTAATTTTAGTAAAATTTGTGAAAGGTAAATTAGTAAAGTGAAAGATAATTTTAGTAAAATTGAACAAAATAAAACCCGTTTGAAAATAAAATGAAAAATACTGTTTTTTTTTATTTTATTTGCTTTTTTGGGAGAATTTCCTCGCGCCTCTTATTACACACGAACGAAGGGCGAATGGGGCATTTCCAAACGCAGTTGGCGTCGTACGATCTGCGAGTAATTATAATATTGTCACGGGCGAAAATCCAATGGCCGATTACACACTTGTTGAAAGTGACGCTCTAATGAAATCCACTGAGACGCTGGCCGTCGACACTGGCACAGTTCGGGTCAGTGAGTCACACCATCGGTCTACTCTAACTAAGACTAAAAAAGTTAACACAAGAAAGTTACACAAGAACAGGGCAAAACACACACGCACACGAGATAAGCACACACGCAAGAAAACACAGAGACCATGAAACTTGCGACCGGTCCGTACGATAGCAGAAGAACTCTGAAAAGAAAGAAAACGAGTCTGGTTTAACTAGGCCGTCGATGCCATCTAGAGGTCGCGGCTGACACTACATAGAAAGGAAACACGATTAGTCTATACAAAACAGGCTGAACGTGACATCTCCCCCCCCCCCCCCCCACGGGGAATGATCGGGACGATCATTGGAACAAACAACATGAACACAAGCAACAAAACTCCACAGCTTATCGCTACAATAAACTTATTCTTAATCTTAACTAGCATCAATAATCTAGGTCTTATGCTATGGCCAGTCCAACTGTACGTACACACACTCAATCTGCCTTCTGTGCACAGGCGCTCTCTGTGAAGGCACACCTCTTCGCTGGGAACACCATCACCCAGGGCGAAGGCACTCCTCTTCACCGTCTTCTCAACACAGTCGAACAGGGAAAAAGGAAAAACAATCAGGTGACAAACAAGGTGAATGCTACGGACACAAAGGATGAGACAGCAAACAATTACAGGTCAAGACGATCCGGGGATCTCAA
Source organism: Daphnia galeata (assembly GCA_030770115.1). Classification (NCBI taxonomy): domain Eukaryota; kingdom Metazoa; phylum Arthropoda; class Branchiopoda; order Diplostraca; family Daphniidae; genus Daphnia; species Daphnia galeata. Next base: position 7,298,984 of record CM061119.1, read on the forward strand.
AGTCTGACGAGGGCAAAGACAATGCTCTCCATGCCGCTCTCCGCTTCACCAGGATCACACTTTTTCACTTCACGGAAAGAACGGATGTTCTTTCGCCTCGCCGTTGGCGTCTTTTTTGGCGTCTCTTTCCACACTTTTCCCTCGCGCTGACGCGTCTTTTTTCCCGCTTCTCGTATGACGGAAGGGGGTTTAGCACTCTCACTTACACTTGAAGCGTCGTGCCTGAAAGGCTTGAGATGAGACACGTGAACACAATCTTGCTTCTTTTGTCGTCCGCGCAGAGGTTCGACAATGTAGTTCAAATCACTCACTCGTCGCACAATTTTATAAGGGCCGAAATACCGATGGAGGAACTTGGTCGATCGTCCTTTCTTCCGGATGGGACGGTAAATGAGTACGAGATCCCCTACGGCGAAGTTGACCGAGCGCCTCCGACGGTCGTACCGCGTCTTTTGCTTATACTGAATTTGGGCCAAGCGCCTTTTTACCTCATCTCGGATGGCAGGGAGCTCCGACGTGAGCTGACGAATGCGTGCGCTTGGGCCATCTTCACCATTGTTCATTTCGGGATTATTTCCCAGCGCGACGTCGACAGGCAACACTGCCTCTCGCCCATATAACAGGTAGAATGGGCTGAAACTCGTTGACTCTTGCCGACTCGTGTTGTATGCAAAGGTTACGAAATCTAGGAGCCCATCCCAATCGTTATGGTATGAATTGACATACATCGAGAGCATTTCCGTGAACGTGTGGTTGTACCGTTCAACCAACCCGTTGCACTGGGGGTGATACGCGGCGGTGACCAGATGGTTGGTCTGCAAGACTTTGTACAAATCCTCTGCGAACGAGGCGGTCAAGCACTTTCCTCGATCGGAAATGAGGGAAACGGGCGCTCCATGCTGAAGGACTACATTACGTACAAAGAAGTCGACGACTTCTTTAGCGGAGGCTTTAGGGACGGCCTTGACGATAGCCCATTTGGTCAAATAGTCCACGGCGACGATCGCATGTTTGTTTCCCGCAGCCTTGATGGGGAAAGGGCCTATCAAGTCGATCCCCACCTTTTCAAAGGCTTTTTAGCTCGAATAGATTGCAATAGGCCGGCCGGAGCCTCCCGCGGCCGTTTCTTTGTTTGACAATCTACGCACGATAGCATAAAGCCGATAATTTGCCGCCGCATTCCGGGCCAGTAGTAGCGTTGCTGGATCTTGTACAGTGTCTTCGCCACCCCCAAATACCCAGATGTTACATCGCTATGGCATGCTAATAGGACTTGGTTGACATAGGGAGACGGAACGCATAGCTGGTAAGAGAATCGCCCCGGTGAACTCGTCGTCGGAAAAGAACGCCATTTCTAAGGTCATAAGAGTGAATCAGTTTTTGGACGCGAGCGGTCGGATTTTTTTCATTCAACCCACTAATGATTTTTTCCCACCACGGCGATCGCTGCTGTTCCAATGCCATATCCAATTTCTCGGGAGAGGACGCAGGGAAATTAGCTAACAACGGAATCTCCTCCTCCCCTTCCGGTTCGCCTATGGGTGCCCGAGACAGACTATTGGCATAAGAGTGGAGACGGCCACTTCGGTGGACGATGTCTATATCTAAATCCTGGAGCTGAAGGCTTCACCGTGCAAGCCGCCCAGACAAATCGCGTTTTTTCAGTAGCCAGCAGAGAGAATGGTGATCCGTCACCACTTTCACCTTGAGCCCCCAAATATAGGACCTGAATTTCCTGAGGGACCAGACGAGTGCAAGACACTCCTTCTCCGATACTGAATAATTAATTTCGGGACTGCTCAACAATCTACTCGCATAAGCAAGGACGCGCTCCTTCCCCTCATGTTGCTGGACTAGTACGGCCCCTATCCTGTATTGGCTCGCATCGCAGTGTACTTCCATCGGGAGCTCATAACGCGGATGGGCCACAATAGGAGGAGTGATTAGGACTGTCTTTAGGGCCTCGAAGCTCCGTTGTTGTTCTTCCCCCCACACGAATCGTTGAGCTTTCTTGGTCAGATTAGAGAGTGCCCTGGCGAGGACGGTGAATCCCGGGACGAACTTTCGGTAGTAGGAGCACAACCCCAGGAAGCTTTGCACCTCTTTTACAGTTCTCGGTATTGGGAAATCACGGACCGCTGCTATTTTCGCGGGATCGGGAGAGAGCCCTTCGCTGTTTACAATGTACCCGAGGAATTTGAGCGACTGCTCGAGGAAAGAGCACTTTGAGAGCTTCAGCTTTAGACCCGCTTTGTCGATGCGCTGGAGCACAGTTTCTAGACGCTCTAGATGTTGGGAGACGGTGGGTGCGAAAACGACGATATCGTCTAGATAGACGAGACAGGTGTTCCATTTTCCGCTGAAAAGTGGCCGGCGCATTTGTTAGACCGAACGGCATCACTTTGAATTCGTACAACCCGTCAGCCGTAATAAACGCGGTCTTCACGCGATCCTGCTCGTCAAATTCGACCTGCCAATATCCCGCCTGCATATCCAAGATGGAGAAATACCACAAACCTTCTAGCCTACTCAACGCGTCATCTATTCTCGGGAGAGGGTAGACATCTTTCGTCGTTATCGGATTCAATCGACGGTAATCTACGCAAAAGCGCCATTCCCCGTCCTTTTTCCTTACCAAGACGACCGGCGAAGCCCATGGACTGTTGGAGTGTACTGCGACTTTGTTCTTCAACATCGTTCGCGTTTGCTCTTCTATCAATTCACGTTCCCGCCAGGCGCTCGCATAGGGGGGCTGATGGAGTGTTAGGTGTTCCCCAGTATCGATCTTATGTTTAACAAAATTCGAACAGCCTAGCTCATTAGGTGTCTTGGCGAAGCAGCCTGAATATCGATTCAACAGTGCAACGGCTTTCCCCTTCTCCTCTTCCGTTAATTCCGGATTTATTCTACTCACGAACGGAAGCGGCTCTTCACCTTTGGGGGAAACGGGATCGACGGCATGGATATCTTCAACGACTTGGTCTACCAGAAGGATTTTCCCAACCACCATACCCACCGGGATGAACTGGTCCGTCGATGAGAAATTAGTCAAGGGGAAACGTTGGACCCCAACGATTGCCCGTGATGAGATCAGTAGACGCCCCATAGAAACTCCCTTGTCCGCCATCACTTTCGGAGAGGGCTCCACTAAAAAGCTCGTCTCACGCCCACCCGTCGACTGAACAACCGTGTCGACATAAACCATAGAGAACGCTGGGATACTGAGGGTTTCGTGATTTACAATGTAGCCCGCGTTCCCTCGCAACGTTTCTTCTTCGCCTGTACTCTTTGTCGAGAACGAACCCACTCCCGCCTCGCTATACTGGACTGAGAAATTCCCTAATTGAGCGAACGCGTCATTCCCCAGTAAGAGATCAAATACGTTCATCCCACTCACCACCGCCGTTACCCAAATCAACCGCCCTTCCACATAACTTCCACATAACTGACCCTTCTGGTACCAGTGGGTCCCCATTAGCGAGCAGCAACCGCGGTCCTTCCCACTCTCCGAATTGCTCAATTCCCAGTGTTCGACAGAACGCTGGCGAAATTAGCGAAATCCCCGAACCCGTATCAATAACTGCCTTTGCACTCCGCCCCTGACAATCGACTTCCTTCAGAATGAGATGACGAGAATTAATTTGGGGAAAATTAAAGACGACGGTGGCACGCTCCCCCCTACCACCGGTTCTAGTTTGACGACCCGGCAGAAGGATCGGGCGGTTTCTTGGCGGGATCGGTCGGCTTCTGTTCACTTTTGCTCCCGCCCCCCCGTTTGACTTTTGTACATTGACGGGAGAAATGCCCTGGCTCCCCACAGTTGTAGCAGTTCTTTCCGTCTGTGCAGCTGCGAGCGATATGGCCTGGTTTCCCGCACGAATTGCATATGGGTCGCCCGTCTACCGTCCTTTTATTTGGTCTATCCTGTTGTCGTGATGACGAATTCTGCCCCCTTCCTGTCGTTCGTCCCCTCCACTGGTCTCTCGATCCCCTTCCGGCACTTAACGAACGTGTTGCCACCTCCAGCTTCCGAACGATCGGATCCAAACTCTTGGTTACTTCTTCTTTGACGAGCTTCTCGATTTCCGCCTTACTACTTGAAGGGGGTGTCGGGAGGATTTGATTTACGGGGATGGACCGCCCGGCGATCAGTGCGGCCTGACTATGTGCCTGGAGCCGCGAAATAACTCGGCGGTGTCCATTCGATCCATTTGAGGGAAAACCTTTTGCACGAGGGCCGGCTCCATATTCTGGGAGATGAACTGGACCTTGCGCTCCTCCGCCATTGCCTGATCCACCTTCGAGCACAGATAGATTATGTCATAACAGTATAACATAACCGGCTCGTCAGCCCCCATTTTCCTGGCACGCAGCTGGGATTCGAGCTCTAGGGCATAGTTATGGTGACGAAAAGCTGCCTGGAGGGCCCCCATCAACCCATCAATTTTCTCCGGACGCGGATTCAGACCCGATAGCCACTTTGCCGCCACCCCTTCCAGACTGAACTCGATGTGTCGGTATTGTTGGGTGGGCCCCCATTGATTGAAAGCCGATACCCTTTGGAATTGATGGCTCCACTCCATCACATCTTCGTGAGGTAACCCACGGAAGATTGGGGGATCCTTTTCCTTAAAGTTCCCAACGTGGACCAACGGAGCGGCCTGAACGGGTCCAATTAGCCCTCCCGGGACGGCCTGAACGGGTTCACCATGAGCGTGAAGCGCACGTCGCCCCAGCTGTCTATTCCCCTCGTCTTGCCCATGATCCTCTTCCACGTCCCCTTCTCCCTGATTCTAATTCCTATTCATTTTGCTGCTGTTGAGGAATTGACGATACCCTATCCACTTCCACCCGTTTCCAACCCAACACACTCGAACAGGGAGGACTGGGAGCCCTGTGTGCTCACGTATGCACACTACAAAAACAACATTTGCAGGTTAGACCGGGAGGGAGAAATAATCGATATACCAATTGGCCTGTCTAAATTCATCAATTGTAGAAAGTTTTATAATGTCAATCTGACGGCAAAAATACGACAGCCTCAACAATCTTGTTTGACGGCAAAGGCAGGCTGCTTGTAGTTTTTCCAAATCTTGCTGCAATAAAAAAAGGTTTGTATTAATACTAACATACAGTTGATTTAAAATAAACAAAAAAACCTATTGCTTGCTCTGAAATTTTGGAATAGCCATGTGATAAGGCCAATATGGTCCTAAGAAAATTTACATTGAAAAATTAAGTTAAACAAACAAAATATAAAACTTACTGTGAAAAAGTTAGGCTGTTCGTGTCGGTTCGTTGTTGGTTATAAAGTATAATTGTTGATTCTATTAATTCGACAGGTAAATTTTTTATAGAGGGTGGGACTGTTCCCGAAGGGATACCCAGATAACACACACCTGAGCCAACAACGTCCCTTAGATGTCGTGTTGGGACGGTTGCAACGTCCCAAGGACTCCCCATATTTTGTGATTCTCGTTTTTGGGACTGGTTTTGGATGTGGCAATGTCCGCCTTGTCATCATCCCATTGCTGTGCCCTGCACAGCCCATGGGACGTCTCTAGGACGTGCTAAGTACGTACTTTACTCCACCATTTATTAACAATAAAATCATCAACCATGCCCAGAGTGTCCGACTCTGGGCCCGAACCATAGATCTTTAGCATTGCAAAATAGTCATATAACCACTGAGCTATTCTCTTCTTGTAGATAAGAATTTAGAATTTACCCGTGTAAAAACAAAGGGCACGATAGTTAAAAAATTTTCTAAGTGTTTTGTGGGAGCAAAAATGTAATAAATGGTACGGATAAGGTACCTTCACATGGGACTGTGAAAATTGCCACGCTTCGGCGCTTTTTTTGTTTTAAAAGGGACCGCTTTTAGATGTTATATACTTGAGCCTGTCCCAGACGTCCCATTGGTACGTCTTTGGGGCTCGATCGGGACGAGAATTCCTATCTGGGTAAAGGGTTGGGCATTTTTTAAAGTAGAGTGAATTTGAAATTTGAGCGATTTAAATAGTTTTTTTTATTTGATTTATAATTTAAAATTCGAGGAAATCCCGAGCTGGCACGTCTAGCGATCCTTTTTCCAAACCTGTAGATAACCTACATTTTACCTTTCCCCATATTTTACTCGCATTGAGGTAAATGTCTGCTAAAGTTATTATTTAACCGATCTATCATTCATCATCATGTTTCGTGCCGATCATGGTCGAAAACATTTAAACGATAAAGAACGCGTAAGTATTTTATTGCGTTTACCCAATGTGGTAAAAACAGTTTTTTTTATCAGTGAGCGTTTGAGAATATCGTGTAGCACCATATCTGTAAGGCAAACACGTTATCGTTAAACCGGGGAAATAATAAGGCAAAGGGGTCCCGGTAGGCCTAAAAAATTTTCACCTGCGGATGAAGCGGTTACGGATGAAAATGTTCTTGTCGGTCGCATAAAATCTGAAAATCCGTTTAAGTTTTCGACGGTGACATCTTTATATGCATATGTCAGAATTTAAAGTTCATTTACACCTAACGGCCCAAAATACGTAGATTCCATTTGGCGGTGACGCCTATGAGTAACCCTAGGAGGACTTAAGTAGCGTTTTATAGCCGTCAGTTGTGTGCCTTCCGTCTTCTTGAACAATCGTGTCTAGACTTTTTAAACTTTCAATTTCTTTATGTCAGCACTTTCACGAAGAGTGGAATGAAAATTAATATTGTGATGGCTTCTCCAGAATTGTCAGAAGGTGTTTTATCAAATTCAGTGTCAAGCATCAGGTAATTTTATGCTAAAGTTAAGATGTGTGACAAATTTCACCCTGTGTTAAGCAATTAACTTAACTGAAATTACTTGACTTAACTTGAATTACTTGAAATTTGTTGATTTCATTTAAGAATTGACAGTAATTTGGTGCCAACAAAAAGGCTAAAGTTACCAGGACAATTCTTCGAGTTCCTTGGTGATGTACCGGTCAAAAATACTGGATTTTACAAGTGTACTTTCCCTAATTGCATCATGAAGAAAGATAAAGATGGTAAAGAAAAGCCCTTATTGTTTACAATGACACCCGGTCAAATGCTAAGCGCCATTTTTGTCTAAGCTACACATTCTACATTTGTCATTCATGCATGCATTCTTTTCTTACGGTCTGGATATTTTCTACTTTTATCAGGATGCAGGATCACCACCCCACCAAAGAACTTAATGATGAGATTATTTGGAAGAAGGCCCGTTTGCAGAAGAAAAAGCAATGAGAAAGTAATTGAAATTTACGTACAGCCATTCCTACTAAACATGTAGTATCTCAGCTCGATTTGGATGACTGGATCTTGGAATTATTTGAATGTGAAATTTAATTTTCAATAGTTATTATAATATTTTTGGTATTTTATTATAGAATTGCCTAAAAGTTTACGTCCTGCATCTACATTCCGCAGAGAATCCTGGTTTTCAGCAGTTAGTGTCCCGTTTGGTTCCTAATCCAAAGTTACATTGGCCGACTTTCTTTACAGAACTATTAGAAACGAAATACATTCACTGCCGACAGATGTTATGCTGTGAATTAGCCAAAACTGATGCCAGTACCACGGTTGATGCGTGGACTAGTCGCCGAAGAATCTATCTTGGTGAAACTGTACACTGATTCGATAAAGACCACCTGACCCTAAAACGCAAAAAAGCCTGTTTAGCAATAAAAAGAATAACGGGAACACATGCGATGTACTGGCGAGAGTTATCGAAGATATTCATGTGGATTTCAACATCACAAGTAAACTGCGAATAGAAACCACTGATAATGACCACTGATAATGGATCAAAATTTTGAAAATGCTTCAGGGAGCATTTTGTAACATGAGTTGATTGACCTTGCAACACTAACTAATGTTATTTTCACCTTGTAGGTGCAAGCAGTAACCTATCTGAAGATGATGAAGAGATATCATTATATGACGATGACGAAGAAGAAATACATTTACATTGAAATTGGCAAAATTCTAAGGAAACGGGCAGCAACAAGATCAATAGGTAGCCGACAAATAAAATAAGTGTGTGCCATCTACTGAATCTGGTATCTAAGGCAGACGTTGACAAGTTCAAACACTCGTTGTTTAATGAACTCAGGACAACTGTCGAAGCATAGCTCCAATCTTTGTGGAACAAGCAGTCTTCTAGTTCAAACAACTCTGATATCATACGCCGGCATCTTGGCCAACTCTTCATTTAAAAAAATTAAATACGCTGGAACACTTGATATTTCGCCATAGAATGTGTGGTGACCCTTATGCGCAACAAGTCTAAAGCTATGCGGAAATTAATGGAAGAATTGAAAATCCCCTTTTTTACTCCGAGTGAAGAACAGTATATGAAAGAGTACATCGAGGTGATGAAGCCAATTCTTCAAGAGTTGGACATTTTTCAAGGAGAAAAAAATATTGGATTGGGTTATCTACTACCAACCATAACAATTCTGAAATCGGATCTTTTTCTGTTGCAAGGCGATTCAAACATAGTTCATTGCCAGTCTCTTATTTCTGGATTGGTTAATGTAATTAACTTAAAGTAATAAAATTCAATTTATCCAACTACTATTTCTATTCGGTAAGCTAATGCACTTTTGGCCAATCACAGGTGTGCATTTTACCGTTGTTAACCGGTTAACTGGTCGGCGTTGGTTAACAGTGACTTTGTTTGTCAGTTTCTTAACGTCCTGGAATATTGACTCATTGGCCTCTGTCTTTCCGTCTGATTTTTCGGCTGCCAATTTCGCTCTTGAATTATTATCCAGAGACTCTATGATTCCTTCTGGTCGGTGCACCTTGATTAGGAAATTGTTCACTGATAAAAATCGATTTCTCATCATTACCGATCGCATTTCAGGGCAATATTTTGGTGACGGATTTTTATTTCTTTACTATACATTTTAGATATCTTACATGAGCTATTTTTATAAAGATATTTTCTAGACGTTTTATAGATATGTTCAACGGGTCATGTTTTTGTATATATTTAAAAGATATCTGTGAGATATCTACAAAAAAAGACAGCAGAAAAATATGTACAAGACCTAAAAGATATCTAAAAGATGTCTCGTTACTGGGGTCCGCCTTTCCACCATGGCTTTCCATTGACCCTCAGTCAATTGTACTGCATAAGCTCAGCGTAACCCATCTAGCCAGTCGTTCCAGTGTACAAGATTCACTACTATTTCCTCTTGCCACGCGAGAGCCTTACCAAATAACGAGCTGATGGCGGCTCTCTGTTTAAAATCATCTCCCCCATTCGAGTGCCTTTCGGTTGACAAGCTGTAACCAATCGTACAGAGAATCATAAACTTATCCCGAGTATTTCGTTTCTGGATCAAGGACAGCACGAATTGCAGCGATAGCAAAAACAGGGGCAGGAGCCGGAACAGCTACTGGAGCAGGTGCCGGTGCAGCTAATAGCCGGTTCACGAGAACAGCTAAGAGATCTTCTTGATGCTGAAATTGTTGTTGTTTCTGCCCTTGGTAAGCTTGTTGTTTCTGCATCTGCTGTTGCTGGAGCTGGTATTGCTGTTGCTGCTGATGATGATAAGCCACCAATGCAGGCAATGTGACATTGAGCACGTTGGCGGCAGGCCCAATTTCTGCCTACTCTCCAGCGTCTTGAAAATGTTCTCTAACACATATGCACTTCACGCACAAGCCCACATCGCGATGGCGATTCATTTAATTTTTTGATAGATAGATACGATAGATCTTTTACGACAGACTTCAATGGCCAGGGATATTACACTTAATGTAGGTGCAGAATTTGTACAGATGTTGTCTCTTGTTGGTTTGGTCAGCTGTTGTTAAAACGTGACTGAACCTACCGCGTTCTCGACCAAATAGTGTGGGTGTTAGATGAGAGTTGTTTCTGACCGACGGGAAATTGTGGGCGAAAAAAGCAGCGTCTTGAGAGTCTTGCTTCCCTCTTCCCCACTATTTTGTCATGCTCTCTTCTTTTAGTAGACGGGAAGTGTCGATTGTCTTGTCTTTTACAGGAACACTGTCCCAAGCTGAAATGAAGCCGCGGTAGATAGGTGGAAGATTGCAGATGATTTTGGTCCTAATCTGGCTATCAGTGACGGGTGCGTTGACAATAGTCTGAATTTCAGTGATGTGTGATATAACATCATAATCGAGATGGAAACGATACTCGTAGAATCTCTGTTCGAGTGCGTGCTGGTTGTCGACCGCATTCTTGAGGTGTTGTGCAGAGATACGCAACAATATTTCATGTGCTGTGCAATGTATTTCTGTGTGCATTGCAATAAAGAAGCTTTGAACAAGGAGGTCCTTTGCGTGCCATGCTGCAATGGTAGCAAAATTTGTGACAACTCCTTCTGTATTTTTTCCCTATAACGATTAACAGGATGGGCTTACCGTTCTTTAACCGAGGAACTGTCAAAAAGTTTCTCCACAATTTAAAAAAAAATATGCAAATCAGGACGATTACGCAATAACAAATCATTTTACCGTGTGGTCTGCACTTTCGACATCGATGCCAATTTAACAATTTTTAATTGTTTGAATCGGATGAAGTAATAAAAGCGAATAATAAAGTAATGATGAATAAAATTTCCAAATCCAAGCTCATCTGTTGCATTGGATGTTGTTAAGTGCCAGCTACCTTCTCTTTCCTGCCACCAAGTTGCCAGCTACGGAAAAAACGTTGCTCTGAAAAACATTTTCAGCAGAATCTCCTGCTCGGTGTACATCCACAGCCTATCAATAAAAGAGGCGTACGGAAAACACATCAAGGTCTCTCGGAAAACACATCAATATTCTCAGCGGAAGGGCATGGGATTCTCAAAACACTAGAGCTCATCCTTGAAAAATGCAACTATTCAATCAACGAAGTAATCGTCTATACTGATTCCAGATCCGTTACGCAGGCCATAAACTCAATAAGGAAAGAAAAGCACCCCGTGATCGACTCCATCATCCACACGGCCAAGGCCTTGAAGAGTACCGGAATTAGAACGTCTATCTACTGGATACCCAGCCACATCGGAATAGAAGGCAACGAAAAAAGCCGACACACTGGCAGGGATAGAAAGATCGAGTTACGATCCCAGCAACCGAATCAACAACAAACTCTCAGTAAAAGAAGAGTGTATCTTCCTGTTCATCCAGAAATATTTGTGCAAATTTTTTTTAGCTGGATACACTCTTCTTTTGTAACGGTTTTTTAGGACAAAAAAATTTGAAATGTCTTGAAAACCAGCACAGGTTATTTTTGCCATTTCCTTTTAAAAATTTCAGTCATTTAAAAGATCTTGTCTTATTCTATCTAAATCATGCTACTTACTTAATAAGCTGAGGAAACATCATAAAACCAAAACGCTTTCACTCAATCACAATTGTCTGAAAATTAAATTTTTCGGTTTCTACTTTTAACCTTAACCTTGATTTTTGTGCCGGTTTCAGAGAAAATGGTGAAGAATTTCATCATGGCATCGCCTACTAAATCGTGTCGTCTTGATCCAGTTCCAACTTTTCTTCTCAAGAAAGTTTTGTGTCCACTCGTACCTACCATAACTAAAATTGTGAATCTCTCTCTCTCGACGGGAACTTTCCCGGCGGGCATGAATCATGCGATGGTCACGCCTCTTCTGAAGAAGCCTACTCTTGACGCCAGAGATCTGGGAAATTACCGCCCGGTCTCCAACCTCTCTCTCTTTCTTGTCGAAACTGATAGAGAGGATTGTCACAGCTCAGTTGATGGACCATCTCGCAACCTTCGACATGTTACCCCCCCCCCCCCCCCCCCCCCCCCGTCAATCTGCCTACCGACCAAACCACTCTACAGAGACAGCTTTGATTGCCATTTTTAATGACCTACTAATGTCTATGGATCAAGGCAGAGGGAGTGCTCTTCTTCTGCTGGATCTGAGTGCAGCCTTTGATACGGTTGACCATGGAATTCAAAAAGATCGTTTGAGACATTCGTGTGGTGTAGACGGAGTGGCACATGACTGGTTCGTTTCGTATCTTTTGAGCAGAAGTCAATCTGTGTCTGTGGGTGGTGCGTCGTCTGCCTCGTCAAACTTGGCGTTTGGCGTTCCACAAGGGTCAGTTTTGGGCCCCATTTTGTTTGTGATCAACGAGATTCCGTGACATCTGCCACGGACCTGAAATCTTTTAAAACAAGCCTGAAAACTCATTTGTTTCGTGTAGCCTATCCCTGCTGAAGAATTTTTATTTGTGTTGGAGACTGTACTTGTTGTAGCGTCATTTGATCTGTCCCTGGACTTGGAAAGTGCGCTTTATAAATTTAATACATAATAATAATAACCTTCACCCTTCGCGGTTTAGGTTTGTGAGCGACCATCTGTCTTGTATCTCTCGCCTATGAATCTGAATATAATGATAGGCATAGGAAGTTAGACTCGTTGGTAACAATAAAAGTATGCAACAAACTTATCGAGTATTGATAAGGTCTATAAAAAAAAACTATACAAAAAAGGCATTTATTAATTTACAGTTTAGAAAAACACATCGATTTTACGATTTATCCAAGAATTTCCTGTTGGCTCTAGTTCTGCCGGCGCTAGTGGGCACACGAATTTCCAACGTTCGTTCTTCACGTCTTTTACTCCAGTTTCAATTGGTACTTGGACCGTAAAAAGGATTGGTTCGCCCCAACCTTACGTATGTGGACATGCCATTGTAATCGACGCCATCATGTGTTTTATTATGTTATAGGTTTTGACTTGATATTCTCTATTTTTTCTTGATATTCTCGTATCTATCTATCAAAAAATTAAATGAATCGCCATCGCGATGTGGGCTTGTGCGTGAAGTGCATATGTGTTAGAGAACATTTTCAAGACGCTGGAGAGTAGGCAGAAATTGGGCCTGCCGCCAACGTGCTCAATGTCACATTGCCTGCATTGGTGGCTTATCATCATCAGCAGCAACAGCAATACCAGCTCCAGCAACAGCAGATGCAGAAACAACAAGCTTACCAAGGGCAGAAACAACAACAATTTCAGCATCAAGAAGATCTCTTAGCTGTTCTCGTGAACCGGCTATTAGCTGCACCGGCACCTGCTCCAGTAGCTGTTCCGGCTCCTGCCCCTGTTTTTGCTATCGCTGCAATTCGTGCTGTCCTTGATCCAGAAACGAAATACTCGGGATAAGTTTATGATTCTCTGTACGATTGGTTACAGCTTGTCAACCGAAAGGCACTCGAATGGGGGAGATGATTTTAAACAGAGAGCCGCCATCAGCTCGTTATTTGGTAAGGCTCTCGCGTGGCAAGAGGAAATAGTAGTGAATCTTGTACACTGGAACGACTGGCTAGATGGGTTACGCTGAGCTTATGCAGTACAATTGACTGAGGGTCAATGGAAAGCCATGGTGGAAAGGCGGACCCCAGTAACGAGACATCTTTTAGATATCTTTTAGGTCTTGTACATATTTTTCTGCTGTCTTTTTTTGTAGATATCTCACAGATATCTTTTAAATATATACAAAAACATCACCCGTTGAACATATCTATAAAACATCTAGAAAATATCTTTATAAAAATAGCTCATGTAAGATATCTAAAATGTATAGTAAAGAAATAAAAATCCGTCACCAAAATATTGCCCTGAAATGCGATCGGTAATGATGAGAAATCGATTTTTATCAGTGAACAATTTCCTAATCAAGGTGCACCGACCAGAAGGAATCATAGAGTCTCTGGATAATAATTCAAGAGCGAAATTGGCAGCCGAAAAATCAGACGGAAAGACAGAGGCCAATGAGTCAATATTCCAGGACGTTAAGAAACTGACAAACAAAGTCACTGTTAACCAACGCCGACCAGTTAACCGGTTAACAACGGTAAAATGCACACCTGTGATTGGCCAAAAGTGCATTAGCTTACCGAATAGAAATAGTAGTTGGATAAATTGAATTTTATTACTTTAAGTTAATTACATTAACCAATCCAGAAATAAGAGACTGGCAATGAACTATGTTTGAATCGCCTTGCAACAGAAAAAGATCCGATTTCAGAATTGTTATGGTTGGTAGTAGATAACCCAATCCAATATTTTTTTCTCCTTGAAAAATGTCCAACTCTTGAAGAATTGGCTTCATCACCTCGATGTACTCTTTCATATACTGTTCTTCACTCGGAGTAAAAAAGGGGATTTTCAATTCTTCCATTAATTTCCGCATAGCTTTAGACTTGTTGCGCATAAGGGTCACCACACATTCTATGGCGAAATATCAAGTGTTCCAGCGTATTTAATTTTTTTAAATGAAGAGTTGGCCAAGATGCCGGCGTATGATATCAGAGTTGTTTGAACTAGAAGACTGCTTGTTCCACAAAGATTGGAGCTATGCTTCGACAGTTGTCCTGAGTTCATTAAACAACGAGTGTTTGAACTTGTCAACGTCTGCCTTAGATACCAGATTCAGTAGATGGCACACACTTATTTTATTTGTCGGCTACCTATTGATCTTGTTGCTGCCCGTTTCCTTAGAATTTTGCCAATTTCAATGTAAATGTATTTCTTCTTCGTCATCGTCATATAATGATATCTCTTCATCATCTTCAGATAGGTTACTGCTTGCACCTACAAGGTGAAAATAACATTAGTTAGTGTTGCAAGGTCAATCAACTCATGTTACAAAATGCTCCCTGAAGCATTTTCAAAATTTTGATCCATTATCAGTGGTCATTATCAGTGGTTTCTATTCGCAGTTTACTTGTGATGTTGAAATCCACATGAATATCTTCGATAACTCTCGCCAGTACATCGCATGTGTTCCCGTTATTCTTTTTATTGCTAAACAGGCTTTTTTGCGTTTTAGGGTCAGGTGGTCTTTATCGAATCAGTGTACAGTTTCACCAAGATAGATTCTTCGGCGACTAGTCCACGCATCAACCGTGGTACTGGCATCAGTTTTGGCTAATTCACAGCATAACATCTGTCGGCAGTGAATGTATTTCGTTTCTAATAGTTCTGTAAAGAAAGTCGGCCAATGTAACTTTGGATTAGGAACCAAACGGGACACTAACTGCTGAAAACCAGGCTTCTCTGCGGAATGTAGATGCAGGACGTAAACTTTTAGGCAATTCTATAATAAAATACCAAAAATATTATAATAACTATTGAAAATTAAATTTCACATTCAAATAATTCCAAGATCCAGTCATCCAAATCGAGCTGAGATACTACATGTTTAGTAGGAATGGCTGTACGTAAATTTCAATTACTTTCTCATTGCTTTTTCTTCTGCAAACGGGCCTTCTTCCAAATAATCTCATCATTAAGTTCTTTGGTGGGGTGGTGATCCTGCATCCTGATAAAAGTAGAAAATATCCAGACCGTAAGAAAAGAATGCATGCATGAACGACAAATGTAGAATGTGTAGCTTAGACAAAAATGGCGCTTAGCATTTGACCGGGTGTCATTGTAAACAATAAGGGCTTTTCTTTACCATCTTTATCTTTCTTCATGATGCAATTAGGGAAAGTACACTTGTAAAATCCAGTATTTTTGACCGGTACATCACCAAGGAACTCGAAGAATTGTCCTGGTAACTTTAGCCTTTTTGTTGGCACCAAATTACTGTCAATTCTTAAATGAAATCAACAAATTTCAAGTAATTCAAGTTAAGTCAAGTAATTTCAGTTAAGTTAATTGCTTAACACAGGGTGAAATTTGTCACACATCTTAACTTTAGCATAAAATTACCTGATGCTTGACACTGAATTTGATAAAACACCTTCTGACAATTCTGGAGAAGCCATCACAATATTAATTTTCATTCCACTCTTCGTGAAAGTGCTGACATAAAGAAATTGAAAGTTTAAAAAGTCTAGACACGATTGTTCAAGAAGACGGAAGGCACACAATTGACGGCTATAAAACGCAACTTAAGTCCTCCTAGGGTTACTCATAGGCGTCACCGCCAAATGGAATCTACGTATTTTGGGCCGTTAGGTGTAAATGAACTTTAAATTCTGACATATGCATACAAAGATGTCACCGTCGAAAACTTAAACGGATTTTCAGATTTTATGCGACCGGCAAGAACATTTTCATCCGTAACCGCTTCATCCGCAGGTGAAAATTTTTTTGGCCTACTGGGACCCCTTTGCCTTATTATTTCCCCGGTTTAACGATAACGTGTTTTCTATTTAATCTAAGTTAAGTTATACATTCTTTAACTTAATATAATTGCCCAATTCTGATTCTTTTATTGTAACTAAAGCCATGGCAGACCGTTCTTTTGTGCAAATCTGTAATGCTGGTTTCCCTGGCTTCAAGGCAGACACAATAGTTGCTTTCTTTAAACAGCCAAATGATTGTGAGCTTCTAAAAAAATGGAGTCAGGCCATTCCTCGTGAAGAAAGTAATCTCAAGATTTCCTCAAGAGTGTGTTCTTGTCATTTTGAAGAAGATGAGGTATTGAAAGGACGTACTGGTTAGAGGTAAAAGATTGTAAACAAATATTCTATGCATGGAACAATTGGATTCTGATGGACGGTGCTATTCCTAGAATATTTCCAGGTATTTGAGTAATTTATATTTCCACTTGTCAGTATTATTAATTGATTTATTTCTTATAAAGGCTGTCCAAGCCATAGAGCTATCAACCAAGCTATATAAGCGAAAGTCAACAAAAAGCAAGCTCCCAACAGTCAGAGCAGCCCTTCCTTATGGCGCTGGTGTGCAACAAGTCGAAATTCTCCAAAAAGTCTTTGCAAAAATAAGAAGACTAGAAAACTACATTAATCTCGATTATTTTGGTACAAATAAATCGGGAATTAAAAAAAAAAGATGGATTAGACGGATTCATTTTTGGGACGAATATTTAGATGAGGAATTTAGGAAGATTAAATTGAAAAAAAATGTGTTTTTCTGATTTCCCTGAGAGTAGCGCTGTGGCCCGGTCAGAGATAAACAGAGATTGGCTTCCCCTCTCTGTAGCAGACGAACGATTGCAAACTTCGTGGGGATGTGAAAAGCAGACTAAATCTACTATGCGCAATGAGACGGGGGTGCTCAGTACTACAATTCCCAGTTTGCTAGTTATGGAGGGCAAGAAATGATTGGTCTGCTAGATATGGAGGCCGATTCGCACTAGACGTTGGTCAGTGTTTCGATTTTGCCAACGGGGGGTTCGCATGACGAATTTTATAAGAAATCTGGCAAAAAGCGTTAGTTCTGAGCACCCCCGTAGACTGCGACTGTCGTCCATTGTGTCTCCCTTGCTCCCCCTATCTGAGTCCAATCTCTGTTTATCTCTGGGCCCGGTTCACATTTTAAACGGGTTACGGAAGTAAAGCAAGCGAAAATCTTCGCGGGTTTTCTCCTGTGTGTACCCTTCATGATCGCTTTTGTTTTCGTAGCAAAAAAAAGTGGTTTTTAAGGATATATGGATGTAGAAAGGAGAAAAGCCGTGAAGATTTTCGCTTGCTTTTTTTCGGGTCGAAAACGGGCTGAAAACGTTAACCGGGCCACAGCCCTACCTGAGAGTTTATCGCCAGTGAACCTGGTGGGGAATCTAGGAACCACTTCTTAGACACGAACCGGTTCTAAGGATAAGCGTACCTTTCCTAATATATCGTGTATACTCTTACACAGTACTAGAAATGAAAATGCTCTGAGAGGAAACAGATAATGAAAGCAATTGGTGATGTTGCGCGCAATATTCCCCGATTCTTTGATAATCGATAACAAAAAGACGAGAACATAATCGTCCTTTTGAATCGGCAATTTTGTCTCGTCATTTTCCTAATCATCGGAAATCCCATTTGGGTTTTGTTTGTACTTTTACTGACGAATTGGTACGTCCTGAAAAATAAATTCAAAGCGATTGTACTCGATTTTCTGGAGACAATAAACCAGTAACTTCATCAGGCGTTTTTACTTCCAGAAATTACAAATACTACATTGCGTGGCCCTTTGTCTCAGTTGAAAACAGACATGAGTTATCTCATCAACAGACAATTATGGCTCAACAGAATTTAAAAAAACATGCAACGTAGCGTAGCAGCTATTTTCTTTTTATCATCGCCAGCAATCTGTTTGACAGGATCTACCATTCCGTTTCAGGGATGGATGCAGTAACGATTGCGACAACTTATGCAAGGACAAATTATGTAAGAATTTATTTCATATCAGGTGAGTGATGCAACGGTTAGGAATATGCTAATCGTTAAACAAATTCGAATTCCTTTTCGTTTTGACAATTGATTTTGAAGTGAAAGTCGTTAGATTTAAAGGAACTAGTGAAAATTTAAGATGATTAGCATGTGAGTTTAGATGCAAAATGGAATTTTATAGAATGCAAAATCGATCAAGCATCTCTTTTATGCTGTAAAGAAAATATTAGGCCATTGCGACGAAGTCTTTAATTGCTTTAAGTGGCTCGATAAAGTGCTTTCACAGCATAAAAATTTATCTTGCGGACCAATTCAGATAATTTGCATGAATGGAAAGTGTTGAGCAGGAATAAGCAGGAATACTAATCAACAATTAATAACATTTTTTAAATAAGCAATAACGAAATAGAGATCAAGATATTTCTTAAAAAACTAATAGCTACTGATTTCCTAACTTGAATCTCGTTTTTTTTTAAATATTTTTTAACATTTTAAATTTTTCCTCCAGTAAAATTTATAACAGAGTTAGGAGAAAACAGACTTGCCGTTCGCTCAAACTTTTGAGTTTGCGTTCCGCACAACTCATTGTCTTTGAGTTTCAGCGGCGCTCGAACTCAAAAAGAATGAATTGAGTTTGCGCTCAGATTTTTGAGTCCCGCTTATTTTTTTTTGCAATAACAAAAGGGGTCAGTATCGCCTATGGACATATCTGACCTCGCTCCTAAAAAGAGGGAGGGAGAGTTTACTAAAAAAAAAGTGGGGAAAAGTGGGAAGACAAAGGGCATTTTGAGGGAGGGAGAGTGAACTAAAAAAAAGTGGGGAAGAGTGGGAAGACAAAGGGCATTTTGAGCGGAAAAATTTAGTTGAGCGGTGTTTATTTTATTTTATTTGTGAACCGTTCAAACTCAATTTTTTTGAGTTAAGCGAAACTCAAAAAATTAAGTTTGAGTTGGATTTCGCTCAAAGTTTGAGTGCGCTCGCGGCAAGTCTGGGAGAAAATTCCCTCTCGTTTTCAGCATTTCTCCTTCTCTTTCCTTAGGCTACGATACACAACGCTACGTTAGTAACACTTGGGGTGAATGCACCTTTAGTTGGTTTCTCTTGTCAGTTTTAATATTTTTTAATTCTAAATAACCATACAGCAACGGCAATTGCTGACTGGCAATGAAAACGAAAGACTTACGACTTTACAAATGAAGAAAATCGAACTTCACCCCGATTTTTTTTATTCCCAAAACTACTTTCTAATAATGAAAACAGTCCAATGAACACATGTCAGTGTTTTTAATTTCCCTGCCTTTGGTCTATCGCGCCAATATTACCTTGAAAAAGGATTAGACATCAACTATTTAACTAGTAGTTTATTTTTCCCTCACTAGATGTTAAAAAAAAAAAATCGCGTTCGGATTTTTTTGCAGGATACTACTTCTGTGTCAAATAGGAACACCCTAAATTTCATTACCATGTTTTAAAGTCTTGTCACTTCTTGCTTTGGCAACTTATCTTTGACAGCTCAATTTTTTCTTATTAATCATATTTGAATTAATACTTTTCAGTTACAATCACTGGCCTTAAAGCAAATATAACTATGAAAAACTTCTGTGATGAACGGAAACATCCTAAAAATCATTACCATGTTTTAAACATCGCTCCTGTCACTTTGACAGTTCAACAATTCCTCATAACTCATAACAAAAATCATACTTTCCGGCTAAAACCACTTGCCTGAAAACGAATATGGCCATATAAAACTTCTGTATTCAATAGAAACACATTAAATTTCATTACCATGTTTTGAAGTCTTGTCACTTCTTGCTTTGGCAACTTATCTCTGACAGTTCAACTTTTTCTTATAAATCATATTTGAATTAATACTTTCCGGATATAATCACTGGCCTTAAAAATTAAAAAAACTTCTATGACGAACGGAAGCATCCTAAAAACCATTACCTGTTTTAAAGTCCTGTCACTTTGACAGTTCAACGATTCCTCATAACTTATAACAAAAATGATATTTTTTGGTCAAAAAAACTTGCCTGAAAAGGAATATCGCCATGAAAAACTTCTGTGTTAATGTAAACACCCTAAATTTCATTACCATGATTGATTTGATTACCCATTAGGCAGTTGGAATATCTAGGCCGACCAATGTTGCGACCATGCATTAATTTCTCCAATTGCTGGCACGATCTATGAAAACACCAAAATGAAAGAGAAACACACTGTTAATACATTTTCGCGATGTATTATATTTGTCCTCGTTATATATAATATAATCTAAAGAATTTAAAGAATAAGTGACTATAACGGGGCTTGAACCACGGAATCTGAAATTGATAGTAAATATCTTAATATTATTATTTAAATGTTAATTTATCTTTGTGCGCAAACCAGATTTCTCTATCTTGTTGCGAAATATTTTTTCTCGATTTTTAAAAAATCCGGTTTTAACATGGCGCTTATGGGGGGAAAGTAAGTGTACCTAATCATGTGAACGATAATCTACGGCCCTGGGTATTAGTTCTACAAATTTTTCATGTGTGTAAAATTTGTAGATCGTCTTCTCTTCTGATAGAGGAAAAAAAAAATATATTCTATCCCTAGCCATTAAAAAGTTATTGATGTTTAAGTAAGACACGTAGCGCCATAAGAATGCATTGAAAATTGGGGGGTGTACCTAATCGTTTGGTGGGTACTGTAGAAGGAAAAGAATATCTCACATCTGAATATTAAAAAAGATGAGTAAAGTGAAAAGCCTTTTTCCACCTTTGCACTATTTCAACAGCCAAAAGTCATCCAGCGAATCACATCTTCTGGGGATCCAGTTGTTCAAGGGAAAAGATAGATATCTTTAAAAGGACGGAGCGGATGATAAACAGACAAGCATTTGGAACTGGTAGAAAACAGTGTGGGATTGATTACTTGGCCCTCGCATCCACTTGGAATGTTGCAGAACCTGTTTTACAAAATAAGAGAAACATGAGTTTTCATAAAATAAAAACAAACCAAGCAAACTTTATTACCTTAATATTTGTAGCTCCTGCCCAAGATTGAAAGTCCTGGTGTGAATTTTTAACATCCTTCTTCAACTCTTACTCTTCACTTTTTCTTTCCAGACTTGGGTGGCGATAAAACTCTCTTAGATCTTGCTGTTAAACATTTCTCTATTAAGCGTCCCCACCACCTTCGTCATAAAAGAATATATCCTTGCCGTGTCAGGATATGTATTCAGAGTGGAGAAGAAGGGTTGATGCAAGAGCCAACCAATTTTTTAAGAACTCTCAGTCATCAATTTCTACATTGTGAGCGGACCCTGAGCGGATGCTGAGTTGCAAGTTCTCGCAATGATCCCAAATAGGTATTGTCGGATTCGTACCATCTTTTCCTCTCGTCAAAACCGTTTTTTTGTTTCCTGTGTTATTATTAGAGGGAATTGAAACTTCATTTTAATTTTCTGTGGTGTGATTGATTGTGTACGTTGATTTTTTTGTGATTGAATATAATTTTTTTTCAACCAACATCTTTTATTTTCTTTTAATAATTTTCTAAATATTTAAGAGACATTTTTCAGCTTTATTAAAGAAGAATTTATGTAAGCCTTAAAAACGCCCCAGTGTAGCCTAGGCATAAGCTACCCTCCTTAAAAAATGCAAGTGCTCGGCTAGGTAAAACAAAGATATAATAGAATTGCGCGTTAAATTTGCGTTCCAATTCTTGTATGTTGGCAAGTTTGTTAAAAACAAGGGAAGGTTTCTTGTGAGCTAACTAAGCTAACTTTTTTCAATAGACAGTGACCGACTTAGACGGGCAAAATGCCACCCCACTCCTTGTCGGAATCT
The DNA here is from genome assembly GCA_030770115.1 of Daphnia galeata. Classification (NCBI taxonomy): domain Eukaryota; kingdom Metazoa; phylum Arthropoda; class Branchiopoda; order Diplostraca; family Daphniidae; genus Daphnia; species Daphnia galeata. Next base: position 7,320,965 of record CM061119.1, read on the forward strand.
GTTGTCAAGTTTTGCACCAAGCCTTTGCATGCGTATAGGTAAAGAGAAACATTTTACAGCACAATTTTAAAAATATGTACAACCGCTCTTTTTTAAATAGAGTTTTAGATGTCAGAGATAGTAGCGCAATCTCTGATGGCGCCTCGGATTTTGTCAACGAACCCGAGGCAATTTTCATTCTTAAACTTCTTACATGCATGCTTCATTCTCCTTTGATGACAGGAAAAAAAATGTAATTCTAGCTTCATATTATAGGCAAGACAATTAATTTGTCGCTTGATTAAGGAAAGGTTGTAAGCTCTTTGTGGTATTTTTATGTGTCGTCACTTCAACAAATGTTTCTCTTAGGTTCCCTATCCTTCATCGTCGCCCTGAAGTGAGATTAGCGCAAGATGTTGAAAACTCCTAAATGGACATAGTTTTAATATCTTGTGTCAAATCTGATATTCAGGAAAACACGAAATTACTTGTTCTACCTCACTACTGGGAGTTAGAATATAATGGAGCGATTGAGTCGCTATTCATCTGTGGGAACCTTAAAGCTCTTGATACAGTTGAGGTTCTCAAAATTTTTATAGCTGACGCTAACCACCGCCAAGTCATTCATCGAGTATCCATCAAATTTGAACGAACGATGTTGTTCGACATACTCACAAAGAACTGAGTCTAAATGCCATTATTGTTATTTCTTGAAGAAGTTTTCTTTAGCTAAATAAAATACCTTTTCAGTTTACATTTGACTTCTCACTTTCTCATTAAGATGAATAAAATGTTTGTTGGTTCATAATTTCAGTCATGAATAGCCTGCTCTAGTGGGAAAACTTGACAACTTCGTAACTCTAGTGTCAGTTATTTGGCATTATTGTGTAAAGTGTGGGTAGTTGTTGTAAAACTACAGCCAGAAATTTGGTCCGTTTCTTTTCCGGTAAACTATCATTTTCTAACATAAGAAATCAATTTTATCATGTGTCCATTGTTTTAGTGAACCTGTTCAATCAGTCTCTTCCATTCCTTTGCTCCATACCTATGAATAAGAGATATTTGACTTTGATGATAAATCTCTATGGTATTTACAGAAAGATTCCATTCCTACTTTACATCTTGGTCCAAGGTTAAGTCTTACGCATTCTGTAAACAAGCGGAAAAAATCCCAAATAATCAAATGAATCAAAATGAAAAAGACGTAGACAATAGTTCTATCCTATCATCCTCATCTGAATGAGATGGATATCATGAAATGCCAAATCTTTCTCTACTTGTTCAAGAATGTGGTATTTATTAGAATGCCAATAGCGCGAGTCTTTCACCTTGTCTTTCCTCAGAGCATGTTTCTGATTGTCTTTCTGACACGATCCCTTCTGAAGCGAATAAAAAGAAGAAAAACGAGGAAGTTGCCCCATATCTCAGTGTGCAAGTTTCTGTAACTTCTGTTCTTCGCCACTCGAGTAGACTAACAACTCAACCTGATCGGTACTGCACATCTGCACATCATGGTTTGGAATTGAAAAGCACCATGAAAGAGAAAGCTTTCTTCACCAAACTCAGAAGTATTGAAACATTTTGGTAAAATGAATTTTAAGCTGACAAAGATGTATTTTTATTTTTTTTTAGAGTAACAAAGTAGGCCTTATGCTAATTCTGTTGATCAGATCTGTAATGCTAAAACTGACCAAGACCTCGAAAGTTATGAGTTTGATTACATTGACGGTTTTATTATTCGGTCATTTGCTACCGCTACAGAACTTGGCAATTTTTCCACTGAACAACTTTCAAGAAATCACAGTAAGCCTACCAAGGCCTCACCAAGCCTACCAAACTCCCTATTCTCATTTAGAAGGAACTGAAGCAGATGAGAAGGGTATCTCTTGCGATGGGGTTATTGTTTGGCTTCCAACAAAGAAATCAGCTGGTTAGTAAAATACAGTTTCTTCTCTTTTGGATACATTCCATTGATATATAGATAATATAATGATAAAGATAATTACATACAACGACGAGCGAAGGATAGAGAAGTTCTGACAAATGTGGATTGTGCGGTATATATTTCAATTACGTTGAAGTATAACGTTTGTGATGTGGCATGGACATTTCTCGACTTATATGAGCGAGCATCGTCTCTTGAAGAAGGGGGAAGTGCAGTGGAAGTGGCGAAACATTCCATCAAGTCAGCACTTCGCCAATAGGCGAGAACATGGCTTTATGTGACTAAAAAAAAGGTCGCTGGTGACCCTCGGGGAACCGTCGTTTCATTTCCTTCTAGCTTTGCCAGAAGAATTCGCAGCAGGAGCAGTTTCTTGAGTGAAACTTTTCACGGGAAAGTTTCTTGAGGCAATGTTGAAAGAACCCACGCAGGGCACAACGTTGGCCCAGAACAAATGGAGGTAGACTAGGTCGTTTCAGAAGAGCGAGAGGTGCGGGGTATAGCTGATCAGATATATCGGTTGCGTATATCAATCACCGAGAAGGAACAAGATCAGTCTTTTGCATCGTTAAGAAAAGCGCTTCTTGGCTGGTGTGAGGAAAATAACCCCCCCCCCCCCCCCTTTTCATATATCTTTAGATTTCTGCCAAAGATCAGACAAAAGAAGCCGTTGCCAAAACTGTTGTTTTGTTTGTCGAGTTTGGACAGGTTTACCCTGTTACCCGTTATTTTTAGAGTTCAGCTGTGAGGTTCCACGACTAATTCTATTGGTACCGACGTTAATGACCTCTCCGATGAGAGAGTTGCATCCTTTACTTTAATGAGAGGCTTGCAGCCATGGAACACAACATGGAAACTCTCTTCCGTTCATGTAGACTTTTCCGCTTGGGAGGTTTTCTGAAATAGGGTCCGAACTTCTTTTGGCAGGATGGCCGTTTAATACGTGTTTGACATGCGAATCAGCATGGCGTAATTGCTTGCGTTGGTGCATGGATGGGAGGAACGATCCATGTCAGCACATTTTGGACATACATTTTGTATTTTATTGAGTCTGGACTCATCTAAGTACAATTATAATAAAATTTTTTATGCTTTTCATCCCGATTAAAAATTAAATTGACGTTTCAAAAGAACTTTATTTCTTTTAACTTGTTAAGTGAAATTTGCTCCGACAGCAATAAATTTAGCGAATGGTAATTCAAAAGTAAAAACGCATGTGATGGTCATTCTTTGAATAATATGATCTATTACGTTGCCAAGAAAACTTTTCTAAACTGTTTTGCTTACAACGGTTAAATGGGAAAAGAAAAAAACTTAAAGTGCGTTGGAACTGAAGGTAATGGAATAAACTGGTATATATGTTATCAAGCCGATTAGGGTTGAACTATTAATGCAGAACTATAACATATTGAATGGAAATCTTTGACAAAGAATAGTTCGAAATATGAGACGATTATTGGAGGCTGGGTCAGACATTTGATTGATGTTTCATAAATTGCAATGATAAATTTTTGTAAAATGGTTTTTAAGGTTTTTAAACATTAAAACGTTTTCGGCCAAGTGTATGATTTTAAAAGGCACTTAGCGATTAACATAGCTCTTAAGGATCACTAAGCAGCGGCGATGTCGGCCAAATGGCTATGGCTATGGCTATTGGCTCGTTACAAAAAAAACCGTCTACCGATGGGATCTCAAACACCTTCAATCGATTTCTATGCAAAATCACTCGATATGATAGAGATCAAAAGGAGAAGAAATCCAAATTACTTGGGTCCCGAAGGATTCCTTAAGTATTTATATTCAAAGAACTGAGACTGGAACTCGCTCAGGGACGTGGAAAGCAGGGAATGAAAAGTTTTTCACCCATTCGAAGATTAATATATGACAAACTGGGAAGGCTGTTGTGGGCTTTAGGAGATGAAAATTCATTTTTAAAATATTTAAATAAAAATTGAAATCATAAATCAAATCATTAATCGAAAAATCGCGATTACAATTTTTCGTCATTACATATATCATTCATCAAAATTTCTTAAACGTAGAATTATTTTTTAAAAGATTCAATCAAAATCGCAAAATTTTAAAATGATTTTGAATGAAAATAAAAAATTTTTTACATCGCAATATGCATGACATTTATTTCGTAACAATTAAAAAAAATAAGAGAACTTACACGGCGGTTGGGTGTGTGTAGGGGGAAATAGGGGAATGTTTAAAGGAGAACACACACACCCTCAATGTAAGACAAGGCTTACAGAGTTCACCAATAGAGAAACATCAGCCGAATTCGTCTTTAAAAGAGAGGGAATGAAATAAACGTCAACTGCCTTTAAAGTTCAAAATTATTCTTGTCACACCACAAATCCAGAAGAGTCCAGCCGAAAAAAAGGTTCCAAGTCAAGTATGTGTCCCAATTAAAACATATTAATGACACAAACAATATTTGCTTCATCCAATTTATTTACAGGTGTCCATCAAGATGAAAAATTTAGAAAAAAGAACTGAATAAATTTGGTCCAAAGAAAAATTCCTTATGCGTTTTCATTTTATGCGAAAACTCTCTTTCATCACTTCTCATCATCAGAACCAAATCAATGTAGAAGAAGAGGAGAGCGGTGACTTCCTGATTACCGACGTATAATTAAATTATCACCATATTACGTTTATTCAATAAATGTATTTTTAAAAGTTTGCAACTCCTATTTTTTGAATAGGAACGGGATCCTTTTTCTGAATCATTTTATGCTATAGAGGATACTGGAGATTGCATCATTTTCGAAAACTTTAGCTGTACAGTGAATTCTATCTTTTAAAAAAGAGAGTATATTTCTAACCACTTTTCTTGCGTTTTGACGGAAGATTTACCAGCGTTAACATTGCCCAATTGTAGATTTAGATCATCTACCGTTTGTGCAAGTTTCACGTAAAAAGCTACAATTTTTTCAATTGTTTTATTCAACTTTTGCATGGAAACATATGGTGGAAACGCCAATATTTCCAAACTTTAAACTTATAAATTTGCGACTAAACTGCTTCTCATCAAGATTTCAAAACATTAATGATGAAAGCTTATCTTCCTCTACAAGAGAATATTTTTAGTTTTTCTTTACGATAACTCACAAGCTTCACGAGTACAACGACAACAGGAGTTGTCGCAAAAATTTGAAGACACGTTAGCCCGTAAACCACCGTGTTAAAACCCGGAAAACTCCCCGTGTTTCCAAACTTTGTGTAGGTAGTGTAGTTATAAATTCCAGACACAAGGAACAAGGAAAGAGAATAGAATTTTCATACGGACTGACCAAGATACGCGTATGACAAACTATGACAACGACGATAAATTAAATTGAAAATGGCTGACCTAACAACAACTCAGTCCGATCACCATACTTATTCTTTATAGACATTTGCCATCACTATACCACTCAAACAATCAACAAAAAACACTCAAACAATAAAAAAAATTAAGGGAAACCCTTTGCTTTCTACTGTCCCATATCTTACACACATTATGCACGTATAGTTGTACATAAACATTTGCAGCATTTCCACTTTTCAATGTCTAGTAGTATACTGGAGCACTTTGGGACATTTGCTAATAGTTTAAACACGATATGAAACTAATGAAAGCGTATCAGTCTAAGATATCAAGATCTATTTTTCAGCGAAGAGGAACCCCTACGTTCAGTTAAGGAGGTAGAACTTGGATACTTTGATCAGTGTTTGCCTGTGGTTAGCAACCGATAGACGTAATTGGAATTCAGCTTAATATAGTTTATGCTTTATACCACAACATATAGTAAAACATATTTTGTTTTTGTTGTTTAGTGACGTTTGTTTTGTTTGGTTGTTTATTTTCAATGTAAGTTGAGATTCTTAATAATTCAATCCCTTAAATTATTAATTAGCATAGTAATAAGAAGCCGTTGCCTTGTCAGCATTCATTCAATAAGAGAGAAAAAAATTATGATATTATGTTCTGTATCGTGCTATACCGAAATCAGCGACTTCGGGTAGCCATTAGAGTTTATTTTTATTTTTTATGTGCTTTTGATGTGTTAAATCTAATTTAGGGACAATATTGAGGATTCAATCACTCAGGCATACACACCTGTTGCAAAGTACGATACCCATAACAATCGTAACTATCCAATGGAGGAAAGTGATGTCCGATGGATTGACCATCAGAATGCTGAGACAAATCCGAGACTTCTTTTTCTGGGCGAACTCCAAATCCCAGCGCAAGAATTGTCCCCATTTTGAAAGATTTGGATTTAGTTTTTGGATGAACTGCTCGAAGGTATTGGTATCCGTCCCAGTTTTGGACGATCCAGAGTTAGCATTTTTGGAGAACCGTGTAGCGCAAGAACTGGTTCCCTTTTTAGAAGAGCCAGCGTTAGCAATTTGGGAGAACCTTGTAGTGCAAGAACTGGTCCCCGATTTGGAAGAACCAGCGTTACCGTTTCTCAAGGAATTTCATGTTCAACAAGTGGTTTCGCGTTTCGAATGATCGTGTTCCAGCATTTCCGGGGGATTTTCTACCGCAAGAATGGGCCCCACTTTTCTACAAGCCAGCTTTAGCTTTTTTGGAGCAATTTCGTGTTCAACAATTGGTCCCCAATTTAAATGATCATGGTCCAGCATTTTCGGAGCAGCTCTTGGAGAGAAACATTCTGCATACGCGAAATTTTGCAAACAACAACTTCACAGACAAGGAACTCTTTGATGCGTTTGAGCGCAGCTTCCATGGATCCGTTAAGAGGGTTAAAAATGTTGGAGATTTTGCCCATATTTTTGTGTTAATGCTTCTCTTGCAAAGGATGCCCTCGAGAACGATCTAAATGTTTAAGGATCAGACTTGACATTATCAGAGGCTTAATTTCATAACCATCCCTCTCTGCAATTTTCAAAACATAGTTTTTTTCCATTTTTTTTTTGTTCGGTAACATCTACCTATCTACTTTACAAAATAGTTATGAATGGGAATATTCAATTCACTTTTATTCATCAAAGGAATTTACTAAAATTGAAATGCAAAATAGAATTGACTAAAAACAGGCCAAAAACCAAAACAAAAATAATATTTGAATTTTCGAGTTAAGAAAGTAATTAAGATGACTACTTAATAAAGACGTAATAAAATTTTGTCAGCAGTATACATTCCTAGAAGCACGGGGGGATCCTCAAGCAGTCTCTGGATCCTCAGAGTTGATCTTTTTGCCAGCTTTTAGAACCACCAGCTGGGACCCACAACCCGAAGCGTTATCCGTAGACGCATTCAGCATCAGCTGGAGACGGCTAGACGATTATGGGTTTTCCCCATTTTGCCTCATACAAAGAGTACTGAAGAAGACTATGAGAGACGTGGCGGGTCTCACGTTAGTGGCGACTTTGTGGCCAGGTCAGCCTTGGCTTTCAACAGTTCTGAACAGGTTCTTCCAAGGGCAAACGTCTTATGTCAGGACATATGGGCCAAGCCCATACACTCAGGGAATTACTCAACCTTATCGCATGGAGATTATTATCAAGCAAGACTGCACGGTCACAGGAATTTTGGGAGAGGTAGTTGAACTTCTCCTTGGGGGAGTTTGCAAGGGAGGAGAACGCTCTACAAAGAAGAAGTGCTCTCGGCCGCACTGGCTATTCTGTTAATTCCACTGGGTCCAAATGGTGGCATTTCCCTTGCCATCTGTCAGAATGGCGAAAAAAGACCGAACAATTCTCGTTTCCTTCTTGAAAAGTTAATTAATCATCTTCAAGAATGGGACCGGCTTATAAAATGGGACAATGGATTTTTTTAAAGTGCGTGGAAAACCTACGAAAAGAAACTTCGCCATTCTACCTCCCTCCGGCATGGGGCGGAGCTTGGCGTAGCAGTATACCCGTTCTCCCCGCGCTTTCTTTATTAAAGTACGTCACCATGCTGCGTTGCCAGAAAAAACGGCAAAATAAAATATTATTTAAAAGATTAATAAAGAATAAAATGAAATAAAGATTAATAAAAGATTTTTTAGACTGCCGCCAGATAACAACACAGAAAACTTGCTCAGTTCTAAAATCAGGGGATGGGAAGTAGCGTAGCTCGAAAAACGTCCGACAGAGGGCCCATGTATACGTTCTTATGGACCTGGTCAACCATCACTTCATGGCTCTCCTTTGGGTTTGGAGCAACAGCTTTACCAACACTTTTTGCTATAATGATGTAAAAAGAGTTGGCCTGACCAGTCGAGGCTTGAGAACCTCGAGTTGTTCACCTTGAACAACTCTTCAATCTTTCAGAGCTCTTAGAACCCAAGAGAAAGTTATCCATCTCTAGACTCACTAGAGGACTACCAAACTCATATTTAATTTATTTTCATTAGTATCAGTTCATCAAGTTAAGAATGAATTTGTATCAGTATCAGTATAAGTATCAGTTCATCAAGTTAAGATTGAATTTGTTTTTGAAGTAGTTTATAATGCAATATATATTATACGTAAATTTTGAACAGACACGTACCTACGTTGCGAACAGGATAATTAGAACTAAATGCACATCAAACAAATTCCGATTGTTAATTTACAATAGAGTATAATTAAACAAAAACTTCACTGCAAAGAAAATTTTGAAAATTTTGCAAAACATTAGTCCTTAAGGCCAAGACAACGTGAACTCAGCTCCGTTTTACAATTCAGCGATTTCCAGTTATATTACCAGCAAATTAAATATCCAACTTTTTCCCGTCAAATACTAGTCCAATTTCTGTTGCTTTTGACGCTTGGTCCATTAAAAAAAATAAAGCGGTCTGCGAAATTTCTGACTTTCAAACTTTGTCAACGCATCCTTTTGAATTTATCGCTTCTATTTCTTTCTTTAGTCGTTGTTCAGAGAAGTCAAAGTTTGAACAATTTGACAAAAGTAGGGTTTTTGACGTCGGTGCTTCTTCAATATCTTCGAAGTCCAAATCTGCTACCGCCCAGTCCATCGGCAAGGATTGCATCGACATCTACGTCAACTTCTGGGAACGCGGCTTCTTCATTTTCCAGTCGATCGGCAAGGATTACATTAACGTCTACGTCAACTTCTCCGGCTTCTTACGTACACTCGAACCGACTGCCTTCTAGAAAACGTAACATCCTTTTGAAGGGCTTTATTTTGCTATTTTCTCTGCAGGGTAAATTTGTGTTCCGATTGATTGACATTGATTGACATAAAAAAAAATTGCTTCCGATGTGGATGCACAATTGTTTTGTCTATTATTGTTCCTAGCGGAACATTTACATCCAAAAAGTCTCTTTCATCATCAAAAACAGGCGAGTATGATGCCTTGGGAATAGCAGCGATTTCGATCTTCATGTCCTAGATAATAAATCGATCAATGTTCTATGTTACATGTAGAAGTAATAAATAAATCTGACCTTTTCAGATTCACCTTCTCCATTACGATAAAAGATTTAGCGGTTTGGAAGCTTTGATCCACACTCTTTCTTGAACTCCATAAGCAGGCTTTCAACCATTCCTTCCAAGTTTTCAATGTACGTCTGCTTTGAAAGTAGATAGGTAGATGTTACCGAACAAAAAAATGGAAAAAAACTATGTTTTGAAAATTGCAGAGAGGGATGGTTATGAACTTAAGCCTCTGATAATGTCAAGTCTGATCCTTAAACATTTGATCGTTCACGAGAACTCGCTGGAACACGATCATTCAAAACGAGGAACCACTTGTTGAACATGAAATTCCTTGAAAAACGCTAACGCTGGCTCTTCCAAATCGGGCCTCTAAATTCGTAAATCTCGTAAATTTTAATGTATTTCGCATTTTTTTCAAAACTAAATTAAAACGAATCGTATTATTTTCTTCCGGCCGGATCGTATCCAAACAGAAATGTCGGGGAATTTTCTGTTAGTCAGAAAAAAATCGTCAGTCTTCTGCTGATTTGTTTATTTGAATGATTTAAAATTGAAAGAATGGATTACATCTTTCAGAATATTCTTGCGTTGTTCTGTAATTCTACTTAAAAATTCAATTACGATGTGTTTAATAGACAAATCGTATTAATAATAATTAGCAAGTCAAAACAGTTTCAGATGTTACTCGACGGGGGTTATTCGTTTTCCATGACGATAACAACGTTGAAATAAGGAAATGATTTTCTCACAGATAAAAGCCAAAAGGGGCAAACTTGTTCCGAACAACAAAATAACAAATGCGCTAATCAAATTTGTCAAAGAAAGAGATTTGGGTTGAGTTTTTGGTGTTTTGTATCTTGTTTTGATGTTTACCGTGCGTCAAGTCGTTCCATTCACACCTCTTCTACTATACAGTAAACCGATGAAATCTCATTCAGAGAGGTAAGTTTTGAGTTGGGGAAATCGACAAGTCGTCATCTCTCTATCTGTTGGAAGCTGTCTGGCAACGTCTCCTTTTTTCCACTCTCTCTTGTATCGCCCGACCGTCCCCCTAGTGGGATAAGTAAGAAACGATGTAAAGAGAATCAGTAGGTGTCTGGACTAGCTCTCGATAGGGCTAACGAGTTGGCAACGGCCTTTCCACTCAACACGTCATCTATAGGCCCGGCCATTACCTTTTGTGTTTGATGTATCAGGCTATCAGCTGAAAAGTTATGAGGGGTTTTAATAAAACCCCTCGTAACTTTTGGGACAATTGCTTCTTAATTTACGATACCAGCAATCAATATGGGCAATTCTTCTATTACTGGATTAACCACTCAATCCCGTACACTCCAACCGACTGCCTTCTTGAAAACGTAACATCCTTTTAAAGGGCTGTACTTTGCAATTTTCTCTGCATAGTAACTTTGTGATCCTGAAATTATATCACTACAATACGAGATAAGATATTTGATAAGATGTAAGAATATATTATTTAGTAAACAAAGGGTAGTGTAGGTAGTGTAATTAGAAATTCCAGACACAAGGAGCAAGGAAAGAGAATAGAATTTTCATACGGACTGCCAAAGATACGCGTACGTAAACCACGATAAATAAAATTGAAAATGGCTGACCTGACAACAACTCAGTCCGATTACCATACTTATTCTTTAGAGACGACATTTTCCATCACTATACCTCTCAAACAACCACTCAATCCCGTACACTCCAACCGACTGCCTTCTTGAAAACATAACATCCTTTTAAAGGGCTGTACTTTGCAATTTTCTCTGCATAGTAACTTTGTGATCCTGAAATTATCTCACTACAATACGAGATAAGATATTAGATAAGATGTAAGATAACATTATTCAGTAAAAAAAGGAAACTAAAATTTACCTTGGATCCAATACTCCAATGGAACTTCCACACCTCAAACCAACAAGAGTCATATAAACTATGTTCTCGTACCGCATTTGAACTGGGTGTGGGGGGTCATCCTAAATGGCGGAGATGGAATCTAAACAGCGGATTTCAGACGGATCGGCCATTTTTTCCGCCATGTGTCAAATGCAAGGTATATGTTGTTGAAATGTTCCTTTCCCTGAAGGAACTCCTTGACTACTTTCCTGTTAAAGGGGAAAAACATGTCACATGTCAGCATCCAATAAAACAAAATTAACCATAACACAACACATACTTGAAAAGTGTTTTCGGGGGTGGAGGTTCAATTTCAAATACGTAATGATAAATCGTCTTTTTCTCCACGTTAACTGCAAAGTGATTGACGGAAAGCTCGATGGGACGCCCTAAAGTTCCTATTTTGATCAATTTTTGACATTCACATGTGAAATTTTTAATACAATATTTTTCATTCGCTTTCAAAAATTTTCCCAGCATGCCTTCTTCTTCACAGACACGGAAATCGCGCGTATTGAGAAGGATTTTTTCAGAGTAAATAAAAAATAAGATCTGCTCTAAGACTTGGGGTTCAATTCTAATTTGAATGGTAACTTTTGAATCGTTATTTTGAAGTACAGACTGGCGAATTATATTTTTAAAATAAAAGCTACTTGGCTCAATTTTATGTCTGTGAGCGCCCATTTTTTCCTCTCCCATAAAAAACTCGATGTCACAGTTTTCTCCCTGGTCACGTAAAATACGATAGTCAGGGTGTAAATCGAAGTTATTCCACATCCCAACAAGAAAAATTCGGCAAAGGACTGGGGTTTTCTAAAAAGTGGAGGCGGAATGGAGGAATGGCGGATTCTTAACAGTGGATTTGAGGTGGATCGGCCATTTTTTCCGCCATTTGTGCTGGTATCATTCCGCTTTTTCAGTACTAAACGGCGGATTAGATTTTCTTCGGCCACCGTCCGGCGTCGCTTTTTTCCTATTTTCAATTATTTAATAAATACATTTTAAATAAATAATTCTCGTAATAATTCTTGTTTTTTGTGTGTTATTGTTAATAATGTTAATGTGAATATGCAAATATGCAACAAATAAAAAAATTTTAAAATTTTTACTCGTTTTTTTTTCATGGCAACGAAAAAATCTACTCATAATAAAGTGACTAAAATATTTTAGAGATTTACTGGTACTTCAATTTAATATTCATGAATAATCATATAACGCATTTACAAACGCCGGTGCAATTTCAGAAAATGTTCAAAAGTTAATTTTAAAGACGGAAGTGAAAACCCCTCAGGAGTGAGGAATCACTCCTGGGGGTGTATAGTAGAATAAGAGGCTGAGAGAAAACTCGCGATTTCGTCCGAACGCGTGGTTCGGGCTCATCAGCCTTAACTCAGCCAAAAGCATGGCAGATCCGTTCTCGGAATTAATGTTGTTGTTTGAATCAAAATCAGTGCCTCATTTAAGTGAAGTTCCGTTGCGGCCAGCTCCTGGATTAAAATACATTTTTTATGGGAATAGAGTGCAAAGAAAGAAGATTGGAGGACGGACGATTATCGCTGGAAACCGGACGGCAAGTAAGATTTTCCCCATAACGGCGTTTATGGGGGTAAAAAACTGTATTTCAAACTACAAATTGCACCAAAAACGTTTACTAAACAATTCAAAAAAAGTGCATTGACACATCCAACATTTGAAAAACAAGTGCTGGTCATTTACGAGGGTGACCCCTCTGTTGTGCGTTGATTTTTGTCGAGAAAACGCTAAAAGAAGACAAAAAACAGAAAAAAAACATTTCATTCAACTAGACCCTCATTGCTCAAAAATAAAAGCCACTGAAGGGAAAGCACCTCCTTCAGAAGTTTACGCAGATCTAGTTAGTAAACCTCCAGCTTCAATTGTCCGGCAGTTGGTAGATGCTCCAAGGGATGTGAAACAATGCAAGAACTCGCAATCCAACCAGCGAGATGTAAATCGAATTTCACGTGACTCAATTTTTGAACTCTCAGAGTTATACTACGAGATAGATTTCATCAGTGGCTTGATACTATTTCCGACTTTCAACTGTCTTTGTTTTCACAAAGTTAAATATCTTTCCCAAATTTCTTACCTAATTTTAAATATGATTTGAAATAATTAATTTTGTGTAATACGTATAAATTATGTATAAAATGAAGTCTGAAAGTACTATATGTTATACAAAGTATGTTTAATGTTACATGTTATGTGTCGTATATACGTATATAATGCTGATTTATATATCAATGCAAAAAACTGGTCTTGTTATTTACAGCTATTATGGAACAGTTTATTGGACAACTTGGACAACACGAACTCCGACCTATTTGGATGTACTATGATAAGACCTTTAAATGGAGTAGTCGGAAGATTTTCAAACTGGCAGTGCCGATAGGATAATACCTAAAGGTAAAAATCGTGCATTTTCCCACAAAGCCGCAGATTGATAGGCTGTGCATTGGCTGATCGGCTCTCATTCGGACATCCGACGGCTGAACTGTGTTATATGGGATTGATGTACATGCTTCATGAGCGTAAATGGGAATAAATCCACGATTTCTTCTTAAGACGAGTAACTGAGATTATTCATCAATTACTGACAGCAGAAAGAGTAGCAATCGCAACTGACAAAGAAACAGCGATAGTAAACGCTGTGTAGCATTATCTTCCGAACATTCAATGGGTTCGATGTTGGTTGCACTGCTGTGGCGCAACATGAAAGTGAAATTGGCATCCTTAAACATCAGGACATTAGAATAATATCAAGTTTACAAACACGACTTTCTCCGATTGTTGAATTTGGATTCATTGGATGAATTTAAGAAAGAACAAATGGAAGGGATGCTTTCATGGAACAAGGTATGTGTCGATCCTTATGTGTTACAATAAGAAATATAAATTCAATATTTATTAGCGATATATTTTATTCCAAATATATTCATAATTTATATTATTGGCAGGATTTCTTACCACTTACTTCCGAAGATACATTTACAATGATGCTTTGACAAGGTTTATGGGCTGTACGGAAATTTTAATTTAATTTAGAAACGACTAATCCAGCCGTTTCTCTTAAAAATGCTTTAAAAATATTTGTTGAATGGAAAGAACTTCGACACGACGAAATGGTTCTTGCTCTGATGGACATTTCAGATATGAATTATTCTAGAATTCGTAGGGGACAGTATGGTTGTGGTGACGAGTATTTACTTCTGCCAGAACTAAGACATTTGTACGACATAAATGATCCAGGTGCAGTTCTTCCGCCCAAAGTAACCATAGAGGATATTGTCAAGCAAACCAAGTTTGCGGCCGAAAACACGTTGACTGTAATCGGTAAATGCCAGGAGACTTTAATAATGAATAATTTGTTATTCCTCTAGAACAACCTAAACCCGAAGAAATACAAATATGATCCCAGTGGTAGTTCTGAACAACGCGCACTGAAAATTATCGAGGAAGACCGTATATCACTTAATTGTAAAATGAAGTGCTGGACTGTCAAGGGATCATCCGTAAAAAATTTCTGTGTGGGATTATACGAAAACGGAAAACAACATTCTGACCTGTAGCTGCGCTGCACCTTGTTTTCTGTTCCCACATCTTAGCAGCCATGTTGTCAATAGACTGTATTTGGGATTCGACAAAAAAACAAACAAATGTAACCATCATGCGGTGGAATCAACTGAAAACAGCAGACAAAAAGTCTGGGAAAAAGAAGCCTTGGTAAAATTATACAATCAAACGCAAAGAAAAAGATAATCGGCAAGTTTTTCCGGTAAGAGTAGGACCTTTATACGTTATTAAAAGCATATATTTCATTTTGTATTTACTTCCCTCTATTTTTTTCATTTCTTCTTTATTTGTGTAGGGGGATGGCGCGGACATTATCGAAGAGTCTCTTACAGAACAGGGCGATTTATATAATACACGTCCCCAAAAAAAGATAAAGGAAAAAGCCATATTAAAGTGATGCATAAAAAGTGTGTAACAGAGCTCAACAATTCTTTGGATGACTCAATGAAAGACCTGGACGAAAAATATCCGAACTTCGGGGCCAAACTACCTTCCTTATCGCCAGACAGAGAAAGTGCCAACTCTCGTGAGTCGTGTCTATTTTTTGAAGACGGCCGACTACCAACTGAAGAAGAAGAAACGGAGTACGAGAAGAAAAAAGAAGAAGCTCGTCACAGAAGAACGGATGCAAAAATTGAACTATACGTTTCCCCAAGACCCTGCTCACTGGTGAGAAGTTTGCTGATACTTTGCAGTAGCTTACAGCATGAGGAATGCGACGTGTTTTTAACTGTACTTTAAAACATACCGGCTATTGCATCAACTTCCAAAGACAGCACGCGTTGCCATGATACTGTAGCGGGAAATGTAGGCTATAACTTGTAGAGGGTATTGACCGAGCTGTAATGAGAGTGTCAGATGATGTCGGCGGTGGAGACGAACGATTGAACCGGATAAGGTGTCGAGTAGTTCCGTCATCAGTCTTTAAAAGGTCCGGACAATTGCTGTCTCGGTCTCAATCTTAACGCTTGTTTGTAGTACGGTCAACTGTAGCTTTTGAATAGTCTGCAGAATACATTTGGTTTTCTTTTGCTGCGTCTTTCGTGTGTTTTATCAGCTCTGGTTCGACTCTTTGCGTCCAGCCGTTACATGGTGGAGATACAGGGTACGTTTTTTAAAAATATTTTGGTCGGTCATCCGTCGGTGGTGGTGATTGTTTAGTGCGAGGGGTGAAAGCAGAAGGAGGCGTTTCTCGTGAGAGACCTTTGAGAAGGGGACCCAGCTGGTCGACGCACCTTAAATTGCTGGGGTATGAGGTCACGAGGACGGCCACACGCGGACACTGCCAAGCAATCAGAAATCCCAACGGCAAGGAGGCAGTAAACGGGACCGCAAAGATAGTAGATGAGCAATCAAACACAGAGCAAACGAGTGAGAGGGCTGGCGGCATCAACGGCTGTGTTGTTGTTGGACCGTAGGCAAAGTACAGGCAAGGGAGGCGAGGGGCGACCGGAGGAACTGGAGGCAGAGCAACAGAGAAAACATAGTTTCAGTGGCGAAGCCGAGGTGACAGGGTCGGGTGCAGAAGCTGGGAGAAGCACCAGTCAGGAGGAGACGAATCCAGCGGGGCACGGAGGAAGAGGCCGTGGCGGATACGCACAAGAGGCACGAAGAGCGAGTGAGGGCGATATTGGTGCCCAGCGAGCGTCGGGCAAGGTGCGAGATAGCGGCATTGGGGATAGAACGTGCCGGGAAAGAGCTTCGAGCGAGTGTTCTCCCGCGTGGGATAGGAACGACTTGTTGAGAGGGCCATTGGAAATTTCCTTGGAGGAGAGGCAGGATTCACTTTCAAGTGACGTCGGACTGTTTTCGCCAGAGAGGAAGGAAGGCTCGGGTGGAGTCGAACGAGGTCGGGTTTCGGAAGAAAGTGACTTGTGCTCACCAGTAAGGCGACGCTGTGGCGGATTTCAAATCGTGTGGGTAGTCAACGAACCAGGATCGGATAGCATAGGAAAAGCGGCATCGGATGCGACGCACGAGCTCGAGTCGGAAGAGGAGACGTAAATAGAATCCGAGGCCATTACGGGGACAACTCAGCAGAGCGCTCAAGGATCAGCGTAGCAGGGAGGAGGAACAGGGCCGGCAGGAAAGAAGGCCATCGTTCAACGGACCGGCGGGAGTGATCAACCAGCTCCTCCGGTGACGCAGCAGAGCACCCAAGGATCAACGTCAAGTCGGACAGGAAATCGGCTTACTGTGCAATCGGTGGGCGGAGGTAATCAACCGGTTCTCCAGAATAGAGCCGTAGGAATGGCGATGATAAAATTCAGGGCACCGCCAACGTTCAGTGGAAAGCAAGGAGAGGATGCTGCTGACTGGTTGGAGTTATACGAATCTACGGCGGAGTATAATAGATGGGGAGAGACCGAGAAGAGAGCAAACTTTGGAATGCACCTGGACGGCCCGGCGCGGAAGTGGTTTCAGTGTCTCAACCCACAGGCGCTAGGGGTGGATACCGCAGCAGTTCCGGGCGTTGGAGGTGCACGAGGGGCTGCGGCGATCGACGGCCTACGGACGGTGTTTTTGAAGGAGTTCCTCAAACAAGGACACGCTAGGCACAACGAAGCGAGGCTCCAAAAGAGAAGACAAGGGACGAACGAGCCGGCAGTGGAGTACTATTACGATATAGTTAACCTCTGCCGTTTAGTTGACCCACAGATGTCGGTGGCGCGGAAGCTGGGACATCTCTTCGATGGATTAAGTTAATTAAGTTAATGTTTATATACAACTATACATGCATAACTTATGGGACAGTAGAAAGAAAAGGATTGCCCTTTTTTAATTTTTTTGATTGTTTGAGAGGTATAGTGATGGAAAATGTCGTCTCTAAAGAATAAGTATGGTAATCGGACTGAGTTGTTGTCAGGTCAGCCATTTTCAATTTAATTTATCGTGGTTTACATACGCGTATCTTTGGCAGTCCGTATGAAAATTCTATTCTCTTTCCTTGCTCCTTGTGTCTGGAATTTCTAACTACACTACCTACACTACCCTTTTTTTACTGAATAATATATTCTTACATCTTATCAAATATCTTATCTCGTATTGTAGTGATATAATTTCAGGATCACAAAGTTACTATGCAGAGAAAATTGCAAAGTACAGCCCTTTAAAAGGATGTTACGTTTTCAAGAAGGCAGTCGGTTGGAGTGTACGGGATTGAGTGGTTAATCCAGTAATAGAAGAATTGCCCATATTGATTGCTGGTATCGTAAATGAAGAAGCAATTGTCCCAAAAGTTACGAGGGGTTTTATTAAAACCCCTCATAACTTTTCAGCTGATAGCCTGATACATCAAACACAAAAGGTAATGCCCGGGCCTATAGATGACGTGATGAGTGGAAAGGCCGTTGCCAACTCGTTAGCCCTATCGAGAGCTAGTCCAGACACCTACTGATTCTCTTTACATCGTTTCTTACTTATCCCACTAGGGGGACGGGCGGGCGATACAAGAGAGAGTGGAAAAAAGGAGACGTTGCCAGACAGCTTCCAACAGATAGAGAGATGACGACTTGTCGATTTCCCCAACTCAAAACTTACCTCTCTGAATGAGATTTCATCGGTTTACTGTATAGTAGAAGAGGTGTGAATGGAACGACTTGACGCACGGGAAACATCAAAACAAGATACAGAACACCAAAAACTCAACCCAAATCTCTTTCTTTGACAAATTTGATTAGCGCATTTGTTATTTTGTTGTTCGGAACAAGTTTGCCCCTTTTGGCTTTTATCTGTGAGAAAATCATTTCCTTATTTCAACGTTGTTATCGTCATGGAAAACGAATAACCCCCGTCGAGTAACATCTGAAACTGTTTTGACTTGCTAATTATTATTAATACGATTTGTCTATTAAACACATCGTAATTGAATTTTTAAGTAGAATTACAGAACAACGCAAGAATATTCTGAAAGATGTAATCCATTCTTTCAATTTTAAATCATTCAAATAAACAAATCAGCAGAAGACTGACGATTTTTTTCTGACTAACAGAAAATTCACCGACATTTCTGTTTGGATACGATCCGGCCGGAAGAAAATAATACGATTCGTTTAAATTTAGTTTTGAAAAAAATGCGAAATACATTAAAATTTACGAGATTTACGAATTTAGAGGCCCGATTTGGAAGAGCCAGCGTTAGCGTTTTTCAAGGAATATCATGTTCAACAAGTGGTTCCTCGTTTTGAATGATCGTGTTCCAGCGTGTCCTCGTGAACGATCAAATGTTTAAGGATCAGACTTGACATTATCAGAGGCTTAAGTTCATAACCATCCCTCTCTGCAATTTTCAAAACATAGTTTTTTTCCATTTTTTTGTTCGGTAACATCTACCTATCTACTTTCAAAGCAGACGTACATTGAAAACTTGGAAGGAATGGTTGAAAGCCTGCTTATGGAGTTCAAGAAAGAGTGTGGATCAAAGCTTCCAAACCGCTAAATCTTTTATCGTAATGGAGAAGGTGAATCTGAAAAGGTAAGATTTATTTATTACTTCTACATGTAACATAGAACATTGATCGATTTATTTTCTAGGACATGAAGATCGAAATCGCTGCTATTCGCAAGGCATCATACTCGCCTGTTTTTGATGATGAAAGAGACTTTTTGGATGTAAATGTTCCGCTAGGAACAATAATAGACAAAACAATTGTGCATCCACATCGGAAGCAATTTTTTTTTATGTCAATCAACCAAGGCTTTTTTATTTGTTATTATTATTTAAATGTATTTTTTTAAATGGTTTTGTCTTAATTACAACCACACTTTGCAATACTGTTTATTGTCTAGGGGCCTTGTTACTATTTACGTCTTATTGCAAAGCGTGGGGGTTTATATTACGACGAGTAAGTGCCTCTTAATGTTTTTTTTTTTTTTTTGCCATACTTATTTTTCTCGTCCAATTTTAGTTTGCGGTACCATAGTCAAACTTTGCCAGAAAAATAATTGAAGTTTTTAATAGAAAATTTTGTGGATTCTGCCCAAAATTTGAACTTCAAGTTCTTCGTTTGAGGCATAAGATTTCCACTACTGCTATATCTGTCAAAAATATGTGGATTCCGCCCAAAATTGGAACTTTGTTATAAATTGTCAAAATTAACTAATTTCATCACATTTATGTGAGAATTGCCATTTTTTTATTCTCTACAACAATCTTTCAGTATACCTTCAATTTCAATAACTATGCTAATGAAATTTAAACGTGTCAAATTCGACTATTTTTCGCTTTCTTTCTCTTTTTGTGTGTTCTATAGTTTTTTAAGTTTAAGGCAACATTTGAATCCAACCAAACCGCAAAACGAAAAGTAAAGAAACCCCACTGACACGTTCACCTGTTCCCGCTGTTGGAACCTGAACGGCTACTCTGGTTGTAAATCAGTAGCAGAGTAAAAGATGATAATAATAATATGGAATAGGAATAATGTGAAATGGAGGGTGTGAGGTGTGATGCCTGGCAATGACAGGTTACGCAAAAAAAGTTAACAATATCATCCACAATCAGTGGAGAGAGAATTGGGAGAACCCAGAGCCAGATAGGACTGAGCAGCGTGCAATTCACGCGAGTATGACTTATTAAAGCGAGTATAAGAATGACATGTCACAGGCGTGACTACTGACTAGACGGTTAAAAAAGACTGACAATTTATCAGACGGAATGAAGAAGGCATCGGAAGCGCTAAGCGTGGGCGGTGGGCAAATATGAAACAATAAAAGAAATAATGAGACAAATAAAGAGAGCGGCAAGATAAAGTGATGGACAGCGCCACCAAGTGGATTTCGCGGAAACATTACCATCTGCAAATTGATTGATTTACCATTATCCAGGTAATTATGGTTAACTTTCTGCTTCTTGTTTATTTCCTTCGCGTTGGCGTAAAAAGTCCATCACTCACGGTGGTGGCGAATCGACGGGGATGAGATTTGAATTTTAAAATTGCCAAAAGGACGTGACCAAAAATTCATTAAGAACGTCTGCAGTTATTTGTCGAAGACCAAGGTCAGCTACTGGGAACACAAGTTACACCGCCTGTATAATCTCCTGCTCGAAGGCGATTCAGAACATTTTGAATTTGATTTATTTTATATGCCTCACTATATCCCTCTCATCCCTTCCATAAGTGAAGTCATATGTTTTTTGCGATTCAATTCAACCTCATACCAGTTATTACGATCGATGTTATTGCGAGCACGAATCGCATTCTTTATCTGTGTTGTCGTCAATGAACAGAAAGGTCTTATCACGTTTTTTTCTGTCATTAGAATATAGAGGAACCCTTGTTGTAGGTTGTAGTTCCGATTATTTGGAATTTTCTGTTTAGAAATGATAAAAACGTTCAATATTGATGCCAAAAGTAGCTTGCGCTTTATTGCCGATAATACTGGATAATACGGTGGATCTTTTCTCTGTCACAGGTCACGTGGAGTAAAAGTGGCATCCAGGATACGCGGGAAGTCTATAGGGTTCTGATCTCCTCTCCGGCTCCTGTGAACGTTGCTTGCCTTGTCAAATCTTGCAAATCGATCGTACTATGGAAAATTCTATTATATTTGCAAAATATTGATGCATCTTTTGGTTATCGTATGGGCCTTTTTAACCTAACAAATCCGTTTGTTGCATCGACAAGCGCTTCTTTGCCCAATTCCATTTAAAATTTTAATGAGCGGCTAAGAAACAGCGAATTAGCCTTAAGTAATCGTTTCTAATTTTTAAGTGCAAGGACTAATATATGTTATACATTTTTTAATGTTTTACCTATATTTGTTAAGGAACAAATGGAACAGTTGGATAGTAGGTAGTTATTTTGTTTTGACGATTTACAATTTAAGTATTAAAAATTGTTTCTTATTAAAGTTACATATTCAGGGCGAGTACTGGCCGCACCTGAGATTGTTTACGGATCGATACCTGCTAGAGAGACGGAAATAGGAGAAACTGAACGGGGATGAATTTTGAAATCGACAAAAGAACCCTCTATTGGCTGAGAAAAGAACTTCTTGTTTGTTTTGCCTGGTGCGTTGTCTAATGCGAAATAGCCTTTACGGAAAAATCTAATGATAAATCATATGAAAAAAGTCATGAGAGATCTCACATATATTAGTGTGAATCTCATGTAAATATGATTCAATATCATATGACTATATCATGTGACATTTGAATTTAGGAAATTTTACTAACATGTAAAATCACTGAGATATCGTGATATTTCATAATATCTCATATCTCATGCAAATTAAAAATATAATGAGATCCTCGTGATTCTTTTTGGTGATTTTATTGCATATTCTTATTATAAAATCTTGCTTTTGTCTCATGAGATTACATGAAAAAACATTGAAATAGTCTGCCTCGACCAAAAATAGAAATAGAAAACTGGTCTTTTTTACCGTAGTCGGAAGCTTTACCAATGAGCAAATCTGGATATAATTTGATAAAGAAATAAGCATTATTATATTCCATTAGTACCCTTCTTAGCCGCTAGTTTCGCTGAAAGCAGTTTTTTTACAAAAAAGTTTGCTGGGGCCATTTTGCAACACTTTGTTTCTCCTCTCTCCTTCTCTCTGCTGAAAACTGTAAATCGTGTTTGAGACCCATGAAGTTTAATAAAGGAATAATTGAATTTCGTATGATGAAGGAGCTGGATGACAAGGACCAAAATTGAACGTTTGCATATTTCATTGTTGAATAGGTCCTGTTTGAGGTAGCTGCATAACTTAACCACCTTTTATTTGCTGAACACCAAGGTTCGGTTGAAAATATGATAAATGCAATGAATTTATATGATGACAAGAACTTTCACCGTTTCAATAATCTTTTATAATTTTTCCTTATTTTTATCTCTATGTTTATTCTAATGCTTCCTGGACGAATCATTATTCCTTCCTCTTACTCTCACCCACACCTTTCTGGATTTGGGGTCGGGATTCGGGAATGTCGTGCTTACGGTGGTTGCACTCAAACCGTGTGAAAAAGTGATCGGAATTGAGCTTCGCTATCAAGAAACGTTTAAGAAAATCCTTTATTTTCGTTTTAAATGTTTCATTCATGTTTCATTCGGCACATGACTTTCTTTGGAAAGATATTTGCGCCGTTTGAATTACTAAAAGGGGATTTTACGAGCGTGGATAAATTGCAATATTTCAAAAGGCGCGACCTTCTTTACACAAACAACAAAGTCTTCCCACAGATGTTTAACTCAATCTCAAAGGTATATTTCCTTTGAAACCTTAAAATGTCAAATGTTCGTCTAGCGATTTGTTGTTTAATTTAGTGATAATTCTAAATAACTGCTATGATGAAATAACAATAATTTCTACGCAAGCATTTCCTTCTAGAAAGAGAACGTTTGTAAAGGGACAACAACGAGAATTAGAAGGTAAAACCAAACTAAAGAATGCACAACTTCTGGCCTTCCTTTGGTATATTCCTTGTGCAAACCAGTTCTAGAGAACCGCTCATGAGCGTTGGCCACTACCTCCTCGTAAAAAAAGTTCAGCTAAAAAATAAATTACTTTTGCTAGCCGTTTAGGATGCTTCTAGCTGTTTTTCTCTAGCCTAGAAATTTAAAATACCGATCTCTTTTTTCCTGATCTAGCTGTAGCTAAGAAAAAGATGCTAACAACGGCTACTGTAGGGTAGGCTTCTACTAGCTATTATTTATTAACCTATTTCTGGGTATCGAAATAAAAGGAGACAGAGGAGACCAAACCTCATACCTTTGGTACAGTTATCCGGCTCGCTAACCACTAGACCGCTTCTACTTTTTATATTTTATAAATTAAGACTTTAAATACCGGTTTTCATTTTAGGTTTTAGGGACTTGGAAATTTTTTGGTTTCCTCGAAAAAGAAACTTCGTTAATTAAACAGAACTTTTGTACAAAATCAAAGTGTTTTACATATTTACTATGATTGCATTACAGCTAACAGCTTATGACTCAGTTATACAGAGCAGGCATTGATATTCGTCAATAATAATAGAAAAATTTTGAAAAACTAAAAAAATGACTGCATT
Source organism: Daphnia galeata (assembly GCA_030770115.1). Lineage (NCBI taxonomy): Eukaryota > Metazoa > Arthropoda > Branchiopoda > Diplostraca > Daphniidae > Daphnia > Daphnia galeata. The sequence continues at coordinate 7,344,779 of CM061119.1, forward strand.
CCCAAAAAATGATCTTTTACCAAAATAATGTTTTGACACAAATTAAAATAGGAATGACATTAATGACATTTCCTTTCAACACTATACACTCTCATTCCTGGAGGGTCCTCGACGAAGCTCGAAAGCATTATAATGCTTCGAAAGATACTCCGAAGCGACCCTCAACTATACAGCTCCATGGCTGATGAGATTTATTTTATTTATGCTGATGAGCCGACGTAAAAAAAAATGCTAAACCCACCCAAATACCAGCTAATAGACATTTTATAAAAATAAGCCAACACTTAGCAAAAAAGAAATAGCTAATATATAGGTTTTCATAGGCGTTAAAAAATAGTGCAAAAATAAAAAATGCTAAACTCGACTAAACCTTGCCAATCATAGCAAAACAATAAGTAGCCATAACCGGCAATAATTTAGCTTTAAAACGCTTAAAAAAATGAAGCTAAAATAAAGCTTCCGATAGCGTTTAAAGGTGTAGCCCTAATAAGACACTGCTTAACTTAGCTGACTACCAACTAAAAAATAAAGGCTCTTATATTAAGTGCTAAAATAAAGCAAGCGGGAAGCTTCTCTTTTCTTTAGCTTGCGGGAAATAAGCTAAAGGTAGCAATTAAAAAATTAAAGCTAAACCTCTTAGCCGAAAATTTCGTACGGGTCCCCCCCTACAATATCACACCTGTTCTGCCTCGGATATTTTATGTTCCTCTTAATTCCGTTTTTTAAAAATCTTGTGTCTCCAACGCATTAAATCTTTTCGTTTACTCCTTTAAAATGCCTTTTTAAAAAGACATTAAAAGACAACTTGTGGTAGATTTTACGCAGCTTCCTTTCTGCGTATCGTTTCCTTTATTCAGGTCACAGCCTGACTCTTTCCTTATAAAAAGGTGTGACTTTTTACCCGTCTTCAATAGTAGTTTTCATTCAGTAGTAGTATTATTATTCAGTATTATTATTGGTAGAGTCTATTCGTCCGTCGGACGGAAATATAGCACCGGGGCTATTCTTCCGTCCGACGGACGAATAGTGCTATTCCTTTTCAGGGCTATTCATCCGTCGTTAAGGAAATTACATACATGCTTTAAATGGGGGAGATTTTCACCAAACTATTTTCTCAATTTAAGCCTAGTTCTAGGGAAAATTTCGATAAAAGCAGACACTAAAATAAAATATAATTCAGAGATACATTTAAGTATGTAAGAATGATGAATACATGGAAGAAAAAGAGAACGATAATTATATTTTGTTTTTTGTGTGTAGAAAAAGATTAATTCTAGATTCAATATCTTTAAAAGTAATTTTTAGAAGCAAGGTACCAGGACTCAACTCACTGCCCGTTTGATGTTTGCGACTTTACGTATATTTGTCCACCGTCAGATTTTTATGGGAGTTTTTCAACCATAGGTAATGAATTGATGTACGATGATAAAATATATTCCTCTGTCGAACAGTATTGTTTTTCAATAAAATATAAAGTTACATTCACACTCGAAAATTTTAGTGTTCTCAAAAATTTAATTTTTTTGTGTTGCGTTTAACGTAATTGGGTTTAAGCAACCTATGGTTATACAAATCCGAAAAACCAGACGCTTTCGATACAGAGTACTGATTAAAGCTTCATTCAGACTACAACCTGTTTTAGCGTTACGTATAAGAATAATGTCAGTTTTTAAAAAGTACGAAGCAAAAAAAAAACACCCAAAAAATTGAATGCCTTCCACGCAGAGGCTGCCTTATCCGAATTGCGTTGTACGTAATGCGACGTAATGCTGAAAAAAGACAAAAACGCTGCATATTCTGAACGATACTTGAAATAGAATTATACCTAAAAAGGCTCTAGTATGAACATTAGCTATATTATGTCAATCCCATTTTCTTGTTCGGTTGTTCCCTAGAACTCGTACTTTGAACAAACTTGAACTTGAAAATATGTAAGATGTAAAATTTTCTGAAATTGAGCTTTATGAAGAAAAAAAACCCTAAATTATATTGATTCTTTTATTAGCACTATATCATTAAATTTTGTAATTTTATCGAAAGATTCGTCTTGAACTGGGCTTAGTTTCGGGGAACAGCAGGGTGAAAATGATTTTCCCCTTTTCTATGAAAAGTATATGTAATTTCCTTCACGACGGACAAAAAGCCCACTGAAAGAAATTAAGTTATTTTTCCGTCGGACGGAAGAATAGGCCCAGTGCTATATTTCCGTCCGACGGACGAATAGATTTTACCATTATTATTTGTTCTATCATATTGTGTTTTCCATATCGATCTCTTTTCCTTCTGATTCGTTTACAGTACAGATATCTCGAACAAGCGCATTTATTTATGATTATTTTTATTTTAGTAAGAGACAAGATGAACTAAAGTTGCAATCTCTTGCGGTAGCTACTCATACAAGTTTTATGGGAAAAACCATCAGTTTGACTGAAAATTTGCCAGTCAGAACAGTGCTTCCTATCATTTTATAAAAATAACCTCTTTCATAGCATTTGAGCGCTATGTCTACCGGCGTGCCACCAAATTTTCTATAACATAGCTGGTAGACTCTAAACAATTCCTTAACGTAAAATGAGAATTTATAGTGGATTCTTGGATGCTTTCTGACCTAGAAGCCAGAATAGGATGACAAAGAAGCCACCACTCATTTTTACACTAGTCAAGAAGCCACTGGCTTCTTTGATGATCAAACAGTGTTTTCTTGGTACTGGCTTCTTGGGAAAGTGGCTTCTTGACCATCTACCCTCTTACTCCGTTTTCAATCATGATTGATCATGATAATTTGTTACTCAGTTACAATTCCTTTTATTTTCCATTACTTTTTTCAAGGAGACTAATATATCAATGCATTTTTTTGTCGAATTTAAAAAATTTTGAACAACTTAAAATGCTGTTTATCACAATGTGCTGCTCATTTCACTTTATACGTTGGCTTTTTTATGTGTCCACAGAATACATTGTGGATGTGACGGACATGTCTAGATTGAATCCAGAATTTCAACTGGTCCCAAAATTTATCAGGTTTGATAAACAATCGAGTGATTGGTATACATTAATAAGTGGGAATTTCTCTTAACAATTTTTTTCTGTTAATAATCGCATCGAATACACAATTACAATTTAAGTAAAATCTTAACTGAATAAGGTAAACGTAACAAGCATAGGTATGTTAAAATCATCAAATGTTATTGTTAGAAAAATGATTTCGTTTTTGCTTATCACACATTGGGAGGGAAATTTCTTTCACAAATTTCTCGCTGTCACCTTCATTACTAAATTTCATATTTTTGACCGTTTACCAATGGCAAATACTTTAACAGAAAATCTTTTAAATTTCAATTAGAAGTGGTGCTTTTTAAATTTTAAGGTAAATAAGTTGTACTCACTTTATTAATTATGTTGTCTAAATGTGCGAAAGTAATAAATTTAATACTTATTTTCAAGACATAAGATAATAATTGAGCTACCGCCATTAGTAAAAAACCATCAACCATTATCATAAAACTTTCAATCGCTTTAAAGAACGACAAAAATCAGCATTTCATAAAGAAATTTGAAACATTGCCCAATTGTAGATGACGTCATCTACCGTTTGTGCAAGTTTCACGTAAAAAGGTACATTTTTGAATATTGGGCTATTTTTTAAGCGACACAAACTTTAGCATAGAAACATATGGCGGAAACCGCGGATTTTTCCAAACTTTAAACCTATGGATTTGCGACTGAATTGCTACTCATCAAGATCTCAAAACATTAATGGTGAAGGCTTATTATTTCCTTTGCAACAGAATATTTTCTGTTTTTCTTTACGATAACTCACGGGGTTTCACGAGTTCAACGATAAGAAGAGTTATTGCAAAAAAACTGAGACACGTTAGTCGTGTTAGAACCGGGAAAACCTCCGTGTTCCTAAATTTTGTGTGGGTAGTGTAGTTAGTAATTCCAGACACAAGGAGGAGAGAAAGAGAATAGAATTTTCATACCGACTGCCAAAGTTTAGATACGCGTATCACAACCACGACTATATGAAATGGAAAATAACTGACCTGACAAAAAGTCAGTCCGAACACTATAGGACATTTGCCATCACTATACCTTTCAAACAATTTAAAAAAGTAAAGGAAGGGCAACTCTTTGCTTTCTACTGTCCCATATATTATGCATGTAAAGTTGTATACATTTGCATCATTTCCAATTTTGAATGTTTAGTTTACTGGATCTCTTTGGAACATTTGCTGATAGTTTAAACACGATATGAAACTAATGAAGCGTATAAGTCTAAGATATCAGGCTCTCCTTTTCATCAGCGAAGGGGAACCCCTACATTTAGTGAAGGAGGTAGAACTTGATAACTTCGATCAGTGTTTGCCTGTGGTTAGCGCCCGATAGACGTAATTGGAATTCAGCTCATGCTTTATATCACAACATATTAAACCAATAAGCACAATTGCAAAATGCCGTGTCAGCATCCCTTCAAAAAGAGACAAAAATTGATGATATTATGTTTTTATCGTGTGCTATGCCGAAATTATCGACTATGCCGAAATTATAAACTCCCAATCCCAGCGCAAGAGTTGATCCCCGTTTTGAACGATTTGTATTTGTTTTTTGAAGAAATGAACGGAGTTATAGGTCCCAGTTTCGGAAGAGCCAGATTTAGCATTTTTGGAGAAACTTGTAGCGCAAGAACTGGTTCCCGTTTTGGAAGAGCCAGCGTTAGCGTTTTTCAAAGAATTTCATCAAGTGGTTCCCGTTTCTAATGATCGTGATTCAGCATTTCCGGGGGATTTTCTACCACAAGAATGGGCCCCACTTTTGGACAAGCCAGCTTAAGCTTTTCTAGAGGAGCTCCGTATTCAACAATTGGTCCCCAATTTGAATGATCATATGGCCCAGCATTTTTGGATGACTAAAATGCGCAAGAATTGGACCCACTTTGGACGAGACAGCGTTAGCTTTTCTGTAGGAGCTTCGTGTTCAACAATTGGTCCACAATTAATGATCATAATCCAGCATTTTTGGAGCACTTTCTAGCGCAAGAATTGGTGACCGTTATGGACGAGCCAGCTTCAAAAGTTTTAGAGGAACCTCTAGCAAAAGAATTGGTCGAAATCAAGGTAAGCTTCTCTCCTATGCTGATAATAGCTTTCCCAATTTTCTGTTTAATTAACCACATATCTTTTGTCGTCGACTAGGCAGAGCAGCTCTTGGAGAGAAACATTCGTCTGCATGCGCGAAATTTCAACAACCACTTTACAAACAAGGAAGTCTTTGATGCCTGTGAGCGAGGGTTAAAAATGTTGGTGATTTTGCCCATATTTTTGTGTTAATGCTTCTCTTCGTAAAGGATGCCCTCGAGAACAGTCTAAATTTGTAAGGATCTGACTTGACATTATCAGATGCTTAAGTTCATAAACGCCCCTCCCCCTCCACCAATCATTCGTAAATAATTACCTTACCTTACATGCTATGTAACCCTGATTTATCCTTTATTATCTACATCTAGGTCCTCTCTGCAATTTTCAAAACTTCTTTCTTTTTCCAATTTTTTGTTCGGTTGGTTTTTTATGCCTGAAGATCCAGCTGTTGACCGAGCTCCCGCATGACGATGTTGGAGATTGCTACCATCCACAGGGAAAGATTGACGCCCTAATTAACCAGTAGGAAAATTAGTTTATGTTTTTAACATAGCCTACTTCAATTACGGCTACGCATCAGGCTATCTCGCCTGTACCCCGAAACCCCGCCTAGTCACGTGATCTCCAGGTCACGTGCTTGTCTCTGATTGTTGGCCCACCTCTTTGTCTTTGCTTCTTTCCGAATTTTTCATTCCCTTCACTTTTTTTCAATAGCGTGGTCGTAGCCATTTCTTTCTAGGATACGTCATTTTTCTGCTTTTTTTAAAATAAAATTTGTATCAGTGCAGTGAAAACTAAGTGCTGTATTGTGACGTGTGGTAGCCAAAGTTATGGGTCACACAAATCAAACGTAACATGGCATAAGTTCCCAAACAATAAAGATCTGTGTGACCAATGGATTGAGGACATTTAAAAAATTCTGAAGGGGATTTTAATAATTCTGAAATTATGAATTTAAGAATATGTAGTTTAGACTTTGAAAAACAACATTTCAAAATAAGTGTAACAGGAGGGCATATGTTTTGCAATCGTGCTGTCCCCACAGTTTTTGTGGAAACAGCACAAAAGGTAATACAAAAATTAATGATTATAATTAAAATCATTCACTTTAAATTGATCACCAAATTAATTGTTTACTTTTTTCAACAGAATGGTGATGCTGAACTTCCTACAGCCAGAACCTTGCAAGAGTTAATTTGATCACCACGTACCAGAATGTTAAACTGACACATATAATAACTTTGAATCACTTGATTTGGAATTCTGTCACTCATTAGTAGGATCACATCTTTCATGTTTTGTTTCATTTGAACAAAAAAAATTGTTTTTTATTGTCAACAGAATGGTGGTGATGAGCTTCCTACAGCCAGAACCTTGCAAGAGTTAGATTACCACGTACCAGAATGTGACACTGACACAAACAATAACTTGGAATCACTCGACATCGAATTTCGTCCCTCATTAGGATTGCGTCATGGTATCTTCGATGTTGCATCTCTTTGTGCTGCTGGATCAGATCACTCTTCGGTAAAATTTCCTTTCGTATGCATGTCATAGAAATTGGACTAACTCATTCCATTTATTAACAGAATGTTGCTGCAGAGGTATCACATGCAATCCATCGAATGCCATTTCAGTAGAAAAACACAATGCTAGAAATGTGATTCTTTCATTAAGAAGTCAAAATTCTAGACTTGAACAAAAAATTGATAAGTTTAAAAAATTAGTGGGATCCGATACCATGGCATCACTGAAATGTGATAAAAGAATGTCGGTAGCCATTGATTCATTAGCAACGGTTTTCCAAGAGAAAGGTGACAAGCAATCCGAATACAATGCAAAAGCATCTTTTCTGCTTCATCAAGTAAGAATTATATTGATTTTTATCACAATGTCCAGCAATAACATTTTTTTTCATGTTTGTAGTTACTCAATTACAAGTTGGAGCCAAAGCAAGTGAGATACGACCAATGGACTATAAAGTATTCCATAGGAATACAAGGACGAAACCCTACTATTTACGAGTTTCTTCGTCAGCAAAAGCTGCTAACTCTACCTTGCCTTAACACACTGTTGAGCTATACTGGTAAATCAAAAGGATAAGTAGGCATTACACCTGTGAACCTGGAGCAGTTTAAGATGCTGTTTAAAACCCTAAAAAAAGAACATGAACAAAAATTAGTGTTGAACTTGATGAAATGGCGTGTAAAGCATTAATATTTCTTTGGATCCAATCACGGCAAGAGTTCGTCGGGGAAGTAGATTTCGGGGAAGTTGATGTTTCGCATTGGGAAATTCAAGATGAGGAATTGCTGTCAGAAATGGAAGAAAGTTTTGGAGATGGAGTTGATGAAGACGGGGGAAAAATTCCCAAGAGTGCTGCCTTCATGCAAGGCGATGGAAAGCATATTAACAATCAACCGGCAGTTCTCGCAAATATTCTGATTAACTTTGTCATGACTGGGTTGACAACAAAATTTTCTTCGATCGTAGGTTCCTGGCCAGTTGCAAAACTTATTACTGGTCGTCAATTATTTTGTCTCACTATTCACGTTATCCGCACACTGGAAAAAATTGGCTTTAAGGTTGCACGCTTGGTCGGTAAAAACGTAAAAATCAATTTGAATTTGTTTAAACTACTCCGTAAACCAGAAGATAAGGAACAATTCGTAGTCAGTCACCCATAGTTGATCGTCCAAGAAAACTTTTTTTATCTTACGATTACACACATGTAATAAAAGATGTAAGAAATCAACTCATTGATCAAAAACTTACTTTGGGTGGAGAACCAATTGATTTTAATCCCATCAAGTTGCTCTACGAAAAAACTTTAAATGACAGGTTAGCAATATGTCGCTTTTTGTCAAGAAAGCACGTAGCGCTAACTAATTTTGAAAGAATGAAGGTATGTTTCGCAAGAGACATTTTTAGGCCTGAACTGACCGCATCTCTTAGAACAACGCAAGATTTAAATAGAAGAGGATTTGAAAATGTTGGCAAGCTGTTCGACTTCCTTGAGTATTTTTGGCGATAGTACAGTATTCTGCAAAAAAATCCGAACGCGATAGTTTATTTTTCCCTCACTAGATGTTAGAAAATAAACTGTCGCGTTCGGATTTTTTTGCAGGATACTGTACAACTACCATGATGTTTATAATTTAACCCAAAGTACCTTTCAGAGGCTGGAAATCAAAAAACCATATTCAGAAGTTGACGATGCAAGACTGCATGAACTGGATGTTGAAATCCCTGAAATGCTAACGCAGTGGTTTAAATCAAAGAAAAATCCCTTGGAATGTTTCACTAAAGAAACTCTTGACGCAATCATATTTACATCTCGCTCTACTGCTAATTACATAAGACATCTTCTGAAAAATGGAATTCAGTTCGTTCTTACTCGCAGGTTTTCGACAGATAACATTGAGCAATTTCACGGTTCTGTTCGCCATTACTGTGGTAGCAACGATCATCCATCCGTGAGTCAATGCCTCAGTGCAATTGAAAGAATGAACCGTACCCAGCTTGCCTTCACTTCCATGCAGTGTATCACCCTTTGCAAACGGAAGCAGTTCTTCGAAAAAGTGATCCACTAACTCGGAAAGAGAGGAAGCCGAAGCCGACGAAACAGAACAATTAAATTTCTAATGAGCGCTGGCAACGTTACAACGCTTACTTTGGATCAGCTTAATGAACTACCAAGTATAACACTTTGACTATTCCAATATTATCTCTTCAGTAATTCTTCTTTCAGATTATTTGCTGATCTTTCCGGAAGCCTGTGCATGTGTCTACATAATGGGTTACTGTATTTTCAAATTTGGAAAATTCGAGGATTTCTGTATTGATTGCTACACCAAAATGATCTCCTATGCATCTAATGAAAAATATTTACGATTGGTCAAGCACCTTGGTGATATATTTCATAAGTTTTTGATGTTATTTTAATTATTTAATTATGTCTCATTTTCATATCATAGATAGGGGAGGTTTGAATAATATGCCGGCCAACTAATGCCCTCAAGAATGTGGACTGCTGGATTTTTCAATCAGGTGTTCAGAGCTATAAATAGTTAATTGTTCAAACATTGTAAAAGATCTCGTTGATTTCGTTACACCCCGCTTAAGCAAATGTCCCGAATTTAAATGTACTGATGATGGAAAACATAGCCAATTCTTTTGCAGATTTATTCTGAAAACATATTTCAATGCGGTTCTCCACACAGACGAAAAAAGGTGCAATATACCTAATGCAAAAAAAACCCTATTGTAAACAACAAGCCAGAAAAGAGAAAAGTACTTAAACTTCAAAAATAACTAATGTATGTCTTTCAAGAATCAATTTATGAAATTACAATCAATACAATTTCTTTTAGTAACTGTAACTAATATCCAGCATTGATACATTGCACTTACATAACGGTGAATGAGAAGATTGGAAATGGTCAAAAGATTGCTCAAAATTCGATAGGCCTTGTCAAAAAAATTGTTGAAAACAGCAGAAGCATAATCGACAATTATAGTGGAGGTTAAATAAGCAACTCTAATGACCTCAGAATAAAACAATGAAATTTCTAAACGACGACGTTAACAGGAAGATCATCATCTGCGTGAAGAAAGAAATCGCCAAGGCATGGAACCGGAAGGACGTTCCATACACCTTCACTCGACCAAATCTGCCAGCCACGGCTTCGATTGTGCAGCCCCTTGTCTACGACATTGGAATACATTAAATGAAGTTAGAATGTCGCTCCATGTCATCAACCAATTTACCGTACCTATAAGCTGCATTCCCAGTAAAAGTCCGGTTGACGACTTTGATAATCTACGCACTGTTTAAACTTCGTAGCAACTCAATGACAGCTGGATGAGGAGGCTGTCGAGTAGGAACTTGTGAATCCAGCAATTTCAACTAAAGAAAAAAGAAAAATTGTTTCTTTTAATAACATGTAAAGGAGTATGCTTCAATACTTGGCTGAGCAGAAAGGAACTATTAATAGTTTTGGTTTACATTTCCATAAATTCACAAAGATTAGGGAATGAATAGGCATTACTAGCATCAACCAGCCCTTTCAATGAAGTCGGAGTGCTAATAGCCAGGTTTAGAGGAATGCAACCGATGATAAAAAATATATTAGCTTGTGGCACTTTAACAGTAGAACATATGATTTGATACCTTGTTGCAGGACAATATTTCCATGCCAATGATTAGCAGTGAGACGAAGAAAGCACAAGGAACCATAGATGCTACATTGTTGTGCATCATCTTTATAATTGATAAGCCCATTCCAATGCATGATCTTTCGATAGACCAACAAGTATTATTTGGAGTAAAATGTATCCTAAATAATGGAAATTAGTATTTGAAATTAGTAGCATAGACTACGAAGTAAAGACTGAACTCGGTCCCATAAGCTTGAGAGGAACAGCTTGGGCGATGCTTGAGCTTGCCACTATTGCAGGTCATATGATTTTGAGAGATTTCAGTTATTTTCCCGTTTCCCTACTGATTACGTGCTTCACACACACGGGATTTGTGAATGTTCTATTTGGTGCAATTTTTTGAAAGTACCATTATTATCTATAGCCCATCACGAGGACCCGTGAATTGTTTCAGAATTTTCGAAGAACTCGATGGTGCGTTTCAAAAATACCCTATTTCGTCCTTTTCTTGAATCTTTAGAATAGGGTAAAAATAGGGGGAATTCAATTTAATAATTTATTTTATTTAATAATTTATTTTCATTAACAAAATAAATTAAATTATTTAATTTATTTTGATTAGTACTTAGCCAACTAGTGCTCGAAATAACAACATTCCCTTTGCATTTAGGGTCTTTTGGGTGCCCACCCATAAAACTATCGCCAATCGACTGAGAAATGGGAGGTTTCGGGGGGAACCCTAAGGCTTGGGCGATAATGATAATGTTTTTATTTCGAGCACTAGGTGGCTTAGGGGATGAAGGCCGGCATTGCCCAAAAATGAAGGAATTAATAATCGTTAATATTTCGGCTTCTGTGCCGCGTAAAAATATTAAAACGGCTTGAAGAGATGGGCTATGTCATCACTTTAAAACAAATAGATTATTTTTAGGTGCAGCAGTTGATGAGAAAACTGCTGCGCAAAAACCGAAAAAAAGTCCAAATTTCGGCGTCCCAACTGGTTGGGACCAGTTGGGAGTCCCAACTGGTTTATTGAGCTCTACATGAGAGGTTTATATACTCTCTCTTTCTGCGTGGTATCACCATCTAGCGGTCGATACTACAACATCTTCCCCTTACAATCTTAAACACAACAATTTTATACGTGACACAACTTGACAAACCAAATGAACAATCAAAATTTTTAACTGAACCTACACGAAATGTAAACATACTTGAGATTCAGCATATATACGAGAGAAAAACGACATAGTTATAAGAATGTTCTTTGTTTTGTTTTCTGTTTGACGGTCATCTTTTGAAAATTGAGAAATTTCGATTAGGGAACCTTATTGCTTTATATAAGTTTTTCCGGAACGAGTTGAACCTGACGGCTGATCGGATATAGGGCCTGTTGGAGCCGTGAGACAAGGTTCAAGACGTCGTGGAACAATCGAGCGGCTTGTTGCGGCCTGATGAGCTGGAACTGGTGATGACACCGGTGTGCCACTGACTGCTGCTGCAAAAGATCGTCCCGGCGTTACGGCTGATGTCCTGACAGCGGTTGCTGCTGGCGACATTGTCAATGGCCCCAAACGACTGCTGCTTTCATGTTGTGGTGCGGCAGGCAGTGCGTCATGAGTGTTCGGCCCGACTGAGGGTAACAACGCCCCAAAGCCGGCTGATGTAGACTGATCCAGGTTGATGGCGCTGCGTGTGCGTCTAAAAATTCTTCCGTCAAGCAGGCGAACGACGTATGAATTTGGCTCTGGAGAGACTTTCTCCACCACACCAGGCTGCCACCAATCAGCAACATGGATCCGGATGCGCTGACCAACCATCAACGATGATCTGCGTGAGTCGTGGATTTTGCCGTGATCAAACGCGGCAGCTGACTGGCGCTGTTCCAAATTAGCACGAACGACTTCGGCAGAAATGAATTGAGGTTTCAGAGCGGCAGGGTTGAAGTGAAGGTTTCCGCGGAAATTGCGGCCTTGTAGAAGAACTGCCGGTGAAGGCAATTTGTTTGAAACTGGCGTTGTCCTGATCACTGTTAACGATTCACATAAGGTCTTTCCTTCTGCCGACATTTTTAGCATTCGTTCCTTCACTGTTTGAATGTGTCGCTCTACCAGACCGTTGGACCTGGGAAATTCAGGGCTTGAAGTAACCTGCTTGACATCGCGACTCACACAGAAGGAACGAAACTCTGCGCTGCCAAAAATTGCATTATCAGACATGAGTTCTTCTGGCGTGCCGAAATCTGCGAAGATGCGTTCCATTTCTGCCACGGTGTTTGAGGCCGTCAAATTTTTAAGAGGGATGACACACGGCCACTTGCTGTATGAGTCAATGACCAGAAGATGGTCTATTCCGCCGAACTTGAAGTGATCCGCTGACAACATCTGGAACGGGTAGACTGGCAGCTTTACCGAGTAGATAGGCTGTGACGGATTTTTGTGTCTGTTTTGCTGGCATGTCGAGCAACTCGCCACCATGTTACGAATTTGGTCATCACACCCAGGCCAGTAGACGGCCGATCGGGCACGAAGAACTGACTTGATTTCTCCAAAGTGACCGTCGTGAACACCTTCCATTACCTCTCGACGTAGTGCCATTGGAACCACCACTCGGCTGCCAAATAAAATGAGTCCATCTGCTTTCATAAGGTCGTGACGCACCTGTCAAAACTGCTTTGCCTGTATTGGGCACCAGTTCTTCTTTTCTGTCCAACCAGTGACGAGAATCTCCTTGATCAGCTTCAATGTGTCATCTGCTTCAGTGGCTGCAACCCAGCGGGAGCGAGTTGTTTGAAGTGGAATAATTTGATCCAATATGGAATGTACCTGGTCTTCACAATGTTGTGTGACATCAGTTTCGTACACGCGAGACGACGGGGCTCGGCTGAGAGTGTCGGCTATGAAAAGCTCCTTTCCTGGCTTGTAGACTAGACGGAATTCAAATCGCATCAACTGAAGACGCATTCTTTGGATGCGAGGTGTGCAAGAGGCGATCGGCTTCTCTAGTAGGCCCAACAGCGGTTTGTGTTCACTTTCCACTGTCACACAGTTGCCGTAAACATATTGGCGAAATGCTTCGAGTCCAAACTGAATAGCGAGCGTCTCTTTTTCGATTTGGCAGTACCTTTTTTGAGTGTCCGTTAGCGTCATCGATGCAAATGCAACTGGCTGGTTGTTTTGAAGAAGTGCTGCGCCAACTCCAAATGGTGACGCGTCGACTGAGACAACCATAGGTGCATCTCGATCAAACAATCGAAGGTTCGATCAAACAATCGAACTGGTAATTACAACATCTTCTCTTTCAATTGGTCGAAAAGTTGTTGTTGTTGCTTCTCCGATATCCAAGCGGCATCTTCCTTCAACAGGTCTCGTAGTGGACGAGTGAGTTCTGACAGGTTGGTAGAGAATTTGTTCAAGTAAGTGACCATACCGAGCACTCGAACTAGACCAGCTTTGTCTGTTGGAGCGGGCATGTTGACGATGGCTTCAATCTTTGTAGGGTCTGCTTTCAACACGCCTTGACCGATTACATGGCCAATCCATGGCAATTCCTGAACAAAGAAGCGACTTTTAGCGAATTGAATCTTTAAATTTACTTCGCGACAACGAACGAACACTCCTCTTAAGTTGCTTAGAAGCTGTTCAAACGTTTCGCCCTCCACCAAAAAATCGTCGAAATAAAGATGGCATCCTGGTAGATGACCAAATAAATCGGCCATTACTTGAAGATATACCTCGGGTGCAGAGACGAGCCCAAACGGAAGACGAAGAAAGCGGACGCGACCTCTGAGAGTTGCCATCGTGCAGAGACGATTCTTCATCCAAAGGAATTTGGAAAAATCCTGATGCAGCGTCGAGATTACAGAACCAACGGGCTTTGTTCAGCTTACTGAATAGTTCGGTTGCCGTGGGAACTGCAAAGCGAGGACGAAGAATAGCTCTGTTAAGTTGAGATGGGTCCAGGCAAATGCGGATGTCTCCGTTTCGCTTGCCGACAACGACCATCCTGTTGACATATTCAGTTGGCTCGGTAACCCACGCCAGGACTTTTCTTTCGACCATCTCGTCAATCATTTTAAACACCTTGTCCTCCAAATGAAATGCCAAATGACCTGCAGCTGAGATTGACGGATCAACATAGTTAGCTCCAGTTTTCAAACTTATGTGATGCTCAACGGGCAGCTTACCTAAGCCAGAGAACAGATCCTTAAACTCTTTCAGAATAGGATGTGAGAGTTGTTCAGGACTAGGAGGAATTGCGTGAATTGAATTGACTCGCCGAATTAAATCCAGCTGCTCCAGTGACGGAAGACCCAAGATCGGAGGCTGGCCAGGTTCGTTAACAACAATGAAATCGAGATCAAACACTTTTCCTTTGTGCTCAACTTCCCACGTTTGATGACCCAGAACTTTTAAGTAGCCATCTCCAGCGCCGTAGTTTTTCACTCGTGGCCACGGGGAACTTTGGGGAACTTTGGGGCCAAACAACCTTTCTTATCGCCAGACCACGATATAATAGGAAAGGTACACTCTCGGGTATCCCCAATACCGGCGCGTTTTTAGTACAGGGTCCCAAGATTCCCCGCCAGTTTCGCTAGTATCGGAGGCCCATCGCCTCTCGGGGATATAGTAAAATTTGGTGTTTTTCGTTCATAATTCAGAAAATTACCGACCAATTCGTCCAGAAATGGAATGAATTTAAACTTTATTTAATTCCCTGTCCTAAGATACCCCATTTATCTAGTTTAGGAATCTTTTTCATTGTTAAATTTACGATTGAAAATCGCTATTTTTCGAAAATTGCGCCTTTTGCAACATTGCCAATTTCTCAATATCCCGGTTTTCTTCTCGAAAACCAGCGACTTCGTGGTAGGGCGTGTTTTAGAATTCCGGCTGAGGTTAAATATACAGCGTGATATATTTTACAAGAAGTTTTTATCACTAGTAGAGATTACAAACGTGATAATAAAAATAGGCAATGTTGCAAAAGGCGCAATTTTCGAAAAATTGCGATTTTTAATCGTAAATTTAATAATGAAATGGTTTCTTAAACTAGATAAATTTGGTATCTTAAGATAGGGAATTAAATAAAGTTTAAATTCATTCCATTTCTGGACAAATTGGTCGGTAATTTTCTGAATTATGAACGAAAAACACCAATTTTTACTATACCCCCGAGAGGCGATGGGCCTCCGATACTAGCGAAACTGGCGGGGAATCTTAGGACCCTGTACTAAAAACGCGCCGTTCCTTCCAAGAGACTGGGATAGCGCGAGAGTGTACCTTTCCTATTATATCGTGGCCAGACAGAGAAAATGCCAATTTTCGTGCGTCGTGCCACGTCTTAAATAAGTTACAGAAGATCGAGAGAGTTTAGAAGATGAAGTATTATACAATTTCTTTAACTTGAGATTTAAAATTATAATTTCATTATACAGGTCTAAATCTAGATCTTTTAGTTTCACTATTCAAGTACTCATATTATTTCATTCATTTATATTATAGGTGGAACTAACTAAAGTCAAGGTTGACGAATGTTCTGCCAAAATGTGGTCCACAGAAAAAGAAAAAAGGTTACCAAATTGTTAGCTCGACGAGGTACTTCATTCTGATGAGATCGACGACATTAGTAAGGCCGATTTTTGTTAAAAATCGTCCAACATAAATTTTGTTTGCAATATCCTTCGGAGGTAATTTCCTAATCTTGGAGGACTTAATAATGTTTTAATCTTAAATAATTTTCTAATCTTGGAGGACTTAATAATGTTCAATATGGGGAAATCTAAATTTTTAAGGGGAAACCAAGCAACAATGGGTTCAAAAAATGCATAGGGGAGAATTTCATTAGGTCACGACAGCGAAGGGTTTTTTGGAACGAAAGTTTGTTGCGGTTTATGACAGTTCCGATCTGCCAATAACCAAACATTTGGATCCGGTGTGGAATGACGAATTAATCTCATCTCACGTCTTAAATTGCATTTCCTGTCTGACACGATCTCACTTTGAAGTAGCCCGAATGGCATGTTCGATTCAGAAAGGTGGGTCAGCTTGTGGATCTTATGCAGTCCTATTTGCCACCTCTTTGGCATTTTGCGAGGATCAGACTTTGTTAAGGTACGATTAATTTCAAATGGCTGAGCACCTGTAAAAATGTCTCAGACTAAAGAACGATGGAAAGGTTTTCATTATCAGTCAAGCGATTTGTAGTGCACGCTCATGACAGGATCGGAAGACCCTTCCCAGTGAACGTTATTTGTCATTGCCAAACCATGTATGAGATTCCCAGGCATACAATGTGACAGATGCAGCAACTGGTTTCACAAAAATTGTGAAAATGTCCATTCCTTTTATTTTAACAAAAAAAAATATAAATAAAAATGGTTTTGTTCGATATGCTCCCTCCGTCCATGAAGTTATGCTTCTTATTGTTCTGCGCATACTTAAAATATAACGATTATTACTTAATGTAACTTAAAGTTTTAACGTGTTCGATCATTCTCTTGTGTGGGTAAATCCGGGAAATCAATTGTATAAGAAATAAAATAATAAAATCAACTGAATTATTCCTGAATTATAACTTGTAAGTGTTACTTGTAAAATAATTGGTTGCTTGTAAAAAAAATGATAATAAAAAATTGAATCCGCCATTTAGTACTTTTAAAAAATGCGGATCCGCCATTTACAGTCATGCCTGAAAGTTTCTTGAGCAGGCTAATTGCTCTGCATGCTTTTATTTTAATTTGACGAAAGGTTCACTAAAAATACAAAATACTCCCTTTTTTTTCATCCCTTTTTCAATTAAAAGGAAAAGAAGAAGAAGAAAAAAAAGGTGAAAAAGGGATTTTAAAAAGAAAGATTAGTAAGATTTTTAGTAAATAGATAAGTAGTAGTTTAAAAACGCGGAATGAAACCTGCCTATAGGAAAGCCATAGGAAAGAAACGAGAAAAAAATTGCCGATCCGACTCAAATCCACTGTTTAGATTCCGCCATTCCGCCTCCACGATTTAGGATGACCCGGGTGTGGGTGGTCAATGGTCACACTCCATTGTGTAAATTAATTGTTGATTACTAGAGGCGATCTGAAGAGTAATCGGAACTACACGACAAATGAGAAGTGAGACCCATTGATGAAGGGTGTAGACACATTGTATTTAGGTATTTAGCTTATTACAAAAGAAAAATCGGCTAATTTTCCCGGACAACGCCCCCGATACTTCAGACATTTAGCGAATGGGGAATAAAAAAAAACGTTGATACCACCAACATAGACTTAAACATGGAGAAACCAAATTAGAAAACCGGAAGTACCGGACTAAAACAAATATAAACATAAATGGCCCGGGGAGAAAAAACCTGGCAAACCAGGAAAAATAACCCAAGCCAAGACTTCTTGAGATGACGGATGGCTAGATCTCGATGAAGGCCGGACAGACACTATCAGGCCCGTACTAGCTCTGTCCGTTCTTTCTTCCACCTGTGTTATTCGCCTTTCTGAACTGAAATCTGGAAACGGCAGTAAACAAAACAATAAAAAAACACAACAACCAGCATCACACAAGAAAATGATCACGAGAGGGAGGTGGAAGAGACCCTTAGGGTCTCACTTCTCATCATTTCTCGTGTAATTCCGATTACTCTTCGGAAGGATTTCAGGATAATTTCCAGATGGCTAGGCGGAGGGATCCCGTCGACATAAGTGGATGGGGAATCCCGAGCGAAGAGACTAGGAGTGTTGACGCGGGCTTCACTATAAGAGGAACGTCGCAAACGAGCTCTAGGAGAACCAGAAACCATGGTTGAGTCGGCCACACTGGGCAAACCAGAATAATATTAGCCTTCTCCCTGGAAATTTTTTCAAGACACTTGAAAATAAGGGCAAATTGAGGGAAGGCATAGCCCGATAACCCATCCAATTGTGAGCGAATGCATTGACACCCGCAGCGCTCGGCTGTGGGCCCCAAGAGAAAAAATTCGGCAACTGCGCGTTCCACGCTGAACTGAACGAATCCACCCACGACAAAAACGTACTGTTGATGCGATCAAATGAATTTCGGCACAACATCCAATCGCTGGAATCCCATTCTGAACGGTATTCTCTGTCGGCCACCGTTTAATACACCAGCTAAGTGAACTGCCTCAATCGATAAGCGGCGGGACTCACACACAACGGACAAAATTCCGTCAAATGAATGGCTGCTGACGATAACGCCAAGGAGCGCGTTCCTCCATTTTTATTAATATAGCACACGGCAGTAGTGTTGTCCAGGTACAAACGCACTGAGAGCTCCCGGGCATCACCCAGAAAAGACTCCAGAGCAAAAAGAGCGCCTAAGAATTCCAACTCATGAATATGCTTAGCCGAATCTGACCGCATCCAAGGGCCCCCGCGCCGTGATTCCGTTGCAAACTGAGCCCCAGTCGACAATGAAGCGTCGGCACATATTTCCACATCCGGCACCTTCGGAAAAAAATTGCTTCCCGTTAACAGAGGCTAAATTCGCCAGCCACCACTCCAAATCAACTCTAGCGGTTAGGGGCAAGACACGACGAATCGATCAATTTCCTCCTGCTTTTTTACATTCGCTGATATAAAATCGTTGCATACTTCGATAATGGGATTGGGCGAATGAAATCATAGAGATTTCCCAAATTAACTCCCCAAAATTGAAGCGATAGAACGGAACGACACCGTGTTAGCCTCCAGGGCCTTTTAAACATATCCTGGACCTATAAGATTCTTTTTATCTGGGAGCGCAAAGGACATCTCAATTGAATTAACCGCAATTCCCAGATACTTGATAATTTGGGCTGGAGTAGCGGCTGATTTCTTCCAATTAATTATAAGCCCCAAACTCTCAAGCAAGGAACTGGCCATCGATAAATCAGAAAGCACGCCCTCTCTCGTGTTGCCAAAAAATAAAAGGTCGTCCAAATAGATTACTAAATAAATCCCTTTTTTCCTTAGCGAGGCCACGACCACCTTCATCAATTTGGTAAAAACTTGGGGGGCAGGGGCAAGACCGAAGGCCATACAACAAAATTCGAAAATCCTGCCATTCCAAGAAAAAACGAAGGAATTTACACGAAGACTCGCGCACGCCTATTAGAAAATAAGCATCCTTAAGGTCAATTTTAACCATAAAGTCTCCCTTCCTTAGCAACGACCGTACCGAGTTTAAATTTTCCATTTTTAAATTTTCGTAACGGATGCACCTATTCAATGGGCGCAAGTTTAGGATCGGTCTGAACAAGCCATCCCCACTCTTAGGTATACAGGAAAAGGTGCACACAAAGCCGGGAGAACCATAAAAAAATTTCAACTACTGCTTTTTTCGGTAAAAGGCTGTCGATTTCTGCGTTACAAACAGCCGTTATCTGAACCGACATACTAATATCTCTTGGCAAAGCGGTCTGAACCAGGAAAGAAATAAAATCGATATCCAAGCCATTTGAAATCGTATCTAAGACCCAAGGATAGACCCAACAGAATCTAAGACCCAAACAGACGCAAATAAGCGCAAACGTCCACCTACGCTTGGAGGTGGAAAGAAAACAGACAAAGAATTTGTATTAATAACTGAACAACTCGTCACATACCTTCTGTCGTTGCTGAAACTACTTTTGGGCTTCTGAAATCCATTTCTTTTCTCCTGGAATCGGAAATTACGGAAGCCTTTGCTGCGTCGGCTCTCATAAGGTGGAACAGCAGCCTGACCGTGGTGTGCTGGGCGGAAACTCTGCTTTCGTCTGTCTTCTCGTGAGTGAAGCGGAATTTGAGGCCGCAATAGTACTGTCTGCTTCAACTAGCGTGAAATCATTCTGTGCTTCCTTAAGCTTAAACGAAAGAAAAACGTCTGTGAACAAGAGCTCTCAAGCCTCCTTGCCCTCCGCGAATGCGTTCTTTTCATCCAGAAGAAATTCCAAATGAGGCTCAACTTTCTTTACGTATGCCTCCCGTCTCCATCTGGTGATGTTGGCGTACACCCGACCCCACTGCTGAAGGGATGCTTCCACCGTGCGCCTAATTCTTGCTTCCATCGGCGACGGACTTTCCGCCTGATCGTCACCAAAGCTTCTCATTCGTGCAGCCAACTCTATGAGCGGGGGAGCGATGTCCATAATTTATCAGTTGGATTTTAGTCAGTGACTCATGTTTATTCTGGACCTCCTTCCGCATAGATTTCGATTTAGCACGGCGCAGCAGGTAATTGCCCATCTTGGGAGGCTTCAACGAGAATCCACCTTCCTCAAAAGAAAGAGGAAACTCGTCCGAAATTGACTTCGATTGTGCTGTCGTGATACTCGACGTAAAATAGCCTGAAATCTCGTTGCAAAGGGCCAAAGAAACCAAAGGGCAGGGAGTAACTTCGCCATCGAATGTCTCATCTGACTCGCTGCCCGGCTGCTACCGACTATAGCGATCGTCATAGTAACCTTCAGGCTCATGAAACTGGCCACGTTTTTCAACAGAAGAAGAACGCCTTAAAGGAGACCGATCACGACTAGCTCGATATTCTGACTTCACCTCAAAATCACCATAAGCATCACGATGACTGTTAACCGACACTGAACGAGAAAAAGGACCATGCAGGCGAGATCGAGTGGGAGAGTTGTGATTGGCCCTCGGGGATCTATTCTGAACACCTGCAACAAGAAAATCTAAATTGCGGTACATATCGTCGTTTGGATGGAGCGAAATCTCCGTAACACTTTCTACGGAAGGAGCACGCGACGACATGATAGTTACAGAGCTAAACAATGTCTGAAGTATCAGGGGCGTTGTCTTGGCGAGGTAGCCGATTTTTCTTTTGTAATGAGCTAAATACCTAAAAACATTTTTTCTACACCCTTAGGATCGAAACGTAACGTTTCTAAGTGTAACTTAAGCGAAATATGGGAAATGAGCATGAGATTATTATAAAATTTAAAACGTCAACTAAATACGACAATTGCCGCACAACAGGCAAACACAATTGCCAAAAGACAAAATGGAATTTTTTTTTCCAAATCTCTAATTATTTCACAGGGTGTCCACGCGAAAAAACCCGTCGCTTTTCCCTAACATTTCATTGATATGATTCCTTGACTAATTTTCATTCACTGACTTTTCCATGTTTCCTGGATTTTGGGACACATTGTTAATTATTACAAAACAACATTAAACGCGTTACCTTAAGCTGGATTCACAATCAAGTATTTGGAGTGGAGCTTGATGAGCATAAGATCCTACCATTCGAACAATCTCTCACAAACTAGCTGACCTCCACCGTGGACGCCTGGAGGGATGACTTCCATGGAGTTATCGATCTTCCCTTACCGCTATATTTGTGCCCCTGAATGCCACTTCTAAAATTTAAAAAAA
Source organism: Daphnia galeata (assembly GCA_030770115.1). Lineage (NCBI taxonomy): Eukaryota > Metazoa > Arthropoda > Branchiopoda > Diplostraca > Daphniidae > Daphnia > Daphnia galeata. Next base: position 7,366,439 of record CM061119.1, read on the forward strand.
AGGCTAGTGGCGCCTATGATAATCGTCAAAACATAATTAAACTTATACAGTTGAATAGATCTTAACGAGATGACCTGTTATTCTAAGAGCAAGCCAAAGATGGCAACTGGCAATTTTTAGGGCAAAAATTTTTATCGCATTTCCAAGTTTGATGGTAGCAACTTCAGCTTTTGGAAGTTTCCACTTTAACTTGTCCTTGAGAATCATGGCTTAGTGGAACTTGTTGAGGGTATTGATCTCCTACCTTCAGCAATTGCATGGCTTGCTGATAATTCTAACAGTGCAGCGTTGACCACGAGAGATACTAAGATCAAAGACTAGAATAAACCACGTGACATCACTGCTCGCAACTTTACTGTATCATCAATGGACGAAAAATGCCAGAGAACTTTGATGACCTGCAATACAGCAAACGGTATGTGGATTCGACTTAAAACTCAATATTAACTCACGTCTCAAGAAAACAAAGATTTGTTGATCACAAAATTCATGAGCTATAAATATGAGCAAGGAAACAATATCATTACCCACATCACGGCTATAGAAGAACTTGCTACCCAGCTCAGTGATCTAGGCACACCAGTATCAGATGGGAAGTAATGGCAAAAATCACGATGACTTTGCCGCCAAGTTATATATCGTTCCTTTCGGCTTGGAATAATATTGAAGAAAGTAAGAAGACCATTGCCCTATTGACTACACGCGTACAGTGTGAAGAAAACATGTCGAAGATGGCTGGAATGGAAATCGGCAATCAGTCTGATTCAGAGTTTTTTGCCTCAAAACAGAAATAAACGAAATGGCACCTATCATCAACAAATTCAAATGATTCTCAAAACAAAACGAAGAACGCGAATGCAAAGCGACCCAAATGCAATTTTTGGACAAAACGGGGATTCAAATCGACACATACAGAATACGTATGCCGGAAGAAAGAAACATATCTAGAGGGCAAACAAGATGCCAAAGCAGAATTAGCCTTAGCTGTTAAATCTTCCAGTCACCAACATCAAAAGCAAGACAACTGTGAAGACGATTATGTCTTTTCTTCAAGCGTCTCCATTCATCTAAATATTGTCATGCAGAATCAGGTCGTTGTGAAGACAATTATGCTTTCCCTTCAAACGTCTCAAATCCTTCATCGAAATATTGGCATGCTTGCAGAGGAATTCAGTGATTTTTTCTCATCAAAAATATCGTCGATTCGCTCATTTCTTGACGATTTAGCGGAATCAAGAAATTCAGATCATTCCGAACTAGAAGCATCTTTCCTCTCACTACATGGTGAGAGTTATTATCTAGATCGACTCTCACCGGTCTCTGTTGGCACAGTAACGGAGATAATCCTGGCCTCTCCGGCGAAGTCGTGCTGTCTTGACCCACTCCCTACTCCATAAATGAAGAATTTTTTGAGTGTATTGGCAGTTCCAATAATTATTGTAAATGCCTCTTTGGTGTCTGGTCTGGTTCCTGATTCACTGAAACATGCTGACACATGCAACAGTGATAACTCCACTCATTAAGAAATCATTTCTGGATCCGCAGGACTTCTCAAACTACCGTCCGGTGTCTGGTCTTCCATTTCTCCCCAAATTGATTGAAAAGGTGGTGCTGAAGCAATTAACTTCTCACCTTTAGGATTTCCAACTTCTTCCACCTAGTCAGTCGGCCTATCGAATCAGCTATTCAACTGAGACTGCTCTCCTGGCCATCCAGAATGATTTACTGACTGCGGCTGATGCTGGCATGGGCAGCGCACTCCTGCTTCTGGATCGCAGTGCCACGTTTGACACTGTCGATCATCAGAGACTATTGAAGAGAGTAGCCTGTACTTTTGGTGTCCCTGGTTCTGCATTAGGATGGTTCCTGTCCTATCTATCGGACTGGAAACAAACATTCAAGGCTCTGGGTATCACATCGTTGCCCACTCCACTTTCTTTCGGTGTTCCGCAGGGTGCTTGGCCCGTCTCTTTTTTCGTCCACACCAGCCCTATACCAGCCATCGCTTCGAGACATGGAGTCAGTGTTAAGCAGTGTTCTGACGACACACAGGAGTACGTTCATTTTAACATGGATCCCCATAGCCAGTCTCTGGCTCTCGGCTCACTTGCTGACTGCGCTGCTGACACTGAAGATTGGTTTATCGACAACCGTGTGAAGCTGAACCTGGGAAAAAGCCTCTTACTCTACGCCGTCCCTCAACGTCATATTCTTCTGAGCTTGTGAATCCTCCGTTGGTGATATGACTCTTCCTCCCTCAGTTCAAGCACGCAACCTTGGTGTTATGTTCGATAGTGCCCTTTCTATGGTTCCTCAAATCAATAGTGTGTGCACATGCTCTTTTTTTCCCCTTACTCTCATTGGTAGAATTAGAAAATATTTTGATGTAAGGTTTGCGAAGTCGCTTGTACATGCCCTTGTTCTGAGCAGAATTGACTCTGCTAACTCGCTACTATTTGGCTTACCCTAGTCCCTTTTGGTAAAACTTCAACGGGTCCAGAATGCGGCTGCTAGGCTGATTGTTGGTGTTGGCAATACCAGCATATATCTGACCATCTAAGGCTCTTGCATTGGTTACCGGTCGAGGAGCGTGTTCTATTTAAAACTGCTCTCATGACTTTTTGATGCCTGAATAACAATGCCCCTTCTTACTTGTCAAGCCATGTCAAATCCATTCATGTAAGATCCATTCATTCTCTTACTCGTACTATTGTTGCCCCATCTTTCAAACTTGGAAAATACGGAGGGAGATCTTTTACTTGTGTTGCTCCATCTGTTTGGAATGCACTCCCTCTCTCTTTAAGGTATGAGACTGACCAACAACAATGTTAACTGAAACTCAAGACATCTTTTTTCCAACGCGTATGCTCGATGACCCTAAAAAAACATTGTGACCCACATTTAAGCGTTATTGGATCGTTTAGTATGGATAATGCGCAAATACAAATTTAACAATACAATACAATACAATACAATACAATACAATACAATGCAGACTCAGGTTTTCCAAAATACATGACCGATGATAGGTCTATGTTCACAACTTTTTCCAGCATTAATCCAGGCACAAGAACCGTAGAAGGAATTGGAAAACAACTCACCCCTATCTGTTCTAGGTATTGTAGATGTTCGAATTCGGTCTCAGGTGAATGGCGACTGGCATGACGGTATGATTCATGGCGTCCTTTTTGTACCAGACCTCGGAATGGCACTTTTCTCCATTGGGTAGGCTACTGATCGGGGCATGAAGGCCACCTTTGATAATACTGGCGTCACTATCACCAAAGGAGAGAAAACTGTCGCCAACGGAGTCAGGATTAACAAACATCTCTACCGTATTAATATTCAGTCTCTTCAAGATGAAGCTCTTCACGCAAGTGGTTTACCTGCAACACGCTCCTCGTTACAACTGTGGCATGAGCGCCTCGGACACGTAAGCAACTCCACCATCCAGAAAATGTGCAAGTTAAAAGTAGCTGATGGTCTCAATGTCACTCTAAGTTCTGCTGTGCAGTTTTGTGAAGGTTGTGTGCGCAGTAAACATCACCACCTCCCTTTTCCCACCGACGGACGAAACCGTGCAACAAAAATAGGGGAGTTGGTGCGCACAGATGTGTGCGGTCTAATGAGAAAGCTATCCCTGAATGGTACGCTATATTACGTCACGTTTCGAGATGACTACACCGGTTACCGTGTCGTCAACTTCATGAAACGGAAGTCCGAGGTTTTCGAGCACCTTATAAATCTTCGCATCATTACTCTTCGCGGTGACAATGGAGGTGGATATACCAGCACCGAACTCGAAGCTTGGCTGAAAGAAAAAGGTATACGTCACGAAACAAGCGTTGCTAAGACCCCTGAGCAGAATGGAGTATCAGAGCGGACAAATCGTACCATCCTTGAATCAGCTAGGAGTATGCTACATTCATCGTCATACTTATTAAATTGAGTCCTGACCACCAGCGATAACAGAATCAACTCCATATTTTGGATGGTATGGTCGTAATCGAACGTTTCGCCTCTCCGAGTATTTGGTTGCATCGCTTATGCCCACATCCCAGCAGACGAGCGGTCCAAACTTGATCCGAAAGAAATTAAGTGCTTCTTCGTAGGCTACGCTGAAACTCAAAAAGGATTTCGTCTATATGAAGCAATATCAAGAAAGGTAAAAATTTCAAGAGACGTTATTTTTCATGAACATGAGCAATGTCTTAGCAGCAATACGGCTCGATCTACCAACTCCAGTGATTTTGACTGCGCTGATGATAGTTTGTCTTCAAGTGGTGATAAAGTAAGTGCAAATGAGCCAACTCATCTTGAACACTCCACTGGGACTACACCATACCTTCCGTGTTCTGTTCAATTGCCAAGTAAACTAATTGTTGCTAATCCAAATTCCTCAACCCATGTGACTCCTGATCAACAGCCACTCGACAACAATCCACCTTCAGACGAGACTATGGAAGATAGTCATCATCACGACGAGATTGATTCTGACAGTGACCCTTTCTACGGCTTCACTCCAGTCCGCCGCTCTCAACGAACTGAAAAGAAATGACTACGTCTCATTAAAGATTCCAAATTCGTCAGCTACGACGATTCTGTTCCGAAGGGCTACTCACAATAGGAAGGAATTGATTACAACGAGACCTACGTGCCGGTAGTCCGCTATGAATCAATTAGGGTGGTGTTGTTGTTGTTTGCAATGGCAGCGGCACACAATATGGAAATTATGCAATTTCATGTAACCGCGTTTCTACACGGAGATTTAAGTGAGGAAATTTACATGGAGCAGCCGCAGGGATTTGTCGACGATCGCCATCCAAACAGTGTGTGTTGTTGCAGAAGAGCCGTACAGGCTCTTCTTACGCAAGCATCAATCTTCTTTAAAAAAGCATCAAGAGCTTGGAACGTGAAATTTCTCCTTCAATCTGGTTCATCCGTAGCAACGCCGATCCCTGTGTTTATTTCCAAACTAATCCAAATGAAGACATGCTAATTTTGGCTGTATAGGTCGACGACGGCCTGTTATGTGGAACAAACCAATAGTTTGACATCTGTTATCGTTTTCCTTCGTGAACATTTTGACATGACTGTGGAAAATATTAACCATTTTATTGGCATCAAAATCTCATGGAACAGATTAAACCGCAGCATCACACTTTCGCAAGAACCTTTCATCCATCGCATCCTCAAGCGCTTCGGTATGACAAATTGCAACCCTAAAGCTGTATCTGCGGACCCATACACAAACCTCTCTGAAGTTTCACTTGGGAGGGACGATGACGACTTCGATCAATCAGTTTATCGTGAAGCGGTGGGATGTGTCATGTATGTGATGGTTTGTACCATCGCTTTCGTCGTTAGTCAAGTAGCGCAATTCAATCATCAACCTAAACCTGCCCATTGGGCAGCAGTACGACGCATCCTATGTTATCTAAAAGGAAACGCTGCTTTTGGAGTCACCTATCACGCCGACGTGGATGCACCTCATACTCTTCTTGCATATTCTGATTCAGACTATGCGGGAGACACCAGCTCTAGACGCTCGACTTCTGGATACCTTCTTCTACTAAACGGGGGACCTATCAGCTGGGGCGCTCTCTTTATTCTAATGTGGCAACGTCTAATGTTCTCTCTCCCTATTCAGAATAAGTTGAAACGTTTCTCTCTCGTGTGTTCTTCTGTTCAGCCAAGTAATACAAAGATGTCACCTGTAGTTAAAACAGTGTAAACGAGAACATAAAAGTCAACATAAACATCTGAAAAAGTGTCAAGTTTGCCGAGTTTGTGTGTAAATTTCGTGCTAAGACAAAATATAGTAAAATTCAAGTGCCAAAAAGAATTGAAAATTCTCCAGGATATAACCCATCCTGTTACAAAAAAGTTAGTCTGTTTCTAGCCAGGAAGTGCAATTGGCAATTTAAAGGCAAAATCTCCTCGATAACATTGAACAAGAAAATCAACCGGGTATGTAAACATTACAGCGTTATTCCCATTGATCTGACTTTAGAACAAACTGTCAATGCCGATGCAGCTAGTTCTTCTAAAGGTAGGCCTATATGCTCGACGGATATATTTATCGAACAAATCAATTGATGATTGAACCGGTGATTTTATGCTAGGTGTTATTCATTTTACGGACTCCATTTCAGCAAGACAGATTTGGGAAATGAGTCACTTCACTCGCACTCAATTAGTTTCGCATGTATTTGAAGAATTAGACTTAAAAAGAAAAGACGACATTTCAAAGGAAGCTAGCCCACCCATCAAGAATTCGTAAAGACCAGAAGCACCTTTCTGATATTTTAGAATTCTTTGCTTCGTACAACAATCCATTCGATGTTGATTGCAGTCCTCAGCTTTTTAACTTATGTACTGGGAAAGCCGCATCCAAAGAAACACAACACTTCCTCTTGAACATAAGAGAAAGTGGTAAACAAGCAAGGAATGATTTTATTCAGCGTTGTCGTGATGATCCAGCTGCATTTGAACAACCAATCAAAAGAAAAAAGATTAATACTTTTGCCAAAGAAGGAAAAATAACGAAGAGAACGACTAAGGGTGTAATAGAGGAAATTAAAATGGAGCGGGATTTGATGGGAAAGCTATTGCTAATATCCCTAAAAGACAAGTTTGACATTGGAGTTGTCCTGTTCTACCCATTAACTCAGGTGCCCTGGAATTTTTTCACCTCAACGGTACAAAAAAAGTAACCAACAAAGCCGTATTATGTAAAAATTTAGAAAAGCGAATTAAAAGTAATCCTCCGAGAACAATCGAAGCATGCATCATTGACGGATTTTTCTTCCTCCCCTTACTGTCCAGTAACCTTCCTCAGACGTATGAAGCCATTGCCCGGGAGTTACTTATAAAACTCTGCAAGTACCAATGAAAGGAAATTCACCTGATATTCGATCAAATTCTCTATCCTTCCATCAAAGATTGCGAAAGGGATCGACGAAGCGATAGTGACCGAAATGCGGAATACGGAGTCATTGGAAAAAAGCAAAAAAAGCCTGCCAATTTTCTAAAGGCATTAAGGAAAGATAACTTCAAACATGAATTTGTGAAGTTTTTGACTCTGGAATTTGAAGAAGAATCTCTTTTGGAAGTACTGCATGAGAAAACTCTGTACATGACAGAAGGATCTACGGGTTTTTGTTATAAAGTGTTTGATGGAAAAATCTTGAAGTCGATAGAAGTCAGGATGCAAAGCTCACATGAAGAAGCAGATACGAAGGTAAATAAAAAAAATAAGGTGGATGATTTAGCATTTTAAATTTATTTGTATCATACTTCATTTATGTGACAGATTATTGCTCATCTAGCTAACATCCCGCCTCTGCTACTGTTGTTATTCGGACTTCTGATACAGATGTGTTAGTCATTGCTTTGGCAAATAATCGCCATATTTCACCATGCTCTCCAAATTTATTTGGAAGTGGGATTGTCAAGCAACAATTCTTTGCGATTTATCAACGTCAGAAAACTAGCGGATAAACTTGGATCCAGACTTTCAAAAGCGCTTACCGGCCTACATTCTTTCACTGGCTGCGACCAGTCTCCTGCCTTTGCCAAGAAAGTAAAGATAAGACCCTTGACTATTCTGGAAAAAAATGATGGTTATTACCAGAAAGCTTTCGGTTCTCTAGGATCTAGTGAAGAAATAAGCGCCACTATAATTTCACAAATTGAAATGTTTGTGTGCGAACTTTATGAAATAAAACAGAAAAATTGTGAAATAGAAAAACCTAGTGTAAACGACGCCCGCTTGCAACTCTTTACTAAGGTGTATCAGGTCAACACCCAATGTCCTTGAACTTCTGAACCCCAATTCGAATGATCATGCTGGTCCAGCATTTTCGGGAGACTTTGTTGCGGGGATGCTGACGTTCGCCCGACAAAACTTTACATCGACATTGAAGCGACGAATCTTCGACAGGTTGCGAAAGAACTTCGACAAAATTGCGAGATGATTTCGACAATAACCTAACTTAACCTAACTATACCTAACATTACCTAACCTAACCTAACCTAACCTAACCAAACCTAACCTAACCTAACCTAACCAGACCTAACCTAACCTAACCTAACCAAACCTAATCTAACCTAACCTAACCAAACCTAACCTAACTTAACCAAACCTAACCTAACCTAACCTAACCTAACCTAACCTAACCTAACCTAACCTAACCTTTCCTTACCCCAACTTAACCTAACCAAACCTAACTTCACCTAACCTAATGCTTAAATTGTCGAAACAGCCTCGCATATTGTCGAAGTACATTCGCAAAGTTATCGAAATAGTCTCGCATATTTGTCGAAGAACTGTCGCCACCTGTCGAAACTAAATCGAATAGGTGTCGATGTAAAGTCTTGTCGGGCGAAACTACCCATACCTTTGTTGCGTAAGAATTGGTCACCGTTATGGACGAGCCAGCTTCAGCAAGTGTGGAGGATGAGAAACCTCTATCAAAACATTTGGTCGAAAGCAAGGTAAGCTTCTCGCCCATGCTGATGCTCTAGCTATCCCATTTTTCTGTTAATTAACCACATCTTTTGTCGTCCACTAGGCGGAGCAGCTTTTAGAAGAAAACATTCTGCATGCGCGATATTTTGCCGACAGCAATTTCACAGAAAAGGAACTAGTTGGTGCGTTTGAGGGCAGCTTGCATGGATCCGTAAAGAGGCCGGGTAAAAAAAGGTGGAAATTTTGCCCATATTTTTTTTGTTAATGCTTCTGTTGCAAAGGAAGCTCTCGAGAAGGGACTCAATTTTAAAGGATCTGACTTGATATTATAATATGCTAAAGTTCAGAAACCCCCCAAAACCGTTCGTAAATAATTCCCATTAATTACCTCACAAGCATGTATAATGCATGGATTTATTTTTTATTATCTACATTCTACGTCCTCTCTGGTCTCTATAATTTTCAAAACGTCGTTCTTTTTCATTTTTTTGTTCGGTAACATCTATCTAATAGCCTACCTACATAGCCATCATCCACAGTAAAAAATATTCAGGAATGGAAAATTCATTTCACTCTGTCCATTAAACAGATTAAAGGAATTTTCTAAAATTGAACTGTGTCTGAAATTGTATGAAATTGACTAAAAACAGGCCGAAATTAAATACAAAATTAAAATTCGAAATTTGAAATTGAGTTAGCAGATTTAGCTCAAGTTCTCAAATTAAAAAAGAAAAGCAATGAAGGTTGTTACGTACGTCAATAGAATAATTTAATTTTGTTTTTTTCGATTGCAAATATTTTATCCCCGCCCCCCGAAAAAAATTAATAAATAGATTAAATTAAAAAATTTCCTCTGTTACGTGTTAAAATTTCTTAGTAATTCAATGTCAATTATGGTTAAGATTTATGGAGTGAGACCAACAACTTAATCGTCACACTTCTTTATTATTTAAAAGAGGGAAATTTAGACAACACAAGCATATTAAAACATGAATGTGAAAAGTATGAATATGTACAAGTCCGAATGCTTAAGCCTATGGCAGAAAAAAGCGATATCATTTTCAAACGAAATCCAATATTTGGCTTGTATTTGGACGATTCTAACTAGCTAATACCCGATCTTTCAACAATAAATCAACAGATGCCTTGTATAAGCTCAAATCATCATCGCAATATTCGATCACTAACTCGCGGACAGGCAAATTGCACAGACTCCTCCTGATAAAAAAATAAAAGTTATTATCATTCTACTCAATCATTTATTGGGTATATCTAACCTGAAAGAGAGATCCATTCGAGCAGAAAGTGCACGTCGAAAAAGTGATGAGCAATCGAACAAAGGTTTTCTTTCTGCCGTAGAATTTGACGACGTCGGCAACTGATCCTCTCTAGAAGTAATTCCTAGTCGAGCTAAGACTGCTTTGCCCTCCCAACGTTGACGTGCTCTGGCAGCTCCGGATTCAACTTTTTTCTCTCGTTTGCACGCCAAACTTGTCCAATCGACTTCCAAGGCATCTATCGGCGCTATAAATCGATTTGAAATAACTTGTTATCAACTTTTTTTTATAGATACGTATGTTTGTTTGTTTTTTTTTGTTTTTTTTTTTAAATTGATAAAATACCACTTCTGGCCTCATCCTCCAGTTCTTCGTCAGAGATTTGTTCGATATCCATTCCGCCAAGCAAATCTTCATCAGTACTACGACTTTCAATTGCTGAGACAACGGGAGATACCATCTTTGGAGAAGGCTGAAGATCTTGGTCGGGTACTTGAATAACCGGTTCTACGTTTACATTTAATTCGATTTCCGTTGGTGTTTTTACTGGTTCGATGTCTGGCTCCACTGGCACAACTTCTTCGGTTTTTACACTTTCTGTATCCTGTCATTTAATAATGCAAATATTTAATATTTATTAGCAAAAATACTAAAAGAAACTGGCTAATTGTATTAACCTGAAGATCACGATTGAGAATTTCATCGACATCATCGCTGAAATCACTGAAATTTTCTTCAGCTTCTACTTCAACAGCAGAAGAAGGTCGAGTTTCTTCTATTTCATCTACTTTCGGTGCAACAACAATAAGTGATTCAGCTGTAACCGGTGAACGCAATTCCTCTGTGCGCGTTGCCGGTGTTATGGGCTTGACAACAGGATCTGGAACTCGACGATTTGAGTCACGTGAACGTCGACCATCTCCGGCGACACGTCTTTCCCGATCTCTTTTGTTATCAACTACAGATAAGCGATCAAAAAGACAGATTATAAGCATTTAAATTGGAAGAAGTCACTCCAGAAAGAAGAGTTGATTAATTTCTTATTAATTATCAATCTACCGGAACTGGGACCCGGTTAATGGTGGTTTATGCTTTTTTTCCCCTTCTGTCTACGCCACCCTTTGCGGCAGTATTTAGATTTTGGCCGTGCGTCCCCCATCACAGCATCTAGCCGGATAGTTTTTTTTAATAAAATGGTATTACGGCCTATAATAAATTTTGACCGTATGGCCATAGAGTCATTAAAGTTACTTTTCATTTTGGACACTTTGGATTAACTGCCCTTTTTTGCAGCATTAACCACCACAAACGGGTCCCAATTACTGTTGCCGTATGCCATGTTTGCTAATTGTTCTATTCCAACATCAAGTCTATACCAGTGCTTAAGTCTGTTCTAGATGATGACGATTTCAATAAAGGATCCCACGTGGCATTTCGGTTTGAGTGGATCTGTTCAGGATAAGAATGATTGCCCAGAGGTGGTGGTGGTGAATACGACTTCTTCCATGACATTTCGGTAGAACTTAATGTTCTACTCCAACTGATATCTAAATTGAGTAGAAGAATGAAAATATTTTTCCACACATAAAGAATGAAACAAACAGACCTTCGATTGGTCGGTTCCGTCGTCGAAATTCAGGATGATCCCAGTCTGGGATTTTTGTTTGTTCAGAGACCACTGACCAATCATGATCATAGTCTGGGTAATCTTTGGCACGTCCAATAATTGGCCGACGAACTGGTTCCGGAGAAGCAGGTCGCCGAAGTCTACTATCGTACAAATCTTCTTTTCTTTCAAGTTTTGACAAAATTGGTTGCGGGCTATAAACACGTCTCGAAGGTTCGTATGTCTCGGCTCGTGCTCGTTCTCTGTAGGAAGAGCCAGTTGGAGAGAGATCACGAACGGGATAAGGTTCACGATAAACTGGAACTGGCGATCGAGGACGGACAAGATATCCTGGTTCCAACAACCTGTCCCGAGGCTTTTCCACCTTCCCTCGCACATCGTAAGTACTACTACTTAATGTGGTTTTGCGTTCACGTGATCTACCACGCGGAGGTGAATGTTCATCAGTTCTGCGTCGTACTACTGGAGTAGATAACTTTCGTTTCGCCTCTGTAGGAGAAGACTCTGGAGATCGTCGCTGTCTGCGATCTCTGTTAAGAGGTTCTGGATCCTTGATTCGTGGAGAACGAGTATGAATCATTGTTGAATATGTAGGGGAATCCCGTGAATGTTTCACACTAGTGTTCGGAACTATTAAGAAAAGGAGCAGAAAATTTACGAATGTATCCACAATAAGAATGATAATTTTAAGTCAATCACCATGCTGACGTTTTGGTGAATTATTTCGGATTTGTTTCTTATTGGCAGAAGAAGAATCCTTTTTTCTGGCGACTTGACCAACAGGAGAAAGCTTTGCAATTTTCCTGGATTTTGCCTTTGCTTTTTCTTTAGCACCCTGGTTTCTACTAGAGGAACTTTGACTTCTTTTAGTAGCCTGACGAACTTTTTTTTTTGTTTTCTTCTCTTTTACCTAAAATAAACATATCTAAGGTCAGATTCAAGTTCATTCATTAATATATTTTTAATTACTTCGCCATCAGAGTCTGAAGAAGAGGATGAACTACTGGAGGAACTGACACTAGATGTAGAAGAGGAATCTGATGATTCTGAAGAGGTGTCTGAAGAAGAGCTACTGGAGGTTGATGAAGAGCTTGAACTTCTTTCTCTTTTTTTAGCTGTTGGTTTCTTTGCTTTGCCTTTATGTTCCTGTTCTTCTTGCTTTGCCAGTTCCCTCTGCAGCATTTGTAGTTTTCTTTCTAAGGCCATCTCATCTTCATGCTCAAGTGATTTTTCCCACTCTCCACTATCAGCAGACTTTGAGCTCTGTTTTGTGGCAGCTTTGGATTTAATACTGGTCACATCTTTTTGGTTAGGTGGGCTCCGGCTTCGACTTTTCTTCCTGCCATCTTTCCCAGATGAGGTTAGTGGTTTAAAGTTCTTACTGTTGTGTGTTTCGAGAAATTTACACTTATTTGAATAGGAGCAAGTACCTTTGTGAGCCCATTGCTTACAATAGTCCTCCGTCACCGATGACGGTTTTGATCCCAACCTTTCGAAAACACTCGGCTTTTTACCACCATCACGATTTTTCTTACTAGACGAAGACATCAAGACTTGAAAACAAAATGGATATATGGACAGGAGTTTGTGTGCGTGCGTAGAGTGAAGTTCTGTTTTATTTTTCAGAAAAACCTAACTTTGAAAATCTAAGAATCTGACAGAACTTCCAAATTTCAATTGGTAAAACTCCTATCGGAAAAAGGCAAAAAGCTGAAGAGTGAAGAGTGAAAACGGCGAAAAAAATCATAACAAGCGTGGAAAATGGCAACGTTATTTTCATAAATTCAAAATAAATATTTTCAGTTCATCCTTATTTTAATTTTTGACTATCAACTGTTTTTTTTTTTATATTTTCTACAAGCTACAGCCTACAGCTAAATATCTTCGATAATTTTTTATTACAGATCAAGTATGTCTGCACTATCCGGCACTGCGGCACTACTGTAATTTTCATCTAGAAGGAAGGGAATTATCACAGATTTACAGCTGTTTGTGTTGTTTCTCATTGATTGTTATTTTCAAGGTATTAAAAACAAATCCCGTTTAATATTTAATATTTTAAACTTCACTACGTATAAAATCTTAGGACGAAGAATGTGGTACGAAGCTTTGCCGAGTTTGTTATTGACAGGAATCTTTGTCTGCCTTCCGTATGGAATTATTCCAGTTGCTCATAAGCTATTGAATAATGGCAATGTAAGTTGTAAACTTTATGGAAAGAAATAAAATTTCTTTTATTACACCTTTTTTTGTTTAAAGGCTTATTCAAGGCTCCAAAATTCAACTCATCAAAGACATCTTGTCAGAAGAGACACTCGTCTGACTGGTAATCCTTATGTGTTGAAGGTAATATTGGAATCAACAATTACATCCTTTTTAAAAATGTATCTAAATTATTTATCTCCTAGGGTTTGGAAAGTATCCCTGATTAGACTAATGACCATTGAATTATCAGTGTGTTACCAATTACCATAGAGGAATTTGATGAAATAAATTGTATAGTGGAATCAAATTAGTTTTTGTTTATCATTTAGCATCAAAGCTGGGGCAAAATCATTTAGGAATTATCCTGTTCATAACTTCATGGCTAATATGAATAAATGTAGCCATATTTTTTTTAAAGGATTTTTAAACTTAATTATTTCTAAAATGTGTAGTGCTAAAGACCAAGAATTTATCTATTCTTTGTCTAGCTGTGGTGCTACTGTGCTAGTGTGTATATTAGATTCAGAGTTCAGACAGGATAGTTGAAAGAGTTTCTGTTTATGCTTTTTAATTTTTGTACTATATTTGTTCGATAATGAATAGATCAAATTTGGAAATTGGGATGATGAGACATCGATAGGAAAAAATAGATGTGGATTGCCGTTTTTTAAGAAATCCATAAGAATAAGAATAAGAGTAAGCGTTTGATTTTCTATTTAAGACGGTATACAAGAAATACTAAGTATGCTACTTTTGCTTACTGAATAGCAATCAAAGTAATTTTATCCAATTTTTTTAACTTGTGTCATTTTTTTAAGTTGTATTGTATTCATTCATTTCATTGAAAAATGTTATAAAGAATATATACATGCCAATCTGCAATAAGTCATCGTGCAATTTTTAGAAACAGTTACGTATAGGGTGAAGATCCTATGTAAATTGGCATATAGCATGCAATAGCGGCTGATTTTCTATAAAACGTAATTTTAATTTTCAATTCCATCACCTAAAAGTTGGATGAGTCCATCAGCTTGTTTAACGACGTAGTTATGCTCAGTACCGAGTATTAAAACTAGACATGGGATCAAGAGATGCGTGTTATGTTTTTCATTAATTGTTTCGCAATTCTCGCAAATATGAATGTTGTTACAATCTAGGCACTTGTAACCGAGTCCCATTGTCACCATCTTTCCACAACCGTCACATTCACATGTAGTCAGATCCTTATTCACACATTCTTGTCTTGCGAATGGTTCCAAGGCCTCAGACGGTGAAGAAGAAGAAGAGTTCTCTAGTATGATCTCCAGTTTCAACTGCCAAGACAACGAAGTTGCTGGTTTAATCTTAAGGGAGCATCTCTTTAGGTGTAATTGTAATACTGTTTGAAACTTTTCGTCTGAATCTAAAACTGATGAGCTTCCTTCAACATCTGCCGTTCATAAAGATTTCAAGATTTTAATGCGTTCCATAAATAAAAGAAAATAAGGGGAATTATACCAGTAAAGGAAAAGAAGAAGGGTTTGTCTTGAAGAAATCGATAAAAAACAACTCCGGCTTTTTCTTTCCATTCATCCAGCTTTTTATGTACATTGAAATCAATTGGCAGACGGCGGATAATTTTCGCGCTATTCAATGAAAGAGATCCTATCACATCGAATTCTTTTGAAGATGTAATTGCCGAAGTACTAGTACCAATTGTCATGGCTTTTTTGTCTTCTATTGACAAAAAATTCAACACTTGGAGCAGACTTGAATCCACCGCCATGGTAGAACGTCTTTAAATGACTAATAATATGAACGCGTTATCAAGAATAAATGAGATTATCATATCTCAACGGAAGCGTAGCCCGTTGACGTCACAAGACTGAACTTTGATCGGAAGTTAAATTGACACAGCTCCACTTGTATTGCCACCCACTCTGATACACACGATCAAGTCTGATTACAATGATACGCACACTCACACACACACGAAGAAAAAGTGAATGGTTGAAAGGATATTGGGACAAACAGGGGCTGGCACGGTGTTGATACACTATATATAAAAGGGAATATACGGCTCCTGGAACCTTAAATTAGACTAAATCAAAAAAACAAAACAGCACGCATGCCGGGCACCTTGTTGAGGAAGGGAATGTAAAGGAAATAAACAGAAATTGGCGGGAGAACAAAAGACTTTTTTTTACCAGGCCCAAAATGCTGAATGAAAAAAATACTCACTAAACCTTCCTTTTTCTTTTGATAAGAAAATAGGGAGGTCGATCATCTGAGTAAATCATCGTCAGAAACATTATACTACTTAAATCAATACAATTTAAAAAGAAAACAAAATTGCTGGCAATATCGTCAATTTAAGCTTGTTTTGCAATAGTCGCCTGGCTTTTACTGCGATTCTTAGTTGCTTGACGGGGAGTCGCGGCAGCCAAATTTTGCTTACGTGATTGCAATCGATGATGATAACTTTGAGCTAGTGAATTGACGATTGAAATGACGAAATATATCACCATAACCATCACGAGCTTTTCGAAAAGGGAAGCCAGTAGGCTTCCTCCTTCAGAAGGTACCGTGCCCTCCTTAGCATGCAATTTAGCTTTTTGACTTTTAAACAATTGCTCCAAGGGTTCCTTTAACCGTGATCCTATTAACGGGATCTAAACAAAATAGCCAACATACATGTAAAACAAATTTGATTATTACAGAACGTGAAGCTGAATGCTTACATTTGCCAATGAAGTGAGCAATTTGTTCACCAGGCTCTCGTTGAATGCTACAATTACTGTAAGTTGTTGCAAATGCGTTTTGATGATGGCCTTCCCAATTAGCGTAGCTCCGAAAAAGGTCCAAAACGGTACTAAAAAGTGACCACAGGTAATTCCAGCAAGATCAAAGAGAGGATTGGGAATCTAGCACGAAAAATTCAAAAAGCAAAAATGAAATGAGCAACGGGTTGATCAATTATTTGCTATCTCTTACCGATGCACAAGCCAAGATACCAAAAAATCCAACACGTTCTACCAGGCGTTCCACGCCCAATTTAAGGCGATCAAGAAAAGTCTGTAAGAAAGAAAAAAAAAACATTCGAGTCGGAAAATTAAAAATGCATTTAGAACAAAAAAGCATACCATCTGTTCGGGATGCTGTTGTTTGAGTTGCAGAGCTTCGAATTCAGCTAGTTTTTCGATGTCATCACTCAATTCGAGACTAGATCTCCTACGTCCGCGTTTACCTTTGTTACCTAAGGTGGACAATCGAGCAGCCCTGGCCATGAAATAAGGTGGAAGCTCGCCTAGAGCTGTTCCAGCACCCCACATCATGGCTTCCAACCGGACTTTCGCCATTATGGACCAAAGGGTTACAGGTAGCTGCGATGAACCCAATGTATCATCTTCCGGACAAACAATGCTGCAAATTTTTTTTTTTTTAATAATTAAGACGGTGAATATTAAGAAATGTGTGCGGTTACCTGTCTGGATACGGTGGAGAGGGAAAGTCTAATGTACCACACTCATACGCAGCAAGTGTAACTGCCGCAATATGAGGCCCCAAGTACAGTAAGAATGTATGTAACCCTGTACCAAGGCCAACAGAGCTGAGAACACCAAGTCCCAGCCAATAAAGGCACCAGATGACTTGCTTTTCAACAGAGATTATAAGTTCTTGATGAGGTCCAGGAGTATGATATGCTACAATACTCAGCATCAAAAAGATTATGCTGAATAATACTGAGATTTTATAACCCCACAACCTGTTAGAACAGAAGATTAACATAAAAGTTGAACTTGAACATATCATAAGTCCTTTTAAAACCTACTTTTGGGCATATTCTTGAATATTCAGGCAGAACTCAACAGAAAAGTAATGAAGAGTAGTAAACGGTCTCTTCCAAAGCACAATTCCTTCTCTCTCTTGACGTTCTTCTTCCCTCATTTTCTTTAACTGCATCAACTCAGGACTGAGGGAAACCACACCATTTCTTTCACCACCAGATTTAGGGATATTACGAAGTCCTCCTTGGGCCTGCATCAGAATCATGATGAAAATGAACACTAGTAGACTATGTGGGTTTCACTTGAGTTGGTATTCGAACTAGCTTATGTGCTGTTTGTGAATGGGGTGGCTTACCTCGTTCCCTCCTCCAGTCTGGACTGAAGCAGCAGTCTTATGTTTAACTTTTCCGTTTGAAGTGTTGTTCCACGTTCTGTCGTTGCTGGTACTATCACCTTTGCCCTTTTTTATCGGCTTTTTTTTTTTGTAGAAGCTGGAGCATTCGAGGCAACTGTTTTCGTCTGTCCGTTACGCGGCTTAGCAGATTTCGTCATTGCTTGTTTTCGATCCACCAGACGAAAGAACAGATAACCTTGATGAAAATATTATTTTCTATTAAAATCTTTTTTTTTAAATAATACAAGAAACCCCAAACATGGGAGGGAAATCAGGTTAGATTATTATAAAAACCGGCCAAATCTTCGGCATGCAAAATGGTAGTCACTATGCCCTCTATTGGCAATAGCTTAAATAATTTTAGTGCACTATTACTCGGTGGCTGCTCTAATGTCTCGAAATTTAAAAGGCTTCCATGAGAATGAGAACAGAACAGCAGAGCTTCCATTTTCTAAATCTTTGATTCTTTGATCTAAAAAAACTCTTATTAGATTAGATTATACAGTAAATTTAGGAAGATTTGGAATTTGCTCTGCCTGGGATAAATAACTTTTGAGCATGAACTATTTAAATATCTATTCTCAACCATTCACAGCAACCTCAAACCAATCGTTTATTACAGTGACAGTGTCCCATGAAGAGAAAAGACCTTTTCTCTTGTGCCATGGGAAAAAACACGAAATCTTAATTGTTGATCGCCAGGAAGGGAAGTAGGAAATCGTCGAGTCAATTGACCGTTTATCAGAACCGCACACAGAAGTATTAAAGCCAAATGTGCCAGAGGCATTTATAAACGATTGGCCTTAGCGCGTTTTTCATTGCTTCCTATTACAACAAAAAAATAAGTCGCTTGTTTTGTTTCCTTCGTCTACTATAGCATGATGTGGTGTAATAGCTCTGATTCTCCATTTTTCTTGATAGTTGGCAGTGCCCTAAATCCATCTCCATGAACTAGTTTAAATTTTTATTGCTGATCAAAAAAAGAAATGTGGTTATTAGGTTCGTTTCATGTTATACAAACGCGTAACAATATTTCACGAGCTGATAGCGACGAATTCGATCAAAAGACATGTAAATTATTCCAACGTAATAAAAAGTATTCCAGTTTTGAGTTGAACACGACAATGGAGGACAAAACAATTGAATGTGCGTGCATCTTCATATTTTTTTTCAGAAACAGACAATAACGGAAGTAATGACGAACAGGATATAAACGCATGCATTATGTATCAATATAGCTGGCCATAAAAGTGCACACACGCACAGGGTTTACGTAGTTTCTTTGGATGAGCTGTGAATACTTGCATTTACCAACATCAACACCTTTTTTTAATTTCAATAAATTTATAAACGAACTTCTTGGGATTTGTCGATGTTCATCAAAGTAAAATCGTGTTTTAACTGAGCTTCTCCCAATGATCTGGATCGTTGTTGAACTTGCAACTGATGCTGCATTTTGGTCAACATATCCTGCATCTTTCGGATTTCTTCCTCTTTCTGTTGCAGTATCAAATCTGCAGCGTTTTCGTCGTCCGGTAATTCAACCAACATAGAATCTCGTTTGAGTTTACTACATGAGAAAATTCAAGATTAATTTGGGATTCAGAAAAAAAGAAAGAAAAAAAAAATAACCTTCGTTCTCTGTGAGGTTGTTGGATGGTCAGATTATGAGTGAGTCTGGTTATGCATGCCGAACGGAAGGCTTCATAATGGATTTCATGAGTCTGATCCCTGAGATCGCTATTGTAAAAATTTATTTAAAATTAAAACACATATATTTATTTAATTTTAAGAATTTTTAATTTGAGTTAACTTACGCTAAATGGGTTTCTATCAGCATTGATCGAAGTTTTTGTAGGTCGCTGTGCAAGGGGCTCTCCACTATTCAACAAGATTTCCATTTTTAAATTATTAGGCACGTGGCTGGTATTCGTTATAATCCTGTTTTATGTACACACGCACACAAAAACAAGGTATATATGCATGTACATACCTTCGACGACGCCCCATGGGTAAATTCTGCCTCGGAACCTACGACCATTGACCTCTAGAATCTGACACGAGCCCGAAACAGCAAAGGGGACAGAGTCCTTTAATTCCTTGTCTTGCTTCTTAAAAGCTTCGTCCTCGTCAGGATCGCACTCGGGGAACTGGTAAATCTATAAGTAGTTCAAGAAAATACAAAATAAATGAAATGAAAACGAGACCCAAAATTTCATTCACAATTCTTTATTTGATTGAGAAAACAGACAAACCTGAATTTCGTATTGTTTCAGTTCCTGAAGAACTTGTGATTTGAAGCGACTCAGTTCTGCTGTGGTGAGACTATCTGCTTTTCCTATTACGGGTACCAAGTTGACCTTTTTGTGTAGTTTTCTCATAGCTGCGACATCCAACATTCGTAATCTGGCAATAGAATAAGGCCATGGAAAACAGGTTGCAAAGACTTATTTGGTTTGAACTTTAACCGATATTTACCCACGACCATATGGTGGAATAAAGTAGAGACAACAGTGAACACGGTTGTCAACAATTGATTTGCGGTGGAGTCCGCTCTCGTCTTGGAAATATTTTTTGAATTGAACGTCGATGTAGTCGGAAAGCGCTTGACATGTTTCTTCAGAATTAAGAGCATCTCCAAAACCTAGGGCAATTTTATAATGAAACCAAGGAGGAAAACGTCATTCTTCTTTAAAAATATACGCTTAATTTGAGAAAGAAAGAAAGAAAAACCACTTAAGAAGAAGCAATAATAAGATAATACCAGGAGTGTCGACAATTGTGAGCCTCAATTTAATTCCCATTTCCTCAATGTCAGCCGTCCGCACTTGTATAGCAGTCGTCTTTGTCAGTCGTTCTGAAATCATCACGATAGTCATCATTCTATGATTGCAGTAATTTCAAGTTGGTCACGCTTCGAGAACGGGAAAATGATATACCTTCAACAGGAGGAATCACACGATCTTGATAGAGATCTGTCAAAAAAAGAGTGTTGACGAGAGTAGATTTTCCCAGTCCTGATTCTCCAGCCACCATCAGCGTGAATTCAAAACCTTTTTTAATTGTCTTCCGGTGAATCTGATCCGGCAAACTTGCAAATCCAATATACTCGCGGTCCATTTTTTTTTTCTTTTCACATTAGCCCTATTTTGAATATAAGAAGCCGAGAGATAAAGTTTTTCAAGTGTTCTTCTTACACTCGTCCAAGAACTACTGCAGGCGTATAAAATGCGTGTTCGGCAGCTGTGGGGAAAAAAGGCACACCGTTCCACTAAGTGATTTTGTTGTAAAATCCAAGAATTCCGATTGTACTATTTTGGGTTCTCTCGTTTCTTCCTTGTCTTTTTCATTTTTCCACAGGAAAAGGAAACGAATGTTGCCGAGTGTAAACAAAACAATGAAGTGACGTTACAAAAAACTGCGCCAAAAGACAATTGACGACTGGTTTAAATTGTTTGCTGAGCGTCTATACAATCTCACTTTCGTTACATCAAGAATACAAAAGAGATTGACAAAGTACTATAACTATAACGAAACTTTTCGTTCGGAAATGTTTGTTTTTTTTAAGTGAATTAAATTGTTTACCTGAGATTAAAAGAAATAGAGAGGACGACGATCAAACAGCCTTCTCCCAAGTCTGCATGCGGTTGTGTGAACAAGTGCCGTATGGTCTACTGAGCTCTTCTACAGGAAAACCAAACAATCGACACGGTTACACATTTTTTTTTCACCGTACTGAAGCGTGAGTTGAGAACCCGAGTGGACGGAGGCGGTGCCTATGCAGCTAGAGATGGGCGGGTTTGGGGATGGTGCAGTGTTCGCGGGCCCCATGAATATGGGTGAAAAAACACAGACAAAAAATTCAAACGAACTTGATATCTAGCGTTCAGTCTCGTATTACCACCACTTTTCAACTGCGCTAACGAGTTTGACAGATGACGCCCTCTAAAGTAAACGTTCCGATGATGAACGAAAAGTCAACATAAATAATACAGAGGCGCCTTAACATAGCACATTCGGCTGTATGAAAGCACAACTATGCTCTTTTCTCGATTTGATTCCAACCCGTCCGATGTCTATCCCCTTTAAATCCACGCACGCATAGCCGCGAGGACAGGGGAGAAAAAAAAACATTAAGTAAGCTAAGTAAGCTGTAGTCAATCGATATCGTGAACGCGCAAGCGCTGTTTAAAATCAGTTTGATTGCCCCAGGCGATTCAAAATTGGCTCTTAGATGGCGCTTTATAAAGTGAACTTGATCATTTATATTGTTTGATTTTATGATTTAATTTAAGTTAAAATTCATTTTTATGTAGGCCAATAAATGAATTTGTGAAAACATATTTTGTAATATGACAATATCTATGGGTAATTGACAGATCATACTCATCATAGTTTGGCAACCCAGGCAGCGTTAGCAGAAAAGAAAATTCTAGAAGTACTGGAAGTCTGGAAATTCTCCGTATCACGTTGGTAGGTTGCGTAATCCCTTTCTCAATATTTACTAACGTACGAAATTGCGAATTTAGTCATTCGATTGTTGTTGAGCATACAATATATACTTCCGTGTTGCTGGTAAATCTAGCATAACATTTTAACCAACTAAATTGCTAACAAATTTGAGTATTTAAAGTAGAAACCTATTACTTGTATCTATGTTGATAGTTGCGTCATACTTGTAACCTTCCATATTTTCACGAACGTTTTTAATTTTATGAAATAATAATCAAGGTTTGTTACTTTTTCCTTTTTTCTAAACCTCTTAATAGATAAGAATTCTACTGCCCTAAACAATGCCCCGTCAAGGAAGATCACGTGCTCCTGCCAGGTCATCACCTGCCAGAGCTTCCCCTCCTCCTGCTCCTGCTGCTAGGTAATTACAAATGGCTTAGAATTTTTTGTACATTTCTTCATTTAAAGCATTTGTTTTAAATAGGGCTGCACCTCCTCCAAGTGTTCCAGCTCATGCACCCCAAGCACACCCTCCTGCACCTATGCAGCAAATGCCCCAACAACCATCAATGTTTGCTCAGATGGCAGCCACAGCTGGAGGTGTTGCTGTTGGCTCTGCTATTGGACATGTAGCAGGACATGCTCTTACTGGCATGTTCAGTGGAGGATCATCAAACGAAGCTGCTGCACAGCCAGTACAGCAACAAGCAGCTGCTCCTCAATATGGAGCTGCTCAACCACAAGAACCCACTGGACCTTGTGCATGGGAAATTAAACAGTTTCTTGCATGCTCACAAAATCAGAGTGATTTGACTTTATGTGAAGGATTCAATGAAGCTCTACGGCAGTGCAGACAGAGTCAAAGTATAAACTTATTACAATGTTCCTTTAATTATTTAATTATTAATTGTATTCTTTTTTTTATTTTAGGTACTTACATGTAAAAAAATAGACTCAACCAATGATTCTAAGAATTTATTACCTAATGGGAATTTGTGTAAAACCCAATGTTGAACACCAAACAGTGACTAGTAGTAGATCTTTATCTTATTAACAGATCTCTGAATAGGAATACAATGAAGTGGTTTCAGGAATAAAATTGCTTCAAGTTATTTGATATACATCTTTGTTTATTTTGTATATTTTAACACATTTCCAGCTAATAGAAGGATAAATAATTGAAAACGTTTCTCAACGACCAAAAATCTTGAACTGGTATTGGTTCAAGGTTCAATTAATTAAATCCAGCAAAGCTGATTGATAGGATCCCGAAGTATCGCCCTTTTAGTCATCAAAAGTGTACAAATTCTTTTGTACTGTGTTTCTTTAGTAAACTAATCTTTGCGTTAACATTCTGTGACAACGGTACTCGCTTATGCTACGTAGGATAACTGATGTGGAATTATGTACGTTAACAAGATCTGTCTCGAAGCGACTTGCAGGCCCCGATCCGCCGTTGCAGTTTCAGCGATGGGCGTGCGAAAAAGTGAGGACTAGTAGCACTGCTTTATCACGACTACATTGCACTAGTTCAACACGATTCGTGAGTCGTCTTTGATTAAATACTTTAATTTTTTTAAAAAAGCTCTTACGAATTAAAATAGCGCATTATTTCCTCTTTCAATTGCTACGGTGATGACTCCGTATTTCCTGAGGCTACGTACTCAGTACGTACCTATATGTAGTCTCGTAAAGGTTTGCCTTTGCTACTTCATTCAAATGAACAAAGTTACGACTAGAAAATTTTTTTCTGTACACGCCCTCTTCCATTTCTTCCATATTCGGGTCCTGTTTATTTATCGTCTGAAATTAATTCCATGTAAAAAATTATATTATATTTCCATTATCTATAAACTGAAAAGTGAAAACATCACTTTGGACTTAAGTTTGAACTTAAGTACTTTGGTTTCTGTCCCTATCAATCTCATAGATTAGGTTTAGTAGATTATACAATGATTAATTATTTAAAAATACTTTTGCCATGACAATCACATGCTGTTGTAAGGAACAAAGGTGTCTGATTCAATCTCAGGTTTTTTTTTTTTTTATTATTTAGCGAGGCGTTATCATAATAGACAGGCGTGGTGGAGAGAATGGAAAAGTTCCCTGACAAGTTCCCCTCAAAATAAAATCCATGACCTAGTTTTAACTGTTATGATGCTTTAAAAATATGGTGTAAAGACTGTCACCTTCATTTTATTACGAATAAAGTTCGATTTGGCCCATGCCCCATATTGTTGTAAGTTGTTATTATTAATTTGTTATCCTAATTAGCTTAGTTTTGAGGCTATAACTTATAGCCTATTGATGGGCCGTTTATGATTTATTAGGCGATAAACCAATAAACAGCAACATTTGCAACAAGTACAGTATAAATGTCCGAAATGCTTAGTAAACCGTTATTTTTCCTCAACTCCAATGTGTTGGAAGCTGCGGTTTGCTTTGAGCATTTTGTCTGTTAAATGTGATCTCTGTGAGCTAAAAAAAAATCTATGTATTATACAGCTTTTTAAACTGCTGATGTGAAAGATTTAACTAACATACCTAACACATATTATATATTTTATCTTTTACTTTCACTACACCGCTAAGACAAAACAAGATTCGCTATAGGGACTGTTTATTTTAATAGCAGTTACAAGAATTTTTTTAGCATCAATATTTCTAACTTTTGAATTTATTTTTGCAAAGAAAAAAACGACGCAAATGTTGTGGTTGGTAGTCCACTGATGATGTGTTGAGTTGTCTTTATGACGAAACTTGTAATTAACATGACGGTTATGATTGATGCCTCGATTTTAATCTATCAATGCTAATAAAGCTGTACGGAAAGAACCTGAAGTATCATCCTATCGTAAAAAAAAACCATTCAGCAAAAAGGAAAAAAAATCACACCAATAGAATTTAACAAAGTGTATATATGTTTTTACACTTACCGAGACAGCGTTACTTAGTGATACTCCATAGATATATTGATACGCCATCTTAATGTTACCAAGATCAGTCTCGCAACGACTGACTGTTAAACGCATCAGGTCGCGATCAGCCGTTCCAGCTCCAGCTATGGTTGTGTGGAAACGCGAGGAAAAAATAAAGTGCTTTATCAGCACTATATTGTACTGCAAAAGAAAACCACACAGTTCAAGAATGTCAACATAGTTGATGGATGATCTTTTTTGATCCCAACTTACAAATGGATACGAGCGCGTTTCCCATGTCTTTTGCAAACTCAGTCGTCACAACGGTACTAAGCGACATTCCGTACGTCGCCTCATAAAGAATACTAACCTTATTTAAATGAACAAAGTTACGCAAAGAAAAAATGTTTATGTATAAAGTTTCATCTGTTCCATCGATTGCTGGACCTAAATACAAGTCAAATATATTTTGTTGTAAATAATATTTAAGAAAAAATAAAATTTTGGGCTACATTACCTCCTTCGTATAAATCGACAACGTCTATCTGAACTGCAGTCACATTTACAAGCATGGTTTCATCTCTGCGGCCCTTTGAAAAAATTAATTTTCATTATTTGTACGGAAATATTAATTTCGCAACACTAAAACCATCTGTTATATTTACCTCCGCCATCTGAATCAAAAGTTGGCGGTAAGGACCACTAGTATCTGACTCGATCTCAGACACAAGAGTGTGTCCATAATCTAGAATAATGCTGAATTTAGATTCACGTAAAAAGGCGAGATATTTTTACGCGAAAAATAGGCTACTTACAATTGTTAAAGAATGTTTCAATTTCGTTCAACTCTCGATTCGACCTACTCATAACTATTTCAGTCAATGAAGGCTCGTCTGTTCCGGGACGAGCCATTGTTTCATGTAGTTCGATGGAAAGGAATTTAATCATTCCATGAGTTAACATGATAGAAAGAGTTTGGAAAACTTCCAGTCAATTCTGACTGTAAATCTTTGGCCAGACTCTAAAAAAGATTACATTACATCGTCTGTAGAGTCAAATGAATTGTGCTATAAATTTGTTCATTATTACGCCGTGCAGGTTGTTGTAAGTTGTGGTGATGACATCTCGTTGCGATGCAGTTCGATAGCAAAGAACGCTTATGATTTTGTTCTCATCAGTTTCCCAACCCGTTCATTGCATCAAATAATCGAGCGGCATCGCTGTTTGGGTCAAACGGAGAGGCTGGTACCAAAGTCGGTACATCCTATTTAAATTACAATAGCAAAAAATTTCTATTATTTCTATTTTCAACAGCATGCAAACAAAAACAAAACAAAAATAAAGAAAAAAAATTCGTTTTCAAAGGATCACTTAGCTTACTTGTCCAAAGATAGTTCCAATGGACAATACAAAGAAAATGAAAATAAATCCCATGACAAGAGCGGACAAGAGTTGCACGAATATTAGTGGTGTATTTCTTGGGCCGCTGTACCTATTTCACTAGTGGCCGGATCATGTCGCAATTATATTTCAGTTGCTTCATTATCGACACGTATCTATAAATATTGCATATGCTGGTTGATAAACGTTTCTTTTGTTATCTTAAATGAGTAAATATTGTGCAATTGGCTAGAAATGATCGTCAGCATATAGGCAGGTTAGTTGTAGATGACTAATTTATTATTACAAAAACTGGCATAGTGTTAGGACAACCTAGAGGAAGCTGAACGGATCGCTTTCTCGCCTGTATTGGGGCTGGGTATAATTCAATCATTTAAAAAGTCACGGATGAGTTTCAAATTTGAAATTTCAATATCGTGCTGTGCTCCAAATTGTAATTTTCTTTAATTTGCTGGATAATTTAGATTGAAATTAGCACTGGACTCAACTGAAAGAAATAAGGAAACATGGAGAGTTCTTCTTCCCAGGAAGCAATCCCTCCAAAAAGACGAGGGAGGCCTTTAAAGATGTTTATTATTTTTAACTATAGTCCTAGCGAACTCAAATCCATATTTTCTTGATTAGACAAAACATATACAACATCACATGTGTTTAGTGACACGGAAGATTATTTCGTAGAAAAGGTCATTATTTTATGACGTTCAGGGCGCACGGGCGGCAATACAAGGTGTGCTAACTCCTAATGAATATATTGTTGAAAAACTGAAATGTGAAAGTTATGTCATTTTTAAGGCTATACTTTACTAGCCAATTAATCTTACACTTATTATTCTGAAGATTATCCATCAGAAGACCAATAAACCTTGTCAGCCAAGACACTTGAAGTTGAAATAGATTTGAATTTAGCAGAAAATTATGGGATTCCCCATTATAAGGAATAGTTGGTCAAATTTTCATCCGTGACATGGGCGCGACCGGTTTTGGATGAATTGGCGTCGAATGACCCTAATGCTAAAGTTGGTCGAGCGCTTGAAGGACCGCTTTACCTTGAGTCTCCGAGTGAAATGCAATGAAAACAATAAAGTTTTTGATTAATTTAAGTTACTTGATTTAGCTTCTAATTAACTTGAAACCGGATTCATACAGCAGTTTAGTTTTCCCATTCTTTGAAAGTAGAACAACCTTGAAAAGGATATACTATTCAGTAAACTTTGTTTAGCATGACGATTGACGAACTGTATAACTCTCATATTTAAATTCTAGTAGGGCAGCTGCTATCAATGTCTGGCCCGGTCTGGCCGTTTCCAATCATCCATCTTGTTTTTATTCCTTTGTTCATATTCATTGAGGCAATTGTCATTGCTCTCTACAGCGGCCTTCAACACATGAATCATCAGGCGCATGGATACTGATGGTCAGCAAGCGTATCACGAACACACGAAGCAAATTTCAGTCAATTCAAATGGGGTAGAATAAACAAATTATAAGTTTCTAAACTTTTTCTTCAGTGTCCCCCGTAATAACCCCCCAGTGGAAGAAAAGGGTTTCGATTATTAACAAACAAGTTGGACGAAAAAGTAAAGTACCAAACAGTCCAAATATGAAAACCAGTAAAAAAACGTAAAAAATGTCAAATGCGTAATAAATCAAACTGTTTTGTTAAAATTTGTGAAACCAAACCAATCCTCAATTTTAAATCCCATTGACTGGGATTTACTTTTTGGGAACAGTCGTGAAATATTCAGATACCGGGGAATTTAGTAATTTACCGAAAAAGTGTGGAGCTGCCAACGACATGTATTGTGAAATCTAGGCAATTCCAGAAAATGTCTCTGTCGTGCCAAATACAGAAACGTAAGCAACAGTTTGGCCGAAATTTCGAAACTCTGTTGTTTACTTGGTTAAAGAGAAATAAAACACGCCAGCGGATTTTTGCAACATGCACTCTTAATAGTTCGAGCTACAAAGATTCTTATGAATAAAAAATGTAAAGATGACTTAAATATCTAGAAATCTTCGAATCCTTCAGGGGGGATCTCGCTATCGTTTGGGTTGACCTTAGTTGCAGTGTTAGTTGGTCCACCAAAAGCGCCGAGAAGTCCACTGCCAGATGTTCTTCGAAATGTGTTGTTGACAGACTGCCCGACAAGACCGATGGCCGGCTGAATCCCTTCAGCAATACGCTGAACATAAAAGGAATGATTAATTTTTTATTTATTTTATCAATTTCAAATAATTTAATTTAAAGACAAATTTTACTCGTGTGACGTCACGTAAAGTTCCCGGTTCCGGTATGGCAGCTTGCGTATTGTTGAATAGTCGAGTGGAAGATTGCTGCACGCGAGTAAAAGCCCGGGTGACATTCAATAGAGGTGGAAGAGCCGCCGATCCAACTGCCTTATTTGAGGAATAATAATAAAATTTTCCGTGACATGACGTGATCAAAGTATAAATCCCACACATTCAAATTATAGCTACCACGGCCATTTTTTGAGTTGCTTCGTTTCCGGATGTAATCAAGGCCGCAACACTCCGCAGGCCTGTAATAAATTCAGAAAACCCAAGTCATTCATCATTGAATTTTTTTTATATAAAAATCTTAAAATATACCAGTGGTTATCACTCCAATAACTAAATCACCGACGGAATCTAAAAAGAGTGTAGAGTCTGACTGGGCACTTTGGCGCTTTACCTAAAAAAATTGTCCCAGATATAATAAAGTAAAACCAATAAATAAGCCGTTGTCAGAAAACGGGCTTTCTTTTTTTTCTTTACTTACCAGACGTGTAGAAGTAGTAGGACTAGGTAAGACGAACTGGGCTTGTAGAATAAAAAGCGAAAGAGCTACAATCAATGCTTGACGATTATTATTCATTCTCTAAGTTCGTTGAGAGGAGAAATTCTAGTTCTTTTGCAGAGACTGGCACAATCAAGACTGATGTCTTAGCCTTAGCCAAACCCACTCACCTGTATGAGTAGTGCGAACCACACAGAAAACTGCCTCCAGCTGGGTTTTCTCCTTTCCTAAAGACATGACACTGCTCTTGGCAGTCCAAATAACACACTTTTATGGCAGGGCAAACAAAGAGAAAGTTCGCATGATGTCAAAAACCAATGAGAATAAAATTACTTTGCTTGCGAACCACTTCGAGTTTCACGGAACTTCGAAAGTATGTTCTGTACGAATAGGGCATGGAAAACATAAAAGATAAATCAATTATCAATGAATGAATGACGTCATAGTACAGTACAAGAATGGCGGAAATGAAAGAGAATATCAGTACCATTTCTAGAATGAGTAACAAAACAGAAATATATTTCACAGTGAAACTCGTTTAATTTCAAAGAAAAACAGCAAAGATACAAACATTTCTTAGTCTCAAAGACATGGAACTAGCTATCAGCTAGATATCATCAAATAAGGCAATAACATTAAATGTCATCCTAGATTTCGGAATGATTCCATCGATTATTTCAGCATTTTCTTAGCTATATTTGCTGACTGGGATCCGCCCATGACGTCATACTGTCGTATTTCGGACAAATTGCTAGAAAAAATAAATGCAATGTAAAAATATATACATTCTGCGTGATAAAACCCACAAACTTTTAAACAAACTTACAATCGATTACGATCAACGCGGTAAAATCTTTCCATTCGTTTATCGCGCGACATTCGTTCTAAAAATTTTTCGTCATGAGTAATAACTATCAGTTGGAATTTTCGCTTCTGACGAGTAATTGCGTTGGATAGCCTAAAAAAGGAAATGTAAATATTAGCCTTATGCAAAAATTAAAATAGGGCAAGTGTACGGCAGTCCTACTCCAAAATGGTGTCGCTCAAACTTGCAATATTGTCTTCGTCTAAATTTGTCGTAGGCTCGTCCAAAGCTAAAACACCACATTTTGAACTGAAAGCCTCAGCTAATGCCATTCGAATGATCAGTGATGCTAAAACCTGCGAGAGTAGTGACATAAAATTTGAAATTTGGAAACTTTGTTTTTTAAAGAAAACAAATAAACCTTTTGTCCGGCACTGCACCTTCCCCTCATATCCATTTCAACCCCATTCTTTACCATAACAACTCTGTAATTATACTGGCGACGCGCATTACTGCCTAAAATGATTAGGTTATACAAATGTGCGTTAAAAAAAAAAAACTAGTGGTGATATACCAATTCCAGCCGACTCTTCAGCACGAATTTCAACATAGTCGATGTCTTTGCCTTTGTAAGTGGAGTGCCACATTTCACGGACCATTCTATTGATTACGCTCATTCTCTCTTTGTGGAATTTCATGAGTGCAGATTCAAGAGCATTATAGAAGTTACCGAGGTCCTCGCTGATACACTGGTGAATTTCAAAATCTTTGACTTGATCCAAGTACCGCTCTTCCGCTGAAGCGAATTCCTCGCGCTGCAATTTCATTTCAAGTTCATGAATGCTCTTTTTAATCTCTTGGAATGTTCCATTTAATTCGCCTAACTAAAATTTGGGAAGAATAATAGAATTAAGAAATTGCTTTAGAGAAAAAAATGAATTTACTTACCCTGATCTTACAGTGTTCTAATTGTGCTTCAAGTCCTTGAATCTCTTTTACTAATTGATGCAGTTTAAAAGTTTCCAATACGACAGTAAGATCATCAAGTTGTTGCTTAACAACCTGCCTTTCAGTTGCATTGACAATTAATTTTAGATTGTTTCGTAAATTCCTCTCTTCGTTTTCACAGTTGCTTAGAGCCAATTCAATTTTCTTTGAATTTTCCTGAATTTCCTTTTTTCGTTGTTCCAGCGCCAACTTTTCCGTTTTCAGCCGTTCAACATCTTGTTGGCTGTGCTTCAGTTTACCAAATTTGCCGTCTGTATCCCACTTTTCGATTTCCTTATCCAAACTGGTAAGTGCGCGAAGTTGATTCAGCAATTCTTCAATCTGTAAAAAATAAAATATCGTTCGCTATTCTCACATTTGTGAACCTTATAAAGAAACTTACCTTGCTCCTTGATTGCTCTGTGAGGACGTTGCGTTTCTTCTGTGCATCAACATGTGTGGATTGAGCCGCTATTTGTTTAGTTACCATTGGTTGAAGATTCTGTTTCCATTCTTCGACGTCGAGACGCGCTTTCTCGATATCTGCCTCTAAAGTTGTCTTGCGTTCTAACAGATTACCTCGTTGTTGTAAATTGTTGTTCATCTGAAGCTTGCGCTCCATTAGACGATTCACGTTTTGTTGTAACTGAGTTAGTTTATTTTGATGTCCATTGTATTTTTCATTCATCGATTCGATACTTTGTGTTGTCAACCGATAGGAAGCCTCGGCCTTTTCTACCTGCTCCTGAACTTCTTCCACCGTTAAACCACCTTCAGCTCCTGAATGACCCAACTGGGTCTGGATATTGTCAACTTGAGACTGCAACTTTTTTATGTCAGTCTAGATTTGTAGGGACAAAAACAAAATATTACTTTATCGGTGTACTTGGTAAAGTTTTTATCGAAAAGCAGACCTTTAGCGCATCTAGCTGAATAATTTCGGGATGAGCTTTTTTCCCTATATCTTCCTCATTTTTCAGAAATTCGATAGATTCCTCAAGATCCCTCAATTCGACTTGAATTGTACTGGAACGGCTTTCTAGATCTTTCAAGCCGGACTGTAGCTTAGGGATTTCTTGTTCGGCCAACTTAGCAACAGATTGTGCGACAGGTCGCAATTGGAGTAGCTGACCATGCTTACTTTTTTTCTCGGCGATTTTGCGGTCTAAATCTGCTTTCTTCAATAAAGCTTAGTATTAAATCTATAAAATCTATTTTTTATTGCAAGTACTTTAGTAGGCATAGCTTCGACTCGGCCTTTCAATTCATCCACCAGGACTATCGATTCATCGGCATCATCGAATTCTCGGTGGCAAAGTGGACAGTCTGAATGTTCACGCTGTTTTTCTATTTTTTCGATAAAGTAATTGTACATCTTCTCTGAACCATGGACTAATCCTCGTTGGTCGTCTAAATCTTGAATTTCTAGCGCAAGGCGCGCAATATCATTTTCAAGTTCAGCAGCACCAGAACTCCCAGCGTCCTTTAATTTCTGAAGATGAGCTTTAAAAAAAATAAAATAAAAGTAAACTTACTGGTCTTACTATAATAGTTATAAGTAATATTTCAAATATTAACAAATTTATTATAACGTAAATAGAATATTATCATTACCTGACAACTCAGATTGTTTTGTTTCTAACTGATTGCGAATGTTTCGCAAGTTGGCTTCGCACGTTGCTCCTTCTTGACCGAGTTTGGTTAAGTTTTGCTGCTTATTTGAAAGAGAAACGGTTATAGACTTCAAACGCCCATTGTAATACGAGAGAAGATTGTCTGTATTGGCGTTGTCGCCAACAAGAATTTTTATGGCATCTTCTACCGTTTCTCGCGACTGTCATTTCAGATCCAAAAAACAAATATTTCTTTAAAAAAAGCTAATAAACATTTTTAAATCTTTTTACCATTAGTCGACGTTCTTGAGTTCTCTTACTACTCAAATCTTTTTGATGCATTTCAAGTTTGACTCGAATATCTCTTTGGCTCATTACTTTCTTTAATTGTGAACGACAGTGGTCTAGTTCGGCTTCTTGAATCACTTTTTCAGATCTAAATTAAAAATAACATTCAATAGGTTTCCAATTAACATATGTGTTTGAAAAAAAGGCTAACGAACTTGGCTCGGTCAATATCACGAATTAATTCCGCTTCGTTTAGTTCATGTTTTGCACGATCAACTAGTGCTTGTGCTTCCATTTGCTGACGTTCGAGAATAGTCATTTGACGAGAGTTCTCTTCCATGGCATCTAGTTTCGCTTCTACTTCGGACAATTCTCTTCAATAGACATAACGTGAAAATGGTTGAGAATATACTTTGGACTTCGTAGGTAATCGACCTCGTCTTACCTCTGACAAGTACTTAGAAAACTTTCTTTCATCTTAATGTCTTGTTCAAGACGCACACACTCTTCTCTTAGTTTGTTAAGGGAATTAAGAAGTCTCCTTTCTTCATTTTCCAATTCCTGTTTCAAAACTGATTCTTTGTGCTTTTCGTGTTCAACAGTTTGCTTGAGTTGCTGTTGATATTGAGATACTTGACCGGGACCTACAATACACGAATTATTATTTCTAATCAAGTTATACACCGCAATCAGTAATATTGTAATAAAGTAGTCAATAAATATTTTTTACTAAGCGACTGATTTGACGGATACGCAGAATGACCAGGCCATTGATAAGTGCGTGCCAAATTGTTCAGAAGACGATCACGTTCTTTTACACGGTTATTGTGTTGCTCTTCTTCAGATTGCAACTTTCCTAATTGCACTAGTTTTTCTTGTTGTGCTACGGCATTTATTTTCCCATCCTGATCCACCTGCTGTAATTCTCTTTGTAGAACATTAAGTTCTTTTTCCCGTTCACCCTATTTAACAGAATAATAAATCTTTTAATTCCCAATGCATTTTTAAATCAAGATAAATCAAATAATAACCTTGGTCATTTGAAAGCGTTTGATTTCACGTTCCAAATCTTCAACACTAGCCGCAATAACTCGAGTAATATCTGACTCCAAGTCATGTCGATTACGTTCCAGCTCTTCCATGCGGACTTTTTTCCTTTGAATCTCTCCCTTTGTCTTTTCGGCTTCTCTATACTGATCCATAGACTGTTTTAACTTAGCATCAAGTTCGGTTTTGTTCTTTTGAAGTTGTTCCATCTCTGCTTCTAAGTTCGCTTTACGTTCGGAATGACGGCGTTGATCATTCTGAAATTCTTCGGCTTGGTCCTTTTGCATTTTGTAACGATCCACCATCTTTTCAATATCCTTCATCTCTTCAATGATTTTTTAAATGTCGTTAGCATGACGAGCCAATTACCAATTTTTAACTATATACACTTACTGGCTTTAACTTCGGTAATTTGCTTTCTAATTTCTTCTTGGCATTTGACATACCTGCCCAAATACATTTATGCATTATTGGAAAGTGGTGTTATCTTTAACTGCTGGGGAGCCAGTTGTTATCTGACTAAAACTACAATTAATAGCCTACTTACCTTGTGGTATTGAAAATATCATCAAATTTGTCCTTCACTTTTTTTGCTTCATCTAATGGCCTGAAACAAAATTAACTCAATAAGGTTGTCATCAATAACATGTAAAAAACTGTATGAACAATTTCTTACTTACCAATTTGAATCTTCTTGATGACAGAACAATACATTATTTAATAATGCTTTAGAAACACCAAGAGTGTTGCAAACAAATGTATTCAAGTCATTGATTTTATTCTTATTGCTGTTTAACTAAATAAACCAAACCAACATTATACAACATTATTCAAGTTAGCAAAACAAACTAATAACAAACCGTGCCATCGGGCTGGACTTTAGAGATTGTACCATCCATTGTTTTAAAATCCATTTTAGACTTCTGAATTCTTGCTTCCATGGAGCGTGTAACAATAAATTTGTTGTTTTGTTCATCAAAGAACTGCAACTTTACACAACCTATAGACTGTATAATTCATCCAGAATAACTTTGTTTAAGAAAAAAGCAAATAACAATTATTTTAAGGTTTATATAACTGACAATTTTTTTTTGTTGATAGGTTAGGATCATGGATAAATGATTGTCCTCTACTAGTTCCAGCAGGCACTTCTCCAGTTGTAGCATATTTAAGTGATTCAATGATAGTCTAGAAAAATTGTGTCAATTATTGTAATATATACAATAGTCACAAGAATTTCAAACTTACTGTTTTACCACTGCCATTCTTCCCTAAAATTAATGTTACTGGAGGTTCAAACCTGATAACCTCAGCACTATCAGATGAAAAATTGCGAATGCCTTGAATAGAAAGTTGGTCAATTCTGGACATTCTTAAAAAACGGCTGTAATTCTATTGAATTATTTCAGAATGTTTCTCAACTCAATCTAGATTGTTTTTTTTTTTTTTTTTTTTTTTTGAAGATAGGTGCACTGGCCGCGATGTTGAGGACTTCAATCTAGATTGTTTTCATTTGATAATGGAGATGGTATTGATATCTTATCAGTTGCAAGGACATAAACAGGATTCTATAGGTTTTAGAACAGAAATTTACAGAATGCAACAATCTCGCGCGCAAAGAAAACTCGAGTCGAACTTAACTTTCAAAGTTTCAAAGTGTGAACAGCCATGGCCTACTGAACCCTAGGCCGAGCGTAGAGCTATACCCCTGTGGTGTAGCTTTTTCCTCCCATCCCCTTCCGTTCAACCTAACTGGGAGGTGGCGCACCTAGCGGTGAAATGTGGTGAGCCCATTAGCGCATGCAGTGAGCTACATCTCACCGCTAGGTGCGCCACCTCCCAGTTAGGTTGAACGGAAGGGGAAGGGAGTAAAAAAGCTACACCACAGGGGTATAGCTCTACGATCGGCCTAGGTTCAGTAGGCCATGGAACAGCAGACAAAAATAAGTTGGAGTTAGAGCAGAGTTGACAATCCTACATAATGTCGTTTTTTGCTTGCAATAAAGTTAAAAAAAATCCCGTTTACACTAAACCAATTTTGAAAAAAGGTTAAAACTGAACTAAGCTTCTCCCATTGTCCCATATAAAGAGTTAAGATAGATCACGACAAATTTACAAGATTTGCTACTTGATATTACTTCAATTTCTATTCAATATTCATCTTTCTATATACAATTCACACATGACTCCGTGGCGCAACGGTAGCGCGTCTGACTCCAGATCAGAAGGTTGCGTGTTCAAATCACGTCGGGGTCAAACACTTTATTTGATGTTGAATGTTTTTAAATAACTAAGAATATGAAAACTATGTTATAAGGAGAAATTTGCGATTTTTCGTTTGTCAGTGCTGCTAGTCTTTAATATTAATATAATTTTCTTTGTTTTCATCGTGTTATATCTTGGCTCAAGCTGGCTCAAGCGTCCAAAGTCAACGCTATATTCCCAATTTTCCCATTCAGATTGATAATGTGAAAAATTGTTTACGTGCGCAATTACGTATCTAAATACGTTACATTTTAATACATGAACGCATGAAGAAACGGTTCGTTCGTGTGGTGCGGTACGTAACATGTGAGCAAAGTTCGTGGAGAGTTTATATAAACCTGTCACCTAGGAGACAGCAAGGGGAGAGGGATGCTTATTTAGTAATTTTGTCATATACTCTTTTAAAAAGAGAAAAAACTACCATGTACTAAAATCTGAATATAGTCGGTGATTATTTTACATGCATAATAGCCTATAATTAATTGTACGATTATATTTCGCGAAGGACCTGAATAGCTAGTCGAATTCCTTTTCACTTGCGGAATAGAAAAATAAATACCAACTACCATGTGATAAAAAAAATTTCATTGTATTCGGATATGATCTAAACGTCGTTGAAATATTTACCGTCAAAATGGCGATACAATCTCCGACTGCATTACCAGGAAAGTTCCTTTAAAAATTTAAACGTCTAAAAGCTGGTCCTGAGCACCTGAATTTGTTATTATATTATCTTTTTAAACTGTACGGCCGACCAAATCAAATACGCTCGAATTTTAGATTGAAGGATGAACTCTTCCAATATGCGGCCAGCGAGAGCGAATGCAATTTATTAAACAATAACAGTCTAACGATATGTTTGTCGATCAACAAAGAAGAGCAAATGAAAAACTACTGGAAGACAAAGTGAACGGAAAACCTGACATGGATTTTTTAGTGGGATTTCCTACAATGGATAATAAGAATAAATAAATAGATACTAAAAATAAAATGGAAATTTTTGGCAGTTCAATCATAATAAAGCAATCCAATTTTACAATTTAAAAATAGTAAGGAAAATTTTAAAAAACATTTTACGTATAATAAAACTCCACCTTAAGTGTTATATGACTCATAACAGTGATTTGGGAAAAATCATACTTTAGCTACCCGGTTTCAAGCTAATAAGGAATTATATAGGAAATTAACTGAATTCAATTGAAATGAACTCGATTAACTTAGTTAACAAACTAAGCGGAACAGTACCCGAGCTTACAAGAAAACACAGGTGTTTTGAGTAGGGATAGATTTCGATTGACTTAAACGATTAAATCGAGATTGAATTGACTCGATTTCAATTAATTTCAATTCTATACTTAATTTCTATTATGTACGTATAAATGTTGGTGGCGTATACGTGGAGCAAATTCATTGAACAGAAATTGTCACAGATCGTCAAATCAACTGAACTGAAATCAATCGATTATTACTCCACCCAATCGAAATATATCACCACTCAAAACACCTACGTTTCCTCGCAAGCTCGGGATCTATCCGCTTAGTTTGTTAACTGATGTTGGAGTTAACTTCAATTGATTCAGTTAATTCCTATTAATTTCTTATTTAGCTTGAAACCGGGTAGCTAAAATACGATTTTACCACTGATACTCATAACTTGTGAGTGGGCTACGGGAAAAAGTTAATGCCATTTTATGGCGAATTGCTGATCTTGGAAATGAATTCCAAATCCACAGAAAATTCGCTGTTAAATACTATACCGATGCTTAAGGGACTAAATCATTGAATAAAAGAGATCTTATTTAGTACATGCACTCAATATTTTTGTCACGTATCCTTAACCAAACCCGACAAGGCAACAAAAATACTTATAACTCCATCGTCAGTCCATACTTTATAGGCCTAGTCCATATAGTCTATTGAGTAGCCCATAGGCGTGCTGAGCAACTGTACAAAGTCGGACACCACGTGCCAAGTCGCATGGCTTTTCACTTGGGAGTTGCGATTATCGGTTTATAACCGAACTTTTAGTTGTCGATGACAAACTTAATTATTTCGAGATTTTTTGCTTAGCAAATTGTGTATCAATTCAGCAATAAAATTCGGATTGAAGGGTCGGGACTTTAATCAATCAGTTTCAATATAAAGCTATAAATAATTAAATATCTACTGGGCGTATTTTTTGCTGAATGTCGTCAATATATTGAACGTTTTCTCTTTTGAATCGAAACCTAGCGGAACCAATTCTGCTCTTCTTTGAAATGAAAATGAGTCAAATGATATAAAATAACGAATAAAATGACCAACTCTTTTTAAAGTTTTTTTTTCGTCTTAAACACATGCAATCTGATATAGCAAGCGAATCAATATCAATGTAGCCTAATTAACAATCGCGTTCTTAATGATTCTGTAGATTTCTATTCCATTCATAATTACGTTCAATTAGTTACGTATTAACTGATGAATAAACCTATACATAATATAAATTATGAGCCCTTACACAGAAAACGAATAAAGAGTATACCTAGCGCCTAGCGCTATATATAGGATTTGACGGATTTGTGCATGCTTGAATCCACTTTAGCCTATACTGTACACTCGTTTAGGTCCATAGTTTTCTTCGCTGATCTTTATTTTTTTCGATTTTTTCCCCCAAATTAAACTCTATAGATATTAGAAGCTTGTACTGCGCAACTGCCGCCATGGTGTAAAAAAGGGAGCCGGTAATTCAAATAAAGAGCTTCTCCATCGGAGGATCAACTTACGTACGCTACATCCAATAGGACTTGGCTAGTTGCGAAGACATCACCGACAAGCCGTATTTACTTAGTCTAAATAAAAGGAAATTTTACTTTGTGCAGCGCTGCTGTGCGGCTGTATACTGTTTAGCTAGATCGACTTGTGCTATTGGCTACTCTTCGACACCAGCAGTTGACTTCGATACGTACATCTAAGAGAAACAAAGATAAACACAAATAGGTATGGTATTTACCTACATAACAAGACAACTTTGTTTTAGTTTAAATTTAGATTTTTAGGTTTACAATTAATTGTAAGTTTAAGCTCCTGCGCTGTATAGACCAAGAATAAAGAACATTTCGTTATTTTCAAACGAATATGGTACCACAGAATAGCATAAACACGCAAATCCAAATTTATAAGTGATTTAGAACACGCTTGCACTTCCTTATAATTTTTATTAAAAATCTTGCAAATAAATTAGCGCTGGCGAGTGATTGTATACATTGATTTCCAACGAATTAACGTGTGAATGGAAATTTCATTTGACGAGCTTCATTTAAAAACTCTAAACCAAAATTTGTACCGCCATTTGTCCGTCCGTCATGCATGAATTAACATTATATATGAATCGCAGTATAAATACTTCATAGACTTTTATAGATTTCAAGAAGGCTAGTGTAACCGTAATTACTAATTGACGATGTAGTTTTCCGCGATTTTAATCAAAAATCCATTCCATCGTACAAGTTTAACATCTAGCTAGTAGGATCCAATGGTAGGATCTCGGAATAATATGTAATTTAGTATACACACAAGCAAACTTTAAACGTGCATAACTTTATGGCATGTAGCGAACTTTTATTGATGGATTCTCTTCTCGTGCTACACGTTATTTGTTCAGATTTTTATGTGCCTAATAATCATATATGTGATAACCATGGATATTGGATTAATATGAAGATAAAAATAATTTTAGTAATATTTGCCTTTTCCTGTTTAAACTTGAAAACCTACGTATATCCGCCTATATCTTCCGATATCTTCATTAGCATTCCGTTAATTTATTCGCGTGTTTTTATGGGATTCTTATCAAATGCAGGTGCTGAAAAATAGTCGAATCATGTTGATCAATGCAGAATTCAAAACGTCTGCTTGTTGTATTCTGATCTTATCTATAATCGTGGCTAACAGCGCATCGGGGGCTGCGTTGGAAGGGCAAGTTGATGATCGATCGACAAATGAGGAACATCAAGATTGGCGTCAGCCTTTCCCGACAGTGAGTATCTTAGTTGTTTATCGATGTGCATTAATCGCTCGTAATTGCCATACAAAGGGCGCTGTGAGAAGTCAAATGTGTTGAAGAAAGAAAGAGCCGGAAAGAGCATTTGACAGTTCTTTTGTTGTTTTATAGGCCTTATAATTTATTTTTCATTTTTCATTCATAAGGAAAACAAATATAAATTTGCCCTTTTCAAAATGTACGTTGTGTTAAAGCGCGAACAAGAGTGGGAAGAAAGAAAAGAAAAAGTTTAGAAAACTTATTATTCATATACTGCTTTAATTACTTAAGATTTTAAGGGTTCATTTTGAAAAAAAAAAATGTTGGCAAATAAAACAAAACATTCTTTCCTTATAGGATTATATGTATACGCCTACCGACGCCTACATTCATTGAAAAATGTAACAATAATAATAATAAATAGATTTAGGGCCTATTTAAAAAATGCAGATTAAAATTTAGAAATTTCTCACTATAATGTTCTCGCTTCACACTATTTCCCTGTGTTCAAACATCAGACTTGATGCAGACATTGTGAGCACAGCATTAACATTTAAATTGTAAAAATAAGATTTTATTTTTAAACGACAGGTTAAACGTGCAGTTGCTTTGCTTAACAAACTGGTCATGGTTGCTAACCGCGCAAATAACAATAAGAAGCAACGATATCAACAACCAAACCCTTTGACTAAGCATAGCAGTCAATCGGAGAGTTTAAATGAGATAATTCAACATCGGGAAGATGAGCAATTATTACTGAAAAATTTGGCCGAAAATGTCGACGACGATCACCCTGTGCACCCAAAAGCCATTGCTCTACCTCGTGTAAGTTATATCATTTTCTTAGCATATATAGTTATATATCTTACTTTTATACGTTGTTATTTTTCTTATTTAAAGATGTTTTAGACTCTTAGTTTTCTACTTTTTCTTCGAAGTTAGATGCGTATATATTTGCCTTGTTGCATAATTAAAGTAAGGCTGATATCAGTGCATGTACTGTATATGTAGGCTCCTTTGGGATAACTTAGTAATTGAAGTAAGTAATTGTTTCTACGAATAAAGAAGTCTGGACGGTAAGTACTGTTTATCGTGAACCGTTTGAACACTCTGTCCAAATTTGTTGAGTAAAAAGTTATCTTTGTTTTTCTCAACCGTTTCTTACGCAGCGCAGCCTCGTCAGCAACACCCAATTTCCATTATAGTCTTTTAGTTTAATAAGGGACTTTATACATTTAGTCCTTGATAAAGTACCTTTTAAGCACCAATTCGTTCGATGCGCTATTTATGGTCAAAATGGCATACTTACATCAACAGCCACACGTATGATACATGACACCATATTTCAATTGTTGATTGTGTAACGAATTCTCTTTTAAATCTGCTGAGCTCATTCTTTATCATTTTAATTACCTTGTGTCCAATAAATTGTCTATACTTTTCACGACTTTTCAGCATGTTTTTTTTTCTGTGGTAGGCTAATTAGTCATTTAAGAAAATAACACAACTGAAGATGTTCTGATAGTCTGTAGGAAAGAAATGAAAAATTATTTTGTTTAAAATGTGTCAAAATAGAGTAGGTCCTACGAAAGTAACGCAAACATTTTTCTGGTCTGTATTTGAACTATTCGCAGGACAGGAACGGAAAACTATTTATTTTTACCCGTTTTACCTTGCTTTATCAAATTATTCGTGAGGCAAAGCCTACTTATTTATTTTGACTATACTTATCAGTTTTCTCCCAATTATTTTTGTCCCGAATCGAAACTACCTATTTTATAAATAAGTAATTATCGAGGTAGTTATATTAATCTTATTTATAAGTAAAGTAGAAAATAATTGGCATGATTTATTCCCCCGCCAAAATCAATAACACGTGTGTGGGTCTCACCACGGAATGAATCCTTCAACCTCTTACCTCTGAAGTCGTACCCTGACTCGTTAACCACTAGATTACAGTATATCATCATAGAAAAAGACAATCTGATGTTTTTTTTCCCTATACCGGCATAACAATCTCGACTAACTTTGTCTTTTTGCGTCGATTACATTGCTGAAAACGACAACACTATATGGGAATAGGAGAATCTTTAATCAGTGGGCCTACCGCCTACCCTATGCACTTATTAAGAAAATCCATACTTTTATGCCTCAAAACTACGTATTAATATTGAAGCTACTTTTTTTTGAAATTGCGAAAATATTTTAAT
Source organism: Daphnia galeata (assembly GCA_030770115.1). Taxonomy (NCBI): domain Eukaryota; kingdom Metazoa; phylum Arthropoda; class Branchiopoda; order Diplostraca; family Daphniidae; genus Daphnia; species Daphnia galeata. The sequence continues at coordinate 7,408,983 of CM061119.1, forward strand.
AAGGTTGATGCCTCAAATAAGTAGTCAATTTAAAAAGAAATAAGTATAGTAAAGCTACCGATTTTTTATTTTTTTAACTATATATAGTTATATAGATTCAGTATAGGCGGAAACTACTTTAAAAACAGCCAATATACGTAGTTTACCGCTGCTGATGTGTACAATTTATTACGAGATACTACTTTCTACTTTGCCCTTCATGGCTATGCCTTCATCATGACGTTTGTCAAACTTTTTTAAGTTCGTTCCTTTACAACATTTTTTTAAAACTTCCAATAGATTCAGTATTCAGATAACTTATTGAAAATTTGAAACCCATTTTGAATAAATACAAGCAAATTGAATATCAAAATTTTCAATTTTTTGTAGATGGGGTTTGAAAGGCGCGGCCAAACGTCACAGCGAGTCTTCTGGCGCTGCTACTTCAATGCAGTCTCTTGCTTCCGCTAATAAATCAATTTTTCATTTCACATTTCGCTTCTCATCTCTCTCTCAAAGATGCGACAATAACATGAATAAACTAACTATCAATTAACAAGACATTCTGGCGCCAGAAATAAACATTGAAAAGACCTATAGGCCTATTAATGGGCCCCCATGTAATCAAACTGCTCGATAAAAATTCGTTCTTTATGAAAAATTTCATTTTTTTCACCTTCTTCCGAACGAATGTATCTACTGTCAAGTATGAGAGTCGTGTACTATACAGGCACAGATACAGTTATAACAATATCATATATAGTATGACGTATATTGTATTCTTGTCTTTTATTTGCTTTCTCCTTTAATTATTCTTTAATAAAACGTGCTACTTGCGAAATTGATAAAACACCAACAGTGAAAAACATGTTCGTTACTGTCATCGCGCTAATTGACAAAATCATACATACAATTGCAGTACGTACACTGTTTTGTTTTTCGGTAAATTAACGAAGAAGCCGTCATTGATCGACGAAGTGTGTCTTATATTGAAATTATTTCTCTTTGTCATTTACTTGAACAAGTAAAACATAAGCTCAACAGAATATCTATATTGTGTAGCTGAAATGCTGAGTTGAAGCATTTAAAATTTCTACAATATATCGACCATTTGACCCGCTATTGGATTTGGGGTGGCAGCAGCAGTGTAGCCTATAGCTGTTTATTTCCAAACCAATTAGGTACATATTCTGTACGTTCAACTTATGCTTGCAGTCAGGGCTGGTGAACCGTGGACGCTCAATTCAATGTCGAATAAGTTTTCTCTTAGATATTAAATATATCTATATAAAGTTAGAGTAGAGCAGAATAGGCTATCAGTTGCAAGCAGGTTGCAAAAATGTGACGCCATCGAAGTTACCAAATAAGACGATGTGTAATTAAAAAATAAATTCTTTTTACTATTTAAGGAAGAGATTCTGGTACTCTACCGTCACGCAAAATCTCGAAGAAAATGCTACCACAACATTCAACAATTCAAAATTAAACTTCGCGTTTTATACTTTAGCTTTATTATCATTATATATGATGTCCAATTTACTTCTGTAACCCGTTAAAAATTTAGAACAGCTAATTGCTACCTATGAGGATCCTACTCCCTTATCAACACTCTCACTTTTTTGCTTTATATTATTGTGAGAAACGAATTGAATATTCTAATGCATATCGGACAGCGTATAGAATATATAATTATACATAGATAATGCAAATATGCAATTGACGATAGCAGATCTCTTAAATCAAACGTTGTGTAGCTACGATCAGTTTCGCAACTTTGTTTTACTATTCTAAAAATATAATTCCTCTATATGAAGGTGTCAAAGTGATCACTATTATTTTGGAAAAGTTGCAGATATTATGGATTTAAAAAAATGTTTTTTTCTTTTTTTTTTTGAACTGTCGATGAACAGAAATCTTGATCGAATTTGAAAGTCAGAACAGCAAAAACAATGATTACTGAATAACAAATTTATATATCCGGTCATATTATACAATTAATAATTGAAGTTTAATTGCTAACCTTCTCGTTAAAGTTTAACGATTAAACCTATTTTTTTTTCGTTATAATAATAGACATAAACTGCTTTTCGTCCCCGGTAAACTTTTCATTTTTTCACTTTCTTTCCAATGCGGAAAAATAAAATAACATATAATTAATAAAATAAGAACTCGATCCACACTTTGACTTTATATCTTTATACTGATGGTATGGATCAGAAATATACAATAAGCTTTTCCAGTTTCATTCTTTTCCACCTGACAAACACTCTATTCCCAGTGACACATTTTGTAAAATATTAGCCGTGTGCATTTTTAAAAGGGTCCCAGCCTACAGATTAAGATTTTTTAAAATGTCTTTGTGACAGATTACGTCAAACGAAAATTTATTATTCTTCTATCCTGAAAAAAAACGTGGGTGTTCAAAAAAGAAAAATATTTTATAATATTAAACCGTTTTAAGATATCAGTTCAAATTTTCGTGAAAATCTGCTGGCGAGGATGAGATAAAGAAACAGCACAAAAAAAAAATTCATTATTGAACTATATAGTTCCGGTATCCTACATTTATTGATTTATGAGACAAATGTGGAATTCATGTACTATATTACTATTATAGTATAATATTACTTGAGAGTTGTCACGAATTTTGAATGAATTATTAATGTTTGAGTTTTGTACTTGAAAAAACACTTGAAAACACGATACAAATAATTTCAGTCTTGTTGAAGAACTCAGTAAATGTAAGATTTTATTTAGAAAGAAGAGTTCTAGAATTTGTGTCAAAATGTGCACTGCGCAAACGTGGGATCTATGATGAATGAATGATGAATGAAATGAGGAAACCCAACTGGTTGTATTATTTTCCAAGATGATGCTCATTGATTACGACAGCTTACGTTTGATGTTATTAACACACGCGGAAAGATTGGGCCAATACGTCTAAATAATCTACAACAACTGAAGTGGACGGCGTAGTTTCGTGAACGCAATTTAGTGGCGATTATGCAGTGATGCTTCCTAGGTATCCGCTTTATAGCAGAAAAGGTTGCAAGACTGAAGTTGCTAGACTAGACCCCTATGATCTATAATGGGAAATCAGAACGCATGGTATATCCCACCTGAGCTTGATTGACAGAGGGTGACAGAACATAAGTAGGCGTATGTCAACGTTACGTACGGTAATCTATAGGCTTAATGTAGAAGATCGACCGGGAGAGAACCAAGCAAGGGAAAAGCATAAAAGTACCTCGCCTGTACCAATAGACGTAATAACCCTAATAAATAATTTTTCAAAGTGCTATCATCACTGGCATTTTAAGCGCATTTTAAGTAAATAGATTGTGAAACCCTATCACGCGTGAAAAAGCAATATATCTACTGGGAAGAAAAATGATATAGTACGTAGTAGGCTTATAGTAGCGGGCTTAAAAGCAACGGTTGCTGTGTTTGTTCAACATAGGATCAAAAAGCTTTTTTAAAAAATCAAATTCTTCGTCGTTTTCTAGACGTATTGCTATAATACCGTACTTCCGGTACTAAAGGAATGCTATATTTTCTTTTCTAATTTCGCTGTATATTTCGATCCATTTGACATACATATTAGACTCTAGATTATAGAGAATAATAGAAATACAGATTTGAGAACAAAACACAGTATGCCTGGTGTTGACATTAAATTACGCATGCGTGCGTGTTATTTAGGCCGCTATATAGCCGATGCCATAATTTATTTGAACAAGAAAAAATATAGGATTATTTTATTTCTTTATATAGGCAGCATTATCAAATACCTATTATCAGGCAAGGTAATGAAGTAGATTTTTTGAAATAGAAAATTTGGACATTCGCGGTTACGCGGTTGCATTCAGGTTGAATTTTAGATCGCGGATTCAGTATTTATTTATTGTATAATCATTGCGTTCTTGGAATACGAAAATCTAAATTTCATTGATGACGGATTTTTTGAGAATTAAAGTGCTACACGTTGCACTATATAGCGGTTATAGCCGCTTAATGCCTTTTGCCTACATAGTGAAAACGGCAATCATGACAAAACTAAGCTGCGCCCACCACCATCTCAGCCTATATAAGTCAGTGCTCACATGCACGCAATCCACAGTTCGGCCAAACCTACTGCAACGCTCAAATTCCTCCATTGCTGTAAGATCACTCAATAGCTTTTTTCTCCGTTTTATTAGTTTTATTAGCGACAATAAAATAATAAGCAAATAATTTTCATTTCAATTATTAAATGCTGGTTATTGTATTATATAGTGCTCACAGTATTCTCCTATTATATAAAGACAAAAGACCAGTACATTGTTTTTAGTTACGGGTTCGTATGTTCATATAAATGTATACGTGTGTATACCGGTACGATAAAATCTCACTCATTTTTATAAATTTGCTAGGTTACAAACGATAACAAATTTCGTGTTATTATCTCTAATTTAATTTTTAGAACACATATTAAAAATGATTTCGAAAATCAGCGCTATGATTTCGGTGGCCATCATCCTCTATTTAGCAGCATCGGGAGTAGCGAAATCAACAGATCGATACGATACGGAGTCCACTGATTTTGATCAAGACATACAGGTTGTTGTTACTTCAAATTTATTTTCCTTTAATACTACATTGCTGTCGATCGCTATATAGATGATAACATTTTTCTATTGGTTTATTTGCTTGGAACATTTTCAGTTAGGAGCAGTGCCAGACGACGGAAGTGTGGAAACGGCTTTACTAAATTAGTAACAATTAACTTATCGTTCAAATTATTTAAAGTCCAAGTTTCTTTTTAATTGAATAAACATTTCTTTTTCTTTAGTTTGTTTGCAAAGCAGATTATGACTCGGCTACGCAACAACGGAAACCCTCAAGAATTGATGAAAAAACGGTCATATTGGAAGCAGTGTGCATTCAACGCCGTCTCCTGTTTTGGAAAATGATTTATCAAGAAATTCATATTTAAATCCAAATAAATAATTAAGTTTGACCACTTTTGATCTGTAACAACACAGCATTTTTGTTTTCATTGAACAGCCACAATTAATTTCTTTGCATCACATGTATCAGCGTTCTATTTAAAATTAATTATCGCATCTTGCTAATTAAAACGTATTAATTATCACATTAAATTGCTGATGAAAATTATACAATGAATAGTGTATATGCATTGGTTTAAACATAGATTACATGTCACCTGGCTCTATTAGATAGTGAATACCAACTTTAAAAATAGGATTTAAAAGCTAGTTAAACGGGTTGTATACGTATACGTAGATTTTATAGTGTACTCTTTTTAATTGTAAAAACACGAAAACAGTAACAACTAATGTTCCCTTAGCAAACATATACCCCATATATAGGCTACTTGAATTGTCATTAATCACATGCACTATAGGCTTGAAATAAAAATAAACATACAAGGTTAGTTCATTAGTTTGAGGTTAATTAGCTAATATAATTGTCAAAATTGGTAACAAATGCTATTCTCCAATTTAAATCGCAATTTAGGTTATAAATAGGCCATAACGCTTGAGATCTTCAGAATTATTATGGAGTCTCGGTTATTTCAGTTGACTTTATTTAAAGAATCTTACTTTTATTTCTTCCCATTCTATAGTTCTCACCAGCACTCTATATATGCTTTCATTGATTAAATTGTTTCCGTTATGGCAACCCTTTCAAAACGGTCAAAATACTATGTCTACTATAACGTATATTACTTAATAACCTACTGGTGATTTTCTCGGAAATCACGATCAAAATTATTTGTCGTGTCCGTTAATGCTTTAAAATGCGTGGAATATTTCTTTCGTCTTTCCTTCTTCAATAGGCGTCTTTAAGGTGTCCCATTTTTCGATTTTATTTCTTTAGAATCATTGGAAATCGGTTGTCTTATGTCTAATAGCTTTAATAAGATTAAAAACATCCCGTTATAGACCTTATTGCGATTCAAAGGTATGCGTAGAGACAAAATAGTAGTGCTGCCATCACTGCGCCCTCTCGCATCCTTTACTAATCTTAATGCTGGCATCCCTTGCGGTTTGCGAGGTTCCCGTAGGAATATTAATTAAATCTCAAGTTTTAAGTAACTAATATTTATGTAGCTTATACTAACTCCGTGCGATTAATCAATGTCTCTAAGTTTTAAGTAAAATATAATATGTAGCTAATAGCCTAACACTAATTCTGTGCGCCGGCGACACGCCGCACCTTTATCTAAAGCTCAATTTTCTCGAAATAAAATATTATTAAATTATTATTAATTAAATATCTCAAAGTTTTTTAAAAGTAATTAATATACATGTAGCTTATACTAATTCCGTGCGATTAATTAATGTCTCCAAGTTTTAAGTAATATATGTAGCTATTAATAATCCGTTAATAATACTAACTCCGTGCGACTTTAGCTTTAGAAAACGGGTTAGTGGGCTGGCAACACCAAAGTTGCACGGAATTAATGTATCATTTTATTTTGTATTTATTTCATTTCAATTTTCCTTTCCAATATCTTATTCCATATTGATTCAGGATCTCAGTATCTGACTGAATATTTAGAAAAAATTTAGCTTAAGTCACACAGAGTTAGTAATATTAGCTACAACTGCTTCATATATATTACTTCAAACCTAGAATAAGAGATATTAATCTCCAAAGTCGCCGGAGTAACTATTAACATGCTTTTGTATTCGGGAACCTTGCAACCCGCCATGGATGCCATTATATATAGAGTTTGAATTACCCGAAGGGTTACTGGTCAAATTGCAATGGGCACCCTCAGTTCTAGTAACACTACACAGATGGCTTTTTGCAGTTCTCGTAACACTACATCATGGTCTTAGAAGAGCTGGTTCCCACCGTCTGTGTTATAAGGTCACATAATAGTGGCAGAAAGATAGCGAAAAAGCTTTTTCGCTATCTGCAGGGGCATTTTGCTCCAACTCCACGACTACTGAAATTTTTTTTTTCTAAAATATGTAGAATTTCGTGGAGAAGCCACAGTTAAAACCCTTTTCAAAAATTTTCACCGGAAAGTTGTTTAAACTTAATTTTAATTTTTTCGGATTTTTTCATGCATTAAAAAAGCTATTAATATTAATAAAATTACAATTGTAATTAATGAGCTGTATTTATCTAAGTCTAGTCTATACTCAAACTTATTTTCATTCAAATCTGTTTTATAATGGTTAAAATATAAAGAAAATACGTAGTTTACTGCCCTGTTTTTGGAGTTCCGTGTTTAAAACGGCGCTTATGAGGAAAGTACCTCCATTTAACTAGCTATATCTACTAAACTATTATCCCCTTCCGCTTAACTTTTTGTATTCGTAAAGTTTAGTTAATAATCTAGTTATCTACAAAAAATTATTGAGAAGGGACATTTCTTTCCAATAGAAATATTCGTTTAAATATTCCCAATTTCTAAGATTTTCATCTTTTTTGGCCGGGCAGTTGTGGTATTCATCGCACCCGCTGCAGCACAAAGCGCCACTTGGGGCTGAGACATAAATTAATCGCACGGAGTTAGTATAAGCCGCATATATATTTGCTTAAAACTTTGAGATATTAATTAATGTTTTTTTATATTCCAACGGGAACCTTGCAACCCCCAGGGATGCCAGCATATTTGTTGTAACTTTATATTTATTGGTAACTAAAGTTCATTTAAATTCCAATCCCTTCGGGTACCTTTCGGCGTACGTACGCTGCCTACAGTATTTGAGCGTTAGATGGTGTTTTAGGTTTAAGGCGCGCATTCAAACAAGTTTTACGCGCAAGAGATATTCAAGGCGCGCAGTTCAAATTTAAAAACAATTCGAGGCGCGTGGTTCAAATGCAAAAATTACAATTCGAGGCGCGCAGTTCAACCATCCTAACGTCATCCATTGCTGAGAATTTGTACTAATGCTCCCGTATGCCAAAAGAGCTGTACAAAATCCCTACGGGGAATTTTTTATTTCGCTCGTGGGAAATAGCATATCTCTAAGGCGAGAGAAATTTATACCTTTTCCCCGCGAAAAAAGAGGAGAAATTTCGGGGGGAAACCGGGAAAGGTGTGTTTCTCAAATTTTTCTTCCGACGAGCGAAAACAACAAATTAAGAGTAAAACTTATGGTATTCCAGCAGAACATTTCCTTAGTTAGAAAAGTATTACTAAGTTAAAAAAGTCAAAAACTCCCATTCGGCCAACCTCTCTGTGCAATCGATACCCTCGTATATCTATACCGTATATCGATACCTCGCTCGTATGTTTAGGTGAATCTGCTCGTTATCGTCAATAGGTTGAATAAAAAAAAGTAATTGATACAAAATGTTCTTTAGGTCTTGCTCTATTGGAATCCTAAAGGATTTTTTTTCTATCATCGGCTGAGATATGAACGATCTCGTGAGATACCCTTTTGGAACGATTTCCAACTCATTTTATTCGGCGTTGCCGTTTTGGTTATTCATGTCTTTTCCACCCCTCTCCAGCCCTCCCGATTTTTTTTTTTAATAAAAGGTGTATATTCGCCAAAGCGAATGTTACCTGTTTATTGACAGGAATAAAATATAAACGGATACAAACAATAAAACAACAAAGAGATGAGAAAGAACAAACAAACAAAGAGAGGAGATATGGACAAAGCAGAACTAAGATAGTATGTATGCAATTTCACAAACCAAAATAAATAGGCTGGTTGCTAGAGCGCATTGATGCGTAATTAGGAGACAGCGAGTTCTGGGAGTTCGATATTTACTAGAAGGTTCTTTCAAACACACGAATAGATTAGAATGGAGTATAAGCATATCGACATAAAGAGCAAGAACTAATTCCGAAGCCGGCAGACAACCATACTGGGACTGAGTGGACTCGTCCGACGAGGCTGACCAACTGGGTGGTCCGATTATTTGCGAGACTGACCTGGTTAGGGCCAGACCAAAGAAACCTCGGACGTCAATCACGGCCAGGGTCCGATTAAGGCGCCCACTACAGCCAGTGGGCGTCACCCGGACAGAGACCGCAGAGACACACAGAACGACCAGACACAAACCAATTAGATGGTTTGAGCGATGCATTAGATAAAGCCAGAGCGACGGAAAAAGGCTAGTTAAGTATATGATAAGAGAACGGTCAAAACTGAAGTTTGAAACGTTTAGTGATCGACAGAAAATTTTATAGAGCAAGCCACAAAGGTTTGTGTTGAGAGAACGCATGAAACGGGACTGGCCACAGCATATTTAGATTGGAAGCGCATAAAATAAGGTTCTCTCTGTGAGCTACATAATTCGAACAGACAAAAATGACATGATTGACACTTTCTTCATCGCCGGACAAGCAGGAGCATAGTGGCGCCAATTTTCTTTTAATCTTGAACAGGAATTTGTTAAGGATGCACTCTACCTGAGAGAAAATTACATAAGAATAAAGGGGTTAGAGGAGGGTCTAGGATGGCAGCGGCTTCCACCGAGGGAAAGAACAATCGTGTCTGAGGTCCAGTTGTCCAGATTTTAAATTGTAGATTTCTGAACGCAATAATCTATCTCTATAAAGACACAGAGAGATGTTGACAGGTTTACAGCCCTACTAGCACACAGTATCCATAGAACGTCCATATAACGTCCGGCCATCCAAACTAGGTTCGTCCGTTTTCAGTCAGCTGCGGACATCCTATGGACGGTCAATAGGGATCCTTTTTATGCTTGGTTAAAGTGAGTATATACGATGAACGTCTTCACTTGGACGTAATTTTTTGGTAGAAGCTGGAAATTCCATGGATATACTTACTTGGACCACTAATAATGTGGAACAAAAAAGATCGTCTATTAGGGCGTTTCATTCCAGCTTACTTTATTTTTTTTCGTGACGGGGTTTGCGGATCGGGGTTTCAAATAACCCTAGTAGAACATGATATCTTTAAGATATCTATGTGATTCACCAATGTACCAATAAAAAGAAAACAAAGCAGAAGGATAAAGATGCAGCGCACCAAGCGGGTGTGTGGAACACTAAAAGAAAACTGGAAAAAATGTGAAAACATCTCTCTGAGATGTGCTCACAAGAAAAAAAACTGTATACAATTTGTTTGGGGTTAACCCCTTTTTTTGGCCCAATTTGATTATACTATAACGGTTGGTGTGTTGGATGGAGCGTTCGGCCACGACTCTAGGAAATTTGAGTTCGATTCCGGGTGTTCATTTTTCCCTAAATTGGAAAAGAGAAGGTCTAAATTATGTTCATTTTCGGACGTCCGAGCTCGGATGTTTTACGGAGAGGACATTTGGACGTTCTTTAAACGTTAGAATAACGTCCACCAAGGGCGTCCAGGTTAGAAAAATGGACGCTATTGAAACGTCCAATAGACGTAAGTGTGCTAGTAGGGAGGATATTAGAATTTTATCTGGAATATATCCATCAATGAGTTGAGAGGACGGAGGCAGGAGGTCAGCATGCGTCGAGATCAACCTCTTGGTTACTATTTCCACTACTTTTAGGTGTAAGGGATGAGAAACAGCATTTTTTTAACCGCATTGCATTTGTTAGATATGTGTAGGTTCCAGATTAGTTTGCCGTCGATTGTGAGTCCGAGATACAAGCAAGAACTTGACCTCGGAACTGTGAATTAACACGCATTTCGCGAGCGAATGAGACCAAAACACCCCATTTTGGGTGGGGGGGGGGGTTTCAATTTTGATTTGAATCCGGAAGGGGTTGTAGGGGAAAACAAATTGAACATTCGTATTCAAAATTTCAAAAGAAATCGAATGGCGTTTTCTCTTGAATTCTATATCTTATGGATCCGGAGATAATTTCATTGTAATAGAGGAGGGTCGAACATTTTGGGGGTCCGATAAATGTGGGTTTCAGTGAGAAAAAAAAATCGTTAAAAAAACTTATGGATTCAATCGATAGATTGGTTCTTTAACTTGAAATTCTCAAAAGGATTTTTCATTACGAATTTTATGAACGTTTCCCTGAACGACCCATTTTTCATGTTTTTTGGGCCGTTTGTAACACCAAGTTTATATATCTGGCCGCTAGGAGCGCACCGGATTGGACTTTTGACTCTCCCTTCATAGTAAAAATTGGGAAAGGACGAAACGATACGATACTTAAGGACAACTATGAAGGGAGAGAGTGCCGCACTTTTTTTCTTGGGTCTGACTCGACAACCGCATGAGTAAGGCAATCCAGGAGTACTCTACCACTTTTAATCAGATTCTCACAGAAAGACTTGGAAGAGAAAGCAATTCGGACAAGGAATGAGTTGCTGTTTGGGCGTTGGTGGAGAACTCGCACTGACTCTAAATTACCCCTTAGGCTAGGATTGTCGACAATAAGCCCAAGTTTAAGATCGTTTTCTTGCGCACATCAAGCATTCTTATTTTCAGTGCCTTTTATGTGAGGGATTCCCTGTAACTCCCGAAACCTGACCAGAGCAGGAAATTGTTTTTGAGGGACCGATACAGAGCGAAACACATTTTGGGCTGGGTTATTATAAAAAAAGATCTTTCGCTTTGTCACGTGATGCGACATCTAGAAAGGACGACTCTGACATCAATTTTTTTCAACCTTTGAACAACGGGTCTGTCCCAACAAGATCAAAGAGTTTGTCGATTTTATCATTCGTGATTTCCTTCATTGGCAAGCAGTTATTTCCCCCGAAATGTGCTATTAGTACTGGTATCTTTTATGCTCAGGAAACAACTTAGAAGCAAAAGTGGCAGAGCGAATAGTTCCTGCGGGGAGGGGGACTAAGGATGGTTTGCGAAATGGTTTCGCAGAATTTTGCAACTCAAAGTAGCTAGTGAGAGTTTGGCAATAACGAGATCTTTTTTGGCATACTCCAGATCACTATGAAGAGTTACTCTGATAGCAACTTCTTTTTCAAGCTTTTCCACTTTTTTTAATCGAGCCTTTTCGGCTTTAAGGGAGAACGCTTCCTCCTCTAGTTTGCCAAAAAAAAAGACTTGAATTTTCTAATTTGGAAAGATTGACCAAGAGACAGGAAAGCCACAACATTCATTTCAAAAGTGGAGTCAAAAAAAGAGAAATCCGAGCGTGAGCAGAGTGACCAGTGTTCAAAACCCCTCAAGGGGTTTAACTTCCGCGGAAGCCCACGACACATGAACGGATTCAAAAACTGGCCTTGCCACTCTCTTAGGGAGAAGAAGAAAGATTGCTGGAGATCTTAGTTCTTTAGAGGAATAAACTAGGGGACCAAGCCTTTTACAGTTATGCCTAGAACCAGACCGGACGGGGTGGAATTGGAATTGATACCACACACTTCCTATTTGCAAAAAATCTGAAACTAGAACTTCGCAACTTACGACTGAAACAGGGTTATCATATTATTAATCCTTTATAAATGAACCACAAGCACAAGAGAATCTACTATTTGGGAGAGAAAAAACACAATTTAGACACTGATATGGGATAAATAGGGAAGCAGAAAGATGTAAAGGAAGAAGAAAGAGAGAAATGGATGGTGATAAGTCAGGCCGCTGACAGGTCAGATGATAGAGGGGAGGGGAAAATTATACAGAAGGTAATGGTGAAACCTGTGGATGGGACAAACAAGAAATCTGAAAGAAAAACTTATTAATTATAGGCAGAAAGATATTCTCCAGAGTCCTGATTCACTCGCAAATGAGATAAATCAAAGTCTGCTGATGAAAACAAACCAGAAAGAACACAATATCCAAATGATATATGCGCCTTCCCCCATGATACATAGAAAAAACAAAAAACGGAGAACGAGAAAAGATTAAAATACAGGAGGGGGAGGGAAAGACAAAAATAATTCTAACGGCAACGCTAAATAAGCAATGAGTCAGTTATACTCATCAGGTTATGTAAGTTAACCCATTACAGGGTCACCCATCTAACTTCTAACTTTGACGACAGTGAAAGCTGCTGAGGTTTTTAACTCTACACCACCACCTGATTTCTTGCGGCGTAGTTATTTTTAAATAATAATTTATATTAATAATTATAATTAATAATAATTTGAAAAAAGGTCTGATGGTTAATTGAAATTTAATAGCATTAATCAGAATGGAAAATTATGGATCTTAAAGATATTATCTTAAGAATTAAAAATAGTAATACTATTTTGATAGTTTGATAACGCAATGATATTATTATACATCTTCGTTTACTTTTCTTAATTTATGTGTAATTGGGTTAGTGGCTGCAGCGACTTACCGCCATTTTATTTTGGCGCCTTTTTTCTGGGCGTACCATCAAAAACATACGCTATTGCATTTGCTGTGGCTGCCTACAACAGGAAAATCTCAACATACCTAGATAGGCTCCGCCTTCAAAAAATGGCCGGGTGACCGTTTTTCGAGAGGCGGGCCTTAAACCAACTTTAAAATGAATTTACGGCTAAACCGTGCATTTTCCCTATACAAACATGATTCACAATCTTTTCTAACTCGGCAAGTTTGACAAGATGTATTCATTTTAAAGGGAAAATAATTTTACCATTCATTCCCTATTTTGGGGATTCGAGGCTCGTAGCGATGCTCAATGAGGAACACATCACGACTCGTGTTGACTTTGCCGGTAGAAGGATCCCACTAACGGTCTCCATTTTGTATTGGCGAGTTGCTGACGAAGAAACATAATTTTCGATCGGCATTGAGTTGCTGGTGCAGCTCTTCTGGTACGAGGCCGTCGAATTCGGATCCAAATTTTCATAGATTTGACATGTCTGGCTTCTCGCCAGCCCAGGAATCGAAAGGAGTCATGACAAGACAGGTTGTGGAGAGTGAACGATTTAGTGTGTAGACTACGCAACTTGCTGCCTCTGCCCAGAGGCTGAGAGGGAGACTCTTGTTGGATAGTAAACAGGCTCACAGTGGCGTTTTTCTACTGAAAAAAAAATACTTGTTTGTGCATTTCTACTTAATTACCTATTTGGTACTTAATTTAAGTAGACTTATACGACTTATACTTAATCGCAGCTTTTTTAGTCGCAAAGTACTTAAGAAAAGTCCAAGACATCGAAAAGAAAACTGTCCTGACACAGATTCGAACCTACTGTCATAATATTAGAAAAGGATTCACTATTCGTTGCTCTACCGACTGAGCTATGAGTTCATATTTTGTATCATATTATATAAAATTAAAAATACTGTAGGGCCTAATAAGAAACTTAGGACTTAGTGAAATTTCGACGAAACATGCAGATGATGATTTTCTGCTAGGATATATAGAAACTAAAGTTTGGGTTTGCAATAAAATCGATTTTCAACCAATCCAGGCGATGTATACTTATTTCATTTATTGATTTTATAGTATTATTTCAAATTATTACCAATTTAAGGTTAAAAATTATTTTTAGGGCAAAACTCCTAACAGCCTAATCGCAAGGTTTTTGATACTTAGCGTGGCATTCTTCCCACTTGTTTTTGAAAAATAGTATTCTAGTAGGCATACACTTAAAAAAATCAGTGTTTGACACGTTTTTAAGTGGATTTGCACAAACCAGTGGCGTGGGCCACTGAACTACTTAGTTTTTAAGTAGCAAACCGCCACTGTGCTCGACTGAGTGAGAAACGATGGTGCGATTGTCGCGCTCTATGGCGTTCTGCTGTGGGGTGTATTGACAGGTTGTTTGATGCGTAATTCCTTTTCGCTTGAGCCATATGGAGCAATATTTAGGTACTCTGTTCCTCCGTCGGTTCAAAAAATGGCGACCAGGTTGCCAGTCTAGCTTGCATTGGGCCGCATACGTCGCTGACGACCAGAGCGATTGTTGGGAAATGCTGTGGGGAAACACTTTCCTGGTCATCTTTGCGATAATGGAATCGTGACTTTTTTCGAGCGGCTCTCTGTCGCGTGAAGGTCCAATGACTTTTTTGCTGTCGGCCAACTTGACGATCAGCTCGGAATTTTGGTGGGCGAAACGTTCGTGCCAATCGCGAAGTGAAATTTCGAATGATGAGTGGGCCAGCATGGCGACGTCGGTGGAGAGAGCGAGATTCAATTGATAGATTGCTTCTTGAACTCGTTTCGCCGTCATGATGAGAATGCCTCGGCGACTGATGAATGCCTCTGAATCGTAAAAATGGACATGTGACTCGTCGTTAGTGAGCGCTCCAACTGAGACGAGGTTGACGCCTATCTGTGGTGCGTATAGAACGTCACGGAGAGTGAAAAGCCTTGTGCCGCGGTTGATGAATGAAATGGGAGTGATAGGTACGTTGCCGATGCCGAGTACCTCCACTCGATCTGCACCGATGTCATTGATCCACCTGGTTCCCGGAAGGATTTCCTTGAACTGACTGAACAGGTGTCTTGTGTCACATGTTTCGGGTGGCTCCAGAATCGAGGAGAAATTCGGCAGTGGAGGTGATGTAGTGACTTGCGACCTTAGCCGTGTCTTCTTTCGCCGATTTCTCCTTCACCATCAAAGATCAACGGTAGTTGACGATGCCTCCTTGGGTTTCCAGCTGGGGTTGTATGGTTCGTCGTACGGTTCATCCCAGCAGTCGTCTGCCCAGTGACCCGGGGACCGCAGTTGAAGCATCCTCCCCTCTTCCGTGACGAGCCGTTTGAATCTGCAAATCTAGAGTTACGGCCTTCGAATGGTTGGCCTCTGCCTCTTGATCTGCTTCTTCCTCCTTGAAAGCGTCGAGAGTTTCCACGGCCACGGTCCTGCGAAGGAACGTGAGTGAGCGTCGATTGAGGGGCAGGAATTTCGCCGAAAAAGGCCATGTCTTCGGAGCTCTTCTGTCCACCTGTTCTTTGTTTGAGTCTCTCCTTTTGGCTGCATAGCTTAGTCATGAGAGCAATCAGGGTCTTGTCCACAACGGTCATGCACTCTTATGATGTTCGGAAGTTATACTACCTCGGAGGTAGTGACGTTTACACCTTGTTGCAAATCTGGGCATCCCTATTATAACTCTTGGCTAACAGTTTAATGGACTCGACGTGAGAGCGAACAGAGTGTTCGGATTTGAATTTGTAGTTTATTAAAGTCTTATTTAGAGATTGTCTCCTCTCTGCCGTGCCTTGTTGATGTTGACTAGTGATTAAGAGCAACATGTCATGAGAGGTTTCATAGGTCAGGAGATTCTTCTACTGTTACTCGTTGCTGGTCTCAAATATGTATCTCATGGTGAGTGTATCGTATCTCACCCATCTGTCAATATCTTCTTGTTCAGCATGGATTGGTTTTGGTTTAGAGCCTTCCACAATTGGAGCTAGACCTCAGAGTTTTAGCTTGAGTTATATGCTGAGCTTCGATCCAGACAGAAAAGTTGCTGCCGCGCGATCTCTGATACGCTTGTGATTTGTTACAGAACACTCATCGGTTGAATTCATAATCAGCTTATGAATTTACAATTTTTAACTTCAATGAAAGTGTAAAATTTATTTAAAATTTTACCATTGTTATGAATGCATGCGTAGGTAACATTGTTAGTGGTACTGTCGTGCTGACTTGTAAACTTCTAAAAGAAGATATGATACCTTTATCACTAAACATTCATCGGTTGAATTCATAATTAGGTACCTCATTTACATTGTTTTAATTTCAAAAAAGGTGATTACTCTTATAATGAATCCATTTATATGTCAGATTGTTAGTGGTACTTACTCAATAAACTTCATATATTCATCCATTCTGCTGAACTGTTAAAAGACATCATGTTCTTAGAAGATGTAACCCTTTTCTGCAATTGGTTATATTTATCTGTGCAAATTCATTCAAAGCCATTCATTCTGTCTACAGAAAGGTGAATTCTACATTATAGGAAATGGGTTGCCTCCTATTCATCCATTCTTCAAATTGCCGGTCACCCGGTCAACGGCCCTCTCTGATGAAAGTACACCTGGATATTAAAATTCACTACAAACCGAAGAGATTGGAAAAATCTCACCAACGCAAGAGATATACAGTCAAGTTCTTAGTAAGTTTCAGTGTTAGGAAAATGCTAAACTTCGATATCTTTTAATTTATTTTATGTACTTTAATTTCAGATACACCATTAAATTCACCAAAGTTTGGCAGTGATGCTGGTGTACTGGACAGTCATGCTTTATCAAACTTTATCCAATGCGATTTCAACATTTCAAATCAAGAATTATTAGTTCTTTCTCATGGATTATTCAAAATCTCAATTACTTCGATTTTCAAAAATTAACCATGTCATGTTTGCGTGCCGTGCTGAAATCCTTAGTTTAACTTATTAGTTTCGCGTGTTTGCAAATAAAATGTTAAATGTCTGTGCATAATCAATAAAGTTTGTTAACCTGTTTTTCTCCATTTTTGCGTTTTATTTGTAATTTATAGATACACATAAAATGCACCAGTTGCCTCAATATTTTACACACAATTTACATCCGTATCTCCTGAAAATCAAATCATTTTTTCATATCCCAATCAGTACATTCCTGGTATGTAAAACGGCACATTCTCAATTATTTTTTCAATTCAGTCCGAGTTGCTTTATCCAGCTCTAAAGTTGCATTTTCAATTGTCACTTTGTTGTCTTCATATCAGCCATTTGTTGACAAATACACAAATATTTAGATAATGGAACAACTAAAGGAACTGTTAAAAGATTTTGATATTGGTAAATTTGAAGAAAAATTTATACGTAAGTAAAATGTTGTTTTTCAAATACGTGAATTTATGTTACTCACGTAAGCATTCAGTGGTAGTCAATAATGTGACTGATATTTGGATTGTGTTTTAGATGAAAATCCTCGCCTACCACATACCATAACTGATGTGTCTTTATTTCAAAAATCCAAAGGCTTGCTTGATCGGAAAACCGATGCCGAGATATAAGCATTGCCACCAGGCCTCATTTGTGATGGGTGTCACCAAAAATGTAGTCAGTTGGTTATGAAACAATCCTGTGAACTGTGTCATCATGAGCACGTATCTCAACGCTGCAAAAATTGCTATTCCACTTAGAATGTTGAACGTGTAAGCGTTCAAACATCTAGTAATGATATATTACATTTATTGTATTGATTGACTTTACTTGTAAATATTTTTTGGTTTTAGATTCTCTTGTTGTATTCGCCAATTCAGTGATGAACCACAATGTTTCATCTTTCCCTTAATACGGAAATCAAATCTGATGAAGTTACTCAAGAGATGTACGATAGCCTTATTACATTTGTAAAGAAATCGAGTATACCAAACGAATCTTACTTAGGCCACCGTAAAATTCTAAACTGTAATCTAATACGAATCGTTAACTTTACAGACAATTTTATTAATACTGAAAACGAATTTCGTGGAATGCCAAAGCCGATAGTTGCTGTCAGTATGAGCAAAGACGCTTGCATGTCAGATGTGGCTGACATGACCATGGTAGCTGCCTATTCGTTTGAACCCGTATGGTACCATCAAAGAAGCATCAAAAGAAATTTATTGCACCTAATAAATATTTACAAAAAAAAATATTTCAAACCATTTGGCGTCAAATATTCACCTGATGAAATTATATTTATTAAAATTATTATTGCACCTAAGAAATATTTACAAAAGAAATATTTCAAATCATTTGGCGTCAAATATTCACCTGCTGAAATTATGTTTATTTAAGAGTTTGTGGACCACGCTCTAACATTTCATGAAGTGGTTCCAATGTGTCAAACACAGTGTGCCCACTTGCTTGGTAGTCAAAATCCCCAAACAGTTGCCAGATTTTCGGAAAAATCACCATTCGCCATAGTCAAAATCAGCACCAAATTTTTTTTTAGTTTTTAATACAAAAAAAAAACGTTTTAAAAGGTTGAAAAGCGTTAATTCTTGTTTATGTATCAATAAAAACAAACTCAAATTAAAGTTACAGGTTAAACATTGCTTGTAAGTGTTAAAAACAATTTCTAAATTTGGTTTTCTGTGTTAACGAATGAGGGAAAACGGCGCACTATTCATGCCTGCAATGTTGACATTGGTTAGTTGTGTCATGGTATATAAGTTATGGTAGGCGTATTAGACCCTCGTCTGCGAAAATGGGACGAAAACTGGAATATGTCTGAATTCAGAGAATTGACAACTCTGGTGAAGGTTTAGGCTACTTTAACATGGGCTCTTATGGGACTACCCTGTTCAAGGCCTTGGAAATTGTGATTGATTTTTTTTAATAAGGAAAAATCGGAATTGTATGTAGAATTTATTGTTTGTACTAGCTTATTAAATTAAACTAAGCTTAAAAATATAGAAATATTTTTTTTGTACTGAAAACGGTGGAACCTATGCGAAACATTTATCACGTTTGTTGAAAAACGCGCATTTTTCCGCGAAAAGCAGAAAACGTGATAAATCAGTAACCTAACCTAACCTAACCTAACCATCCGAACGCGATTTCTTTTTTTTTACATTTAGTGAGGGGAAAATAAACTATTAGTTAATGTGTAATCTTTTTCCAAGGTGATATTGGCGCGATAGACTAAAGGCAGGGAAATTTCCAGACATAGCTTTGGGGCTTTCTCTTTTTATGACACTTTAAACTATAGAATTGCGTGTATTAGACTTTTAGGATCTTATATAGATAGAGGGTTGAAAATCACGTTTTGAAATAAAAACTTATCAGCGTAATCATTTTAAACATTCTGTAACAAATAACAATATTTTAGTTAGTCGACTTTTATATAAAGATTCAATATTTCCAAACATAAAACATTCAATTTATTTTATGAATCCATATTGCCAGACTGGAGACTCGATCCTTTAAGCCACGTTCAGACTACAGCCTTTTTGAGCGTTTTACGTACTACGTATAACGTTTTTACGCTCCGAGTTACGTAGCTGGGAACGGAAGAGTGTTCAGACACAACGCTCTACGTAGTACGTAATACGTAAACTCAAAACGCAGTCAAAACGAAGTCAAAACTGAGCGTACGTAAAAATGAGATTGATCTCATTTTTACGTAAGTTTTTTGGACGTTTTGCGCACTACGTAGCCAAAATCTCTTGCTTGGGATTTCAGCTCCAATATGACAGTTTTGGCTTCTGCTAGTTATATTTTTAAATTCAGTAATTGACAATTAGTAATTTTTCAATTTATTTCGTGCAAATTCTTAAAGTGTGATCATAATTACCAACATTAAGTGTAAACATAGTCAGTAAACGAAAGACACCCAATAATCTCTTTGAAAAGAAACAAGTGATTTTGGTATTTGTTTCTGTACAGTTTATAACCTTTTGATGTTTTTGTTTACATTAACCATCTTATATTACTAAAATTGCAAAGCAACTCTTTATTTACAGACAACAGTGAAGAACTATTCATGTAGAACAAAACCTATGCTGATGATTTCATATGACATCCTTGTTGCATAAATTTGTACTGTATGCCACGTCAGTGAATTTTAGCAATACAAAGAATTGTAAGGAACTTAATGTTTACCAAAGTAATTAATCATATTCTATTCGTCCCAGGAGCAAGTGCAAATGTCTTATATTGATTGTGCATTATAGTATAAAGTTCTGGCCGTCACCAAGCTCTGTCTTGAAAATACTGGCCGAAGCGTGTATTCTCAATACAGAGTACAAGATGACAAACAGAAGTCTATATTTAATGTTTTGCTTATGAGAGAGGTACACGGAAGTGAAGGACTTACAAGTTAAATGGCATCTTCTGGAAGGGAGAATGAAGACGATGTCAAGCGGAGACCTCTAGCGGCGGTGGTGTTGTGGTAGCGGCCTGGTGCGGTCCTCTCGAGGGAGCCCTCTGGTGGTGTTACTGTAGCTGCAGCGGGGAGGGCCTCTGGAATATAGTGGGCGGCGACTTGTAGATGCGGTGACGGCTAGGGAGGTGAAGTGATATCCGGCACCGACACTACTAAACGGCTCAAGTTATCGTAGAATACGTTGACAAAACAATTGAGAGATGAAGGAAAACTACTAAAAGTTGTGTAAGGCAGTGTATTCACAACAGGAGCAAACACGACCCGTCAAGTACAGAGAGTGGCTACAGACTGATATTCTGCCCGAAATTGACGACTATTCATATCAATTTACCGAGGTCAGTCGATGTTTACGACTTCCGAGGGAATTGATATTCTACGTGTAAAGTTAAAAAATGAAAATGAGGTTAACGGCTGATGAGAACAATTAAGAGGTGAAAGGAGGGCATTCGCCCGTACAGTGGGGACAGTTGAAGGTGAAGACAGGGCATTCACACGTACCGTGTGAACAGTTCAAAAGGTGAAAAACATAAAATCATAAACATAAAGTATTGGGTCAAAACCATAAAGTCAAGCATTTTTATGATGTCCGATCGACATCACAAAAATACTTCATGGCCTTAACTTAAATGCAAAGTGTTTAACTTAATTCTAAATGCGAAATGTTTCGCGGTTGATGGATCCTTATATAGCTTACCCCTCTGGAAGATTGCGTCCCGCAATCTCGAGGTACTAAGCCGGAGAACTGCACCTTAGGGGAGAGGGTCCTGCATCGCTGTCAGACTCTTCGAAGACGGAGGAGTAGTCGTAGTAGTACGAGTCCGGTTTCTTGGTAGGGTAGGTGAAATATTCCTCCACGTAGTACGGCTGGCCGCTCTCCGAATCGAAACTGTAATGAGAGTCCACTGCCCATGCATTGGGGCCTTTGTCTCCCTTAGCCAGGCAAATGCTGTCGTTGCAGGCAGCGCGGAAGATCCTCCGGTCCTCCAAGATTGGCGTGGAGACTGGTGTAGAGCATTGAAAGGCGTCGTAGGAGAGGTCACGTTCGTATTGAAAGATGTCGCCGAAGTCTGATGACATCTCGGAGGCAAAAGAGTCCTCCCTCTCCTCGTCTGCGGATGAGTCCTCCATCTCCTCGTCAGAAGATGGGTCCTCAGAGTCTGTCTCCCAGTCGACCATCACGACACGCTGTTCTTCGTACACCGCTACCTGAGGGTTTTCGATGGTGTCGTCGTTGCTGTTCTCGTCGTCCGTACAAAGGTCGATTACGGGATACCCATCTTCGTCACGAGCGGCACCACGTTCTAAGCTAAAGGTTTGGAAAGGAATGGGTTGGAATGGAATGAGGTTATAGGTTCAGTATAGGAGTCAGGGTTTCATTGACATACATAGGTAATGGGGGTACAGATGGTAAAAACATACACTTGTTCGCATACACTAAAAGATTTAAGCAAGAAGGGACAATGCGAGGGAGGGGTCATTTTCGGTGTGTTTGTAGGAGAGTAGCGGCTTCCTTGTGTCGGGTTTGGGCAAAGTTTTGGTAAGGTTCGTAACGACGCAACACATCAACACTTGGCGATACCGTTGGTCGCACAGGGGAATCCACTCGAGTTTGTGGGGGGACGTTCACTGTTGTTACTGGTGCTGCTGCACGAGTTATTTCACGACCAGTTTCAATGTCTTGTGTGGGGCGGGGCATTGATGCCAGCCAACTGAACGGGTTGCAGTAGCGTAAACACGGAATGTAAGCACCTAAGCAGGTGCCGAGACCACAGAAACGGAATGCTAACGCCACTGTCATTCCTACCCCTGATAAGATGCCGAAATTCTTCAGCCAATTTCCTACTCGAGCGGCGAAAGAGATGCTTTCCTTTTCTCTTGGGTTGACAAGGATTGTCTCGACATGGCGATCCCCACTGAGGTTTGTCGAATATCCCATCTGGACATAGGACAAAATGTCAGCCATGATTTTAGAGCTGCTGAGTGGGTGGGATGCGATGGCTGGGTGTAGTTCACGTAGAGGGCCAAATGAATTGTCGACTTCAAGTTGGAACGTGTCGATCAATCGTCGGCCATGCATGACGATGTTAGGGTTCACAGGTGCCCAAGTGTTATTCCTGAAGGTATGGGCTCTTCCATTGAAATTCACGACATTCGCATGCCAATAACACTCGGTGAATTTAGTTAACTCCCAACCTTCACTATTAATTGTCGAGTAACTTGTTGAGTTGCCGGTACGCGGCTGAGGTCCACAGTTCGTAAACACTGGTTCGAAGGTGTAATTGTTCGGAGTACAACGAAGGATGGTTGCTGACGCTCCTACCGCCAACAATTTGGAGCACAACGGAAGGTCGAGATACGCAGCTGCTAACCACCCGTTATACTGGGCTGTTGAG
Source organism: Daphnia galeata (assembly GCA_030770115.1). Classification (NCBI taxonomy): domain Eukaryota; kingdom Metazoa; phylum Arthropoda; class Branchiopoda; order Diplostraca; family Daphniidae; genus Daphnia; species Daphnia galeata. The sequence continues at coordinate 7,432,011 of CM061119.1, forward strand.
ATCGCGGCTTGATGGGCGGTTCTCCGTTGTTCACACTGCAGATTCCGAATTTCCTTTGCCAGGTGGTTTGACAGTTCCGTGGCCAAGTCCCGGCTGTACTGCGTGTGGCTGGCGTATTCGATTTCGGCCCATGTCAGGTTGGAAGTCATGTTGACAGGATTTCCTTGCCGGTCTCTACCTATGTATCTAACGTAGTCGGTGGACGCCGTTTTGTTGGGCAGGATTCTAACCGTTATCGCGACCTGTTCCATTCCTAGCACGGCATGGTAGGTCGACCGGTTTCCAATGGTGGAACAGACGTCGATAGTAGCCGGAGTGTAGATGAAGTCCAATTGTTTGTTGGGATCTCGTACTCGTAAGGTGGTAGAATTATCACCTTTGTATAATTGACCTTCACCTGCTTCCACCAGTCTCGCTTGGCAAGGCAAGGTTTCTTTCCAAGTATCCTCCCAAACCAAGGTCACTAGGTTGTGGTGGAAGGAGCCTTTTGCTGCACCTGGGATGTCGCCGAGAGGTGAGCTGATCGTGCAGTTTGCGCACTCGGATTGTAGGGTTACTTCTTCTAGTCGGCAGTTCATGAAGGTTTCTGTTGCCGTCCGCAACCAAGTGGACTCGACGTATGGGTAGTCCCCCAACGAAAAGATGTTATTGCCTGCGACCTCCATTGGTCTACCACGGCAGATTCGGGTGTCTCTCATGAGACGACACACGGCGTCGTCCACTGGAATAGGCTTCCTACTGTTGGTAACCGTGTTCCATTGCATGAAGTCCTTGTACACTGTTGTTGTTGCTTCCCACATTGAGCAGATATGCCCTGCAAAACGTTTCACTTCCGGAATTGTTGAGAAGAGCGCGTACTCTACTGGTTGGGGAAGTTCCTCAGTAGGTTGGAAGGAACACTCCTCGTCCGGAAAGCGAAGGAACCCGACATTGGTTGCCTCACTACAGTCGCACACCGTTGCGTTGAAGGCGTTCAAGGGACAAGAGATAGCGAGGACGAAAACCAACATCACAAACAATCTACATAACATACAAAATTACTTAAGGGTTCACTTGTTTTAATAAATTCCACGGTCTCAAACCGGCTCGTCGGGGAGGTCGTGTGTCTGGAGGAGGGGTTGATGGATCTACAGGGCTGATATGGGGGGCGACAAGAGTAGGAGAACAAGGGGGTGTGGGAGGTCGTGGAGGGGTAACGGGATCGTCAAAATTCATCAAATTTTCGTCTGTAGCGGGGGGTAAGGGCTCTTCTGGGATTATAGGCAGAGGAGGGGAAGACCCAAGGGGAACAGTGATAAGGAGCTCATTCCCGACCTCGACAAAAGACACCCCAGGCAGATCACCCCAGATCATGGACTCGCACAAGGGTTTGAGGCGATTAATATGCACTAACTGCGTTTGTTTTCCGGGACTTTCCCGAATTTCTACTGTTTTATTACTATTTACTTTCACGACACGGTAGGGTCCTATGAATCGAGGGATTAGTTTCTTACTGGTTCCTAATATTGGCGTCTTCATGCTGAGTAGAACCTTGTCACCTACTTCGTATAACTGTTCATTTACCGTTTATCGTACTGTTCCTTTTGCTGTGCTCGGGCTTGATAAAGATTTTGTTGTGCTAAAACAAACGCTTCGTGGATTCTTTGCAGTAGTTGACTTTTATAGTCTGAGGGTACCGTACTCGTTCGATTAGGGACCTGCAAAAACTGATCTATAGGGAGGACGGGGTCTCTACCGTGGTTTAGAAAATAGGGTGTCTCGTTAGTTGAGGAATGCACCGAATTTCTGTAAGCAAAGGCCACTGGTCCCAGAGCGTCTTCCCAACGTGAAAACCCTTTTTCTAAATACTTCCTTATCATGTCCACCATGGTCCTATTAAATCTCTCAGTTAGACCATTAGTCTGTGGATGGTACGCTGTGGTTTTTAAATGTTTGACATTTAAGGCCTTGCAGAGAGAAGAGAACAACTCCGATGTAAAATTTGGTCCTCGATCAGTAATGACGGTTTTCGGGGGACCATGGTATAAAATAACTCGATCCATGAGGGCTTTGGCAGTAACCAAGGCCGAAGTTGTTCTGAGAGGAATAACCTCTACCCACTTGGTGAAATAATCTGTTATGACTAATATGTGGTTGTTTCCTACTGGAGAGTGGGGCAGAATGGGGCCCATGAAATCGAGACCTAAAGCTTCAAAGGGTCGGGTGGCGAGTTCTAGAGGGTTTAAATAAGCTCGCAGTGTGGAGCGTCGTTGTAGAGCACACACTGTGCATGACTTGCAATACGTTTTGACGTCGTCGCTTAGCGAGGGCCAATAATACTTGTCTTCTAACCGAAGGCGAGTTCGTCTGGTTGCTAAATGGCCCGATAGGGGTGAATCGTGGTATTCCTCGAGGAGCTGTTTTCTGATTGATAGCGGCACAACTATTTGTGTTTGGGGAGAGCGCCTTCTTTTGCTGGAAAGGGGAGGGCCCTCTCTACACAACACTCCATCTCTTATGAAATAGAGTTCTATTTCCTTTGCCCAGCTTGGATAGGGATTTCTATTTTATTCTCTTAGTTCTCCTTTTTCCATGTAGGTGCGGATATCCTTACATAAGAGATCCTTATCTTGTTCTTTGATTATTACCATGTTAGCGGGAGACGCCCTAACCGAACATACAGGTATTCGCGACAAAAAGTCTGCATTCTCGTGTATCCTTCCGGGGCGGTATTTCACCGTGTAGTTAGTGTTAGCCAACATAATTGACCAACGGCCTAACCGACCAGTTTCGTCTTTAAACGTTTTCAACCATTGCAATGGTCTGTGGTCGCTTACAATGACAAAAGGCTTATCTTGTAAATAATGACGGAATCTTTTTATTCCAAATATTACTGCGGCAGCTTCTTTCTCTATTGTGGAATAATTTAGTTCTGCCTTGTTGAAATGCCGACTTGCATACGCAATTGGCTTATCTTTCCCTCCGTGCATCTGGGACAAGACTGCACCTGCCCCATAGTTACTGGCGTCTGTGTGGACTAAAAACTCTTTCGAGAAGTCTGGAAATGCCAGTACCGGCTCGGTTATTAAAATAGTGCGAAGACGTTCAAATGCCTTGATCTCATCTTCTCCCCACGGAATGAGATCCTTCGGCTTCGGCTTTCCTTGGGTATGTTGGAGCAGCGGGTGGGCGATTGTAGAGAAATCTTTAATGAACCTCCTATAGTAGGAAGCTAGTCCTAAAAAGGATTGTAACTCTACCACGGTGCGTGGTCTACTGAAATTTTTCAGTGTCTCTACCTTCGCGGGGTCAGGAGCTACTCCGTCGCCCGAAATGATGTGGCCTAAATAATGCGCCGATTTACATAAAAACTCACATTTAGCTAATTTCATCTTCAGGTTGGCTTCGTCCAACAATTTAAAAATCTGACGGAGGTTGTTAAAATGTTCCTCCTTGGTTCTGGAAAAAACTATGATGTCGTCTAAGTAAACTAAACAAGTTTTACCGAGAACGCCTCTTAATACAAAATTCATTAAGCGCTGGAAGGTACCTGGGGCATTTGTCAAACCGAAGGCGAGGCGGTTCCACTCATACAAATTGTTATCTACTATGAAAGCTGTCTTCTCCTTGGATTCGTCATCCATTTCGATTTGCCAGTATCCCGCTGCGAGATCGATGGTGGAGAAGAATTTTTGCCCGTCTAACATGTCTAGTACATCGTCTATCCTTGGTAGAGGAAACGAATCTTTCTTGGTGATTGCATTTAGTTTACGGTAGTCGACACATAGTCGAACATCGCCCGTTTTCTTTTTGACTAATACTATAGGGGCGGCCCATGGTGAAAGAGATGGCTGAATTATCTTGTAACGGAGAAGTTCATCTATAATTTCTTGGGCGGTTTCACGTTGGTGGGGTGAAAAACGATAAGCTCGCTGACGAATGGGTCCTTGTCCTTGTGTGTCGATGGTGTGCTTGACCAGGTCAGTGTGACCTAGGTCACTGGTTTTGAAAGCAAAGGAATGCTGGTGGCTGATCAGTAGGTCTCGTAGCTCGTCCTGAAATTCTACTCCGATACCCGGAACAACTTCCTTAAATAAATCGAAGTTTTCAACAGACACTGATGCTTCCTCTGATACCCGTTGGATATGTTGTTTCTTCTGAAAAGTTATACGACCGATAGAAGTCGCGGGGGGGAGTGTAATACTGTGATTTGTTTCATTTACTACTACTATTCGAAATATCCCGATGCTGGGATCTTTAGTTAAAAAAGGATCTACTCTTACTCCTGCTGGCAGTCTGGGGTTTCTCTCTAGGTACAGGGTCAAGTCGGGAGGGACACGGGCGCCTTCCCCCCCGCTCTCCATAACGCATGCCGAAAATGGAGGTAGTTTTAGTTTATTGGCCACTAACACAAAAGGGTCCCTACGATTTGGGAGTTGATCAGACTCCTTAATTCGGTAGACACGTCTTTCGTGTCCGTCGATCATGAAACGATGTTCGTATAGTGCATCTAAACCTAGAATGCAATCTTCTACGATCCCATGGACGACGATGAACTCTTGTTTCAAGGATTCATGTGGCTGCTCGCACTCGACGAGCATCTCTGTCGTGATCGTGCCAGCGCACGCAAGTCTTCTCTCATTGACATCAAAAAGATTGACATCAACGTTCTTCGAAAAATGAAACCCCACACCTGCTTGCCGAAGTTGTTCAAAAAATTTAGAGTTAATAATACTCCTCCCTGCACCACTATCTACTAGTGCCTTTACCGTAGATTCCCCTATTTTAAGTGTAACTCTGGGTGGTTCGAAATTAGTTTTGACACATCTAATATACTGTCGGGGCTTAGGACAAGTCCCACCGAGCGGCCCAACTGCGAGTCCGGTGGTTACTAGTTTCCCTCAAACCCAGGGTTGGGTCCGGAAGAAGTAGTGGTACCTACGTTTTGTCCTGCCGGTGGTGGGGTCTGGGATTCTTATTCATGGAGCACCCAATGTAGGCGCGATGCCCCTTTTGATGACAAACATGGCATGTGTCATTAATCATGCTTTTCTTAGTGTTGCAATTTTCCTCCGTATGGTTGGTCCATGTATTGTGAAATTCGCAAAATACGGCCGCACGTCGGAAAGCCTGGGGTTGCTGAACATAGTTCGGCAAAAAAAAGCGTACTTGAGGCTGGCTTAATTGTTGTTTCATCAGGGCCAGGCTATTCTGAAGTTCTTCTGCGTGAGTAGCAGCTTTCTTCTCTATCTTTTCATTGAGGCGTTCTAGAGCTTCGACTATCTGTGCCAAACCTGGGTTAGTCGATCCTTCTTCGCGTGCTGCGTAAACCGCTTGAATTCGGCTGCGAGTCTGTGCCTCTTCCATCGCCATCGCTAATAGCTCCGCCTTATCAATTAGCTTTTCGAAGGACCCAAACTCCTTGTTTTTGAGTCGTGATTGCAACTCTGGTTGCAGACCTTCGATGAACCTATCCATTAACATCTGTTCCCTAGACGCTGTTGTTGATGGATCATTTTTTCCAGCTAGTGGATAAGCGAGATAAAAGGCTTTCCTCATCCGGTTAGCATATTCCTCATATTTTCTTCGGGTTCCCTACACATGTTATGGAACTCTACGCTTCTCTGTGATCGTGTTTCTGTTGAATGGAATAACTTCATCAGCCTCGCTTTAACTTCCTTATATGAGGCGGGTCGAATCGGGCTATCTAATTTAAATGTATCAAATTCTTCTGCTGCTTCCCCGTATAGCTTGGAACGTAACAACTGAAGTTTACGCCCTTCCTCAAAATCGCCTAGGTCTAAGGCGGATTCTAAATGGGCGATCCAGTTATCGAATCGCCCCGACGTTTCCTTGTCACAAAATATTGCGACAGAAATTAACGCCTGCATTGCCTGACTTTGTCTGGTCTTCTTTTCTTTTTCTTCAGGATTAATGAAAAAACTAGTGAGTGGAAGCGAGTTAAGTGTCTTCTTTAAAGTGGCCTGATCGTGGCTAACTCCTACTGGGGGCTTTACTTGGGCCGTCGTTGGTATTGTATTGGTAGACTTGGAAGGTTGGTTTAGTGTCACGTTAGAGGGAGGTAATATAGCTGATCCCATTGATAAAAAAAACCCCGATGACGTAGTGTTCGGAAGGCGTGTCGAAGACAACACGGGAGTCTGTAAAGGAGTTTGTGTACATTTCCCTACGGGCTGTGGAGGAGTGTTTGTTGAGGACATTTCATCTATGGCTGCCTGTGCCAGCGCTAGAGCCGACGCGATGGCATTTTTTGGACTTAGCCCGACGGAAAGTAAATGTGTTAATTCTATCTCGTAGGTTTCATCGAAAACTGCCTGCTCTGTAGAAGGAGTCTCTGACATTCCATCTCTGACAAAAAGTTACTTTTCGATTCGGGCGGTTGGGGACTGGTTTCGTGATAGGTAAGATTCCTGGCGGGGTGAATTCAGGGTAAGTTACAATGGGTCGATTTGGGATCGCTGGAGTTGTAGGAGCCTCTCCCAATACTTCTTCTGCAATTGCCTGAGTAGTGTTGAATGATTCTGTTATGGGGGAACCTAGTGTCGTTAGATTCGGAGCTGTTTTTTTCGCCAGTCGAGCACTGCTGTAATGTTGGGTTTCTAACCGGTGTATTTACTTTAGAGACAGCCTCAGTTGGGGATACTAGTGGAGAGTAATACGTTTTAAGTTCTAGAAGTTGAAATAACTGCGTAGGAGTTTGGATTTGCCGTGTTATGATGAAAGCTCTTAAGGCCTCCAATAAATCCGCGTCGTTAGGGATATCTCGGTTGTTAAAAGAAAGCACAAATTTTACCTCGAAGAGGAGGTCCTCTTCTGGTATATCGCATATATTTTTGTTACCATAAAGCTCGAAAAAACCCCTACTAATATCGCAGTTGATGGTGGTCTGTTCGGTCGAAGTGATATTTGTTTCGTTTGCCGCAAGTTCAGCTCGTCTTATTTCTTCTTCCCCTAAATCGTAGGTTTGCAGTCTACCAGCTAATTCACTTAGATACAAATAGGCTTCCCGTTCTTTAGAAATAGGTGGTGGAGGAGCAGAGGCTACTATTGGTTCCCTAGGTCTAGCCCCAAGTCTTTCCCAATTGGTTTCTTGCTCGCCGGAGGTTTGCAAGGGAGGAGGGATTGTCTGCTGTGTAGTGGTTCCTATAGATTCCCACTCCGAAAATTTTTGATTATGGAGAAGGCTGGTTTGATTGAGCTGTTGTTTTTCAAATTCTTCTGTTATTTCTACTACTGGTGTGGTGTCTTTTTTCGCTGTCGAGAATGTGCTTTTGAGTGTTTTGGAGAATTTTTTAAAAAAAGAGTTGTTGGTGGGGTCGTTTTTTGAATAGGGAGGGCTCGAAAGTGGAGGGCTCATGATTGACTAAACAAAAAGGTTGATGGATCGAGGGGCAGTCTCTTCGGAGAGCGGGAAACGTTCTCGCTGCCACCAGATATAAAGTTCTGGCCGTCACCAAGCTCTGTCTTGAAAATACTGGCCGAAGCGTGTATTCTCAATACAGAGTACAAGATGACAAACAGAAGTCTATATTTAATGTTTTGCTTATGAGAGAGGTACACGGAAGTGAAGGACTTACAAGTTAAATGGCATCTTCTGGAAGGGAGAATGAAGACTATGTCAAGCGGAGACCCCTAGCTGCGGTGGTGTTGTGGTAGCGGCCTGGTGCGGTCCTCTCGAGGGAGCCCTCTGGTGGTGTTACTGTAGCTGCAGCGGGGAGGGCCTCTGGAATATAGTGGGCGGCGACTTGTAGATGCGGTGACGGCTAGGGAGGTGAAGTGATATCCGGCACCGACACTACTAAACGGCTCAAGTTATCGTAGAATACGTTGACAAAACAATTGAGAGATGAAGGAAAACTACTAAAAGTTGTGTAAGGCAGTGTATTCACAACAGGAGCAAACACGACCCGTCAAGTACAGAGAGTGGCTACAGACTGATTTTCTGCCCGAAATTGACGACTATTTATATCAATTTACCGAGGTCAGTCGATGTTTACGACTTCCGAGGGAATTGATATTCTACGTGTAAAGTTAAAAAATGAAAATGAGGTTAACGGCTGGTGAGAACAATTAAGAGGTGAAAGGAGGGCATTCGCCCGTACAGTGGGGACAGTTGAAGGTGAAGACAGGGCATTCACACGTACCGTGTGAACAGTTCAAAAGGTGAAAAACATAAAATCATAAACATAAAGTATTGGGTCAAAACCATAAAGTCAAGCATTTTTATGATGTCCGATCGACATCACAAAAATACTTCATGGCCTTAACTTAAATGCAAAGTGTTTAACTTAATTCTAAATGCGAAATGTTTCGCGGTTGATGGATCCTTATAATAGCCTAATAATAAGACAGTTTGAGTTGGCTGCTTTTGACATTCGAACTTGAATCTTGCTATCTAGGGTATAGATCTTTATACATAAAATACTAATAAGAAACATGAGAGATTTTATAATGACTTGTATTCATTTTTAATTGGTTTACACTTATTAGTTTATTATCAACTTCATAATAAGTCATTGGCAAACTTGAAATTCTGCAATCTCTGTACGTATAGGCCTACTTAAAAAACGTAAGTGAAAAGTGTAGTCTGAACAGACTACGAACACATTTACGTAAATCTGGCTTCGTAAAAAACGTAGCGAAATTTACGAAGGACAAACGTAAACTTTTAACGTTATACGTTATACGTAGAAAAGGGCTGTAGTCTGAACGATACTTTACAGTCGGAGATGCCAATCGGATACTGTAACCAATATACCAAAGACTCATGTCATATTTAGACGTTCCATGCAATATATTTGGTGAACTTTTAACTAGTTTCTGAATCCTCCGATAGTTTATTTCTCGACAATATTTATGCATCAGTATTGATCCTTTGGTGTAGTGGTTAAGACTCTGGCTGCAGGACACCGGTGTCAGTGTTTCGAATCTGGTAGCCTTACCAAGCTCAATTACTAAATAACAATTTAATGTTTGGAAATTTTCAGTCTTTTACAAAGTCAAATTACTAAAAATTTTTTCTGTTTCAGACCGTGAAAAATGAATGTGCTAATTGTTTTGACTTAAAACCAATATATTCCACCCATGAACTATAGACCATAAACCCAAGGCATGCCTAAACACAGTGTTATTGTTATATAATGCAAACTGAAATGCACTGTAGTATAGACGAGAAAGAAGAGAACAAAGGAATACCCCTAAGGCTATGTCTGGGAATTTCCTTGCCTTTGGTCTATTGAGCCAATATTATTTTGGAAAAGTATTAGACATTAACTATTTAACTAGTAGTTTATTTTTCCCTCACTAGATGTTAAAAAAATTAAAAATCGTGTTCGGAATTTTTTGCAGGATACTGTACGTCTTCTCTTTGTTCTCAGGAAATTGTTCGCGATGTTAATTGTTAATTTTTTCTATGAGCACCGATGCCTTTTTTCCAGCAGTTATTATTTTTATAAATTTTTTTCTTTGCTTAGAAGTAGCAAAAAATAATTTCAGACAATGATGAATTATAAGAAAACAAATTAATATTGCGGAAATATTATTACATACTTGCATTTTCTCTTTCTTTTTCTTTAACATTTGTATTGCAGCATAAGTTCCTTCCAAATCATTCATTAGTGAGCATTGCTGTCCCTTCCCATAATTACGCTGCTGTGAACATTTCCTAGCTCTTTGTCTCAGAGTTTCTTGAATACTAGGCAAATTATCAATGTTTATTTCTTTAGTCAATAACAACTCATTGAGCTCATCCGAAAATAGTTCACATAAAAGACGAGCCTGTATGGAAAATCTGGTTACTCCTTGTAATCATTTTTGAAATTAAAAATCAAGTTACTCTGTTCAGTCGTTTTGAGAGAAAGGCTGGCATTCGACTGAATCTCTCAGTGTTAAGATACATCATTCCTGCAGATAGGGTATTACTTCCCCGTGTCATGTGTTTGGTTCTATTTCCATACAAAGACATGGATGCATTAACTTGCTCTAGCTCTTCTCCAACAGTTGTTCCAACACCTTTTATCCAGTGACCCACCCATAATATCTGCAAAAAGACCAAAATATGTATATGTGTTTAATTATTTTACAATGAATAAATGAATACTATTACTTAATTCAAAAGTGAATAAATTTAATAACTATACTAACATAACAATGCCAAACATGGGAAATTGCGTGGAAGCGCGATAAGAAAGCAGTCATTTTTCCGTAAGGTGTCGATATTTTGATATAACCTTCCGAACTTTTTCTGCCCACTTCCAGTAAAGACAAACAATATCGTAACAAAAAAATCGGTATCCCGCATTGACTAGAAAGTTATGCAGAAAATATGCATGTCTGTATGTTTCTCCCACAAACATATTAACCGTCTGTAAAATTATCAGATGTCGGCAACAGGCCATAATGAGCCCAGTTTCGTCGACATACTTCTTGCTTGATGAAATTTCTCTAGCAGCTTTAAATACGCTTATGCCACAAGGATTTTTGGAACGCCCCTATACATATTAAAAAAATACATTGTCATGAGGAAGAGTATAAACAAGTAATTCAGATATCAAAAGACAATACCGGTTCGATTTGTTCATCAATTTCCGAAATATAATCATTTACTTTGGAATCCGCTGCAATTATCACATCTTTTAATAGCGACTCATCGTCCATTCAAAGTAAAAAATAGCCATTCAAATATGTTAAAAATGTTTTTGTGAACAATATCAAACCGTTGACTGGCAGACTTCAATCGTTCCAATCTGTAATTTCCCTCAATAGAGGCAGCCATTGCATCATCACTACAGACAGGACAAATAGTTTTGGTTTGCTGGCGAATATCTCTGTCCACACCATGAACGTAATACTCATATTCTCTGCTCGCTTTATTGAATAATGTTTTGTTTATAACGCCTGACTGGATATTTGATGTTTTATTCATTCAAAAAAATTATCTCGTTTATAATTTTCAAATATTACTTACACGTCCCGCTGCCTCTGAAATGCGATTCAGTGTCTCAATAAATTTTCTCTGTGAAGGTCCTAAATATTGATGTTTCAAATGAAACCAAAATTCAAGAAGATCCTCAGAGAAGAGATAAGTAGACCCTGTTGTAGCCCCGGGCCAATAGTGGGAACTGATGTAATCCTTCTCTGTGATTCAGCAACGTAATTGCAATTTAGAGATGAGCAGAGTAAAGCTGTTGAATTCAAATCAAAGCGACCTTCAGTCCAATTTTAGTTGTAAGATAAGAATTCATAAGAATATATTTCGATTTCATGTTAAAATAATTACCTCCTTTAGTTACTACAATTTTCTTTTTGATCCAGCTTTCAAACTCATCGTATCGAAATTTGAACAATTGGGACATGAAGCTTGATGAATGAAACATGGAACAAGAACCTTAGGGTGTTCCATTCCCGATAAATTTTTGAAAATAAATAAAAAAAAGCTGGATACCAGCTTGTTATAGTTACAATAGGCGCCTGTTTTTTTTTTAAGTTTTAAAAAGATTTAAGGGTGCCGCTGAGTAGAAATAGGCAAAAAAGTGAAAAAAATGTGCATTTTTTTCACTTTTTCGCCTTTTTCTACTCGATAATATACAATAAAAATTTTTTTTATTGGTAGATATTGAACCTTATATTATATTCTTTTTTAACTTAAAAAATGAAACGAATCCAAAAAAATTTAGGGGTGCCGCCAGTTAAAAGAAATATTGCAACATAGAAAATCGCGCTAAGAATAGCAAAAAGTGATTTTTGTATTGGATTTTAAAAAAAATTACATCAAAGTTTACGTCCAACACTTTGCAGATTTTCTTTGTTTAGGGAAGATAACATTCGTCGATGATGTTCAACAATTTGAAAAACATATTGACATTGCTGTTCATTTTGAGTATAATTTTTGAAATCGTCGATCAGTTTAACACCATGCTCCGCACAATCATTAGTCACCTCCAGTTTCCTCAAAAAACTTTTCACTATGCGATAGTCTGTAAATAACTCCCAATATTGGACAGGGATTTGAAGCCAATCTTGGCTTGCGCTAAGGCCTAACAAGGAAAATATCAACCATGAGCGCGGGCCAATAAAAGATTGCAGAGTTCGAAAATTGTCGAGTTTAGGAAACGCCGGCTTTCCAATGGTGAAAGTGGGAGGTCTTTCTGTGCTGAACAATTTAAGGGCAAGTAGTTGTCTGGTAAAAGGAGATAGTTCGTCATTAAACAATGCTAAAACCACCAATTCCTCCGTAAGATACCATAAATGACGCTCTATTGAATTTAGCACAGCCATCGCGATATCACTGTCTTCTTCTTTGTAAGATAACATACCCCCGTAAAATTGAAAGTCATCAGTTGGGGAAAAGATTGCGATGCGAGATCTGAGGAATTGTTTTGCGTAAAAAAGGCCAATGAATTGAGCCATCCGATGAACGTTTCTTCTTTCGTTAATGGTCATATCAATTCTCTAAGACAGTAGTTCCATCTTTAAAAGATAAATCGATTTGGCCATGAATCTAGCGTGATGCACCGCCCCAGGCTTACGTAAGAAGAATTTTCTTGAGTTTGGAAGAGTTCCACCGAGCCAAATTAAATTCAATTCGGCAAGCTCTCTATAATCCTCTCGGGGGAAAGTTCCTTTTTCAATATGAGCTTCGAGCCACTTCCGGGTCGCTTGAGCTTGGTAGAAAGTCTGGGGAGCGTCCTTCTCTCTTTCAAAGCTTGGCCACTCAAAAAGCTGTAAATCATTGGTGTCCTTATTAATTTCTTCCCACTGAGATTGAAATCTCTTAAACATCAGGTCGTCAGGTCCACTTCTTTCTCCAAAGAGAGCCGAAAACGCATGCTTAACATGAAGTTCTTGTATGTGATGTCGACAAGGCAGCCACAGAATCGCACGTTTAAGCTCGCTCTCAATAAGTGTAGCGCAACCTTTCCTGATACCCGTATTGCTCGCAGTAGTGTCAAAACAAAGGCCAATGAGAGAGTCTTTTACTTCCCACTCATCTATCAAGGAAATTGTGCTTCGCATTTGAGCTAAACCAGTGGAATTCTCGATCGAAGGAATTCCTATAACTTTTGGTCTGTACGTTAAATTACAATTAGTAAGTATTTAGTAGACATACGATAATAAGATAATAATATACCCTGATTCAGCACCACTTATAAGTATTGCAACTCTCTCTTCTTTCGTTCCTGATAAAAAATCAATTAACTTGGAGTCCCAATGAAGAACGGGATATTTTGGCTTTTCCTTTGCAATCCAATCTTTTTTTATGTTTTCGGACAATATCCGGCGAGCTTTTGTACGTTGCCTCCAAACAGATCCAATTGATAATGTAAAATCGTCAAGTGATCCACCACCATTATTGATTAAACAAGATTGGGCTATGACTTGATCACGAATGGAGAGACGAATTCTATCAGCTGCTGGGGTATTTTCCATTGTCATTGTTTTGGTAGAAACTTGAAGCGAAACAGTTAGCTCTCGCTTTCTTTGTTTTGAAGCAGGAGGTGTATAGTGACTATAGTGATCATCAAAACTACTGTCTGTTGATACACTGTCAACATTACTCACGTTGTCTTCAGTGTCTTCACTTTCTTCTGTATCAAGTTCATCAAGCAATTCACTGATCCCAGCATCAGTCAAATGCGCACACCTGCTTGGACCACTTTGTGTTAGCTGTTGATCGATTGATGCTTTTGTCATTGTACTCTGTTTCTTCTTTTCTTTTTGAATTGAATTTTGATCAGGAGCACCGATGTACATTGTTCTGATTCCTCTTTGGTTTTCTAGAAACGAAATAACCTTGCAAATAACCTCACTTCTGTTCACTTGTCGAGACTTTTTAAGTTGTTTCTCATAGTCAGGATCTGATATGTCACAGAGAGAATTCATGTCAGACTCAAAATCTTTAACTTGTTCTTTGGCAATGAGAGATTGTTTTTTTTTTAAATTTTCTTTAGGGATACCCAACGGTTATAAACGGCTAAAAGTTGATGAAGGATTAAGCAGTCTTTCTTTATCGGTATATCTGCCTTTTGCCACAAAATTTTTAGTTCACTCAACAATTCCTTTAAAATGTCTTTAGTAGCTGTGCTCTTTTTTTTTGAACGAAAATAACAATATCTAGCCATTACACTTTTCATTAAGGGTAACTGTCGATGGTTAGACAAACTATTTGATTCACTTTTACCTATCAGCCAATTTACTCTGGACTTCAGAACACGTGTGGGAGCGATGGGAGACATTTTACACTAAAGCAAAAACATGTGACTGATTTTTCTTAGTTTTTGGCGCGCATTTCGTTGTTGCAATATTTCTTTTAACTGGCGGCACCCCTAAATTTTTTTGGATTCGTTTCATTTTTTAACTTAAAAAAGAATATAATATAAGGTTCACTTTCTACCAATAAAAAAAATTTTTATTGTATATTATCGAGTAGAAAAAGGCGAAAAAGTGAAAAAAATGCACATTTTTTTCACTTTTTCGCCTATTTCTACTCAGCGGCACCCTTAAATCTTTTTAAAACTTAAAAAAAAAATCAGGCGCCTATTGTAACTATAACAAGCTGGTATCCAGCTTTTTTTTATTTATTTTCAAAAATTTATCGGGAATGGAACACCCTAAGGAACCTCTTGATAAGTGAGATTATATTTAGATAAGAGTAAAACCTTAATTTAACAATTAAGTAAAAAATTTAAGTTACAGGCCTAATTAGAAACAGTGTTCTGTCGAATAAGGAAAAATCTTATTCGTTTTGAAATCGAATACAAATAACGAATACGAATAACGAATAACAAATAAAATGAATTTTATTCGCGAATACGAATAAATTTTCGAATAATGAATAACGAATCAAATTTCGAATCAAATATGTAATTTTAGTTTAGGGCAACTGAACAACTGAACAAGTAGGGGAGACCGGGACTATGTGGGACATGGGGCTATAATGGACAGAGCAATTAAAATATGTTAAATTTGTTTAAAAATTATGAAATAAATACAGTGTATGCTAAATGATGTTTTATTTGTCCTCTAAACTTTTTTACTCTCTAGAACTGTTTATTTTTCGAGTTAAAAAAAATTCAAAAAAATGGGATTCTGAAAAATATTTTTATTGACATCTTTACTTTTTTTATATTATCTCCACTTATACTTCATATAACAAATTAAGAGACAGCACTTCTGAAAAAGAAAGAAATTTCGTTTTTACCAGTGGTTGTTTTAATAAACGAAATTCAGCCGTTGCAGAGAAAAATGCTGTCCCATTTAACCCTGTTTTTTTTTTTTTTTTTTTTTTTTCCTCTTTACATTTTATTGAATAACTTACACTTGCATTTAAGAAAAGATTTTAAAAAATGACCAAACATAAACAAATAACAGGGAATCACTCCTGTGCTTTTATTTTTTCTTAATTTATCTTTAAACAAATTTGGCAGCGGAAAAAACATAAAGTGTCCCACATAGCCCCGGTCTCCCCTATCTATTTTCTATTACCATTTAAAAAACTTAAGAAATAAATTCATTTAGATTATAAACTACAGTTATTGTCTTTGATTAAAAGGAATAACAATTGGTTAAACATCATAAAACAAAATGCCATAATTATTCATTTGTTATGACTTCATTTACTTAATTTAAAAAATGATGAAAAATGAATGAAAAAATGACTTCATTTACTTGGTTTAAAAAATGATGCAAGTATTCAAAGAACAATATCGCTATTAAAAGCTTTCTTCTGATTTTCTTCTTTATTTTAGCAGTAATTTTAAATATTACGATCATGATTTGAATCATGTACATTAGTAATGATGACCATTGAATCAGCTCATTTGAAAAAACCATTAAAAAAAGGGAAATTTACGTTAATAAGTAACTAATAATTTACTAAATTACTATGAGCCATATATGTCCGGTTCCTCGAGACTATCAATATTGTTAAAGCTTAAATATAAAGTTAAAAGCAGCTGTAGTCACAGAACCCCCCCCCCAAAAGCAGACGATAACTATAGTTAAAAGCAAAAAAAGATTCAAATAGATTATACTAAACAGTTAACAGTAAGTCAAATGAAAACAACTTCTGCTGAACAAAAATAAAATTGGGCAAATTTCTTATTCGAAATGGTATTCGAAATTATAGAATTCGAAAGTTAAATCGAATAAGAAAACGAATACGAATAAGGGTATTTTTTATTCGACGAAAAATGAATAGAAATACGATTTTTTGCGTTATTCTGTTCCTTAAAATTTTATTCGTACGGTCCAGTGTATTGGATTTGACGATTATTTAGGATTTGGTCAAATCATAAAAAATAAAAGTATTTCAAATCCAAATCAAATCCAAATCTAAAAAAATCAATAAATTTCAAATCAAATCATTTAAAAAATGTGTCAAATCCAAATCATTTTTTTAAAAAACCAAATCCAAATCAAATCCAAATCCAATCAAATCAAATCCGAAAAAATGAAAAATGTTTATTCCAAATTTAGTAGTTTACACATTTTCTGAGTGAGAAATGAAAACTGTCTGAGTGATAAGTCTATCTATCAATGATAGATAAAAATTCAAATAAAAAAAAACGAAAATAGGATGACAGTTACAGAATTAAATCAAGATAGAATTGGACATAATGATTTCAATAATCATTTAAGCTTAAGGATTCTGTTCTTCTTCTACCAACTGATTCTCTTCTTCCATGGTTGTCATATCTTGAGCTAGTGTAGGCCTACGTCCGCCACGACTACTATGACTTCCACCACCACGTGAAGTTCTGCCAAAACTTCTCTTTCCTCTTCCGCTACCAGGACCCCCCATGTCTGAGAATGCTGCTGTCTCCCGGTTTCAGCTATTTAAAAACATACTATGAGTATTTGTCATTCACAGATATAAAATGAACTCACCAGAATACAGTTTCAAAGATCACTTTGTCGTCACGTCAATATCCAAGTAATGGAAAAGAATTTTAAATTTGAGTCTAGACTTCTTGTGATGGTCACTTTGTTCAAAGACTGAAGCTCACCAACTATACACAACAAAAAATGTTAATCACAATGTGCAATGATAAATGAAAGAAGTTTATAAGATACCAGGGTTGAGTGTAGCTATGATGGAACGAAGAAGACAGGAAAGCCAAATGCACTGTTTCTTGTGATGGTCACTTTGTTCGAAGACTGAAGCTCACCAACTATGGCACACAACAAAAAATGTCAATCACAATGTACAATGATAATTGAAAGAAGTTTATAAGATACCAGTATTGAGTGTAGCTGATGGAACCAAGAAAACAGAAAAGCCAAATGCGCTGTTTCTAGTGATTGTCAATTTGGTCGAAGACTGAAGCTCAAAAAATTTGGCACACACAACACAATATTAATCACAATATTTAAGTAATTATTAGCAAAGAAGATCATAAGATAATAGTTAATAGATATACCAGTCTTGCAATGGACGAAATTGTCGATATACCAATCTAAATGGCACGACACGTGTGGGAACTGGGAAGAGTAGTCTGCTCACTAGTCTGCAAGAGCCTAGAGGCTAGATGGGGTGACGATCGAAGATTGAGCGATGACGATCGAATTGAAACCGTTTTCTACTTTTCTTAAATTTTGTTTCGTTTTAAGAGAACGTTGCCAGACTTATTTTTTTTTTATTTGGATTTGGTTTGATTTGATTTTTTTAGGAAAATCAATGCAAATCCAAATCAAATCTTTAAGTAAAAAAACATTTCAAATCCAAATCCAAAATATTTTGGATTTGATTTGATTTGATTTGATTTTTTCAAATCCAATACACTGGTATGGTCTTATTTATTTGACAGAATACTGATTTATAGAAGGTACCTTTGGCTATTATATCTCCTTTTGAATTATCTATAAAGTCAATGGGTAGCAGTTTGGTTGATGAAAAATCTATTTTACTGTAGTAAGAGCGGCAGTGAAAAGGCTGAGAGATGTGTACTTTCGAGTCACAATCAGCACAAAATTCTTTCTTGCAGGTTGTGCAGCGAATTACGGCCTCATGTGTAACATCAGAGCAGGCTGCGCAAGTCCTGAATATAGGGCAATCACTTTCAGTTCGAGTTTTCTAATAACTTTCTCTACACTTTTCCCATTGCTCATTAACATTTAAAGTCCGTTTCTTCCACTGTGTTTCAGATACTATTTCTTCATTACTATTTCTTTCGTTTACTTCTTGCTCATTTAGCATTTATTTCTTCTTGCCAACTGGCTCCAGCAAAAATCTCCATTGCTTGGTGATCAATATTACATTGTTCCTCAATGAAAATTAACAGCACACAAACTAAGTATTATTTAAAATGATACACAGGGTTTTTGCCATATACCTCTAATACTTGAATAGCTAGGGAAACATGATTTTGATGTTAAACCTGTCTTGTGACTTAGAACCTTTCAACTCTCTTCTACTCGAGTATTTCTGGCTATTTCAGCCACTTAAAACAGAAATGGACTATAAAATGTCAAATTTTTTCAGAAAATTTCGTACTTATTGATAAATCCCGTATGCGATGTTGCCACCTGAACTTGAACCAATTTTAAAAATGTATATTGACTTATCTTTTAATAAGAATATTGTGAGCGGATTTGTCTTAGGACTATTTTTAACTTGATAAAAAAATAATATTTTTAGAAAGAAATCGTTCTTTATGTTTTATATACAGTAAAATATTTCTTATGTCCTATGTCGGGCTCAGGCATGAAGTACAGAAGGAGTACAAACGCCCACAGTAGAGCTTGGAGGGGACCCCATTGTCAGATGGCGTTAGTGGGCGGAATCTGATAAGAAATACACAGAGGCGTATGGAATTATTTGGGGAAACGACGCTTTTTATACAAAATCACGATTTGAAAAAAAACAAACAAAATCATTCATAAAACAAGAATCTGTTATTTTCTATTAAAAGAATATACTTTACGTTCTTTATTGTTTTAAGCGAACAAGTCCGCAACACAGGTTGGACTAATAGATTGGCTGCATGGTTTCTTACTATTAATGGCAATGGTCGCCTATTAATTTGATACGCAAACTTATTTACTTTTCAAATTCCTCAAATTCATCCAAACTCGACAACAGAGAAGCCCATGTGTACTATTCCTTCAGTACTTCATGTGTCGGGTTTGCTTTCCCAAATTGTAGTGCATCCTTTTTTTTCAAAGATTTAGGTACTGAAAAAAGTACAAAATGTCTCCTAAAAAGGCGAAAATGCGAAAAAATTCTAGAAAATGTCGTCAAACTCAATGAATTACGATCAAAATTACAATGAAATGAACCAATAAGAATTAATCAAGCTTTACTTTGAAATTTGTTTTTATTTTCGTTTTTTTAGTTAACAAATATACAATTCGAAAAAAATGAGATAATACGTTTTGTCGAAAACCAATTTTGGGGAAAATATTTAGGGGAAAATTTAGTAACCAAAAGCATATAAAATGTTCATTATCCATTTTCACTCCTAGGCAATAAAGAAAAATATAAATATAAAAGAAATAACACAAAACAACGCGACAAAAACTTTTTTTTAAAACGATGTAGGAATTTAAAAAAATGATCTACAAGACCATTACGTGTTCCAAAATAATTTTGTACATGAATAAGGCAGTTTTCTGAGCAGGCTTCTTTAAAAATATCTGCCTTTTCCTGAGCACTGAGATAAACCGCCATCACAAAACGAAAGAAACGTCAGCCATGAAGTGAATGTTCTGATCAGGTGGTGCTAACAGGACTGGCCAAAAGTCTAATAGCCTAAACAAATAACAATAAATAAATAAGCATAAAACTATAAGAATTACAGCAGTATAAATTAAGGAAAAATTATAACAATTATTTCAGTGACATAAAGTGATAATTTAAGCCATTGAAAATAAATGCTAATTATTTACAGCGCTGCATGAACATTGAAGTGAAAAACAGATTTTTGCCTCCCCAAACGGCGTTCCGTATTTCAGGGTAGTAAAAAAACGGCGAATTTGAAAAAACGCGACAAATCATGTTATCGAAAACCATGTAAATTTTAACAAAATCTGAAATAATTCAATTTAAAAAGCGATTGATTAAATTTTTAATTTTTCCTCTTTTCTTAAATAAGTGTAAAAATCTGAAAAACAACGCGATAAAATATTTTGTCGAAGTTTTTGTCGAAAGTAATCGAAATATTTTAGAATAAAACGAATTAAATGAATACATAATTATCACTTAGTTTTGGGGGGTTTTATTTCAAAACCGGAAGAAAATAAAAAATAAAAAACAAAAAAACAACGCGATAAAACGCATTATCGAAAATATTAAAAATAAGATTATGATAATCGAATAACAAACAATAAAGGAGCCAAAAAATAGAAAGAATATTTGTTAGCCCGACAAAACAGTGTGTCAAAACGTACCATGCTTCCGACGTAATGCTTTGTCGCCATAATATTGTCGCCGACAATATGTTTTGTCGCGTTGCCTGAGACCAGGTTGGCTTGTACACATTGGCAGGAGATGCATCTGCAGAAATCTTTTCTTCTTGGAACATTTTCTCAAGAATCGTGTGTGCCTTGCAAGCAGGTGGGGTACGTCTCCACTTAATAAAAAAAGACATATCAGACTTCTCAAATCTTAACTGCTTCTAAGAATCAAAGTATTAAGTCATCTGCTAGTTTTAATTGGTTGTCAGATCTCATATAATTGCTTTTTCTAATCCCAAAAACAGCATAAGCCATTTCAAAATATTCTGATATAGCAAAACCATCGGTGGTCTAGTGGTCATAGTCGTCGATTGTCAACATTGAGTATTAAGGATTAGAGGTTTGAAGCTCGACGTAACCATTTATTTTAGATTAAATTAAACAAAGAAAGATTTTTAAAATGTCCCTCTAAAATCGCAATGTGAAAAATCTGTGGTTTCATAACTTATGGTTTTAGAAAACGCCAGATGTAAAAGTTTCCCCATTTTTCGAAATTTCCGCAATCGGTCTTCTTGGAGTTAAAAAAAACTTTTTTATTTTTTATGAGAAAACATTCCAAGAGAAAATCAAAGAGTTCTACGAATCAGATTCTGAGGAAGTCGCTGAATGCAATGAAGGGGCAGTAGAAGGCTACATGTCCGGGATGGTTAGGGAAGGAGCGACCAGACTTTATCGGGATTTGAAAACGGAAAAAAACAGTTGGCGAATAGCTATGTAAGTATGTCTATTTACAATAACTCAGTAGCGTAACTTAACACATTTTTTTTACCGTCGTGTAGTTTGACCTCTTTCAAAACTATCTCGACTTGCCAATCAGTTTCCGACTTACTTCATCATCCATTTGCATTCCGTCGTGTAGTTTGGCATCCTGCAAATTTTTCTAGTGAGTCGATAACCAGTTGCGGTTAATCGTCCCAATCATTACCGGGTTTTGCGGGACGAAAATCAATTTCCTCCCTACGAAATCAAAACTTTGACTTATCCCCTCTGCCGTGATTTCACATTTCAGTGCGTATCTATCACCCACCCGGTAGCGTGCAGCTACGCTTATTGTGCTGCTTTTCGTGGAATCATGTATTTTAAGAGGTACGTGTCTTCTTTATTTAATAATTAGTCAAAGTGGTAATAATTGTATTTCTCTAATCTTAAATGTTTTTTACGGAAAGGGATCCCCACAATAAGCCTTCGGTTGCTGCTTTTCAGGAGTCAATAGATTCAACCCATGATTTGAATGTAGCCTAATGTTCTTTGTTTAAAGCTTAGAGCTTTTGCTTGGTCTTTCATTGATACTTAATTCTTTCTTTAAAAAGTCGATTGTTTTTTTTTCAAGCAATTACAATTATGTGTTCCTAAAATTGTATCATCTCTTTTTTAGTGTGGCATTGGAAAATGTGTTCCACCTGGAACATGCGTAGACCGGATGATGGTTCGTCCTAATTCAAAGGAGTCTTTTTTATGGCTCACCAACTCTCTCAGATTAAATAACATTTGCAAAGTAAAATTTGGGTATTAATTGTTTTATTTCGATAGGTTTTTAAAAATACAAATGGAAAGACAACGAAAGAAAGAAAAAAAGGACAAGAAGTTCCTAAAGCTAACATGTTTTTTTTCTTCAGACACCCAAGGAGTTTGGAAGAAAAGGCTTCAAAAGCAAAACCAAGATGTTTCCCAGGTTGTACAGAAACGCCCAGCCGTTCCCCCTAGTTATTATTAGGAAAATTATAAAAAAATTGAGATTATTTTTGTCCGAAGGATGACCAGTTCGATGAGGAATAATTTTTTACCGATTCAATTACTAATTCTTGTAGCTGGTTATTGATTGTAAGAGACTGGATGATAGATACAAGCCCAAGGTTACTTTCATAATGGTTTAGAAGAAGAATTATACTTTTCCGGAAAATCATATACCGATGAGGTTATTTAATTCTAATTAAAAGTGTTGAATGAAATTTATCATCTTCTTTCATGGCAGTGCAGAAGTAGAAAAGATGTCCCACCCGGTACAGCCGTGGACACATGGATTGTCTGTAAGTGGCCGAACACTTTCTTGTCAGGGAAAAAGAGAATCTTAGAAAAGACGGTTATGGCCAAGGAAAATTATCGAAAAATTGTTTTGTCATCATTAAGCGCAAAAGCGATCAGGCTTTAGTGGCCAAACATACTCATATGGTCGGTCCATGGTCATGCTATTTTTTTACTTTTTTGCCACCCCCCCCCCCTCCCCCCTTATCACAAGTTCTAATAATTGTTTTTTTTTCTTTAGGTTTTTTAAAATACAAATGGGACGGAAAAAGAATGAAAAAAATGTCAGGAAAGTAATACAAATAAAATAACATGAAATTCGCTGAAGGGAAGTCATTCAATTCCTTGAACTCATAAATCTCACTGGATGTGGATCAGGAAATAAGAATTTTCCATTTCCAATTTAATTTAGGCATGCAATTCGGAAAGCCATTATTCAACTTGTCAGGCGATCAAGCTTAATTGTGTATTGATCTATAAATAACTTGTTTCATGATTTTAACTTATGAAAGTATAATATTGCTTCCAACGGATGCCCACAGCTCACAAAAAGAAGACCCCACACTTGTACTCATCCAAGGTCTACACTACTCCACAGCCAGGAGGGAACTGGCACACGCTTCGGAGAAACTTAAGCTTGCCCTTGACGTACCATAACAGGCATCAACTTCTCAATCCCTAAACACACCCAGGATAAAGTCGCCAGAGCCCTCATTAGATACATAACACCCACGAAAATAATCGAAAGACTCTACAAACATCGTCCTCTAAACCTTGAAGACGATGTACCCCTTATTTTCCTCTATTTTTTCTTAAACACTAATCAAAATTCAAAAACCAATTATCTCAGCGGTGTACAAGGGCCCCTCTGTTGGCGGCCCGTAAACTGTAATCAGTGGCACCTAAAGTAAAAAAAAAGCCGCATAACGGTGATAAACTTTTGTAGTCCAGGAGAAAAACTTTGAATTGAAAAACCTGAAATTTTTTTTAAGGTCTGATTTTTCTTAAAGGTGATGTAAAAAACTCAAAAGAAAGGTGCGATTTTTGGCTACTCCCCATAGTTTTTATGATTTTCTTGAAAATTTTACTAGTTAGGAAATCGCCATTTGTGTGACTGAATTTTCCGAAAAATACTCAACAAACTGGTTTAAATTTTTATTAAAATACGATGCATAGAACTATTAGAATACGATCTCCGAACAATGAAAACCCCGAAATTTTGCTTCATTGAGTCGCGGATTCTGTGTTCGTCAAATTGTTGATATCAAATTGTTGATACTTCCTCCTCTTAAATGTACAAGAAATATTATAAATTTACAAGAATAATCCACTCTTTTTTAATCACTATTTTTTATGCATTTTTAATAACAGTGAATATTCAAGGAGTTGATCTGAAAGTCGGTTTTTTCTTGCAGTTAAGACAAGTTTTGTGGCACTAAAAAGACTTTCTACGGTAGCAATAGACGAAAGGGCAGTATTGTAACGCTTTTGATTGCTGGATGGCGGTCTAGCGTTGAAAGGGTTTTGTCCTAGTTGCACAAATAAAGGTCTATTTCATTCTTTTTGGGTGAATAATAATTAAGTTCAGCGTTGAACAATTGGTTGGAGGAATCAGAATTTACTTCCTGATTATTGCTTCGTGAATTATTATTATTATTATTATTATATTTCACATTTATAAAGCGCCCTTCAACAAGACTTACGATGTAACTTTCAAATAATTTGAAAATTACACATCACTATATTCATTTAGAAATCTTAGAAATCGCTACAAATGATGTAAGAAAATAGATTTAAAAAAAATTCCAAAAATGATACTAGATCAAATAAATATGGTATATATTATGTTGTAAAACTGTGTTCAACTTGGTTTCAAATAAAATTTAGTTTTATTTCCCTGTCTTTATTTCAATTTGATTATTCTTTTCATTAAAATTAGTTGTCTACATATTACTTAAAAAAAAATCGCATGGGACAGCCACGGGGTCTAACTGTAGAGTTCCTTCTTCGTTAAGTAGAGAAATTGTTAGAAACCGATAGTTTTCCAAGCGCCACCCTGTGAAAAACATTAGAATGGGCAAAACATCACCTGGCTAGCAATAAACTGGACGCAAGCATTATGTTTGATGGAACCATATATAAAGGTGGTCTTCCATGTATCTCAGATAAGGCGACTCCTGGATAATTATCTAGCAGCTTTTCGTTGTTTATATTCAATCGATTATTAATTTTAATCGGTACTCCGCCTTGGCAGAAAAATATGCAGCTGTTATACACGACTTCGTGAACTAAGAATCTGCCAAGTCATAAAAAAAGAGAAGTTGTTGATATAATCGGAAGAAATTGTACCTTACAAATGCTGTTTACGTTTCTAATTAAATAAAACTTCAGTTATGCATATTCCTGTACCAATTTTGTAAATTTATCCTACTTATCACTAGTCCAGCACCAAGTGAGAGTATCAACTTTTTTAAATTTAACTTTAAAATCAAGCGTTTATGAACAATACACACAAAAATTAAAACAAAATGTATTCTGCAAACGTTTTTTCATTTCAACTTTACATTAAATCGATTAAATACAAAAATAATTAATTAATTACAACCTAGCTATAAAAAAGGCACACTCTAATTGACAAGTCGACTCTTATAGACTAGTCGATTAGAATCGACTTTACTCAGTAGAAAAAGTGAAGGTGCGATTCGTCGCTAAGGATCGACGAGTAGTCTGCGACCATGTTGCGATGTGCCCTGCATTTCTTTAATGGCCCGGCAAGAAATCGTCTAGTTTCTTTCCAGGACCCATTCCCTTATGTGGGTTTGGATCTTTGTGGTCCTTGCAAAAATCAGTTATCGCAGAATAAATGTAATAGTGCTTCCAAGCATCATAATTCTTTCAGATACAATCGCAGCAGTATAGGCTCTAATGAAAAGAATTGATCTCTTTTTAGACGACGAAAAACTCCTCATAAAAAAGGTAAAATGTTGTAAAAATAAACTTCCATTAGGAAGCTTGAATTACAATTTTTCTTTTAAAGGGGGCAATCGCTATATTAAAACCGTTCGACGAAGCGACGTTATCAAAAGTCTTAACAATGGTTCATCTTCTGTTATGCAGCATGGAAAAGTTCTGCCGTCTATAAATAGAGAAAGTCAGATCTTTGAGATTCAACAAAGTAAGTTTTCTCTCAAATGTGCACAGCCAATCTTTGATCAGGCCTGCTTTTTCAGAAATCTCCACAAAGAAACTACAAGAAAAGCAAACGCAAAGAATAGAAGTGGTAAGCACAGCACAGTTGTTTTGTATTTATATACAAATTTTGTTATACATAGGACTCAGTATAACATGTACAATACAACTGAATTTTTTTCAATAGCTTCATCACAATTATAAAGGGATGGTTGAGGAACTCCGTAAGGCCTTGTCCCAAGGGCGTTCCAGAAAAGACAAACTTTAAAAAAAAATACGGGGTTGGTGGATCGGGGTTACAGTACATCTAAAAAGTGGCTAGCAATTTTTTTTACACGTTGAAAGTATTTACGGTATCCCTCAGCATGAAAACCGAAAAATATAGTCATTTTAGCTATATTTTTACAAACTAAAGCCCATTCCTTAATTATAAAATTAAAGGGCTTTGGCAGTTGATAACTGACACCAGGATCTATCGCTCATTCAAAATTCGCTCATTAATTTTAATGTTTAAGGGTCCCGCGTGTCATCTGAATATCGTGAAATCACGAAAAAATGGGTTTTTTCGTTTTTTTCACGGATTGTAGATGATTCGAAACATACGAAACACCCCAAATTAAAAAATAAAATAGATAATCTTATTATTTATACCACCACAACAAAATTTAAGGACAATCAAAAGGTTGACATGGAATTTTAACAAGCAATCTCCTACTCAAGTAGTCCAAATATCGGCTTTGTTTGTGAAACAATTTTGTGAATTTACATTTTCGACATCTTTTCACTTTTTGCCAACCAAAATTTCTTAGGCAGGCAAATTTCTCTTAGGATTTCATTTCAAGTTGACGGAAGGTATACTAAAAATTCAAACTACTCCCTTTTTTAAAATCCTTTTTTCGCCTAAAGAGAAAGGGTGTGGAGAAAGAAAAGGCCAAAAAGGGATTTTAAAAAGAAGGATTAGTTTTATTTATAGTATAATTTCCGTCAACTTGAAATAAAATCACATAGAGCCATCTGCCTGCTCAAGAAACTCTCAAGCATGACTGTATATCTCTATCTGATTGGGATCTTGGTTTGCTGTAAAGAGATTGAATATTTCAGGAACTTAAGTTGCTTTGAGTGCTTTGTTTTTTTGTAAGTGGCAAGCATGTTGTTGGGATGTAAAAAAGCTTCCATGTGGGTAAAGGTTAAACTGCAGGCGTGTGCGAGCTATCATTTCTGAAGAATTTTTTTCCAGTTGGGTTTAGCTTCCGTTGGTGGGTGATGGCTGCTGGGACGCTGTTGATTTTCCAAATGTTATTCAATAGCTTTTGAATGGTGTCGTAGGCTGGGTTCCAGGGTTTTTCATTTAGTTTAAGGATATAGTTATATGCAAGTTGGCCCCATCTGTCTTGTACTCGGTAGATCCCGGTTTCAATGTTGAGTACTACTCTCCGAGTGGGTTTAAAGCCACCAAGGATGATACGTAGGATTTCGTTTTGCGCCTGTTCCAGTTTATCTAGCCTTGTTCTGGTGATGGTAGTGAGGATGAAGAATCCGTAGTCGTAGGCACTCCGTTTCATTGCTTTATGGATCCGAATGAGTTGTGTGATTTTTAAGATTTTTCCCGTACGTCAGCGTTCAGATTAGGTTAGACCTCCTGTGTAATTTGTCTATAGTTGTTTTAGTGTGGGGTTCCCACGATAACTTCTGGTCTTATATTACCCCGAAAACTTAACTTTATTGCAGGGCTTCACTGATTGTGGCTCCACTAAGTTTGAAGCTGTGTTCAGGATCCTTGTTCCTTTTCCTAGTGAATGTTTACAATGCACACTTATCCACTGAGAACTGGAATTTCCATTTCTTAGCCCAGTCATTTATTTCGTCTAGTAGATTTTGTAGTGGGGGTATAGTAGCTTGCTTCGTTTTCGCCGTATATATAGTAGATTGCGATGTCATCTGCGAATCAGGATAATTCGCATCCATTATGGGGGGTAGAGAAATCCAATACCATGACGTATATGTTTGAAGAACTAACTGGTGGCATTCTTTTGTTGTTGACGCTTTTTCTAATTTGAGTAAGATTCCTTCAATCCACGCGTTACATACGCCTTGGATATATGTAGAAAGATTGCTGTTGTTGGGCAGTTGATGTTCAATCTAGATTTGATTAAGGATTCGATCCGGATTAGATTGTCTGTAGCATCCTCCTACATCCTCTTCTCAATTCAGTTTAGGCTTTCGGTAATATATTGAGGTGGTCCAGATGCCACTTTAGGCGATTATTAATCATTTTTTCAAATGTTTTCCCCAAGCAAAAGGTTAACGAAATCGGTCAATATGACTCTGCTGCTGCTGGGGTGTTTCTAGTCTTTCGATACGTATCCTTGCTTGAACATGAAGTTGAGTATATATCTAGGAGACTCACGATTATTTTCATTTAGGTTCTTCAGCATTCTGTTATGGATTCTGTCGAGGCCCATCGCTTTATCTGGGAGGTGTAGTATGCTTCATGACATTTCTTGCAGGCTGAATTCCGTGTCCAAGTGGTAACCTTCTGAGTTCTGTAGACTTTTATCGATTTTCTCCTCTTGTTCTGGGTTCAGTGCTGTAGATGCGTTGCTAAGTGGTGAGAACTTTTCCAGGAAGATGCTGGCCTTTTCTAATGGGTCTATTATGGGCTCTCCGTTGCAGTTGTTGAGTGGATTATTGGTTGTTTCCTTTCGTTCAATCATCATGGCTTTAGAAAATTTCCAGAATTTTGAAGAATTCCCGTCATCAAGGGTCTATTTGTTTATCCCAAGACCTTCTTTTCAGTTAAGATGGTCTTTTTATTGATGGATTCAATTTTGTTGTGGTAGCTTTTGTCTTCCTGCATTATAGCTGAGTTCCAAGTTTGGAAGGCTTTCCGTGCGTTTTTTGTTGCTCTGTAGCACTCTATGGTCCACCATGGCTTTTGTGACTCCCGAAGGGGGATGTTTTCTTCTTGTGGGTGAAGTGGGTGTTGTAGTTGCTACATCCATTAGGGTGGCGTATAAAATGATGTTTGAGACCTCGCCGCTTTGGTTTGGGTTAACGTTTGTATGTTTTTGTTTCATTCCTGTCACTTCGTATTGTTGAATTTCCACATCACTGGGGCTTGTGTGATTGTTGTGATGTTCATTTGCAGTTCAACCATTACTGGTAGGTGGTTTCTTCCCCAGTATGGTCCAGTCACAATGGTTATCAATGGTTGTGTTCTTTGCAAGATCTGGGTTGTATAAGGTCAAGTCGATTGTTGCGTTCCGGTTGTCGGTCTGGGATGGTCTTGTACCGAGATTCTTTGGTGTGGCTAGAACAAATTTGTTTTCGTTCTGTAGGTATTTCTTGACATTTATACCGGAGGCATTAGTTGGATATCCGTTATCCCATAACTCCGAGTAGGCGTTAAGATCTCTTCCGACTATGGCGCTTCTTCAGAATATTGAAAATGAAGAAATGAAAAATAAGGCCATCGACAACGGAACAACCAGAAAATAAAATCAGCCAACAGAAAATGCAGATGAAAAAAAAAACGGTTGCCAATCACACTTTCTAACGATGCTCATCGCGAAAAAGGGAGAGATTATACTTTTATTTCACTTTTACTGGGAAATGCTCAGGAGACTGACATTTTATGCATCAAACTATAAAAAAATGAAAACGAACCCTTGCTAAAAATAACGAACCTGCTCAGCTTAAATTTTATACGTTTATTACAATTTTACCAAAAATATTTGTGCGCCGACACATCGCAATTTGGACAATACACTTTGCCGAGTTTAGTTAGGGAACATCTGTGTTCTAATTGTGAATAAAAAATGTCAATAATACTACTTTGAAAATTTCAATGTAATATATAGAACTTATTTGGACCCAAAGGTATGCTTATAGACAAAAATGAAGCCGTGCTGCCAGCCTGCCACCACTGCGTACCCTCGAAAAGTATGCTGCTTATAATTTTTTTAAATTCCAACATCAAGCTGCAATGGCAAGCAACATCAAGCTGCCCCCAATGCTGTGCAGTAACATCAAGCCCATCCCGATGCAGTGCAGAAACATCAAGCTACTCCTACTATTATGGTGATTGAAACTTAATTTGAATTATAGCAAAAAAAATCGCTGAAATTAAGTTATCGTCTTGAAGTTATCTCCGTGAAGCTGGCGATTTGGTACATCATGATCACATGCTCACCCTGCATGTTTTACTTAAATATGGACGATGGTAATTTTTAAATTTTAAAATACTTCAAAGCTTCCTTAATTACATTTTAAATATCTGCCCACAGGCTGAAGAATGAAGGAGATGGAGGTAGAGATGATATCAGCACTGCTTTAAGTGCCTTCGTGGATATTTTTGTCCTGCAGAAGTAAGGAAAAGAACAGTAATGAGTTCGTTCAAGAGTGAGACATGGTTGCAACGATGTGCCGGAACATTTCCATGTTCGTTGGTCTCCGATCGGTCAAGATTGAGACGTGCTGTTTAAATTTGACGTTCCGGATTATTTCCGTGCTCTTCAATCTCCGATCGATCAGGATAGAGACATGCTGTTTTTCAGTCTCCGTTCGGCGAGAACGAGACAAGTTAGGCAATCACACGCATTTATTGTTGAACTCGCGAACTCTTACCGTCCAATTCCTCATCGTCATAGTATCCTTTATCTTCCGGGTGTGCTCATCCATTTCTAAAGAAATGAGGAGTTTCCTATTTTCAATTAAAGAAGATTATTGAAATGGTGAGTTCTGAATATTCAACATAACTTTTTCTTTCCAGAGCTTTCAGTTTTAAATTTTTAAATTTTAAAATTCAATAATTAATATAATTTTATTTGATTATTTAAAAAACTCTGTTTAGTACTCTAAATACTATACTCTTATAGCCCTTGAGCATAACCCACCACAAGGGGTGCTACTGAATACTCTCAGAAGGAGCAAGCGGCCTTACAATACGGTGTATGGACTACGGCATTATTTTGTTAAATTTTTTTTTTGATCGTCGATGCCCTTCAGCGAACACCCATTATGGTTCTCAAACAACAAATCCTGAAATCTGTGAGAGAAATGGACTTTTTCGACGATCCTTATGTTTAGGGTTTTGCCATTGTTGTCAAAGAAGACATGGCGCAGTGCGATGGTCAGAATGTTTGTTATTATTTTTTTAACATCAATTTAAGTATTAACTATAAAAAAATATATAAATTCAGAACGAGTACTGCCCGGCCCTGAGATTGTGTACCACAAAGAAGATTCCATACCCGCTGAAAACGGTGAATTTCGTTTGAGAAAATTAGCTGATCTTAAAACGTTGAATTTTTTGCATTAATTGACTTTTGACAATTTGGATTTAATTATTCTGTTTCTTCCCCTTTTCGACATGTTTTCCGCTCCAAAACACCTTAGAGAGCATGCAATAACGTAACCCAATGGGACAAGAGGAAAAAATGAAGAACATAACATAAATTCGGGAACTTAACCGAGTCCGAAACTAATCCTCGAGCACGGTTGGCACCCTCATCGAGTTTTAACAAAATGCAACAGCCGCTTCGGTCCCAGCCCTACTCATCGACTCAATTTTCTTGAATAATTATCTTCGTAAGATGTATCTAACAAATTTTTAAACCAAAAATTCGTTTCCAGATACAGGGATTAAAAGACAAAAGACTTGCAATAATAAAATAAATATCTCTTTGGCTCAATAGTCATTTAAGTGATGATTGTAATGTAAGTTATAGTTATGTCAATTACGTAACCGATTTGCATACTTGACATGTCAAGTATACAACAACACCAAAACTAAAAATAAATTTTCCCGACGTTCTTCGGCAAAAAAATTTGGCACACCAACTCCAGTTGCTGTAAATCCAAAACGTTTTCTTATTTTTATTTTATTTTTTTTTAATTTCAGAAAAAGCCAAGGAGCTCTGTGCCGCCAAGATAGTAGACTCTTTTATTCGTAAAGAAGTTGCAATCTTGTGTTGTAATCGTTTGGTAAAAGGGCCAAGTTTTGCCAACTACCAGGATCTAGTGGAAAAATCGAAGAAATAGACTGGAGGTTTTTACCCCCATGTTGCTGTTCGTACAAATTATCTTGAAACCATTCTTTGGGGAAAAAGTGGATTAAACCAGCAACAACGGCTCGTCACCATAATTGCACTTACGAATTTGCAATCTCGTTGACTATTAATAACCGTAAGAAAGAAAAGGACCAACAAACACTTGGAGATTGCAGTTTTGAAGATTTGATGAATCCATACAATTGATAAGGATGATCCAGTTGTAAAGGAAGGCGGGATACTTTATCCTCTATGGAAAAAGAAAATGCAGCGGTGTATTCAGTGGAACTGACAGTTTCTAGGTTGGTAGTTAAAATTAAAGTCTCTTCGATTTTTACTAGTACAGCACGAAGCTTTGGTGAGGTTGCATCAAGTGGTAAATACGTTCCAAATATTTTATGAATATATATCTTCTGATCATCCGAGGACAACCTCATCAAGAAGTGAAAGAGATCTATATAGGGCTCTTCGCCAGGACCTTTTTTGTTTTGCCAAGAAGCTCCGCCCTTGCCCTTCCCCTTCCTTCCGCCACGGGGCGGGGCTTGTCGTCGCATTAAACCATTGACGTTCTCCCCACGGTTTCATTTTACTCTGAGATATTTTGTCGACATGCTTCGTTGCCAGATAAACGGCAAAAGAAAACAGGTCTCTAAAACAGGTATACTATATTATTTTTCTCGCCTTCATTTCTGCTGGGTCTGAGTAATTTTTAAAACTAAAAAATCGTTGGTTAACGGATCCAATAGCGATGTCAGGGATGGGATCAAAATTTCCCTGAAAAATTTCTCGCTTATATTCTACAGAAGCAATTAATCAGAAGGCTTATTGACAAAAATCTTTTTTTGATTCGTCGAATGTTCACCAATAGTTTTAATTTAATTAACAAATTTGTAAGTTTGTAAAAATTAAATTTATGATCTTCGATTCAAACTTATGAATTTTAATTTATATGGCGCAAACAAACGTCCACTAGAGGACTAAAGAAACGTCAGGCTTCAGGCAGAAAAACGGCATTTGAGATCGCACCAGCCACTGCGAAGGTTCTGCATTGTTTTGAAATTAAATCAAAGAAAAAATAAATATTTTAATATTTAAAAAAAATTGTATGAAATTAAATTACGAGTATAATCTTAAAATTTACAATTTACAATCTGGCGGCTGCTAGAGGCGGGATACCCTTTTTCTGAGCAATAATAGTTATACGGGTTTGTGTTTCTTGATAAGGAATGAAACTGCTTGGAACAAAGAAAATTATGGGCAAGGCTTTATTATCTAGCTGGGAGTAATTCTTTTCAGCAGTTGACAGGATCTTAGAGGAATATGCGATAGATCAATTTCTTACAGTGGATTATCGGCCATAATTCCATGTCATGGAAGATAAGGTCTTCCTCTATGACTTTAACCTCATTTCAAATAAAAAAATCTAATTAAATTGTTTGATTTGAGAAATAAAGAAAACAAATTTTTCTAAGGTGCATAAATTTTTTTTTGAGAATCACATTATGTAAATGCGCAACATTACGTATTCACTTAATTTTCATCTAACAGATTTCCAGAATTTAGAAATTCCTTCAAGTCAAATTCGATGGAACGCCTAAAATATCGCCAATTTTGAGAGATCCTTCTTGCTACCTCCTGTGTTTCGTAGAAGTCTAGTCCTATAGGCGAATGCTAGGCCCAAGTCCTTAATTTTGGAGATACCCGATATTTGAAATGAGGAAAATGCTATAAATTATCAAACGAGGAGATTTAATGTTATTACTGCGATGAATGGCATCGCACAGACATCAAGAGATTGCTTTAATAAAAGGTTTTAAACTTTATTAAATGTCTCGAATTCAATTTTTTTTTTTAAATACAATGCTACTGTGATTAGCGCCATATTTAACAAAATGGCCAAACGCTATCACAACATTGGGAGTATTCAGTGAAAATGCTTAGGACACCTTCTCCGGATGCAGAAGATATGGGTTGCACTGCAACTTATATCATAATAATGCACCCAAATCCAGGTTGCACCCAATTTGCAAGGAATGGAAATGCCCGTAACTCCAACTCCAAGATCTTCAAAGCTTCCAACAGGTTTCGAATTCGAATTTTTTTTTTAAATACAATGCTATACCTGTGATAAGCGCCATATTTCACAAAATGACCCAATGCTTTTACAACATTGGGAGTATTCAGTGAAGATGCTTTGGACAACTTCTCCCAAACGTTAGACGATAAATCCAATTTCAGCTTTCCAGCATGTTTCAAGATGATTTCAGTGTGTTTGTCTGGTAAATATTCAAACCAAACTTTAACCTAGTTATACAACAATAAAAAATCCTGGAAGTGATGGAATTTAGAAGAAATATACCTCAGATTTCCCACTTAGGATCGAGTGGGAAGTGAATATACTTTTTTCTTAAAAGAAAACAGGCCAAAAATCGTGGACATCATGGAAGAGTTTGTTTTTATCAAAAACTACTTCAACAAAGCACCCTTAGTGGAGTTTTTTTGTGTCAAATGAGTGCGGTGTGACGAACTCATTTGAAACCCTTTTTTCGGGTGTAAAATGAGTGTCCGTAACGGAAAATTTATTTTCTCGAAAGAAAAAAAAATTACACCTACCCTTTTTTCTTGAATATTAACTAGTATCTGGTTTTCAAAACAGTTTGATCTGAGTTTCATTCTGGTGATACTCAGTCAACGCAATTTTGAACAGCTTGAAGTTTAAGTTTTTCATGTGGGGTGGTAAAACGCAAATAAAAGTCAGTATCGCAATTGTTGTTTTTCAGTGAAACAGAACTTAGAAATATTTCTAAAATTGAACAGCTGTACTATTCATACAGGGCTAATATGTGTATTAATCTAGGTAAACACACTTCTAATATTTAATAAATAGAAAAAACTTCATTGGTATTAGCTTGTAACTTACAATTCCCAATCATTTTTGCTTAACCAGAACTGTTGAACAATTTTTTTTCTTTCTAAGCAGTGAACATTAAAAATAAATCTATTTCGACAAGATCAATGCAAAAAAGAATCTGAATTGGTTCAGCAGTTTTAGAGTTAAAGGTGAATGCATAGTTATACTTTTGTCAAACATGTTTATCACTTGTAAAACTATATAATACCTAGCGAAACCAATGCAATTTTTAGTTCAGTTTGTCAGCTACGAACAAATAATTGTTGGTTCACTCTTTCATAATAAGTTTGAAAGCCAAGTTTTGATTGACGTACGGACATTAGACTTTTATATTGAAAATGAAAAAATCTAAAAATCTCTCTCTGAAAAATCCCGCCCCATCCCGCGAACAAGAGGTGTTACACCAGCATGTTTCACCAGTGTCACACTTCACACGGGTGAGGCACACCGGTTCAACACGGGATCCGACCCGACAAAACTCCACTGGGAGCTGCAATAAAAAGAACATTTCGGTTAAATTCAAAAAAACTTAAAAACTTAAAAAATGCTGTCAAGGAGTGTATATAACACACCAGAAAACCCGAGAAACAAGTCAATCAAAGAAAAGATCAAATGAAGGAAATTACAAATTTTCAAATTTAATTTTGTTTGTAACTTGTTTGACTGTGTATGAATTATGAAATGCCATTAATTTGACAATCACAATCATGGTACCGTCATTTGTTTTCCCACCTGTACGGGAGATGGCGTTGGGAGCTGTCTGAACCAAAATCGGTAAAATCAACTCTATCTCGCCTTGAGGGGTGGAGTCGATGGAATCACGGTGGTTTTTAAATTCATTTTTGAGGGAAATAATAAGGGGATGACATGATGTAATTAGTTTAGCGTCAATGTCCTTCTTGAAAATTCCTGGTATATCATACACTATGGGGGGCCAGGAATACGTAATTTTGGCTGTGTTACTGCCGGGTCCACTGCCAATTAGAGAGAATTCCACATCGGAAACGCCTCCGGGAAGGGACGCAATAACACACAGTTTTTCTTCTAAGCTTTCTGGATCCTTGTAGACGGTCATCAACACTGGTTGATTTCTGTGTATAATATTCGTGTCTAAATCCTCCTCCCCTTCACTGACTGTTTCTGGTTCGGATGGCTTCGATCTTTTTGTTGTGCTGCCAGAATCACCTGCACTGTTTTACAATTCATCGCCACAAGCTTCTGAATTCACACCTTTCACTTCAAATGAGAAAAATGTACATATATACAATTAATAAAAACATAATTTGTACAAAAACACTTACATCCTAATCCATATTTGTTGCGAAGCTCGCGAATTTAACTCAGCTGATGATTGAAAATGGCGAACCACTGTATTCAGTCGATTTTTAAATTTAAATAAAAAATATGTCAAGTCTGGTTTAAAGGCGTTTAATTCTATAATATTTTATTGTTCTTTAATTATAATTCATATGATACCTTTTGCTAAATGCGCTTTTTACCGCAGCTCCCTAGGGACTGGAAAAGGGAAGCAAAACGTCAGCATACTAACAAGGAACTTAAAAATTTGTAAATACTTACTCGTAGAATTTTTGTTCAATCATATACATTCATCTTCACAACCACTTTACAGACGTAAAGGGCAGCCAGATTCACCATATTAATGACAAAATGGTAAGAGCAAGATTATAAAATGGCAAGATTGTAGCAATTGAAACAAATACACTTAAAAAAGAAGGTAAATAACATCGAATAAAAATAACCAGAGTCGACAAGCAAGATCATAATCTACGGAGTTCAAAATAATCAAAATAATCTGCAAGTTAGGAAATTCTTTTTAGCCGTAACCATAGCTACTTCCAAAGCTTCCATTTTACAAGACCTTTTAAACAACGGTTGGCTAACAGACATCCCTGCATTAAAGAAAAATTTAACACACGAAAGATCTGCTAGGACTAAAGTTAACAAATTTACTTACCCACTCCGCTGCCAGCTTCAGTCAACTAAGAGATGAAAGATTCAATTTCAATATCACCATCCCTACTCTTCAATTGCTTTGCTTCAAGAAATTTCTTAATGGTCCAAGCACCATTAATCGTCCTTTGGAACTATAGTTGACGATTGTTCCTCTCCGCAAACGAATTGGGGTCAATTTCTTTTTATCAAATTTGATCATGGAGGACGCTTGTAAGACATTTAGCTTCCAAGGATTTTCAACTGGGGAATTCAACTTAGTTTTGAGGACCTAGTTCATATTACTCTTGGACTGTCATAGTAGAATTTCCATCGTCGCTTTCAAATTCCTCCATGTTTGCAGGGCCTTCTATGCCGTTAAATTCAACGGTTACAGTGTACTGCAAGTCGTAATAAACAATCTAGAGGGAAGAATGGAATCATTTTTCGATTAAGATTAGAATAGATTTAATTCCATTACCTCTAGATCAGCAATTTTCTTGTTGAAATCAGCATAATCATGATCACTCAATCTTTTTCCAAGCGTAGAGTTATACATGTTTGCCATAAGTTCATGCACTTTCACAGATTTCAAAATTGCCTTCTGTCCGACATCTATATTAAGATATGGGTTGCACCCAATATGCAAGGACTGGAAATGCCCTGACCAAATCTCGACTCCACTTCCAAGATCTTCAAAGTTTCCAGGGTTTTTTTAAATCATCCAATTAGCAAGCATCATCTTTGACGATCTGAAAAACCCCAACACAAATTAAATTTTCTTTCAAACATTGAAATTTAATGCTTTACCTGTGATAAGCGCCATATTTCAGAAAATGTTTCAAAGCTACCACAACATTGGGAGTAATCACTGATGAGGTTTGGGACAACTCCTCCCAACCGTTAGGCGACAAATCCAATTTCAGCTTGCCGGCATGTTTCAGGGTGAACGCAGCGTGTTTGTCCGGTATATATTTGAATTAAACTTTGACCTAGATATACGAAAATT
Source organism: Daphnia galeata (assembly GCA_030770115.1). Lineage (NCBI taxonomy): Eukaryota > Metazoa > Arthropoda > Branchiopoda > Diplostraca > Daphniidae > Daphnia > Daphnia galeata. The sequence continues at coordinate 7,469,596 of CM061119.1, forward strand.
AAAAAGACGGAGGTAATGTAATTTAGAAGCAATTTACCTCAGATTTCCCACTCAGGATTGAATGAGAAATGAATATCCTTTCTTCGTAAAAGAAAAGGGGCCACACCTCGTGGACATTGTGAAACAGTTGGTGTTCATCCAAGAACTGCTTCCGTAAATCATCCAAGTTACTGGTAAATGAAAGCAAAACGTAAGCTGAAAAATTTTTGCGTGACTTAAAAATTATATTACTCGTTTTCAGTCCAATATCAGAAGCGATCATCTCCAGTACCACTTTATATACATAAAGTGTCCCCGTATTCGCCATAGTAATGGCAAAATGGTTGGCGACAACCTTTAGGGACAGCCTAAGGTCCCTTCTACTCCTGCAACATTATACATGAAGGAGGACGAAGTGGGCTTGGTGAATACGTGAGACGAGGACATTGTTGTTGAGCAGCAGGACTCTGGGCCATTCCAAGCTGGAACTGCGACGTTAAGCCCGAGCAAACTTTTCCTTTCTTTGAATCTTATTAAAGTTCTAATAATGTTAATGTTCATCGTCTTTGTACCTTTACTTTACTTAGCCAATCGTCTTTATCTGTTGCCTTCTTATACTAAAGACAAGTTTTCCCTTCTAAGGTAGAGAAAGCAGGTTGTTCCAAGTTTTTTTGAGGCCACTGGAAGTTCTGAATAAAGGGATTTAGTCAGACCGCTGCGTCCCTTTTTAGTTAAATTTGATTCAAAAGAAACAAAAATAGTTGTGTTCTAGTAAAATAGTTCGTTTGGTTTTCCCAGACAACACGGTTCTCTCCTGAAGACGTCTTTTATTCCAGTACTGAGGACCTTGCATACTGTATTGAAGACGTCTCTAAGGGGGCGAGTAAGAAGTTTTTATGTTCCCCCTGAAAGGGATACTTCTAGGCTAATATGCGTTGAATTTTGGGCGTGTATATGATTCATATCAAGAATATTACAGGGCTAATATTCGTTTTATTTCAAGCGTTGATTAGATTCATATAAGGACCTAACTGAGATAATACTGATCGTTTTATTTTGGGCGCTGATTCTTATATTTTGCGATTTATAATCTTATCCTGGAAACGCCCGGAAGAAAAAGATTTAACACACAAAAAATTTTAGATATTAAATAAATGTCTCAAGGTTTTAATATGCTTGGTTTATTATATCAATTCGGCAATAAAAAAACATGCAGCTGTACAGACTTAGATCGGTTGATAAGGTTAACGGGTAGAGGAATAAAAAAGAAGCATGTCAAAATGAAAAACATAACTAAAACATTATGGTGGTTCACATCCATACAATAAACAAAGAAAACAATCACAATTTTTGTTGGATTGGCCTATTAGTCTTCCCCGGACAAGCCACAGCTTTCAACTATCTTGCAATTTTGCTATTAATTTGGTGTTTGCTAAGACGCAAACCAGGTGTAGCTTGTAGGCTTTCTATAAACTCAAATAAGAACAATTGAAGTCAAGTCCGTCAAATTGATAACTAAAATAATCTAACCAACAACCAGGTGTTTTACTTCAGTGTTCTCAAAACACCGCTTTTCATCGTTTTGACCTTTAAAACAAAATTGTGAAGCTAAGGAATACTTCACCAATTTGTGCATAACTTTGCCGACAGTTCGCTGCTCTGTCCCCCCCACACCAATGAAGTAGGACTTCTGTAAACAAGAAAACAAAAATAAAAGGAGTTAAATTTTAAAAATAAATTAACAATCTACTAGTTTCATCCTCTTGATTTTGTCTTTGCTGCGAATTGTTATGTTCATGATGTCAAACAACGCCAGTTACTTGACAGGAAGAAACAATTCTTCTTTTATTCTTCCCAATTCTGGTTCAACTGGGATTGTGTTGTGCATCCTAACTGCTAGCGCGTTTTTTATATCAACCTGAGCTGCCTTTATTTTTTCCTACCCACGCAAGATCCTCAGCATATTCTGTAGCAGTTGACCAAGCTTTCGTTCATCTACGGATATAAAGGAATAGCAATAAATGAATACTTGATGCATTTAAAAAGGGAAATGGTATTTTCTTACCATGAGTAATCGACGCAATCTCAGTAGATGCTGAAGTCCGACGAAAAGTAGTTGTTCTATGACGATATAGTTGCATTGCATCGGAATGCTCATTTGTTTCTTCTGGCTCTCGATTTTCGGTGGATAATGTTGGAGAACCCCAGCAGCAGAATGCTGCTGGTGATGACTCGGGCCAGCCTCTTGAATTTCAGCTGATGCTGATTGTTGATGAACTGTAAACATTAACAAAAAGTAAAAAATATTAACGGGTGTACTATAATTAGAAAAAATCATTATTCTTGCGATATGAATAGACTTTTACCATTTGAGCGCTATGTCTACCGGCGTGCCACATAATTCTTTATAACCTAGCTGGTAGACTCTAAACAATTCCTTAACGTAAAATGAGAATTTAAGGTGGCTTCATGGATGCTTTCTGACCTAGAAGCCAGAATATGATGACAAAGAAGCCACCACTCATTTTTACATTAGTCAAGAAGCCTGTGCCAAGAAGCCACTGGCTTCTTTGATGATCTAACAGTGGCTTCTTGGTACTGGCTTCTTGGCGGTTTCCGCGAAATCCATGTGGTGGCGCTGTCCATCACTTTTCCTGCCGCTCTCATTATTTGTCTCATTATTTCTTTTATTGTTTTCATATTTGCCCACCGCCAACGCTTAGCGCTTCCGATGCCTTCTTCGTTTCGTCTGCTCAATTGTCAGTCTTTTTAACCGTCTCGCCACGCTTGTGACATGTCATTCTTTTACTTCCTTTAATAAGTCATACTCGCGTGAATTGCAGGCTGCTCGCTCCTTTCTGGCTCTGGGTTCTCCCAATTCTCTTTCCACTTTGTGAATGATATTGTAACATATTCTGTGCGTAACCTGTCATTGCCAGGTAAAGCACATTTACTTTTCGGTGTTTGCGTGTACTTAATTCTATTCTTATTCTCCAGGAACCACACCTTCCATTTCACACATATTATTATGGTGTCCACCAGTTTCGGCACCCGTTTACGACACCAAATTTTTGTTCATTTTCGGCTCCCAATGTAAACTACTGTCTGTTTTTTTTTCAAAATGAATTCGTCTGTTTCGGCACAAAATTTGTCCTTTTCGGCACCAAATATGTCCTTTTCGGCACCATTAAATAAAATAATCTCGATGCTGTTAATACGTAAATAAACACATTTTAACAGATAAAGACAACTCCGTTCGACATGCCCTATCCTTTTTGCCCTATCCCTACTGACTCCGCTCTGATATAACTGCCTGTACTGCCTCTAGCGGATAAGATAGTGTACTACGCAATCGGCACAAAGGGGTGTTGCAGACGAATGCTGTTTTCTCTTTTTCTTGCTAAGTTCTTTGTTGATGTTTTACAAATGTTTCCAAACCTGTCGCTAGAGGACATGTAATATAATAAGAATTTTAAAAAATACAAGTTTCAACATTACTATTTAGTTCAACAATATTGTTTGTTTATTATATTTAATGTTCCAATTCCACACTACGACTATCGTTACATGTATTGATACCTTGTCCGGCACGGGGCTTGAACCCGTGGACGCTCCGCATAACTTCACATAAGCGCGCGCGTTAGCCGTCCTCCCTTGAGAAAACTTGTTTGTATACTCTTAGAACAGCACACCGGAGTGGCTGTCGTCACACACCAAAAATAACTGTAAACATCAGCTTACCTTATTAATTGAAACGAAAAGAACAGGAGTACGCTAAATTCATCATCAGGGAAAATGGGTCACTGAAAATGAAAATACAAGCTGAACTTCACTTCCACCTCTGCACAAACGGAAAACGAGCGCACGCATCAAATCACCATACTTATCGAAATGTGAGACGAACGCTACAAAAAACCACTTCAGTTTCAGAAAAAATCTAAACCACAAAAGCACTAATAGTAACACGAGAGAACTAGGAACGACCATTAACTGAAGACAAAAACAACAATAGCAAGTGACATCTAGCGAAACTTTTGTATATTTCATACCTATTAATAGGGATGTTAGTTTTTGAAAATAGTTTTTGAGGCTTAATAAATCAAATCAATAAATCAAATATTCGGTCTAATAAGTTAAATGAATTTGGTGCCGAAACAGACAAATAAAGTGCCGAAACGGGTTAATATATTGATAAAATACATCGTTAAAGGATATCTGGTACAAAATCTGGCGACGGTGCCGAAACGGGTAAAGGCGGTGCCGAAAACGCCGAATTGGTGCCGAAAACGGCAAAAATGCATGAACGTGAAAGTGCCGCAAAAAAGTGCCGAAACTGGTGGCAACCATTATTATTATCCCCTTTTTCTCTGCTACTGATTTACAACCAGTAGTAGCCATTGTTATTTCACATTCCTGTCACATTCGTGTCTTGAACTTGTGTCACACGTCTATTTATCTCATACTCATCTTACTCGTCATTTTCCCACTCATCCTCTTACATCTGGGATTCATCCGTTCATCTATCTTCATACCACTGTCCGTTCTCGCAATACAATCATTTAGGCAGTTTAGTCCAGGGATTCTTTCCACCACACTCTGCTCTGATTTACGACCAGAGCAGCCGTTCAGGTTCCAACAGTAGGAACATTGGGAAACTGGCTTCTTAACGATCTACCAGTATCGTCATGCGGTTTTCAAGGCTCCAGAATCCTATTTTCATCTGGGATTCCAGTTTCATAATCGGTTCAATATGTGTTTTTATCGTTGTGATTTCTTCTTCGACTTTCGTCAATCTTGATTCGACTATTTCGTTGGTGGTTTGGATTGTTGCCACTATTATGAGTTTATTTATTTCTTCTTTGAGGTTTTCAATTTCGCTTCTCAGTGAGGTTTATTCTCTAGTGTGATGTGTCGGCTCTGGCGTTCTTTTGGTTGGTTGTTGTGTCCTAGAGAGGAATCTTCCGGCTTCGGTGATCGAAATATTGTTGATGACTCGTTGTTTGCTGGCGAAGATGGGACAGACTGCTGTTCCTGCTGCGTGATCGGGTTTTGCGCTTGTTGGACACCTGCATTGATTTTTGCACAGGTTGTTCAACTCGTGAGCATTAGCACAGTATCTGCACTTTGGGATGTGTGAGCACAGGTCTTCTGGATGTCCAAAGGTCCAACACTTGCGGAACATTGACGGGCTTGTTATGTATTTCTTTACTGGGAATATTTCGTGAGGGATAATAACTTCCCGCGTTAAGTTTAAAGTGTTAAAGTATAGTGACAAATTGGAAGAGTATTTGTGCTGTTGTTGGTGCCTATGTTTGTAAACCTTTTTACTTTGAATACACCTTGGTTAGAGAGGAGTTCAAGGAGAACTTCTTCTGTGTTGTTTGGAGGCACATTATACACGACACCTCTCACCTCTTGTTCCGTTTTGGATAGTTAAGACGAGATCTAATAGCCACTAACACATTTTGTTTGAGTAGGAGCTCTTTCTGTCTTATCATCGTGGGGAATATGTATAGGTTTCCACGCTGCGTCCATTTTGTACCGGGTCTGACTTTGGCCAATTTGGTCGATGAATCCCGTGATGAATTTTTTCTTCTCTGTGAAGTTCAATGATCTGAACGTAAGCGGTTCACTTGCGAGTTGCACAATTATTTGGGCACCGCCGAAATTTCTTTGTTTTCAAAAATAAAAAAATAAAGTTAATAATCCACAGAACACCAGTGTCTATTTATTAGGGGTTGGGGTTCTCCAGGGTGGGAGTAACGACATATAGGTTACACATTTTAAAAAATAAATTAATGGTGATAAAAGTGCATATGCAGATCGCGAGAACATCAAAAGCGGTAGTCACACAAAAATCAGAAATACAGAAGCAGAAAAATACAAAATTATAAATGAAAAGAAGTGCAGAAGTACAAAAATACAAAATACAGAAATACAAAATACAGGTGAGTATAAAAATATGGCAATACAAATACAAATACAAGAATAAGGTGTAAGTACACTTGACAGGATGGGCTACTGTGGGGCAGGGGCTTGATCCGTGGGCGAAGGGGGTGCCGGCAAGTCCTCCGGTGTCGTGGAGTCCTTTTGGCAGCGGATGTGCTGCCTGGCGATGATGAGAGACCCACGTATGGCCAGCAAGCGGGAGTCGCGCCTGACTGAGTTCCAGGTGCGTGGAGAGATTCCCATGGTGGTCGCGATGAGGTCGTTAGTTGGGAGCCCCGATCCAAGTGAGCCAACGACGAAGGGGAGCGTTGTGCCGAGGTGGGAGTACTTCTCTACCTTTCTCGCATGAGCCGCAAGCAAGTTGGCTGGCTCATAAAAGGAAACAGTCACGTCGATGATGGTGATTGGGTCCATGGAGCTGATAACCAGGTCGGGTCGGAGGTGGTCTTCCCCCCAGGAGCGGTTGATTCTGGTTGTGTGTCCTGTCTTCTCAATGGATTTGGCAAGGCGAGCCAGTACAACGTCATGTCTTTCCGTCATTGCGGCCATGCAATTGGGGCAAGCGTTTAGGACGTGGGCGGTGGTCTCCAGTGGGCATCCGCAGCGCTGGCAGCTTTTGTTGGAAAGTTGGTAGCCAGGAACGCCATGTAGCGGGAGGATCCCGAGTCTTGCCTGGTGGATTAGGTTCCATTCCTTGAAGTTGAGCGTCGTCCGGCTTGAGATGAGTCTCGTCATGTCCGGGTGCTTGGTGTCCAGCGTGAGGCCCCTGGCAGCGGCACTTTGATGGGGGGCGGCACAGAGCGCGGTGGTGTGGCGAGCCCTGTGACTGACTGGAGTCCTCTCACTACTTTGACGGAGGATACGGAGACGTCATCAGCGACCAATAGGGTTTTGTTGTCGTCGCTGGATACGTCTATCTGCACTCCAAGTCGAGTAGAGGCTCTCCTAGCCCGGGTCCAGGTTTTCGTGCCCGTGCTGCCGAAGCGGACGTTATAGAAGCCGTCTTTCTGAGATCCAGAGAGGTATTGAGACAGCATTTCGGTGGTGGTAACGATTTTCAGGACGGTGTAAACGTTCTTTGAGGCCAGGGATCTAGCTGCTGTTCGAACCCCCTCGTCGTTACTGTCCATGAGCTGGGCTGCCCTCGAGATGGTCCAAACTTCCGCGTGTTCCGAGAGCCGAGATGCACCAAGGCCCCCTGCTCTCCTGTCGGCATACAGGAAGTCAGAGTGGGCATTATGTGGGACGTTGGCTATGACCCTAAGGAAGTCCGCGCAGCACCTGTGCAATTCCGTGAGGAAGGATTTCTCCACTCGGCCAGTAGCAAGGTGTTGGGAGACTGAAAGGATGAGGTGGGTGCGGAAAACATCCAGTTTCTGCCAGGGCGCCAGGTCCGAGTCGATCACTTTGGTGAGGTTTCTCTGGAGGGAGGTGGCAGGTCGGAAGAGTAGGCGAGATCCAATTGGGACGCCAAAGTAAGTCTCGTTGTCGCCTTCGTCCAAGATCCTTATAGGCTTCCCGTCTATCAGGAGGGGCGAGGAGGTGTCCACCTTTCACCTGGAGAAGGAAATAGCGGCACACTTGGCCCCATTGAAGTGGAGGCCGAGCGAGGTGGCCGTAGAACATATGTCATCCAGCGTCCTCTGAAGGATCTCGGGTCTAGAGCCAACAAGGGAGATGTCATCTGCGTAGGCTGTGACTTTGAGGTGAGCACTGAAGAGGGGGAATCCTTCGTTGGTTGTTCTTTTAGTGGAGCGTATGAGGGGTTCGGCTGCCAGGTTAAAAATGACAGAGCTGAGCCCGTCGCCTTGCCGCACGCCGGATGTGGAAGTGATTGGGACGACGTCCTGGCCGACCACGAACTGGGATATGTTGTTCTGGTAGATGTCTGTTAGGATGGATTGGAGCTCAATCGGAATCGGCAGGCTGACAAAGAGTTCCTCCAAGAAGTCGTGTGGGAGGAAGCCGAGGGCATTGGCCAGGTCCAGCCAGCAGATGGTCAGGTTCCCTTTCAGGTGCTTGGCTTCTCCTATGGCCGTTTCGAGGAGCATGGAGGGCTCCTGTATGCCGTGAGCGCCAGGTAAAAAGCCCTTCTGTTCGCAGACAACCGCTGGCGACAGTGCAGAGCCGGGACGCTATTACCCCAGAGAATAGTTTGTACAGTGTGAAGAGGAGAGATATTGGCCGGAAGTTGCCGAAGTCAGCGGGGTCGCCCTTCTTGAAGATTGGTATGGTGCGGGCGACTTTCCAGTCTGTGGGGATGCCTAAGCGCCAGACAGCGTCGTAGAGGACTTCAAGTGGCTCTCCATTTGGGTCCAGTTTGGCGATGTCGTGGTACTCGATACCGTCGGCTCCTGGAGCTGTGTTGGTGGCCCGCTTGATCTTGACAGAGATCTCCTCTTTTGAGGGAGGAGAGCTTAGAGCCGATAGTTCTTCCTGAGACGGCCTGGCCCATTCACACTGGTCGTATGCCTGGCGAGCTCCGACGATCCTGTCCGGAGATGGTCGCGGGCAGGTGTAGGTCCCTTTGAGGAATTCTGTTGCAGCCTCGACTGTTCCAGTGTATGGCTGGGAGATGTCGCCAAGCACCTTCCTGACGGCACGGAGGGGATACCGGATGAAAAGACGTTGCATGTATCGCCGAGTCATTAATTCTTGATTTGGCAACGTCGAGTTGTCTTCCGCTTTGCTTCATTGTATTCCCTCCCTTTAGCCTTCTCTTTCGATCTTGATTTATCGTCTGCTCTATAGCGTGGTCTTAGACAAGAGCTGGACGTCAAATTTGCTGCTCTCAGTTACTTCTAATTTCTTAGTGTTAAACTTCAGGATTGTTGAGAGAATTCGGTCTCTCTTTCTTGCCTTACTTCGGGTATGAGAAATTATTAGTTGTATTATGTTTCTGTTTATTGAATCTTATGTGTATGTTCAGTTGACGTTTTGTCTCGACGATCTTTGCCTCTCTGGGCCCCACATCGTGAACTGTGTTCACCATTTCTCGTCTTTGGTAATATTTATTTCTGTTCGTGATGTTTTGATTATCCTAAATCTGTGTTTATACTCTATTAGGTTTATCTGTCACTCTTTCTTGTTTCTCTGTGTGTGTGTGCCTGTGAACTCAGGTATTACCCGTTATATAGTTCCCTTTCTTTCTCATGCTGATTCCGTCTTCCTTTCTAGGAACCACACTGTAACACATAACTTGTACTCATCGCTCATCATTCATCTGTCATTCATACCTCATCACAAAATACACGACTGCATACAACAGTCAGGCCTACAATTTCCTTCAGGTTCTGATTAGCCGGAACATTGCAGTTTGCTCGCGTTGGAGTTGCGAGCCTTGTTGGATTGGCGCTTGATCCGTTGCTGCTGTCGGGACTGCGTCCGTCTTTTGGTCGATGAATCTTCAATGGCTTGTCGAAGTGGGCGGGGCATGATGTTCTGCTTGCCCCTACTCTCGGTCTCGCCAGGGGGAGACCCATCATGTTGTTGTTGATGGGTCTGGCTACTTGGAAGGTGTTCCATCAATGGACAAGTTTTTTCCGCGTGGAAGTTGGTGGCCTGGACGGTGTTGGATACGTGGCAGCAACGACTACATCCAATCTGAACCTTGGTTTTCTTCCCATGGGCGAGGTTGAAGTGTCTGATGGCGCCCGAAAGACATGATCGGCCGAACCACCGAGTAGATGGACCGCAGGTGGAGCAATAGATAGCCGCGGGAAGTGGAGTTGCCACCATGACCGTGTTGTCCTGGAGGAATATGGGTGTCCCTTTGTCACGCTCAGGGGGCTAGCGAGCTGTTGGTGGTGGTGATGGAGCCAAAGATGTGTCGTGTAGGGACGAGTTGGATTGCGTTGAGTCGTGAGATGCTCTTCTACCGGGAGAGGGTCGTGGAGTGAGCGAGGTCACGCGTGTGCGGAGTCTTGTGGCCACGCGTTGGGGGGAAGCTTGTCCCCGCCTCGAATTAGGTCTGCCATTAGGAGATGAAGCTAGCCTCGGCTGGGCTGGGCTGGCGTTGGGCGCTTTCTTCCTTGCTCTTGAAGGGTAGCAAAACTCGGAGCAGTACTTCTTCCGGCCCGTAGCACAGTTGATGAGCACAGGGCACGCCGGGTTCAGGCACTTCCGTTCAGTAGATGACATGATGATGGAAATGGTGTTGGTATGATGATGGTTGCGAGAGAAAATAGTAAACGCGCGAAGGAAATAGCCAGAGACGGACAGTGTTTTGAGTCTAAATCGAGGGTGGACTTCTCACTCTACTGTTCGCTCGTATCGTGAAAGCCTCTCACCCGTTCGATAATAGCTCGGACTGGTCGAGAAGGATCGATGAGAAGCTCGTCAACTGAACGTGCCTTTCCCCGCTTGACGGTAGGTTATGGTTCAGTTCAGCCCGTCGCTTCTCTAGCCGTTCTCTCCAAAGTAGAAATGAATAGAGAATTTCTCTTATATTCAAATCTTTTTCCAGTGCCAGTTTCACACTCACCTTCGTCTTTCACCTCACTTTTCAGGGAACGGACCGTAGAATGAAATGAACAGTCTTCTTTCTCCTTCGAGCCAGAACCGAACACGTCGAGAGTGGCCCAATTTATCTTTTGTTCCCTCGAGTCAGAACTGAACGAGCCGAGTATGACCGAGACCAGGACGACACGAAACGGGCGGCTGGAAATATCGTTGAGGGAAGTTCTGCAATGCACCCGATGTTTCGTGTTAGGTTCGTGCTTGTCAAGTCAACTGAACAGACAACAAGAGAGAGTCAGAGGAATATGGTGCCAAGCCAATGGAACGGACGACAAGAGAGAGTCAGCTGAATGACGATCGCTACGCCTTGACCTTACTAGGATACGGATCCGAACTTTCACGCAATCCCGTCCAGAAAGCGGATGAGTGAAACTGGTTCACCAGTCAGTACTAATGCTAAAAGGTGATCTATCGAGAACCTTTTACTCTTCAGTACTCTCTTTTGGAGTAGAGATTCCTTCCAATTGAGACCCGGATGGAGGGAGTGGAGGGCAAGTAAGAGAAGAAGACACACAAACAAACAAACAAACAAACAACCAAATAGCATGTGCTTTGAGATGCAGGCAATCAGAATCAGTCGTAAAAAACTCACAGTACGATAAAGTGTGATCGTTCTTGGATCATAAGAAACAATCAGGAGTGAATAAAATTCAGAAGAAGAAGAAAGATTCGATTCAAGGGTAGGAGCACGCGCAGTGAGGAGCTAGCAACATAGATCAATCACAGAATTACAGTAGAAGCAACTGAACAGAGCACAGTTCATTTCAGCCAGCAGAGTCAGTAGAGATGTTGATGGTGTAAGTGTGCTGAAGGCTGTGTTCGAGTGGAGACCGAGTTGGTGTGAAGAGGGCGGACCCGTCAATACAATCTGCTGCTCGATCCTCAACGATCTCCGTAGTCGTCTCAGTGGTCGCCGTAGTCGCAGGTTGGTGTAGCAGGGGTGGTGTGGTTGGATCAGTTTAGTATCTCTGGCGTAGTAGTAGTCCAACTTGGTGTAAATTAAGATGGAGCGGTGGCTACTGCCATCTAGTGGCGTTGTTGGAGTGCTGTGTGAGGGCAACTCGATGATGGAGATGTATGATTGCCTTCAAAGATCGCCGGTGTCGCAGTAGTAGGAGGGGTGGTGTAGTTTGGTCGGTGTAGTCGCTCTGGTGTAGTATGATCGGTAGGCCAGTGGGAGATATCCCACTAGGTGTGAATCTGGTCAGTGAGAGAAGAGGCAGCTCTGCCGGCTTGATTAATGATGGAGATGTATGAACGCCTTCAATAATCACCGGTGTCGCAGTAGTAGGAGGGGTGGTGTAGTTTGGTCGGTGTAGTAACTCTGGTGTATTATGATTGGTGAGCCAGTGGGAGTTATCCCAATAGGTGTAAATCTGGACAGTGAGAGAAGAGGCGGCACCAGAACACCAGTGTCTATGGATCGAATCTTGGTGCACTTAAAACTTTTTAAAAACAATAATTTTTGTTCTTTTAGAATTTATTTTTGATCTATTTTCTCCAAAATTCATTATCTCAGTATCCACAACGATGTGGATTAAAATAATTTTTATCGAAAGCCAACACATATTTCAAACCATTATTTTTTTCCCCTTTATATCTTGATCGCCTTTATATTATTAAAATATTTTTTTTAAATTAAATTTAATTGAACTTATTTAAGAAATTATTGTTAAATTAACAATAGTAGACATCGTAAACTAAATTTATGGACAAGCCAGTGCTTCCACTTCGTTTTTTTCATCTAGCCTTTGACGTTGCCAGATTTGGCCAACTATTCAATTTTCAAAATAGCCAAAAATTTAGCCAAACGTTTTGACATAAAAAGTGAAAATCACTCATTGCAGATTTTCTTTATTCAAAACAAGTATTTTCTTTGAAACTGTTATACGTTATTTCTAAGTTTACATTAGTAAATCATACAAGAACAATCAATTAAAACAATAAACATCACAGGATTCAAAGCACATGTGATGTGACTGAGTTTTGAGACTCGCTAATCAGAATCTGAACTTACAATGGCAGAATTGTTTTTCACTGTTTTTGAAATTTGTAGAAGCGAATCAGGAATTGTAACACTATACCAGCATTTGTCCCACTATTTTTTAACCAAATCTAGATTTTTAATTTTTTAACCCAATTAAGATATGCGTGCTTTAAGATTAGGAAATCGTGGTTCTCCTAAAGGGGACTTAGAAGCAAACACTCGGTCCCAGAAGAATTCTGCGAATATTATGGAACTCGAAATCCTCAAACTTTCCTACAGGGGCTACAGCTTAGATTACATTTAGAAATTGAGTATATATAAGATCATGATTCGGAAAGTTCTTGTCTGGTTATATACCTTCTCGAATGACGTTCGAAGTCTTAGTTTTCCTCATATAGACAAATTATTTAGAACAGGATTACTAGTCAGTTCTTTTTTAAAAATGCTGATTATCTCCTTTGGCAATGAGAAGGCAAGATTTCGTTTGATAACCAGCATAGCCAATCTTAATGTTGAGATTGTAAACGTTTATGCGGGTATCAGCCCGTTACATACCCAAATGAAGAGAATAAATCTGGCGACACTAAATGACTGGTGTAGTCCGTCTCGTTGTTCTTTTTACACTAATTTATTTGTCGTGTGAAAGGGGGGTACATCACGAGGGTGAGGGAAAATGGTGACAAGGGGCCATCTAACGGGGGCCCCGAAGGCAATAATCACTCAGATGTTGAGGAGGTCTGGAAGTACGACCAGATCTTGTTGTCCGTGTTGGGAGAGTTAATAAATTCCCAACATGCTCCCCACCAGAACCCATTCCATTGGGCTCGACTTCTGCGGCTACTGAATCTGGTAACTATGGTCTTGGAAGAGCTGGATCAGCGATTGTTCAACTGACCCGGCAGGAGCTGGATCAATAGTCGGCTCCTCTGGCTCGGCAGGAGCTAGATTAGTGGTCGGCTCCAGTCTGGTTTCTTCCTCAACGTCTCTGCCTTCGGGTTTCTTGTCATTACGGATTTCTAAAGGGTTAAGACATTGAATAGCTCGATTAATTATATTACCGTTAGGTGATCGAAGGACGACAGAACGGAGGAGTCCATCACAATTCTTTCTGAGTTCTAGCACAAGTCCAGTTGACCACATTAGGCGTTTTGTGTTCTCGTCGTTTATCAGGACTTCGCCAACACGTATCTTCCGGCCCGGTTCCCTTTCGTCTGGAAATTGTCCACCTGCATCACGTAGTCCTCGATGAAGCAGGAACAGATGTTACTAACATATTCCCTCCTCTCCTTATCCAATTCGACGAGTACAGCACTAGTGGATGTAGGAGCCAGCAAATTGACAGCGGGCTCCGGGGTAGCACACGTTGATCGCCTATTGTTGAGGAACTGATTAGGAGTGATTGGGAGTGGATCGTCCACTCCTTCACCGATATAGTTGAGTGGCCTTGCATTAATGACACTCTCGATCTCTATTAGACTTTCTTCCAGCTCGTCATATGCCAAACATGCTCTGCCGTTGAAGCGTCGTAAAAGGTCTTTCACGCTCTTCAACATTCTTTCCCAAAATCCTCCTCACCATGGAGCTAGACTTGCGGAGAAAATCCACAAAAGGTTTCTCCTGGCGAGTAAATCTTGGACTGATGGATCGGCTTGCAAGATGATGAGATGGTGTAATGCACCGATATGTTATCTCACTTTATTATTATTATGTTCCCAAATCCATGGACATCTCAGATCCATGGGCATCTTCAGATCCAGGGATACTTTCAATCCATGGACATCTTCAGATCCAAACATTCGATGTTTTCTAGATTAGTTATGGAATCTGTTTACCGTGTATAAAGCCACTAGAGAGACCGAGTAGTCAGTCAGTCTGCTGCGTGACTGCTCTCTACTAGATCTAACTAGTTCTGTCTTAAATGGTCTTTGTTTCTACTGAACTTTAAGTATACGCGTCTTTTACTCGTCCATAAAAGCGCCTTACAATGGCGACTCACACAGCCAAAGGTTTGAGCGTTATCTGAGTACATGACGGAGATCGGTCCACGTCTGGTTGCAAATCTACGAAATGCAAGTAACAATGATCGAGCGGATAAATCCGGAACTAATTCTAAGTGGACGGCACGGGTTACACCTAGTAAACAAACACACGTAACATTTGCAATGATAAACTGTGATTGTTGTATCGTCATCTTCTTCTGTAAGAGCCTCTTCTTCTGTAGAGGGCTCCGAGCTGGCCTTCTGTCTTCTAGCTTTCTTTGATGCAACTGGCTTGTAGTAAAGAGGTCCAGCAAAGTCAACACCCGTTACATTGAAGGCTTCAGCTTTCTTCAATCGATTTAGTGGTAGTGGAGCTCAGCTCTTGAAACGGTGGCGAACACAGCTTTTGGCATGTGACATATGCAAACCACACCTTATTAATATGCTGGTGTCCCTTCACGATCAAAAACTTCTCTTTTTGAGCTCCGACAGGGTTGTTCTCACGCCAGCGTGATATAACGAGCAATGAGGATCTGTAATAATTAAAGACACAATTCTATGATTAGCAGGCAATAAGATTGGAGGCTCTACATTTCTGTCTCTAAGCGCGAGAGCTACTCGACCAGTAACTCGGATGAGTTTTTCTCTCTCATCCCAAACCGGAAGAAGAGATGCCATCTTCTCCTTTGGATGGACTGGTAATCCGAGATGGAGAGTTTCAAATGCTTTTGGGTATTGTTCTTTTTGGAGCTGTCTATAAATTCTCAGCTCCGCTTCCCCTAACTCCTCGCCTGAAATTCTTGCGATTATAATGTCTTTAGGTGGTTTTCTTTTCGACTTACCTTTGTTGTAGTCTTTGATCTGAATCTTTTCTGTGAAACCTAATCCTGGGTCACGTGTCCAATTCCTGCATCTATTGGAGAACCTCATCATCCAAGCTGTTCTCCGAAGATATCTGTTCCAGGATGACACACGATCTATATCCAAGTCAATTGGCTCTTTCGATGTTGTTATGGCGGCAGTTACATTCACTGCTGCCCCTCTTTACTCTACTTCAATGTTCTCTTGCACTGACGTTTCTTGCTTGTCCTGCTCTGTGGAATTCGGTCAGTTGCTTTTGTCTTCTTTCAACCATTCTGGTCCGTTCCACCAAAGTTGAGAATTTACCAGCGTTGGCGCTGGCGCTCCCCGCGAAGCAAGATCGGCTGGATTTTGGACACCTGGGCGATGTTTCCACCATTCTTTTTTGGAGACGCTTTGAATCGTCTCCACCTGATTCCTCACGAACGGCTTCCATCGGTTTGTCTCTCCTCTTATCCATCAAAGTGCTACGAGTGAGTCTTACCAGCAAGTCACTTTCCAATGCTGGATATGGAGCGCTTTTCTTACGGCTTCACCTAAGCGAACAGCTAAAAGAGAGCTTAATAACTCCAATCTGGGTAACATTACTTTGCGCTTTGGCAATGGCACGTTTTTTTGTCTTGCTGGTCAGTAAAACGACATATGGATCTTCGTTGAATTTTGGTAGCCGGGCATAAGCTACGGCTCCGTACGCAACTTCCGATGCATCTCCAAACACATGAATTTCAGCTGCTGTTATCGTATTTCCATAGCCTGTCTATCGTGGAATTTTAAGTTGGTTAAATTCAATCATACTATTCATCAACGTTTTCCATGACCGTTGAATTTCTTCTGGAGCCACTTGATCCCAACCTTTATTTTTCTCCCAAAGTTGCTGATAAATTATCTTAAGCAGTAATACAGTAGGAGCTAGGAATCCAATTGAATTAAATATTTTAGCTGAAATACTCAGGATTTTTCTCTTTGTGATGTTGTATCCTATTTCCTGCGACGCCTGGACTATGGATGATGGCTCAAATTGAAATTTATCGGATCCATTATCCCACCGGATCCCGAGAACTTTTTGTTGATTCTCCAGTGACGGCGAGAGGAGTCCAATAGTTTGATTTTCTAAACCCTTTTCTTCCAAAAATTGTTGCAGCTCCTCGCAGTTGGTAGCGTAGCTCCTCATGTTGGTTTCTTCCACTCTTTGCTTGGCTGCTTATCTTTGCTGTCCGTTCCGCCTCAGTAGTCGTCAACGTACAGCTGCTCTATAAGTTGGTCCTGTGCCTGTAAATCTAGATCTGACAGATTTGAGATGTTTATTAACTGTCGCTCTGAGCAAAAAGAGACTGGAGCTGAGACCGAATGGTACTCTTTTCCATTAATGCGATCAAAGGGGAGCCAATTTTACTTGGCTCCGTAGACCATAAGAATCTGATTGCTTCTGCGTCAGCTAGTTGTAAAGCGATGTTCAAGAACGCCTTCTCGATGTCAGCTATCCAGGCATAGTGATTCATCCGGAACCGCATAGTGTTTCCGGATAGTAGCTAATAAATTTAGTAGCGGTTGGAACAGCCAATAAGGTAAAGTCTTACGTTGTAGCCCTATCTGCCCTATCACCTTGTTATTAGCGAGTGGAACAGCTAATAAATTTATTAGCGGTTGGGACAGCAAATAAGTGAGCGATTTAATATTAAAATTCTTAAATACTTTTTGCTTTTTGCGGTTACAATCGCTAATTGGTATTATTTGTCATACCAATGGCAAACCGTTGATGTCCAAATCGTTTAGCTGTTGCAAACGCAAATTTGACTATTAGCGGTTTCAACCGCTTATAACAAGGCGATATAATATGCCGAATTGGTTTGTCAGCTAATAACAGAGCCATATTTAACATCGGTTTATTCGCTAAAATAGCGCAAGAAGAAACCCCTAAAAAAAGTAACAATTACAAGATGGGTAAACTTGTAATCTATCTGCCATGAAAAAGAATCCCATTTTTGGAATAAACGAAAATATGCCTACCAATGGAGTAAATGTAATCCTTCCCCTAGTACTTGGCTTGCGTGGAAATACATTGGTTTTTCTATGGTTTTTTTTAAACTGAAACTTAAAGTTAACTTTAAGTTTTGCTCAAAAAGAGGATATGTCCGACTAATGGCTTAACCTTGGGGAGATAGGCAGAATTCCACCTATTTGAGAATTTTTTGGTTAAAAACTTCGAGGGATAGGAAAAGGGGTTTAAAACATTTCTTAAAATTATGAAAACACCTTAATGTTATAAAATAAATGCTAATCTATCTTTGTGTGCAAACCAGGTTTCGCTATCATGTTCAAAAGTATTTTTTATCGATTTTTAGAATTCCGGTTTTAACACGGCGCTTATGGTAGGAAAAGGGGGTGTTCTTAATTTGTGAACGAGGGTGTAGGGACTTAGGAGTAAGTCCTAAAAAAATGTCAAGTGTGCATGATTTGTAGATCGCTTTTTCTTCTGATTCTGACAAAAAAAGAAAAAAAAATTATCCGTAGCCGTTAAAAAGTTACGCGAGCTGAGACACGTAGCGCCATTATATACACGCACAACGAGTGGGGTGTTCTTAATTTCGTGGTGGGTACTGTACCATTAAAAAGTGAAAAAGATCTCAAAAAAACCTTCCGGGATTTAGTAAGACAACAATTTAAGCAACTTGGCCAAATTTCAAGTAAATCGGTCAACTAGGAAAAAAGAAGATAGGTTCAAACGAAACGGACAATAAGCCCAACTCTCCAATAGATATCGATTCGTAAATCGATACGTGCGAAACGATCAGAAACTTTATTGCCTTCGTACTTAAAAGTATAAACCTCAGAGATAAGATTTTATTCATACTAAATTGGGTTTAGGTTAAAATAAAATAATAATTGCGGAAATTCGACATATTTTTATTTCGCACTTTTACACGCTTCCAGAATCCTGCATCTTCAGCATTTTACCCAGATCCAGATGATATTCATAAGGGACCGCCCCTTTTATACATATAAATATTCATTATAAATACAATAAAACTAATTTTGCGACAAAAACTTAGCGCAATGATAAAAAATTTGACGCGGAATCGAATGAAATTCACGCCCGGGAAAAATGGGTTGAGATTTGACCCACAGGTGTCCCGAAAATTTTACTCAGCCTCTTTTACACCTTCAACAAATCGCCTTAAATTTCCAACTTCTCAATTCGGGATGAAACCTTTTGTTTTTATTAAAGACTTTGCTAAGAAATCCCATAAAATTTATGACAAAATAAAAACTTGAAAAAATATGACCTACAGCTGTCCCACCAATTGCAAATCGGTAATTAGCCAATGGCAGACCACCATTGATACACCAGGGATTTTAATGAAAGTATTTTGTCCCTGCTTTCCTCTCCAGCCTGTTCTGGCCCACGGCCATTTAGGTGATAGTCTTTTGTTTCTCTCATCCCCTTTTCGCGCACCCTAAATATCTGTTATTCTGCTAATCAGTTCCCACCTTACCTCTGCCGAGTAAAGTGACACATTTGGAGCTCTCCTTTCCATTATGCAATTGCCGAACTCCTCACCACTTAAAAATACACAACGTAAGAATCTTAACCGAGTGTTTCATCTATTTACAAACAATCACTCTCTGGAGCCGTGTCTCCAATCTCGACTTTTTGCGACATTCCTATTTCGGGCTATAAAAACCTTTTAGATTTTCAATCAAGTTGAAAATCTTTCAGGGATTAAAGTTCTTCTTTATTTTACTAGAGGTATACGCGCGTATTCTTACAGCGTCGGTTTGTCGTGATTTGCTATAGCATACCCTAAGTGCATTATTGTCTAGTGCCTACCTTATATGTAAATATACGTGGAAGTATCCTGGAAGAGTAACTCATGCTTACATTGAAAGGCTGCTGGTCAAGTATATCGCGTTGTGCAAGCACGCAAATTACCAGGGACGGAAAACTGAAACAGAACCTGCTTTTCCATCGTCACCACGTCACTTTGCATCATAACTTTATACTCCTCCTCTCTATGCTATAACGAACTGCCAAACTGCTCGAATTATTTCAAACACGCACAGTTGCAGTACATGTAGAATTGCAGACATCCAATCTGTTGAATTGTGGGTTCGCTTTGAGTGCGGTTTGAATCATGATAGGCCCTATGTAGTATGTACTTTCAATCTTTGCTTGTGTGACCATGAACTGTTACGTTTGTACATATGGTACGTGAAGCAATGTTCTGCCTCCAGTCATTCGCATGTATTTGAATAAAAAATAAAACTTTAGTTGGTCACGAATATGACCGCCCCAAGCCATGAGAAAATGCCAGATGAACCCGCAATAGCACGATAAATTGGCCACTAATGAATAACAGAAAAATTTCAAAAACCTCGTGCCTTTGAAAAATATTTACGGATTATTCTCGGGAGTCTCCATCAAAGCCCTGGAAAATTCGATTCGTACAGCGTCGGTTTGTCGTGATTTGCTATAGCATACCCTAAGTGCATTACAATCAACCCCATTTAAAAGGCGGCGGTGTTGGGCGTTCAGCATCTGCCATATTTCCAATCGTGATGATTGAAAATAATACATTATTATATAACAGATTATTTACCTGCTCTGTTCGTGAAAACCTATTATCCTGTATGTAAAATTGTCTTATTACAGGGTACTCCAAGATCAGATGTGGCAGGACTTCTTACCGATGTCCCTTACAACAAATTGTAGTTGCTTCATGGGCATTCCGCCTTAAATCAAAAAAGGCATCAATCATTCTTTCAATTCAGTCTCTGATTTAAAGTCTGGAGAGATCTACCACCTTACGTTAGGCATCTTCAACGCATAAGAAAACCTTAAACATCACCGGGGTACAAAATTTTAATCCTCTGTGGCTTTCTCTCCGGAAGTAGCTACATGGTCGTAAAAGTTTGTAGGAATTTAAGACAGTCTTCAAACTTCAGCAGGCTCTTCCGAGAATATAAAGCGTACCCACACAAATTGTATACCATGAGTTTTACCATTTATTTTTCTTTAAATTCTTCTTCAAGTGTTGGGACATTTTGCTCAGTTTCCAGTACTTCTGAGATATAAGGGATTCTAGGATATTCCAGATCAGTTAAAGGATCATTTGCTGGAAAATGGTCATCGAAAATTCCTCGTAGTTCTTTGTATCATTTTCCCTGTTTCCAGAATTTTCTCTTTCATGGTTTTGCGAAGAAATTCAATCTTCCGTTTTTCTTTCTTAAATTTCTCCACGAGACATTTCTTATAGCTAATTCTCCAGGGTGTAGAAAAACTCTCATGGAAGAACGTTTTTTGGGAGTGCATATACAGTACACGAGGAACAATAAGAAATTAAATCATCAACAAGGGAAGATAACAGATTTCTTATACCTGTTCTGTTCATGAACAGCACTGGCTAACGAACGAAAACAAAATGTTTCCATGCATTCTCCCATACCACTACTACTTAAAAAAGGATTAACTGCTGCTGGTGTTGGCTCAGCAGATGAGGGAGGTATTTCAGGATTAAAATAGGGTTGATTAGGCGGCGGTGTTGGGCGTTCAGCATCTGCCATGATAATAAATAGCAATATATAGATTGCCCAAAACTGGATCTACACATTTAAAATAGTATTCCAATTATTGTACATGCAGTATATCTACATTAACCAATAATATCGAAAGGGCCTATGGAAACGACGAGACTACTAAACGTATTTTCAATGGTTAATCCAGGAGAAGGGAAAAGAATTAGTCCTCACCTCAAAAGATTTTATATTTAAGTGACATAAAATTCTAACAGACAAAATCTGAAGCGATTCATATTAGTGAAGAAGCCATTTTCCAAAGAAGACAGTAAGTACCATGAAGCAAAAGTGGCTTCTTAGTGCGTCCACAAATGGGTGGTGGCTTCTTGGTTATATCTGACTCTGGCATCTTGGTCAAAAAGCTTTCAGAAGCGACACTGAGTCTTTGTTGAATTATTCCAATAAATACGGTTACAAATTATAGCATTTGAGCACTAATCTAACCGTACCTATCTTAACTATAATAACATTTGAGCGCAAAGTCTACCGGCGTAACACCAAATTCTCTATAGTCTAGCTGGTAGACTAAACAATTCCTAATCTTAATTTCATAACGTCTTTTGGACTCAATCGCCGATCGTGAATAGGATTCCGCAGACGCCACTTACTAGAACATGAAGTTCTGACCTGTTTGCTAGTGTTTCGCTTCATGACGAGCCCAGTTTGAATACCCCGTGACTACATGCATCACGTACTCCGCAATCCCTGCTATTTGTTATAATATTTTTCTTGCCTACTCTTCTTAACCTTTCTCCAACGTTGTAGGAACGTGAAGGAATAAACGGTTTAACGTTGAACATTTTTCTTTATTGTAGGAGGCTATGTGTGTAAAATATAAAAATTAGCACTTAAATTTGGTCGATTTGGTTCATTTATAGTTTCACTGGAAGCAAAACGACGGAAACGAATTAAATTTGAAATCGTTGTCTTCTTATTTTAAATTTTTTGTACTGTTCTAGATTATTCAGCAGTTTTTTTAAATATATTTAAACCTCTATGATATAATAATCGGAGCGAGTACCGCTTGGCACCGATTTCAAATAGACTTTCAGATTGTCCAATTGAAAAATTTCTTATCAATAGGTGATAATCCATGAGAGTATAGGTAAATATACATGGATAGATTCCAACATTTTCCTTCCAAATAAAATATTTATACAGCGCATCTTAAGTAGAAAACTGAAGCTCATGATCAGTCATTAGAAAGTATATAGGCTAATAATGAGTTTTATAAAATTATCTTAATTATTTTTAAAGGAAGATTAGCCTTGGCTAGATGCACCATTGCTAGGCGCAAAATAATTTATAAAAATTTACTTCTGCACCCTATATGAACTCACAAACCTAGAAAGGTTCATGAACTCTCATCGCAGATTTTAGGTTGCAGCGGTGAGATCATAAGTCCATAAGGCCTGTATAAGAAGGTGTTTTTTTTTTGCGGTGTTTTTTTTTAAGGCAAACAGTATCCTTTTACATATTTGTTCTCTTTTAACAGCTTCTGACCTTGGAAGTTAATCATTTTTGGTTGCTGAAATCTTAGGTACCAAAATCGGTGGCGTGTGAAATGGATACCAACATGGAACTGAAATTGCAAGTTACAAGATATTTAAGTTTGTTTTTATCTTACACTCCTTACAACTATTGCAATTGAATCAATGTACATTTCTTAAGATCTTTGATTCCTGGTGTAGGAAGTTGCCGAGGAAATAAACATATCATATAGAACTCTCCGGAGATTTATCGCTTGGTGCATCACCGACCGGTGCAATTGGAGTATTACTCCAAAAACAAATAACTGCAGTAGTTGAATTGCAGTTCAACTATCTGTTTTATGGTTGGGTATGGAAATACTGTTCTGGTTACAGTGCATTATTTTTCTGTGGATTCAGTGGCTCTTTAAAGTTTGTCTCTGTTAAAAGTGCGAAACAATGCATTGACAACCGTTTTATCGGAGATCTGGTTAGCCCCCCTCCCCAGAAGAAAAATATTAATAGCTCGAAACTAAATTATATCAAAAATAAAAAGAATTTCATGATACCACATCATCTTTTATTAATTAAATGTTAAAACAATCTTATGCTGCATATTTCAAAAATCTAATGCTTATTTTATAAAATTTCAGTAATCAAATGTAGAGGGCGCTTTAATTGCATACCATCTTTAGCAGACAGACTTTTTAGTTCATTCGTAATTTTCTAACAGTGTGGACGTTTCCATATTCTAGCTGTCATTATTACATTTTTTTAGTTTGTTTTGTTGCAATACTTATTTTGGGATACGTGGTCTGTTTAAATAACTTTGGTATGTAAGTTTTCTATTATTTTTGATTTGTGTTATTTTTTGGAGTATTAATTCAATGTAGTTTTCTTTACTGTTGTGCTACTTTACTTTGCTTTTATGTTTACTTTTATCTATGTTTACTTAACCTTTACTTTACTGTACTTAACTCAATACTGCTACAAATCCTATCATGAAGTACAGTATAAAGTTAAGTACAGTAAAGTAGGGGTTAAGTAAACAGTTCAGTAAAAACTGGTCGGGTAAAATAGACTTTTACCGCCAAATGTATCACAAAAACTGTGAAATTTACCGACATATTTGTCGTTTTTTTCTCGATAACATTTTAAGAGTCTTCAATTATTTATTTATATTAAAATTATTATTGTCAAAGGTGGCGTTTTGTTTTCCATGGTGAAATAGATGGGTTTTCTCGTCTCTTTTTTTTTTACAAGGCGCCAACAATAATAAGTCAAGAACAGTTTTCAATAGATTTTTGAAGAAAGTAAAACAATACGGCGTCCCCAGTCGTGTTAGGTAATACAGATATAGCTTACATTTTGTTTTGTAATGAAAAATGCTTAAATACAGTACTCATCCAAATTATCTGCTCACCTCTCTTTTTTACATGGGCTCAAAGGCAAATATGCCTGTTGTGCGGGAATTTTTATTAAATCAATGGATGATCGCAGCAACCTGCGGTTTCCAGCATCCATAGATTTAATAGAAATCTATAACATATGTTTTTTTCAAAAATATTGATTCATGGGCTAAGGAGTTAAATTATCGTGATCAATTATATCTGCTCATTCTCTGTTCACAGCCAGAAAATGTCCCTACCCACGGGCTAGCCGCAGGGCATTTGGGTTCCCACGAGTCTTTGTTTAAAGCCTTTCTTACGTCCCTCGGCTAAGGACACACTCAAGGCATATTTGTCTTTGAGCCCATGTAAAAAAGAGGGGTGAGCAGATAATTCATCAAAGTAGAAAATATAATTTTATAACTTGAGACAAGAAACGTAACAAATATTGCTTGGTAGCCTGAAAAGTTTGTGCGTTTTTTTTCCGCTCTGGTTTCATGCCCTTATGTTAAATTATTGAATTGAAAATATTCATTGATTGCTTTGAAAGCATAGGCCATTTCTTTGAATTACAAAACACTTTGTTATGAAATGGAAAGAATCCATCCAGAATTAATTTGCACAAAAAAGATATTTAGATGTTCGCCATCTCATTTAGCTAGATTTGTTACAATTTTACTAAAGAAATAAAAAGGGACATTAGTCTTTATTCATCAATATATTCAGTTGTGAAGGACAGCACTTGATTGATTTTCTCTGTAAGATTAAATTTTACCGACTCCAATTACATTCGCTTGGTTTACGACCGAATAACATATTCCAATTCCGGAGTAGCATAGAAAGTCGCTATTTATATTCCGAAATTTTAATTATTATTAATCTATTTCAAATATTAGATTACAAAAGGCCCGTTATGAAGAATTTAGATTGTATTTAATCGTCTCTTAGGGAAGATTACTATTATTTTTAACAAAAAACCATGACCGTGGGAGAGTGCGACTTCCTTTGGAAACTTGTTAACATAAAAAAAATCTTTCCTCCCCTCTGATCAAAAAGTAACATCAAGGTTGAGTCATTACTTATGATCTTAGCTATAAGACTATAAGACGAGAGTTCAATGAACCTTTTTGCCTTGAGAGTTACATCAAGGTGGAGTCATCTTATGATTTCACCGCTTTGACCTTAGCTATGAGATGAGAGTTCACTGAACCTTGTTGTCTTGAGGGTAGTAGGGTGGAGATTCCTTTTCACCTTATTTATCGACTTTTTATTGGGTGGGGCTACCTTTTCACCTTATTTATATGCTGACCAAGATTGCAGTTGAGACTGTTAACTTAGTTCTTTTTCAGTAAGGTAAACATAAAGATGTCCAACATTGTGACCATCATAAGTACATGCTCTGTGTGCCAGAACCTGTTTGATGATAATGCGCGTCCCCCTCAAATTTCTAAAGTGCCACCATCGTTATTGCTTAGAGTTTTGCGTGGTAAGTGATATGTTTCAACATTCAATAACATTTAAAAACTGTTATTTTATCTGTTTTGTGTTGATGCTGTAATTTGTGTAGCCTCGAGTTGTGTGTTACCTAAAGTGTGTAGCCTCCTGATTTAATAATTATTTGTTTTATCCCATCGTAGAATCTGGTTGAAGAGCAGCAAATTAAGTGTCCTCAATGCCAAAAAATTACTCTGATATCTACTGGACAACTTTGCGTAGACTTAGATCTCCAAAAAAAACCATGATTTCATGGCTCTTCTTACCAGTATTCAACAACCACCTGCTGCCCCTGCTGTTGCGAATCCTCAGCCAATAACATCCAGAGCTACAAGCATTCAACAACCCCTGTTTCTGCTGTTGCAAATCCTCAGCCATCAACATCTAGAGCTGGGACGAGTGTTTCAAGTGATACTTTGCGGCAATTACAAATTACTTCCAAAGCATCTAATACGAATTAATCATCAACACAGACAAGTGAGCCACCACATTCAAGAAAAGGGAAAGCACTAAAAAGGAAATTGAAAAAATGAAGACTCGTAAGTCCAAATACCGAACTTATCCAGCGTCCAGCGAAAACGATTCCTCAGGCGATTCCTCTTCAGAAGATATGATGCCGAAGAAGAAGCAAAAAAAGGTTCAACTCAGTAAAAAGTGAGATGGACTCTGATGAAAATCGAAACTAGAAGCTTCCAAAGGAAGAAAAGGTAAGAAACCCACTTGACTAAATTCTTTTATTTCTTTTAAGTTTATTATTCGTCTTTTATTTAGGAAAAAAGAAGAAAAAGATGCCACCAAACTGTGAACCACGAATCTTTGAAAACGCTCTCTGGGGGGCCGTCACATATTACGTCACAGAGCCGGGGGGGGGGGGGGGGGGGGGGGGGGGGGGGGGGGGGGGGGGGGGGGGGGGGGGGGGGGGGGGAGGGTTGCACCTTTGTATGACGAATTGTGACGAGGGGGGGGGGAGTATTCAAAGTGGGGACGTCACAAGGCACTACACAAGCGCCACCAAATGGGATATGTTGGCAACTTCCTTAATTTTTTTTAGTTTTTTCTGGATCGTTACATCTAAGTGATTCTCAGCACCACGTTTGCTTGACCAATTAAGAAAATATAAAATCAACAAAAACGAACTATATCAGTCTCTTTTAAAGGCTATGTTAGCGCTTTCGAGAGAACTAAGAGTAGAAAGTCTTGTCAAGAAGACGTCATAAAAAAATGGAACGAAATAAAAAAACGATGCAGATTTTCTCGGCAAAATTGCCATTTTGCTGAAAGAATATCGATCAATTTCAATGAGAGCTGAAGGTGGCCTGATGCAAACTTGGGCTAAGGCGTTAATTCCTAAAAAAGTCCGATAAAGAAACAAATTCGTCGTCAGCAACATTAGAATTCGCTCCCAATTCATCACAATTTGATGAACCCGACCACGATGTTGAAACTTTTTCTGAAGGCATCAACACAGTAAAGCCTACTGATTCACCAGCTCAATTAAAGTGTAATAGATATGTCCCTCATGTTGAGCTACAGCTGCAAAAAGAGATTGATTGTTTAAATTCAGACATTTGCATGCTACAAGATCGGGACAAGAAAGAGTTGCTGTCTGATATTCAAGAGAAAGAATTAAAGTAAAAAAAGTTAAAAAAAATGAATTGGAGAAGACACTTAAGAGGAAGATAGGCGACGTAGAGAGATCTCAGAAAGCGAGAATCGCCAAGAAAAAATGTCAAGAAGTAGCCATAGAAAAAAATCCTAGCCTTCGAGATGAACTGCGAGTTAGAACCAGACCTGGGAAGCCAAGAGTAGAAGAAAATCAGCCTTTTTCTTCTAAAAACTATTATCGCATTGGCCATGCCCGGCTCAGCTTTTCATGAAGCTTTTAGTTTGCAGGCTTCAACGCCTGTTTCTTAGAGTCCTACTGAAAAAAAGTATTTTTTTTTGCTATAATTTTTTTGCGTTTTTCTTGGTTTTTTTGTTTTTTGTTTTTTTTTTGTTTTTTTGGAAGAAGTAGAAAAATGGTAGAGTAAAGAGAAGGTTTTTTCTTTACAAGAACTCCATTTGCTCGGGTACATCAGTTGTTAGCTGGACCCTAATAGTATTCGGTTCGCCGGCCATTCCGGTTATCATGTATCCTCTTCCCCGAGGGATGGGGACCGTTTTAACCGTTTCACCATTCCAGATGGTAATCTCCTGATATGGTGCCGCTTCCGGTGTAATGAAGACCCTTTGTGCCCTTTGTGGGGTGAAAAGGTCCCCAAGAAGTACAGGAAGTGGAGGGAAATTGTTGGCTGGGGTGAGTAGGAGAGGGTGGCCAGTGACTGGAGTGATCGCTATCTCTGGTGTAGTAAAGAAGTCACCCAGACCCCGGCCTGGGGTTCCAGGGATTGAGTTGTCGTCTGGGATACTCGAGTTGCTAGATTCGGCCTTTGAGGGAGGAGGGGCAGAAGGGCCCGGTTGGGCTAAGTCCAGGTTCTCTTCAGGGTTAGCTGAGGCCCCTTCAGAGTTATCAAGATCTTCCTCACTTGGTGCATCACCGACCGGTGCAATAAGATTATTACTCCAACAGCAATAGTTGAATTGAATCTCGACTATTTGTTTTGAGATTGGGTAAGGAAATACTCTTCTGGTTTTAGTGCATTTTTTATTAATGGACTCGGTGGCTCTTCGTAGTTTGTCCCAGTTGAAAGTGCGAAAAATGCAAAGACAACCGTTTTGTCGGGGATCTGGTATTTCAGCATGCATCTTCTTACCTTCTTTAGGTACTAGTTCACTTATTGCAGAAAACGAGTTTTTGAAAGTTGGTTCGGCACATTTAATCCGCATGGCCCATTTGAAATACAACAATCCGATTTCGTCGGGTGTTGGGCCCCCGGAAATATCGTGATCCTCAGCATCCCTTGGATTATGGTTGTGATCCGCATGGTAACCCCTTGGGGTTCCTCCGCAATGTTGGACTTCGGTGGATTTAAAGAGGAAATGAGGCTCTTTGTCCTGGAGAAAGTGTTTAGCCGTAACACATCTCATCTTGCCATTGCGATCAGGAGAGTAAAGGTAATGAGGGAGTGGGTAGGTTAGGTTAGGTTAGGAGTGCAGCAGTAGTTGTGCAGCAGTTTTCTCGTCAACTGCTGCACCTAAAAATAATCTAATTGTTTTAAAATGATGGGATAGTCCATCACTTCAAACCATTTTAAAGTTTTTTTCAATACTCGGCTCAGAAGCCAAGATATTAACGATTAAAATTTTGAAAATTTTTCATTCAAAACTTCTTTATTTTTTGGCCATGTCGGCCTTCATCCCATAAGCCACCTATCGCTGAAAATAACAACATTCCCTCCTTCTTTGCCTTTAGGGTCTTTTGGGTGGCTACCCTCGAAAACTATCGCTAATCGAACGAGAAATGGGGGGTTTCGGGGGTGGCCCTTTAAGAAAAGGATGTTTTTAGAACAAGGTCCTTGGGTATACGCCTTCGGGTTTTGGTTGAAAATTTTTTTTTTAAAGATTATGATGTGCGACTTTGGTGCGGTGGGCTCGCCCACCACCCCACGTCGCACTAATTTTTACATGAATTAAGAGAGAAAAATAAATTAAGACAATAAAACCCCACTATCACTTTTATCAGAAAGAGAAAATCAAAATTCAAACTTTTGAACGAATTGCCTTCGGTATACAAAGTATACCCTCAGGGATAAATGCACACCAAACATGCAGTTGCGCTAAGACTAGAAAATCTACACATGGGGATTACGAAAAAAATACATAAAAAAAAACTTTAACAGATACCAACGAAAATATCCAGTCGTGGCGTAAGAAATTAAGTAAGGAAGGTTGCCGAAATTTGGAATAAATCGGTCAAGTAGGAAAAAAGAAGATAACAAATAACGAAACTGACAATAAAGTCAATAAACCTTTTGCCCTTTTGGTCTGGAGCCCAACTCCAAGAAAAGTATGGATTACTACGATACGATACATGATCAGAAACTTAAGAGCCTTCGGTATACTAGAAGTATAACCCTCAGGGATTAAAATGCGATAACTCAAACAAGAGTTATCGTGAAAAATCTGAGGACACGTTAGCCCGTAAGCCGCCGCGTGTTAAAACCGGGAAAAAGCCCCCCGCGCGTGTTTCCAAACTTTGTGTGGGTACTGTAAAAGTGTAAATTGCTCAAAACCAAACAAATTTGATTTTCTCATATTCAAGTTAATACTCGATTTCCAAACATTAGTGAATTCAGTTTATTCAAACTTCAGACAAAATTTTATTCTGGGGCAGGGCAAAATATAAAAGAAGAAACATTTGATAATTAAAGCGGATTTTGTTTTGTTTCCAACTACAACCGGTTTCCCAAGAACATTAGAATTTTGCAGACTTTTAACAAAGTCCCCCAAAACATCATATTTACAAAACAGCGTGCTAGAGAAACCAGGATAAGATCTGCCGTAAGCACCCCTAAACAAAATGCCCTGGGCTATTTTTGGAACACCTATTAAAAGATTATATAAGATAATAAATTACTAATGGACCAGTTCCCTAAGGTCCACCATGCGGGAAAAAGAGAATTTAACCAGAAGTCATGTAAAGCACTGCTTTAACAAGTCTCAGCAAGCAAATAATAATTTAAAAAAAAAAAACGAATATCTAGCAAAATTTCGTGACGACAATAACGATTATGTTTAGGAGGTCTCACGATCAGAATGTCTCGTGTTTCGATAGGATTCCACCTTGATTAACTGGATGATATCATCTTAGACGTTCTTATCGGGTCCCAACCAACGGCGCATTAGGAAATAGAAAACGGTGCAGATGTACAATAATAAGAGAAGAGCGCATGTAACGGCCAAAGCCAGGACAGATGTCTTTGTCGGGCAAGTGCTGTTGAATACGGTCACCGTCTCTTCATGGACTGTATAAGTACCTATCGAACAAGAAGACAAATTTTACAATCAATTTTTATATCGTGTCCCATTAAAAATTTCCGTTGTCTTACTGTTGTTGGGGAAATTGGCTGGCAACGATGCAGTTTGTCGGTTGCTGAATTTCGTATCTTCATCTCCAAAGTCAAGTACGAGAATTTCATGTGACATTGTCATGTCCTCTTCGGTTTTTTCAATTTTCTCGGCGCTACGGCGCTTACGTCCCCAGGATTCCATAGTGTCTCTTCCCCATTGGCAATTAGCCTGTAATAATCCATCATTATTTACTGTAATGCTATATATTTTTTTATGAAACAGCGCATAAGATCATACCGGTTCACAAGGTCCTAGACAGTATCGTACGTTACACTGGAAGATGACACCGTAGCTCTCGGTGAAACGGAAAGCCTCGTATGTGCTCTGCAGAGCGGTTCCGTCGGGAACGAAGCGAGGGAAGATAGTTGGGTCAGTTGGGCAACTATTTCAAAACAATGATATTTCATTGAATTTTCATTCAACATTTCATTTCAACATTTATCCATACCCGTCATC
Source organism: Daphnia galeata (assembly GCA_030770115.1). Lineage (NCBI taxonomy): Eukaryota > Metazoa > Arthropoda > Branchiopoda > Diplostraca > Daphniidae > Daphnia > Daphnia galeata. Next base: position 7,500,260 of record CM061119.1, read on the forward strand.
ATCGATGATTTGGAAGGTACTTCTGGAGTCTTTGGCCATGGCAAGGCAGCTGCGAGCGAAAATTCCGTAAGGAGCTATAAATTTTGAAAAAGGAAAATTTAATTTTGATTTTGCACTATTTCAAACAGATAAACGAGTTCTGTTTCATACTGTTGCCGGGAATTTCAATGCGGAAAATGAGTCGATCTCCGATGCGAACAGTTTCGACATCTCCACCGGTGGGATCCAAAATGCGGATACGTGGAGGAGGTGCAGCCGGAGCGGAAGTGATGCTGATCATGTCTGGATCTCTGTTTTTGTTTTTTTCGAAAATTAACGCGATTAGATGATAATCGGACACGGGTAGCGCGCAATGTTGAGGCTGATAGGATTACCTGATGGGCATCATGCCGAAGGAAACGTTACGGGGTGACATGTCGTAGGTACATTTAATCTTGTAAATCTTGTCTCCTTTAGTCATGACGACGCTATGGTGCTGGAGGACGATGGTGTTGGTGAACATGCCCGACATGGATTGAGTGTTACAATCGCCGCCATTCATAGTCAAATCCAATCGGAAGCTGTCGCTATTTTGGACATCGATGTTGCAAGTCTCACTGCGGCCAAGGGCGTAAACGCGGCCACTGAAGGGACGGTTGGTTTTAACGAGAACTTCAATCTTGGTATCGCGACAATGAACTCCGACTAGAGAGAAGATTGAAATTTTTTGAAAATATTATCGTGAATGAAACAATATTTATGCTTATAGATTGATTACCATCGTAACATGTTCCAGTACGGTCACAATTAATGTCACCTTCGGCGCCATTGGTTAAATCACTTGGGCTTCCACCGCTGACTCCACCTGATCCATCACCAATGATTCCAGTGTTGCTGCCGTCACTTCCGCCGTTTCCACTGCCAGTTGTGCTACCTGCCGATCCGGATCCAACGTTAAGACCTGGACGGGTTGGGCGAGGAGGGCGAGGTGTGCTGATGCCGCTTCCAATGGAACCACCACCAGATCCGGTACTTCCACTGCCACCAATTCCAGATCCACTTCCTGGGCTTCCACTACCTCCAGCTCCTGATCCACTTCCGGGGCTTCCAGGGCTTCCACTGCCACCACTTCCTCCTGGTCCACTTCCGCCAGTTCCTCCAATACCACCGCCGACAGTTCCACTAGTCGGTCCACCGATTACGGGATCAGGTCCTCCGGTAAGTTCTCCAAGACCTTCTGGACCTGTAATTATTAGAGCGACATGATACCGTTAGTCTTTCTTCTATTCATAGATCGTTATCATGCAACTAAACTAATCATTCATGAACAAAACATAAAAACAATTAATTTTTTTCCCTTTCTTCTGATTGCCCCCCCCCCTAGCTGCTTCCTCCTCTCTGTCCAGAGAGTTTTAAATGACCTGAAGCGGTGTAATAACGTTTTCTCGTACATTTCCCACAGTTAAAAAAATAAAATTTCTTTTCTTCTTCTTCTTTGTTTTGTTTTTGTTGTTGTTGAGCTATGGCTGCCGGGATATGGACTGAACATTTATGGGCGGTTCACCGTCGATTATTTCCCGACATGTCCACCGCTTTGAAAAAGGAAACCTGTTTGGATTGTTGTGTCTAAAAGTATTTGAAGGACATATCAGCTTTCGTTTTCCACGATATTTGTGGACACTGCGTGTTAGTCTAAACATTGATATACAATGTAAAACAGCTAATGAGATTAACATGTGGACTAATGGAAGGAAAAAGGGAGAGGGAGAAGAAAATAACCTTCGTTGAGGACAATTATTATTAGAAATAAGTCCCATAGTCCGTCTTGTGACCATGTCCTTTGTGGGTGGTTGACCACTTCCCACACGAAATCATTGCGGCTTCTTCTTCTTCTCGGCAACTTGTAAAAGAAGACATAACTCAAGTTGTCAGGTAATATATAGCATCATGGGTACATAACAACAAGCTATTGTCTTGTCAAGCGGATTCTATCCAGATGAGTATTTCCGTCTAGTGACTTTGACCAGGCCTGGGAATCCACTGAAGATGGACGACTTGATGTCCTGCTTCATTTGCTTGTTGAACTTGAGACTATAGTTCTTTTCACTTTTTGCTTTTTGGGCTTTTTGAATTTTTCACAGGAAAAATCGTGAAAAAATAATGAAAATAGAAAGTGCAAAATTCTACTAAGCAAGTGTTTCGTCCTTTCTTTTCTTTCGGTTATTTGAATAAAAACAATCTAAAATGAATCGATGAACTCTTGAAAGATGAAGGTATCAAATCTGTTGACTTTTACGTATTCATTTTGGAGGTTTTCAATGTTTGAGTTCCAGGGAATTCGGCAACAACAATCGTTTGATGACGCTTCTATGTAACTCAGTCGTTGGAGATGAAAATATATATATTTATACAGAAAGGAGATGCAACGAACCGCATCACTATCAAACTCAGACGAATGAAAAGTTCGTTTTTTAACGGGATTCGTCTGTTTTTAGAGAGAAACAAGAAGAAGAAGAAGAAGACGAGTCCGCGTCACCGCTGGATGGTGGTAAGCGCATCAACCCCGTCAGCAGCCGTCCCTTTTTAAAAATTCTTAATTGAAATGAGATTTCTTTTCGCTAACAAGAATTTCGTTCCGTACCGACGGTTCGAGTGGATAATCTTTCGTTTCTTTTCCCGCGTCGCTTTTTTGACCGTCTCTATTGAGCAGCTACTGTGCATACACAGCACGCCGGCGTTTTCCATCACGGATGACTGAGAAATGAGCACTAGAACTATTATATACGTTGGGGTCAACCAACTCCCTGCTGTGTCTTTTTCTTTATATTCTTTTTCTAGATGACTGCACGGTCCACCCACGCGTTTATATATTGATCGTAGTCGGCAATATGCTAGTGAAAAAGCAAAGCCCGTTGTTTCCTCTTGATTTTCTTTTTCTTTTTTTTTTCTTTTTTTTTGAATTGATCAAGTTAACATGTCTCGTGTGTACGCGAGTTAACCGACCGTTCAAGTTGGTGGGAAACATCTCACCTGATTTTTCTTATTTTCCTTCTCCTTCTTCTTCTTCTTCTTCCTCAACTGCATGTTTTACATCTTTTAACGATTGTCTTTTTTTATTTCTTCTTCTTCTTTACTTTGTTGCACGGTATTTAAAAAATATTAAGTTAATAACTTACTGATGCAGACGTTCTCGACGAATTTCCCGACGGGTGCACCGTCGTCGAGCAGTGGCCGATCCGTGGTAAGGAAAGTGCTGGGTCCGTCCGGCAGTGAGAAATGATCCAAATGATACAACTGGCAATTGTATTCGAGACCGGGCGAACTCTCCTTATACAAGTAGGAGCGACAGAGGAATTCGTTTTCCACTTGACAGGCACGTTGACACGCCGCTTCATTGCTGGCCTGTCATCGACACATTTTTCAATGTAAACCAACCAATCAAAATTATTATGTCGAAAACAACTCTAAACATTCCTCTTTTTATTTTAAAAAATGGATGTAGAATTATTTTCAAACGTGATTTACTGCGGTTAGTTTTTTAGTATTGAATTGTTGATTTTAGCTTTGAGTAATACAAGCTCAATTGCGTTTTTACACAGGACGCGGTTCACCGAAATGCTCCCCCCCCCCCCCCCCAAAAAAAAAAGAGTATTGACCGCGCCCATCGTTACATAATGCCCATCGTCGTACAGCCCCACATTGTCATAGAAAACAAAACCAAAACAAGAGACAACAAGTCAATTTTATTTTCCATGCAGACTTACCAATAATTCCTTGTCGACGTAGAAATAGACATCGGCGTGTTGAGCGACGCGATCGTCGGCCACGCCAATGGACGGAACGGCGTACTGACGAACTCCACGACATCCATCGGAAGCTGAATGGATGTTAGACATTATAATCGGTGAGTCTATTGTCTTATTGATAGTTCAACGTCCGATACCTTTCAAGCAGAGATTTTCAAAGTAATCGACTCCTTGAGCGTCGACTAATTCGATGGAGTCTTCCACCGATCGCCGATCGTGTTCACTCAGGTGACACTTGGTGGTGATGTAATTGTACTCGGCCGAGCGACAAACAAATCGTTTCTGCTCGTTAATAAATTTAAACAAGAGGATTCATTAAATTGTAATTTAAAAAAAATAGAAAATATATAAATCTCCTTCAATTTTTTTTTTTTTTTTTTTTTTTGTAAATTATTTATACCTCGTTGAGGCAAGCGGCCAGGCAAGACTCTTTGGTAGCCGTAAAGATGAGAGCGTTGTCCAGACCGCGAAGCATTTTGTTTGGCACTCTCTCAAAAGTCCACGGTCGGTTGCATACATTCTCTAAAATTATATTGAAAAGATTCCGGTAAAGAAAAAAATGAAAACAAAAAACGTCGTAGTTAGTTATTACGTATATAAGGTATATAATTCATAAATAAAATACATATTTCTGTTGATTACAAAACGAGACGGTTTTTTTTATGCAATGATGGTTATTTGTTTTGTTTTTTTTTCTTTTCCGTCCGAGTGTAAATAAACGATCAAACAAAACAAAAAAGTTACACAAGTTCATAAACATTTCTGCGTGACTTTTGGAATACACTTTTGTTTTTTTTTCTTTCTGTTTTCTTGGTTTTTTCAAGGTGCCATTAGTTCCGCACTGCTCGTAACTTGTCCCTCCTTCCATATCCACCTAAAAGTTCTGTGTGGCGGAAGTCGTTTTCGTGTGTCGTCGCGTTTCCATATTATTATTATTAAAATCTGCAACGTTTTCGTATGCTACATATAATAGGAGCTGCAGTTTGAATCCGCGCGGCGACACGGCAAATAAATCCCGGCCTTATTCATATTCCAACTTTTTTTTGCGTCCCTACGTGATGGTGATTCAACTTGTTCTATCAAACAGGAAGATGGTTCTCAAAATGTGATGCTACGAATGGAATCGTGTGCGTAGAAAATGTCCAACAATTCTTGCGAAATAACAACAACAACAAAAAACTGACTGCTGTTGAGCAAACATTTGACTTCCGCTTTAATATCGAAGAGAGCGAAGCTACGTTATCTATGTGTGTGTGTGTGAAAGAGTAGGCTACTACTAGTACTGCATATAATAATAATAATACAGTATATGGACTTTGGCTTCTTATATATTGAGGAGACGGTCGTCATTCGGTTCCGGTACACCGCTAACGCCTCCATGCGTGCAGCACTACCTGCTACTGCTTTGTGTGTGCTGATGTCCACAACGAGAAACGCAAAAGTCTCGCAAGACGATAGAGAGTCAACCGGCGAAGGTGAATGACTCGCACTGGCCTTCGTGTGAGAAAAGCGCAACTGTGACTCTTATCCCCCTTAAGGAAGCCGCTGTGTTACGGATTCGTTCACGCTCATTGATCCCGCTCAAATGTTCCTTGTGTCTAACATACTAGCAAATGCGGTGGCAGCGCACGCGCTTAAACATAGTCGTGTGTTGTTCGGTTCACATCTTATGCTATACTATACTATTATATCAACTCACGATATAATAGACGAGATGAGGATGATTTTTTCGACTGCAAAACATCGAAAAGAAAAGAAAGAAAAAGAAAAACATATTTTTAAATCCTGGTGAAGATGGAGGACTTTGTGACGGGCCGCCCGTTCAGTCACGCAGTCGGCCTACAAGCAGGAAACGCGACCGCCAGCTTGTACACACACACAGATAGAAAGAGCACGAAAATGGCATCATCAACAGTCAACCGGAAAATCGATATTATTATAAGAGAGACGACGAGCGGATTGTTGTTGGCTTTTTTGGCCCTGTTTTTTTTTTTGTTCATTCACTCACGTCGACAGCCGAAATAACATGACGTGCCCGTCAAGTGCGACAGGAGGTTAGAGATTGAGAGAAGACGACAACGCGATGATCCCGTTATACACTTGTATATAACAATTACGGTTTGACTGCTGATGCTTACCTGATCTGATGTTGAGCTTGATCATGTAATAAGTAGAGACGGACTTTTGCGGATTGACGGTCGGGTTGGAGCCGGTCGTGTCATTCTGGAGCAGACACAGGGTCTCCTGGATGGGCGCCAAAGGGTTTACCACAAAACTGGACGGGAAAGAAACAAAAGAGACAAAAGAACAACCGCACAATCATCAACTGTTTTTTTTTTTTTTTGACGAGAAATAATGTGAGACTCTCTATAGTCCTGTCATGTGATATTATTTGAGAGAGAGAGAGAGAGAGAGAGAAGCAAAAAAAAGGTGAGACAAAAACCTGAAGGACGCGGCCGCACAGTCCGGCTCTTCCCTGCACCATCCTTGGCATTCGTAAAGCGATAAATTGCGGATGGTGTAATATGTGTTGCCCCTGTAGTCCATTTCCGATAGTTTCTCAAAGCCGATTCGCCCTTAATTACGAGAAGAAGAAAAAGAAAACAAAATCAAATAAATATGGTTAACAACACATTTGACCAATGCAATGGCCGACTTTGAAATTAACTTGGCGAATTTGCTAAAAACAAAAAGTGACGGTAGTTTGACCATTTTACAATTGTGGTCGAATTCCGTTTTCTTTTTTGTTAATATCGAATGAGAACTCATTCGTCTTTTTCCCACTCTAATAATAATTCCAATAATATCAACTTTTTTTTTTTTGTTCACCGTTGTCGGTCGTGATGGGAAGTTCCAGTTACTATCTCATCATACAAGTTTTTTGTTTTTTTAACTTGGACACATTTTAGATGAACAAAAAATGCTGTAACTTCCCGTTTATAATTCACATTCGTCATTTCTTTTTGTTTATAAATAATTATATGGCGGAGTGCCGAGTATATGAAAGGAATCACAGTGTTCTTCCGGTGGTACGTACCTTGAATATAAGAAACGCATAGGGCCAGCAATAGAGCTGAATACAGCAGCGGTAACCCGGTCGCACCCATGGTCCGCTATCGAATGAAACAATAAAAAAAAAAACAGACAAAAATTTAATTATCTTGAAATTTGTATATTCGTTCTGCTTTGCGTATATCAATCATAGCCAATCCCGTGGGATATCTTCAAGACTAATTGATTGTTTTCCTGTTGTATACATCATTTCCCAACAGCAGCAGCAGCAGCGAAAGTTCTTATTTTCTTTTTCAAAATTGACTTAATTATTGGCCCTGACATGGTGATGACGGAGGAGAAGCTGAAAATACCGAGGCGCATCCTCATATATAATCTAAAATGGAGACAGTCTATACTGGAATTATTTTTCTTTTAAAAAAAAAAGAGACCACTCTTTTGACTGTACACAGTGGCCTGTCATCAGTGTCTTTCCTTGCGGAACGTTTGAGTGTGTAAACGAGAGAGAATAACTAACCGTTAGATGATGAATATTCTTCGAGACGCTGTTGGTTGTCTGTGGGGATCGAGTGGGAACCACCGTAACTATACATAACAGGTGTATAATAACAACAAAAAAACAGGGGGATCGATTCACCCACAAAAACAGAAAATAAATAAATAAATAAAATATTTTGGCCTATAACGCAAGAATTCTTTCTTAAGCAAAGGCTGAGTATTATTAATTTTAATTGAACGTATCGTGTTATACTATGAGAAAATGAAAAAAAGGAAAAAAAAATTGTTCTCGCTGTGTGCGCGACATTATATAGAAAAAGGAATTTTTTTTATATTTTTTCCTTTTATTCAACGATGATTGAATCGTGGGCGTCAGGTGGCTACCCGTTAACGCGCGGCCTCGCCACATTTTCAAAGAGGAAGAATATGCGCGATACAATCCAGCAAGAGTTCCTCATCGTTGAAAAAAAGCCACTAGACAATATCTATCGAAATACCTACACACAATGTTTACCTCCTTGAATGAGGGACGAGCTCTGAATAGACGACAATCAAGCGCTGAGATCTTCTCATTTCATTTCTTCGTCGTGCCTTCCGGGATTGAATAATATAATAGCGACTCGTTAAATGTCATTTGAAAGTCCATTTTTTCTAAACAAATTCTGCGCGGGATTTTTTTTCATTTTGACGATTTTTCATTTTGTGTTGCGGTTTGAACGGACGAATTGTTGTGCGAATTCGCAACGCGTTTTTGAGCGGAATTTTTTCAAAAAAAGAAAAAGACGATGAAGAACTGACCACAGTTTTCGATTTGTTATCTTGACGTAATATACAATGAACGTTTTTCACGCATCTGTCGCTCGACGAGCACAGAGTTGCTAAAGGCTTGAATTCGATCGAGCGAGAGCCAACAGACTTACGTGTAAAAGGCCGTTGATCCGACATTTCTCGTCTACATGACCAGTGGCAACATTTCACGTTGGCTCATCCTCCCCTTTCTCTCTCCCCCCTACCCAAAACACACATGTGGTTGTATGTGTGGGTCTACTATAGAGTCATTGCTGGACTAGCTTCTCCGTATTGGATAATTGGGTGGCCGATGGCGCCGAAAAAAAAAGTAAAGAAATAAAAGCAATTTCTCCTCTTTTATGTTTACCTGGCACGCTGCTGCATAAGGCTATGGGGGGGGGGGGGATTAATAAAACCAACTCTAGCGCATCGATTCACCTTTCGTTTTTTTTCGTTTTTTTCTTTTTTTGGAAAATCCAATTGAAATAATGAAACGATTCCGTTGTCCCGAATTCAAATAAATTTTTCGGTCGACGCTACGAATTTTTTTTTTGTTTTAGTTTTTAATTTTTGGTTTTTGTTTTACCTGAGTGAAAGTGACGATGTCGTTGAAGATGAACAAAATTCGAAATGATTTTTCTTGTTCGTTTGTCGTCCGACGATCCTCGCAATCCGATTTTCAAATGGATGTTGTTCTCCGATGCACCGATTTCAAATGGAAACACTTTGGAATTTGTTCGAATGAGTTGAAATCAACGTGTTTGAATCAATTTGTTTTTTTGGTAATAGGCTCTTTAAAATTCGTATTTCTTGTGTATCCGATGGGACTAAACAAGAAGAAAGAAGAACAACTACTATTACTACTCTTGACAACGGAAGTGCTACGACTGATGGAACTAGCAATGGTGCGCCACCTCTTTTATATACAGGTGCTCTGCTGTGGCCCACCGGCACGGAGCCGGAGCAGCACGCCCCTCCAAGCAAAAAAAAACCCCAGGTGAAAAAAAAAACAAGAAAAAAAAACAAAACAAGTGGTAGAATAAGAGGGGAAGGGGAGATGGTATAGGCTCGTCCTCTTGTGTTCCAGCTGCTGCCAGTTGGTGTGTCTGTGTTATAACAGCTCTTGATGGTCCTGCTGGTGTGGCCAAGGGATGGATAAAAATTTTATAAAGATGGAAGAGCTCGGCAAGAGGGTGGTAGATAATGTATTAGCTCACGCTTCATGGCTCTTTCACCATTTTGAATCGCGGCGGACCCGCTCGCTCTTATTATTTTTATATTCTATTTTCTGACCGTTGTTGTTGTTGTTGTACAACACGTTCGTCGACGTCTCCAGGGATCGACATCTGTTATTTTGTCAATCCAAACTCCCTTTCAAACTTCATCCTCAATTCCTAATGGAATTGAAATTGTCGTTGATTTTCTCTACTGTGTATTCAAATCTATTTAAAACGGATCAATGTTCTCTCTCAGCTTCTTATTGTATCACGATTAAAATACAATAACAATATCAAAATTATGATTCTGATGTATAGCATCCGCTTAAGACGACAAAAAAAGGATTGTACGTGATAATATAATGCGGTCCAACTTTGTAATAGAAGCGATATTGTTATATTATGAAATGAAATTGTAATTAAGACAATGACAACCAAATTTTCGGGGTTAATGAATCATTCGGCAAAGTCATCTCAATGAATTCTTCTTATTTTGCCAATGTTTGATATGAATGACAAATAGTATAATGTATATATACACACACCACACACACACAGAGAGAGAGAGTACAACAATGAATGTCCTGTGAAGGACCTGACGACGACGGATGGATTTTGAATCAAATAGAATCCGAAGAGAAAGAAGAGAAAGAAGAGAAAGATCACTGGCCTTTTTCTTGTTGCTTTGGCGACAACAAAAAACATCTTCTCCATTGCCTATTCTTCTCTCCGATGAGCCGCAAGGCTCTGACAGAGAAAAAAAGGAAAAAACCGTTTTTTCTGATATCATAAATTGTTGCTTTCATCTTCAATCGTCCGCTCGTCATATAACCGCCGTGCTGGGCGGACAATAGCCCAGTAAATGTATGTCCATAGAAACGGAAAAAGAATTCAGATTTTCACTCTTTTTTTTAAATAAAAAAAGAATGTCCGGAACGTCGACAATTGGAATTAACGCGTAACAGGGTTTCATGATGACCTGCTGATGGTGTGGGCTGCAAATCTCGCGTTATATATTTTTTAATTCTTTTTTCAAACCGCCGTTGGTTTTTTTTTCGAGAGGTATGTCAAATTCCGTTTTGTTTATTTAACCACCGCACGGTGTTTTTTTTTGTTCTTAACATCTTTTCTCGTCTGTGACGCGCCACATTGAAAAGAAAGAGCGACCAACAAAAAGAAGTTTCATTCGTCTTTGATTTATCATCAATAGCGGTGACAAAACACGCAAGGCGTTGAATGGGCTGAATGGCTTTGCAAACAAACTGCGACGATTCATTAGAGTGGACCATCACGCCAGTGCTGATATACAATAGGACGACGTGTATACGGGATGTGTATACGTCTATAACGGAACACACAGCGACGAGCTATAGCATCATCTTGTGTGTTGCTACAAACGTCAAACATTAGACAGTCGTGGCCCTTTTTTCTTCGTCGTCCTTTTTCTCTTTTTTAATGACTCTACTCATTTTCGCTGTTGTTTTTTTTACGACACACGACGACAAACTTCCTGTTCTCCAAGCAAATAGACACTCGCACTTGAGTATAGACGAGTGTGTCGTCCAATGCGGCACTACTTTGTTTCATTGATGATGTAGGTCAAATGATGGCAGATTTGGCGGACGTCGGTCACGTTGAAGAATAAAGAAAATCTTGTCCATCTTTCTTGTTTTTTCCCTATATTATACAACGAAACGTGCATATATTAGAGAGACATTGAATTGCTGTTGATGTTAACGGTTTTGGCAAAGTTGTTTCAGCAGCGCGGCTGAGATTGTAGACGTCAACACTAGAAAGAAAAACGGCCACTCAAAAAAAAAAAATAAATAAACGTGAGAGTTCCGCAAGGTCCTTGACACTGAAAATTTACAAGAAAATTATTTGACTGCTGTTTTGTATGTATAGTTCTTTTTCTTTAAGAGGTCCATTCCTTTCTGTTCATATGATGGCGGGCATTTCTTTTACACGCGCTGCTGATGTGAAACTGCAACTCAAATCAAGCCTATCCACACGTCATCTGCTGTGCTATCTCATTGGAATATTTCTCGTTGTAAAAAAAATAAAAATACTTTTTTTTTTCGTTTTTATTTATGTCCGAGCGCCAATAACTAAAGGGACAAAAAATAAGAACGTTCACTCTTTTTATTACTCTTTTTATACAACGCCTTATAGTATTTCTTTTATTCAAATTCATGCAGGTACTATTATTTATGTGTGCGAGAATTATGACGTGTCGTATTATTATAAAAAAAACACAACTGAATAACGCTTTAAGGGAAATCTAAAAAGTGAATCAACTTTCTTCTCCCATGTGCTGCTGATATGACGCGAGTAAACGCTTGAATATAATAAAAAGAAACAAGAAAAAGTGATTGAACTCTCGACGTAAATATTTAAAGATTCCCGTTTCTTTTTGGAGTGGTGACTCGGAATTTCATTTTTGATAATCTTAAAATCAAATTTGAGACAATATTGAAGCTCGTCAACAGTAAACATCCTATAAATCTATTTACTTATACACAATGTGGAATATTAGATTGAAAATATAAACGTATCCGCGATAAGACGTGGTTTTTGTTTTACATCGTTGAACATGAGCGGCGACCAACTTCCGTCTGTTGCGGCATCCAAAGAGAATAAGATCGGCCACCTTGATGAGATTTTTTTTGTTCTTTTCCGCAAAAATCTCAAAGTTATTGCGATGCAGTACACACACACACACACACACACATACACACATGATATGATATGATAGATTATCATGTGCTGCTGCTGCGTGCCTAGGGATCCACGACGCCCAGAAGCTCTGGTTAAATATATTGCATAGAAATGCACGCTGCTTTGATTCTGCTGCTGGTGGTGTTTATAAATATAATAACGGGTGTTCCGTAGAGATGAAAGACCTTTCGTTTTTACTTCCGCCATTACACATTTCTCTCATCCTCTTTTTTTTTCTCTCTTTTTTGATGACCATACCTGAAAAGATTCTCCGCTTGTCCTCCCCCTTCTACTCCTCTTCTTAGATTCTATTTTCCACATATTCCGCGCGCGGTTTTGAGTGTTGCGCGCTGTCACGCAGGACGAAATTTGGACGAGGAAAGAGGCAGGAATATTATAATATTATGGACATCTCTACCTGTATGCTGCTGGTTGATGCCATTTCGCTTTCCAGATTCCCCGTTTTTTCACGTCGCTTTTTGCTGATGTTTTTTTATTTTTATTTTTTATTTATAAAAAGAGCCGCGTGAATGCGTGGGAACCCAATTTCAAGGCAATGATTTTTTTTTACTTTGGAATCACGCGAATTTCAGTCGTAAAATAATGTATTAAAATATCAAATAACTTTTTTTTCATCCATTTTAAAATGCCATTTCTCTATTATTTAATGAAATAATTATTTTACGTTTTGTTTGAAACGCCACCCGCGAACCGTGACAAATGAGAGCGATGATGATGAAATTCCAAGGAAATCAGCAGCAACGTTTGCAGATGTACAGCAAAATAGGAAACACAAAAACATAACGGGTCGTAGTATATAAAATATAAGTTTGTATATCAAGTTGATGGGCGATGACTTGGGCAATCGGAAGACGTCATAATTCTCTTCACAGAATCAATTTGAGAAATAACTCGCTAATAACTTTTGACCATGGACTTGTATTATTCCGTTATAGATCTATTAGCTTTTTAATTCATATCTTATATAGAGAGAGAGTCTCTTTATATTCTATCGAATCAAATCGCCTGTAATACATTGAGGTTTGGTGTGTGGGGCCGCTGCCTACGCCTGCGTGACAAGGCAAAGCCTCGTCAAGTCAGCCTGCGCTGTTATATACCTCATGTACTACAGCACAACGCGTTTCGAATGAGAAATTCCGTTAAGATTTTTTCCCCTCAAAAAAAGGAAAGAAGAAGATTAACATGAAGTAAGAGAATGTACTGTATATAGATGAGAAAGTACCAAATACACATTACAATGATTACACACATAAATTCGTCAGAAATGAATAGACATAGGCACACTAATAATACGTACGTACACTATATAAAGTCACTTGACATGTAACTGTTCTGATTGGAGCGCGTATATTATAAGGCCGTTTCATGGGATTTGACGGTACTTGATGTCACGGTCAAGTAAACAAAATGAAAACCCGTTGCTCAAAGATGATGATGATGATGATGAATGGATAGTGATGGTGGGCTTGAATTCCGTTGAAGTTGACCACGCAGAAAACGATAGATTCCCCCCCAAATGAAAATGAAAAAAAGAAAATTTCGTATAGATTGACTTCTGCTGGCCGGTTTGGTTTTTTTAACGGAGCACAAGCAGCACAGCTGATGCTCAACTCGGCAGCAAAAGCACAGATCGTTGATTTTTTCTCTTCTTCTTGTGTAGATATCGTAAAGCAAGTTCAATTACCTTATGTATACAATAGCTGATGGGATATGATGGTGATGTCACGCCTAATTGAATCAATGGCACGGAAGACAAGGTCCGGCCATATAATCCGGTATTCCCGCCACACAGCACAGCACTAGACGTAGGCGCTGCTCGTGCGCTCTGTGTCCTGTGTCCTGTGTCCTGTGGATCAATGGCCGCTCTCTTCTTTCATTCTTTCCGTCACAGTACAAAACGTTATATAAAAGCAGGGCTCATCGCTGTTCCATATGGGACGGATAATATTTTAAAAGTTATCCAGTATCCATTTTCAAAAAAACGATAGATATACTTATTCTTATATATCTCTGCTCTGCTGCCGCGGTGTTTGTTGATTTTATGCTTTTCAGTCACGCGTCTTCTTATAATAAACTTTTTTTTTTTTTTAAAAGGGGGAATTTTGTTTTTATTTCAAATGAAAAGAAAAAGACTGTCGGAAGTTGGCAAGCGATAAAACGTTTATTTAGACTAAATGACCCGTGCTGAGTTTACATGTATAAATCCATTTGAAAAAAAATGAAGAGAAAATAAGAAAGAAGAAGAAGTTGATGACGCACGTACAAGAGTTCAAAATGCGAAATGGATCACATCCGCTTCCTTCGCGGAAGGTGCAGTATATAATAGTATTTTCATTCTCCGTAGTAGGTATACACATCAACCTGGTCGTGTCAAATTCCCGCTGTGCATGTCAAAGTATATTTCACGATTGTTGTATTTACTATAGGTCCATTTAAAAGTGCCGTTAACGTCAAGCCAAAGGTCAACTCTTCATTAAAAAACTTAAGAAAAGAATTCCGCAATTCGAATTTTGGTGTATCCATTATGTATTATTAGACAATGCTAAACCTTGTCTTCTTATAGAGAAATATATAGCCTATGCACTACATCAGCAGTAGGTCTTATACTCTATAATGCAGTGCATATATAATGTAGACGAGAGGATATGGATAGTTGATCATTAACCGCACCTGCCAGCAGCACCTGTTATAGGCTGAGACCGTCCTGTCCTTTCTGTCCTCTCTGTCCTCTCATCAAACTATAATCCAATGCAGCTATAGGGCACACGAAGCGTGTCTTTCGATCTAGTTCACTCGATGCCAGTGTAGCCTACAATATTTCAAGCCTTCTTCTTTCTATTATTATTTTGGATGAAGTTGCCTTGTGTATTTTCGTGGAATGAATGATTTCATTGCCTTAATGATGATTGCTGCTACCGGTACTAGACTAGACTAGAGAGAGAGAGAGAGAGACGTCACGCTCATTGATTTAAATAAATGAGTCAAAAGCAGGTAAATAGACTTGTCTATAATAATGAAATGACTGCGTAGTATACTGTTACATTATACGACGTTGAGCCACTCACCGAGTGAACAATTTGTGTCTATAGAATAAATTACACGACCGCGCACCTTTTTCTATATATTACAAGAAGCTTCAATGAGTGCACGTGTTGCGTGTTTAGACGTCACATGCGCTGTATACCTAAACATGTCGGTTATTAGAGTTCATCAAAAAATATGTATAACCTTGAAACTGAAACAGAAAAAAAAACCATTAGAATAATAGACACTCGGCGTTGTTAATTCGTCTCCGATTTAATAAGTATTTGTTTTTAAAAAAAGCAAATTTTCTGAAAACGGGTCATCAGACACGCTGGCTAGACCTCCCACACTGAGTTGAATTTGAATGTCGAGCCATTGGGTTGGAACGTACGCTCGTGTAACGACCGTGTTTTGTCTTTTCCCATCATCTTCTTGTTTCTCCGTCGTCGCGCGTGGACTGTTGTTGTTTTCGTTTCATCTAACTGTTATTGCAATGACGGTGATCTATCCTTTATCACACACACAAGCAGTCACACGGGACTATGTTGGATATTCGATAGCAGAGCTTATATTCTGCCTATTGGATTATTACTATATGGATATAGTAACACCCACACGGACAGTCTGCGGATGTGCTGCATTCCCCCGGTAGCCATTTCAAAAGGCTAATAGAGAAGAATCACGAGGGAAAAGAAAAGGATTCCGACTATTTAAAAAAACGGCAGTGTTTCATATCCTTTATCAACAAGAAACTATCACACGTATTATATTGGCTTATGATATCGACACTGTTTTTAAAAGGCAATTGTGATATTGGCGACCCGCCGCAGCAAAATAACCGTTTTTTTATATCAATTTCGGAAGGGAATTTCGTATATGTTTGTTGTGAAAACCTTTTTTTTTGCATGAGATGAACGTGACATTCCGGTTTGTGTACATCTTTCCCGTCTGTTGCCTTAATTAGTTTTGCTTTATAGTCAATGAGGTAAAAGTCTATATATATAATATTAAATGTTGTATGTATATTCAAAAACAACCGCTAGCTATTTTAATAGGTCTAATGGTATATCCTACTCTATCCCTTTTGAAAATGGTTGGAAAACGTTACATTCTCCGTCAATACAAAATCAAAAAATCATCAAGTCAAACTCTAATGGCTTTTCTTTTCATAAGTTTGAAGCTAATTTATGTATACATTATTCCCTTTTTAGAATATGTACACACTACACGTTCTATACCTCCTGATGATGATACACTAATCACCACATTCAATTCGTTCCGTGGTATGACGCCACGGCCGCCGGCTGGTCCTGCTGCTGCTACTGGACGAGTTGTACTACATCATTCTGTGATTTTGTTTATATTGCGCTACATCATCATCATCTTGTATTATATAGCGATACCGTTGTATTACATAGACGAGATTCTTTGGCCCAAGTCCCGTACAGTTTCATCGAAAAATATAAGTCACGCTGCTGGGCTCCTCTCTTGGTCGTCGTCGTCGTCGGTATTTCACCCAACTGCACCAACAACAATAAAAAAGGTTGTTGTTGGTTCAATGTCTCATCGTCCTTATATATATTAAATTTGGCTGCTGCTGTTTTAGTCTCTAACTCTCGTTAAAATCTATTTCTCATGGCAACTAAGAGTATCAAACATCACGGCGTTGTCGAGCAACGGATCACATCATCCAAATCGATGATGACACGCTTTACATCCTTGATCGCATTTCTGCACAAAATATCTGCCGACTGTGTCGCGCATAGTTTGTTGTCGCTATACAGCTAAATGACTCTCGTGACCTGGTGATCGCCAATCTATAAAACATTTTTCATCGTGATCTTTTTGACCGAGCGGCTGAATGAACTGTGCAACTATAACGGTAGAGCTATAAATTATGTACAAACTATATTAAGTACTGTATATAAGTCAATCACAATAACGTCATGATTGACCGATTTAACATTGCGGTTGTGTCCGTGCGTGCTGGTTTCTTGTTTCTTTTTTAGATAATCCTTCATAATAAAAAAAAAAATTGGAATTGAGATAAATATGAAATCAAATTTCAAAGAGGATACAGTACATAACCACCATCAGCACCAGTCGGCGAGTAGTTGCGCGACTCTAATAATATATAACGGAACTTGTTCCTGCATACACGACTTATGTATAAGTACGTAGAATAATCGTGCAACACAGTCGTTTAATGTAATGTCATGCGGTTTTAAGTCGACGAGACATCATTTGAGAAAAAAAAGAAAAATAATTTTGACGTCCTGGCCCATATATTTATTCGCCGCCGCTGTCCAATATTGTTACTATTTCCCAGGCTATCGAACTCTATAGAGCGTTTTCTATACATACGTTTGGCAGCGTCGTTGTATTACATGTAGAGCGGACAACAATCACTCATATCAGTCCGCACAATCACACATCACAAAAAGGACGGTCCTGCCATGATTAGGAACGAGGTAGGGACGTGTAAAGTACTGTTAGATAGACAAAGCACAACATATTACCACACAACTCAATCAGGCTGCTATATGTCTTGGTGTATAACCAAGTGACCTAGACAGCACATAAGAACGATTTCTGATTGCTTAATCCATGTTATATTTTTTAATAATATATTTTTCATTTTATTGGGCACTTTGGAAAAACGGCCGACACATTTATTTTTTTATTTTATTTTTTTGCCGGAAGTCATTGCGCAAATTCATTGGATTTAAAAAGGATACCGGAGAGCTCAAAGGTTGGAACATTTTTATACAATAATTTTGCAGTTTTATCTTTTTTTCTTTCAAATGACCTAATTTATTATAAACCGCAAAAAAGGACGCGGATACGATGACGCAAAACCGCTGAAATTTGTTGTCATCAAGGTGTGGTGGTTGTTTTTTCCTCTATATCTACCTGGTGGAGAAGATGACCTTTACTTTTATTACATATATAGAGCGCGAAATGGATGAAGAGAAAAGGATTAGTACCGCTTATAATACCGGTGTAAAAGGGACGACTCGATTCTTTGAAATGTTTATTGAACCGATTCAATTTTAGTGACGATAAAAATAAAACAAAAACGAAATAACAATAATGAATCTATTATATACCAAAAGTATGTAACAAAATTCACGATCTCGAATAATATAATTGCAGAACAAAAGAGCATAAAGCAACCAATTCAATAATCAAACATTCATTTAAATCAACGAATTCCTTTTTTGTTGATTTCATTTGTGTGCTCTTATTTTATTTCAAATTCATTTCATTTATTGTCTATCGCGAAACGTTAAACGAACGTACGTCCAATAACGACAGGTGTGATACGATTTTTTCAATTATTTTTTTCTGGATAAACCCTTATACGGAAATGGTGAATCGTCGTATAATATAATAAAAGTCAGCGATGTCGTCGACCATAGTTTTAGTTACGACTTCTAATGGAATATAACAATCACACCGCGCCAGACTATATATACAAGGGATAGTATGTAGCTCATATTATATATACCCTTATATATTTCTCTCTTTCTCTTTCTTTTTTTTTTTAAGTTATTTCCGGTGGGCACCCCTCAGTATGATCGGCCGGGTTGTCGTCAAAGTTCATTCACTTTTCGGGAAGTCCGCCATCTTATCCACTACGCTGACTCGTGTGATGTTTATTATTATTATGGCCAAAAATAATAACAACATGGACAGAATCAACGCAACGCACACATCAAAAAGAGAGAAAAGAAAGAAAAGAAATAGACTCGCTCTTTTATTCTTTGTCTATCATTATTATTAGGACATTTGATGTTTAGTACAACACACAAGGGCTACGCACGACGACATGTAGAATAGAAAAACAACCAACAATGACTTTGTCATCCCCCCCCCCTATATAGCAAGTAGCTAGTAACTCTATTATTCTTTCTTTTGCGTCACTCTATTATATTTATAGAGAGTCGCTGCTGCTGCTGGGTTATATTGCATCGCGATACGGATAGCGGTTGATGGGTTAAGGTCAATGTCATACACCCTACGAACCGAATCATAGTGTTGCGTGCATGCTGTACATTTCACCATGTCACGGTGTTGTAGATTTTTCTTGTTGCCGCTTCTTCTTCTTCTTCTTTCGCAGGTAGGAGTGGGTGGCTGACCGGATGACTGAGTCATCTTTGTTTACCTGTCGAGTTGTAGTATAGTATCATGTAACGACATGGGTTGCTCCTATATAACAAAAGAGCATCACCAAAGCATTTCGACTGTGTGTACAACCAGATTTCGACTATACAGCACAGAGTAGGTACATAGAAAAAACACACTCGGTTGACTCTTTTGTTGTATTTATTATAGGACCTGGACGATTTTTTCTTTTTTTTTTTTTTTGAGAAAACGGCGAATTCCCTAAACAACAAACGGAGAGAAAGGATATAACGTGCAAACACAGTTATACTATATTTGATTTTTTTATTTTTTTTAACATCTTTCCGTTTTCTTTTTTAACGTTTTTTCTTAACTTTTTTTTCTTTTTAGAAAAATCATTTTCTCTCATCTTGATTATTTACCGGTGGGTGCTAAGCGCGAGCGGGCGTGAAAAACGAAATTCCCGCGTAGTTGGCGGACGAGTCCAACCTCCCGCATCCACTCACGCCTTTATTTTTTAACGGAACCACGAGCGTAATAATAACAATGTCCGACCGGAATGTCGTGTGAACTTCGCCCCAGGGACAGAGAAAGATCCGGACAGGTCACAGCTTGGACACAATCACGTAGTACAAATTACAAATACCGCTAGAGGTTCTCTCTCTATCTAGACGACAAAAGGAAACAAAATAAACGAAGGTCAAATCCATGCATGTTTATACTATTTTGACAAAAACAAAAATGAAATAAAATAAACGCAAGAAAGTTGTTTTGTTTTTTTTCCTTCTCCTTTTGATGAGAAAATGACCGTAAATAAACACAACAATAAAAATCTAAACAATAATAATCATAAAACAAGTTATAATACCTAATATCTTGCTCTGCTAACAAACAACAACAACCAAAAAAAGTTGACAAAAAAGTTTTGCGTGTTGTTTTTGTTGTTAGTTGTAAGTTGTTTTCATGATGGACGTCATCATATGGTCCCGTTATATTTTGACGTCATTTTTCAATATTTTCCAGCGGAAGAATATTATTATTAGAAACGAATGATTCACTGGGAAAAAAAGAGTGTCTACATTTTATATTACGATGTCGATTTTAAAAAATAATAATTACAAAAAAAACGACTTTATTAAATAAATCCATTGAGTGACTGCTGCTGTGGTACAACGAAAATCTGACCAGCGATGATGACTAACCATTTTTTTGTTGATGTATTATAATTGCGCTCGATTTTAATATTGCACTAAATACATTTTTCTATATTCACAGCTCTACCGAGAACATCTGATTTAACCAGATTTCACAAAGAATAAATGGTGTTACTTCAATGGAAATATTATTTTCATAATTGGCTTCCCAGAACAAAAAGAAAAAGAAAAACGAACGGTGATGTTGGAACTGTTCCGTACTGTTCAGCCTACGTAGAACATTAGTGACCGCTACTTTTTTTCACCATCAAGTTCCTCCTTATTAAACTTCTGGTTTCGTTTACGGTCGATCAGTCCTTTTTACTTGTATCCTTCCATGTAATACATAGGAAACGGAAAAAAAATCTCGACACCAGGAAGAAAAGGATGGAAATTAGTCAGGAGAAAACTCTCCAATCTTCCTGGGTGTGTTGCGCTATACTGCTGAAATGCAATCAAATGATATGGAACAAGAACCATCTGTTATAAGCTGTATATGTATCAGATGTTATATTAGACACGATCAGATATTATAATAAGCTGCTGCGGAAGAGATTCGATCGCATCAGTGCATCCCTTTGATTCTTTTTCCTTCCATTTGATTTTCATTTTTTATGACTACTTGATCCTTTTCTCATTGTTATTGCGTTCCGTTTAACACTTCCGCGTGCGCTCGAGTCATTTCCATAGAAAGTTTACAACGCCATCCAGCCATTTCGCTGTCGCTTTTTTTCCGGATGAAATAAACAGCAACAGCAGCAAGAAAAAGAATTAGAAAAAGTCAAGTGAAAATTCAGCCAACTGTTTATTTAATACATTCGCGCAACTATCCGGACATATTAATATGCGAACTTTATAGAAGCTATTATACATGTTTCCATTCAATGGATATACCGGTTTGCTGCTGAGAAACTGGCAAACTGCATATCGTGTGTTTCACGGAAATAGATTTATTTTTTATTTCACATCACTTATAATTCTATTCATTTGGAATGAAATAATGAAAATTACACTTTTTTAGTTCTATCTCTTTTTATAATATCAACAGATGGTCAATGGATACAAGTCGGAAAAAAATGAATCTTCTATGCAACAGAAATGAACCTTCTATGATGATTCATACCATAACTAAAATGTAATACTTTCTTTAAATAGTTTTTGGCCATATGCTGATTAAAGATAATGAACTTTTAAATCTTTATTACCTTGTTTCTTAAACGTTATAATCATACTCAAACGACTTTGAGGTATTTTCCCTGTAAATTGTTGGCGGATGTTTGCCGCCTCTGTTGATCCTAAATGGTCCCCCCCCCCCCAAAAAAAAAAAAAAATAAGACCGTGTGCATTTTAGACTTACAACTAACTATAAGCTGGGAGTTATATAGGTGGTGAGAAACACATGATGATATGTCTTTACACAGCACACATCTAAATAACGAATAAGAAATTTCAGAAAAGAGGTTGTGTCTGAATGGGCTGCGTGTGATGCGGATGGCCATTTTTCCCTCCCGCGTTTCTCGCTGTCTGCTCCTCGGTCGGATCTTTGGTTGGCGCGGGAGCGATCGGTGGCTGTACTGATGCGTGAACAGCAGGTCAACGGACCGCAAGCTGCAGTCCAGCAGGCCCCCGAACTCTTCTATTGTATTCGAAATAATTAATTTTTAAATATTAGATCTCTATCTGTACACTTGAATATCATAGGCTCAGCATAGACTATTGCTAAATACGAATGTCACCGCTGCCGACTCGTCATCCATCCTTTTTTTCGTGAAAGGTTGAACGCGTCCAAAAATGAAAGAGAAAACAAAGAATTTCAGCCGCACCGGTCATCGTTTGATAATCATTGCCTCGCGATCAGCGTCAGAAATGTCTTCTTTTCTCTTTGACTACCAACCAAATCGATTTTGCTGCTGTGCTGCTGCTTTTGGAAGTTTATATTCTTTTATTTTTAAATTGCGTGTCTGATCACGTCTGCGTGAATATTCCAACACAATGATTAAAAGCGCTGCAACTTTTATTTTATTCTCTTCTTATCTTTTATAAACGTTTCACTATGTACTATAAAATTTCCTAGGTTTTTTTTTTAGTAGCTAACATTATATTATCAATATGAACGGAAATGTGTGTACAGATGAATTTCAAACTGCTGAAATGTAGCCTATATCCTTGATCGTTCAACAGATAGTATAAGGATGCCTGCCAATAACTGTCTGCGATGCCGCCACTGGCTGCGTTGTCATTCATCATCCGCGTTGTCAACTTCAGTCATGTGAATCACCGACGTCGTCGTAATACCGGGATACACGACTGAGAGGAGAAGAAGAAAAAAAAACACCGTTAGCTTTTGGCAGATGTGAATGTATGTTTGGCTTTTCCAAGAGAAATACGATCCCGCACTCAGTGGCATATCCACAACGTGTATGCATAAAAACGATGACAACGCTCGAAGCGAATGTTTTAGGAAACTGACTTTTACAAAGACCAAATCTTACACTCAGTTAAAGTGTAAACTATTCAAAAATTTCCCATTCAAACAATTCCGTAATTAACCTTAAGTGTGTTTTGCGCTAGATATTGATTTTGATTTGATAATTAACACTCGTTTATTCCGCTTAACACACAGTTAATTATGCTAACGTAGTTGCTGCGATCACTAGGTTTCTCATGACTAAAGATAACGATTAGGATTCACATCGTCGTTAATGGTCAGTAATTTAAAACTAATGTGGTGGGGAAAAAAAGAGATTTCTTCGTTTTAGTTACTGCTCTGATTAATTAAAATTATACTTCAATAGAGAAAAATCAAATGTCTCACGGAATTAGCATTACATTTTTATTAATTATAACTCAAACATTAATTAACAGTTTTTTTTATTTTAAGCTAGCGTTTGCTTGCTTGCTTGTTACTTTATTTCCGCGTCAACATTCCTCGATGACGAAATCATGAATTCAGATTGCGTGTTAAATTTGAAATTTGAATTTTCAAACGCTGCCTGCCGCCATATCAATCGAAAAGTGGCAACGTTGTACTCCGAGATAGCCAGTGATATGGCATTGCTGTACTCTTAGTTTGAATGAATCTGCAAGTCTGCAACGGCCATAAAGTTTCTAATACAAAATCGGTTTACATTTTGATATCCCCTTTTCATTTTAAATCTTTGACAGGAGTTCAGAATAACTCAACCAAACCGGATTGAAAATGAAGCCATCGTAAGTTTTTATTTTAATCGTATTGGCGTGTGATTTGTACTTTTTTGTTTTCTTCATGACTTTTTAAACGATCCTTGAACCCCTGCAAACATAGAATAAGTTTATGTTTCTATTAGGCGATTGAAGATTGGACCTAAGGTGCCAACTAAACCACCAATTACTCCAGCAAGGTCCAAGCAAGCTTTGATGACTTCTAGAGATCGAGATCCAGTTCAAGTTTATTGCAGAATCAGACCTCTTGATGTTCCTACTGACGATTCATGTGTAACAGTCTTAAGTGACACTGTTGTGCAAGTTGTGCCTCCTGAAACTTCCCAAGGTTACAGAAGTGGAACTACTAAAGTAAGTTGGTTTTCCAAGTATAAATTAACAATTTTCTAGATTACTGCTGATTATCTAAATTTTATCTTCTCATTAGGCAACACAATATACATTCACAGGTGTATTTGATGAGAAATCCACTCAGAAGCCTATTTTTCACACTGTTACACTACCACTAATTGAAGACTTGCTTCATGGAAAAAATAGCTTGTTATTTGCATATGGAGTCACAGGGTCAGGAAAGACGCACACAATGAATGGTGAACTGCAAGATGGTGGCATCATCCCTCGTTGTTTGGATGTTATTTTCAACAGCATTGGGCATTTTCAGGTATTTTACTATTTATAAAGTAACAAAGATCTTTTCAGTTATACTAAGCATTCTTCAATATTGCAGGCCAAAAAATATATTTTCAAACCAGATAAAATGAACAGTTTTGAGATCCAAAGTGAAATTGATGCATTGGCAGATAGGCAATCTGAAGCTCTCACTTCAAACAAGTTCAAGTAAGAACCAAATCAGCAAGTCTTTTATTGGTGAACAAATAAGTCTATTTAAATGTGTCAAACTCTTAGGACTCCTGCTCGTAGAGGACAAGAGAACGAAGGGCCTCGTGTGACCGATGCTACCCGGATTTCAGCATTGGATGAAGATCAGGGCTTCGCTGTTTTTGTCACTTTTGTTGAAGTTTACAACAATACAGTATTCGATCTCTTGGACGATACTCCGATTGATCCTCTGCGTCCTGGCAAGATACAATCAAAAATCTTGCGAGAAGACCAACATCACAACATGTAATATTTTTTTAAGTTTTCAAATGCGAACTATTTTAACCTTTTCAATTCGCAGGTACGTTCATGCTGTGACTGAAGTTGAAGTTAAGTCGGCTGATGAAGCTGCTGAAGTTCTGGCCAAAGGTCAAAAGCGACGCCGTGTAGCTCATACTACTTTGAATGCAGAATCGAGTAGAAGCCACTCCGTATTCAATATCCGCGTTGTTCAGGCTCCGCTTGATTATCAGGTATCTTTAAACGATCACTGTTCATACCATGGAATTAAAACTAATGGTTTTCTTTTTTTTTTGAAGGGCACTACTCCGGAGAAAATGCTTACTGTAGGTCAGCTCTCATTGGTCGATCTTGCTGGTTCAGAACGCAACAGTCGAACTAAAACAACCGGTGAACGTTTACGTGAAGCTGGTAGTATCAACAACACCCTGATGACACTTCGTTCGTGCATGGAAATTTTGCGCGAGAACCAGTTGAACGGCACCAATAAAATGGTGCCTTATCGCGATTCTAAAATCACTCATCTTTTTAAAGTAAGTGCCCTGCTCATTTTAAAATGTCGAATATGACTTAACATTTAAATTTTCTCTTAACAGAGTTACTTTGACGGTGAAGGGAAGGTCAGAATGATAGTATGTGTGAACCCACGTGCAGATGACTACGACGAAACTCTTTCCGTGATGCGCTTCGCGGAAATGGCCCAAGAAGTGCAAATCGCACGTGCCGTACAGCCTAACATTCGCTTGGAAGCCACCCCTCGAGCAACGCCAGCAGGAAGGGAAGCACTTCTCCCGGGTCGCAGGAAGGCCAATCGTGTTCTTACTGAAGCTTATCGCAAACTGGAACAGGTAATTTCTTTCAACTCTTTATGAGTTTCATTTGTTAACTTGAATTTAATTTTGCAGGGTGGAATTTCGAACCCACAATCAGAAGTTCCGTTTGACATTGATATGGTTTTCAGTGCCGCTCGCTGTTCGTGGCCTCCACTGGAATTGCAATCAGCATCAGATGATCGGCTCATAACGGCTCTGGTTGAGTACTTACAGGTAGTGCTCTTTATTTATCATGCATTTTATGAATGAAATTCATATGTACAATTCATTCTTTTTAGGTACGTATCCGTGATCAACAGAATCGCAGGGAGCAGCAAATGAAGAAGTGTGTAGAAGTTCGCACCCTTATTCGTGAAATGGAAGAGGAGCTCATTCTGAAACGTCAGGAAGTGTTGAGTTTGCATGAGCAACTAAAGGACGAGCGATCGCGTTGTCAAACATTTGAAAATCGTGTCCTCAATGCCGAGTCGGCTAACGCTACTTTACAACGCCATGTAGCCGAGCATCAGAAATACGCTAGGTAACTATTAACGGCTAATAATGTGTTTTCAATAGTTTATAAATTATTGGAATTCCCGTTTAAGGTTGTTGGAAGAAGAGCTGAAGGAGAAAGATTGCCTTCTAAATCAAGGTGAAATTGAAATCCTAAACGTCAAAGCCAAGGAGAAGACTAAACGACAGTTGGAACGCGAAAAGTTAAAGAAAGAATTGGACCGTTATAAACAAGTCGAATCTCAACTTCAGCGACAGACAGAAAGATTCCTCGTCATGCGCGACTTGTTAGATGCTGGCTGCTCAGTTAAAGTACCTGGCACAAGTGGTTCAAGTGAATCCGATTCCCGCACGCCTTCGATTGGAGCTACACACCGTGTTTCTGATCCCAAAGTTGTTGGAACTCCTTCTTTAAGAGTAAGATATTGATATTTCTTTCTCGGCCTGTCAACATAGTATAACTATTATTTGTCAATAGGGGCCAGCTGTATCGACTCGAAAACGCCGTTCACGCTCTGTTGATCCTGGTAAGGGATGGTTAGACCATCGCCCAGAAAACATACTTGATCTGGACACTGTATTCCAACCACAAATGAATCGTGCTAAATCCATAACCAAATTAGTAGATTCCAAATCGGTCACTGATGCCAAGATTTCGAAATATGTTCTGACAACGCAAGAACAGGTAAACGAATCTACAGTCAACCCATACGATATAATTAGTTTAAGACTTAACGGTTTCTTTGTGGACAGGATTCGGCTGGAGAAATCGAAACGAAACTTTATAAAGGCGACGTGTTGGCTACTGTTGGTGGTGGAGCTCAGGTAAATACTTAATTTGTTATGTTTGTTTTTTTATTTCTAGATTTAATTCCCTATTTTGACAGGTTGTGTTGCAAGACGTTGAGATTCTTCGACATTCGTCACCAAATGCTATCAAGCGCCATAGTGATGGCAGACTGAAGGATGTCCACAGCCGTGTTGCTGATATTGAGAACCGCTGTGGCCATGCTATTGAAGGACACAATCGCAATAAAAAGCACTGCCCATAAATTTGCTTCACTCTGCCCAATCATCTTCACGATCCGATCGACGAACAAAATTCCTTGAACATGTTTAGCGGATATTTCTTCCAGCTTTTTTTTTTCTTCGCCTCACTTTTAGCAATTCGTCTTGAAAATTTTGTATTTCTTTAACATGTGCATTATAACTTTGCTATCGTATTTCGTTAATACAAATACACCGAACAGCTATGTCTACAAATCTTAGTTTGTTGTATTGTGGCATGATGATTTAGGATTTTAATCTTGTTGACATTTTCCTAAATAGTTGTATAATTGATTTTATTTTTCATGACGAAGCGAAAGGTTATCTTTTTAAATCTAACCTTTTCTTTTATCATTTCATCCATGGAAATCTTGATCGTTTCCCTTCTTTTTAACACTCAAAAAGGCGATTCTCTTCTCTAGTCTCGATAAGTTGACGTGTGTTCTCTATTTCCGCATAGCCTACTGTTTAAAATATGGTGCACTGCTTGTAATAGCAACGGAAACCGTGTAGGCATACACTTTTAGTCTCTTTTTCGCTACCTTTTTATCGTTAGTGTTTGTTTCCTTTATCCTTTACTTTGGAAAAACACAAATCTCGAACAACGAACTTGACAAATGAGTAGAAAACAAAACTCAATTGCAAGTCTAGGTGGAAATTGTCAGGTTGTGGTCTCCGACATGAAATTTGGGATCAATTTGCATTTTAACCGAAATCGAGATTTCCCCCTTAACTGTTTAGAAACCGGAAAAGTAATTCATAATTTTTTTTCTTGTTAATATTCCACATTAAATAAATTTTCAAAAAATATCTTATAAACACTTTTACACAGTGTATTTTTTGAATTTTTTTCTATTGGTTATTCCAACGACACTTATAATAGGGAAATATAAATGTGATTAAACCCGGCCTCTTGTCCGGTGCCCCCGTAACATAGAATCTCAAAATAGGGTGAAAGTGATTAAAGAATAAAGATGTGGCAGCGGAATCAAAGAAAGAAATGCGAAGTTAGGATGGAACCTTAATCCACATTTTCTTTTTCTCATTTTTACTTGAATCAAACTTAGAAATTAGAAAATGCCAGCAGATTTCTTCAATATATCGCGCTTCCATCCAGGCAACGCCTCATAGGCGGCGCGTTCCATCTTGAACACACGGGAAAACTCAGCATCGTGAAGAGACAGTTCCTTTTGAGTGGGATTCACGTCAGCGGGAAGCTTCTCTGGGTCTTTCTCTTGCAACACAACAAGCGGATATTTATTTTTTTCGCCTGCAGCACCATTAACGGACAGAGTAATTGTCATGTTAGGATTGGTTTTCATGAGTTCTGCTTTCATTTTCTCGAAATCCATTCGGTTCTGAATTCGGAATTAGTTTGTTACAATCGTGAATTAGATCAAATTAGTTCTTTTTTATTACCTCCCAGCTAGTGGGGTCCCAAGCGCCAAAGAATCCAGTGAAAGTTGGCGGTTCGCAGCCCTGGTGAATCTTAAGAATTGGAGTGTCCATGTCTCGTCCTTTAGGATCGGTGCGCAAGTAATCGACTACGCCCTTTTCAACCAATGCGACTTCTTGCTTGTTGGAATTGACACCAACCCAAATAAAAATCGAATGCCAAGCATCAAGCACCATCACGTCTTCCTCGGCTAAATCGGTTTGATTAAAGTCTAGAATTTCTTCAACCTATTGCAATAACAAAATATGGAAATTCTACAAGACACCAAAATATTATAGAACTGTTTTACCTTTATGTTGCCGGTAGCATTGGAGCACTGGAAAAGACGTGGTTCGTGTTCTTGAATCTCCTCGGCCGTACGCATATCCGTAATGTAAGGGCCTTTGCCTCCAAGTAATGTCCAAAAATCAGCTTTTTCTTGACCTTTAAAAGTATAATAAAAGAGAACAGTGATAGCAATATCACATTGAAAAATAACAAATATTGCGAACTACCTTCAGCCATAATCTGCGAATCAGCTTTCCCATCAGCAGAAACTTTCTTGGCCATTTCACGCTCATCGCCAGTGCAACCCTTGCCGCACCAAATATAAACAACACTTGGCGAAAACAAGATGAAGACATCGTTGGAGTTGAGAGAAGAGGCTTTCAAGGGAACCTACACATTTTGTTTTCTAGAGCTTTGCTAATTTTTGAAAGATTAAGGCTATTTTGTCTCGATAATGCATACCTGAACAGCCTTGGTATTGTGAGCGGCATTACCACGAACTTGGAGCATATAAGTATCTCCCAAAACGTCATCCTTTTCACCTTCTTGGGACTCGAAGGAGGAAGCTCGTCCACCCGAATAAATAATCAATTTACCACCAAACATGGCCAGAAAATGCTCTGGTTCCTTTCCTTGGATAAGACGGATTTGAACAGCTCGACCTCCGAGTTTGTTATCCAAACTAACGGCCATCACTGCAGC
Source organism: Daphnia galeata (assembly GCA_030770115.1). Lineage (NCBI taxonomy): Eukaryota > Metazoa > Arthropoda > Branchiopoda > Diplostraca > Daphniidae > Daphnia > Daphnia galeata. The sequence goes on from CM061119.1 coordinate 7,529,762, forward strand.
AGTGCCCTTCTCATCTTGACCAGCAGTGGAACCCTATTATTTTAAAGACATTCAATCAATTTGTTAATCTACAACATGTTAAAGTTTAACTTGCCAGCCAATAATAGATGATGTTCTTTTCAGTACCACCGGCTGTGTACGCGTAATTGATGACATAACAATCGCCGGCATAAAATTTGCCGTGCTCGGTGTGAGGAACTGGAGACAGTTCCTTATCGATAACGCGATAAACCTCCTTTTTACCAGTGCCATCGTCGACCATTCCTGCTTTAGCGGCAGCCTTCGGATTCTCGTGAAGGGTCGATGCGTCAAATTTAGTTTGAGTAACTTTGGCGATTTTCCCAACTGCAACATACAATTTAGCTTGATTGTTTTTCTTTATCAAATAAATAACAAAAAAATAGAATTTTCACCTGAAGCTTGTCTTCCAAAGCCAACGGCTTGGTCGCGTACTTTCCAATCGCGGAACAATGACCTAAATTCTGCGGGTTCACCTCCATCGAGGACGCGGACTACGTTCGTGTTTGGTGGGTATTCCTTCTTCTTGGCAAAGCTCTGACCATTCCTCATTGCCTCTGTGCGTTCTTGTTGAGTTGCCTTCTTGCCAACCCAGACGAAAATACCTGTACCCAAACGATAACTGATAATGTTCAACAGTTCAAAACCAATTATTGGTTGTAAGAAATTACCATTAGCTCCATTGTCAACGATGAAGCTATCATTAGAATTCAAATCCGCTTGAAAAAGGGGACCTTTCTTGATCTCTGTAACTTTCAAAGTGCCATCTTCATCCGTACAACGGTACAGTTTGATCTCAGTGAAAGTGGCGGTTTCGACAGTTTCATCCTTGTCGGCATCGACTGGTTTTAACTATAAAGATCAATTGCAAATTATTAATAAAACTGATAAGCAAATGCTTACGAAGTGACTATAACTAATACGAATTTGTGTTAATTTTAGTACTTTTTTGTCTTTAATGGGGAGCAAAGCTTCAAAAGCTGCTCGCTCTGCATCTGGCAATGCAAGTTCTTGACCATCTTCCACGATAACCAAAGTGCTGTAAGATTCACCGTGATCACCCTTCAAAGATTGCGCAAGCTACAAATAAAATGAGCAAAGTGTTAACTATCTAAATTGTACTGTATACAAATATAAAAATAAGGAATTCACACCTTAGCAGCGTGCATTTTCTCCATATTGTTAGCGGAACGACCAACCCATCCGAAAATGTATTTTTTACAATCCAATACGAAAACATCACCTTCGTTCATCAGAGACCAGGAGACTTCCGGAAGCTGACGCACAACCGGATTCCGTTTACCTTTGACCGAGTACAGAGCGGGATGGAATTCATCTGTTACATGCTTGAAACCAGATGCAGCTCCACCAGGTAAAATCCTAGAAAAAGATTTATAAAAAATATGTAGTTTAGCTCTGCTCTGCTGTGTGTAAATATTGAAGTTTTTTAAAATACCTAATACCATCCTTGAAGTAAGTCATGAATCGAGTTGACTCGCTGCCTTCCACTTCTCGTTGCTGAACAGGTGAGCCACCCAAATAATCATCCAGTTCGACAGCCTTAATAGCAACTACACCGGCTTCATCTTGAGTAGTTTCCGTTCCGAGCCAAAAGTGCACGAAGCGTTCAAGTTTTCCGCTTGATGTTGGTTTATTTTGCTTTGTTAAAACATTGGATACGGTTAATCATGGCTACTAGCAATGTCTCAATTATCATTCCTTAATGATGATACAAGGCCTTATCTATATTCACAAACGTTCACCATATGTTGCGATAAACGTATGTTATCTACAAGCTAGCAAGTCAAAGTTTGGCAGAAATAAATCGCTTTGGATGAAATTTAATTTTAGATACACTGGACAGACAGTTGTAAAGATACCTGGAGAAGAGTCCCACAAGGCTGGCCGGTTTCAAAAGCGCTGTAGATCAAGTATGAGTCACCGGCATGGAATTTCCCATACGACTCCTTAGGTAACTGCACAAGCTTCAAATCCTATAAGGGAAAAAATAAAAACAATTGTCATCTATTGAAAATTCTATTTTCATTAACGGTAATACTTCGACACGCCAAATGATGAAAGCGGAAGTATCCTTGGAAACTACGCTGAAAGCTGGATCGACGACGTTGTGGTGGTTGGTGCCGTTGGTGGTCATGGCGCTAAAACTGAGTCATGTAATATCAATATTTTGAATGGAGAAAATGTTAAAAATGGGAAGACTTAATCATTGGGTCTATCGTGAGTATCAATGTACATTATAAATAGTTAAAAATGCCACGTCAAAAAAACGGCCTGATAACGAAAGTAAATCCCTATCTCCGCTCATCGATACCTACCTTTTTTCCAATGTTCCTATACTGACCATTTAAATGCTTTATTAAGAATGTTTTGATACATAGTTATTAATGTTTCACAAAAAAATGCCTTGGAGCCTTGATTTTGTCTTTAAAGTTAATGCGCATACTTCCAAAATAATAACTAAAAAAAGGCAGCAAAGAGGGAACAGGGCAAGTAAATTTGTATTAGAACTAAATGTGACAGCTAGATTTTAGTCAGAAAACAGTACATTTACAATAAGTAAAAAGACTATTTCTGATGTGAATAATCGGATTTCTACCTGGTTTGCGAAGAAAGTGAAAAATTCGTGAAGAAGACTCGGTGCACGGTACTGCAATTGCCGGATAACGGAACCGAATGCGACCTGTAATCTCTATCAGCCTAGTTTGGGGATGGAAACGAGTTTCGCTTTTTATCACTCAAGAGAATGAAATATAAGTCTTCGATATAGTCACAAGGCTTGTTCCTTATCACAGACGATGTCATGACGACGGCGAGTGAAAAATTACAAGTCAGGAAGCTTTGTATAGTGCACAGCAGACGTTTGCAACACAAGCAAGAGCTTGTCACCCATGAATGTCCCTCGTCATATTTTTATCTGTACATTTATTTTGTCGGTTCCAATCCGTATATCAGTACGGATCAAAAGTCAGCAATTGAAATCAAATATTAGAGCACCTATAGTACAATTAACTTATGAAAACTCAAACAGCTCCGTTTAACCGAGTCCATACAGCAACTTTCAAATAAAGGATTAATAAATACAGCTGTCAATAAATCACTATGCAAAAGTAAAAACGGCAAAAGCTTAAATTTGAGTATTATGCGGATTGTTTAACTATCACCTTGCAACATGTGAAAAATACTTAAAATTTTCAAATAAATACTGAAATCTTTTTGGACAGAAATGTCGACATGGAAAAGGTTTCTTATCAGCTTAGAGCTTACGTATCAGACATTGCTGTTCGCCTTTTTGATTAGCTTATGAATGACCATTTAAGGAAATTGTAAAAAATATAAACGTAAAGATACAAAAATCACTATCTGTTGAATTAATTGCAGTCATAAATTCATAATAAAGTTTTAACCTGTAGGCCATGATACTACGGAATAAGTGAAGGTATAATGAACATCTTGGACAAAAGATTTTTTCAAAAGCATTAACGCAATCGATCATTTGATGTCCAACTTATTTGAACGTCGTCCCTCCAGATTACCCCGTAAATATGAAACCAGGAAAAAAATTCGGGGTTTAAAGAAGGCAAACATTAAATTTTTCTTATCAATCCTATTAACGCAAGAAATATAGTCGAGAGAAGCTAGATAGTAAACAATATTTTGCCTGATGAAATTACACAGATAAAACTAATCTATGAAAATATATAATTATGCAATATTATACCAGTTCACGTAGTGTACCACGACAATTAAAAATGGTATATTCGATTAAACAGATGTAGAGAAAGATTGAATGATGCACTGCCTTAAAGACGAAAAAATTGATTATGTTAATTTGTGGTCACAAAAATGGCACTAACCAAATCATATGCTTGGCCATCTAATTTGATTGAGGAATGGTGTATGTATTCGTAAGATGTAAGCATGTTGTATGTGTACAATAAGTCATTATATATGCTAGAGGAGGGAAAAAAAGAAATAGGTGATCTCCCTATTCTGATTTAGGAAGAACCGAACAAGAGCTACCGCTGGCAAAAATTAACCGACCATACCGACATACCATGCTATAGTTGGAAATCCACCGAACAGTCGCGAATGAAAAAATAGTGATTATGTTCGCGATTCAAACAGTTCGGTGGTGAATCCAAGAGGAAAAATATACTGTACCATTTTCTCATGACTTAGGTTCGGCGTACGTGGCAATCAACAAATGCGTTAAAGCATGATTGAAATATTATCGACAATTTAATCAAGGTAAACAAATCGTATGTATACTGGTGGACGCGTGACTTCTTGGAGACACTTCCCTTCTCTCAGCAGATGAAATGCTATGCACTCTTTCATTTCTTGAAGTTGCAAGAGGGATTCAGTTATCATGTGGAAGGATTTATTTCCCCCCATTCTACCACCAAGAAAATACAGGGCCTTTATACTGGAAACGTTGAGTAAAAGTATCGCTGAAGTTCCGGAACGCAGCCGTAGTCCCGACATGACCTTTGGATCTATTAGGTAAAAAGTTAATTAATCTCGCATCTTTTAAAATAGAGAATTCAATTTCAGCAGGCTACCTTTCCACGATGACTGGAGGCATCTGGACCAACTGAACAGGAGACTTGCCATCTTTCAAAGCTTGGCTCAAATTGAGCAACTGACCTCGCATGACACCCATTTGGCGTTCAAACATATGTCGATCGAAGCCCTTATCTTCCTATAGATGTCAATAACATAAAGGGTGATTCAGAAACAAAGATAATAATAATTCTTGAAAAGCTTTACCTTGAAGATCGTGTAGAGCTCATCACACAAGTCTTGTACAACGTTCATGTCGGAAATCAAGGGCAATATTAATTCTTTGATTTCAGTTGAAAATGGGATTTTCGCATAGGGAAGCCAAGCCCAGTGGAATGGATAGGCTCTCCATGAATCTGGGTGTTTGAAAGGGAACGCCAACCCATTATCGATTGCAGCTATCTTCACTTCCGGCATTTTAACTATCGACCAGTCATCCTGCTAAACCAACAATTAAAACGCCAGTCATCCCAAAGTTCAAAAAATATGTAAAAAAAAATCAAACCTCTTCATTGGTAGTTTTCACGTCGGGTTTCTCGTATTTGATTAACCAGTTATCGTTACCTCGATCAGTATTACGAATAATAAAATCAAGGATAACCAATTTTTCGAACTGAAACTGAAAGTTTTTCTTGATGCTTTCAGGAAGGGGATCAGACTCCCAACGCCGCAGCCAATAATCAGCATCTTTGTATCCTTCAACAAATAACTGAAAGGAACCCACCTGAAGTAAAAACAATGTATTATTAAAAAGGTTTATTTTGCTTGAATATCAAAGACTTACTTTAGGTGGTAATCCGATACGATGAAACCGTCTGCCAACGCTTGGGAAGTGATCAGAGACTAGTTTTTTAACATGTGACTTTTCTCGATCTATTCTAGAATAATTAAAGGTTTCACTGACAAGCATGACGACTTTGGTCCTTGGCACGACGTTGAGTCCAAGTTTTTGGTCAACGATAGAGGCACCTGCTTCTGACAGATAGCCCTGGTTGGGCACCAAACATGATCGCCCAAATAAACAGGGACAACATATAGAATGAAGCCATTTGGTCCACTTTGGATTCAAACGGCCGTAAGGTTCTTCATCTTTTGGCTTGAAGACGCCGATTACTTTCTAATAAATTCATAGATAAATTATAGACTGTTAATTTCAACAATAAAATTTTGATTTATCTTACTTCTTCAGCATCTTTTACAAAGTAACTACCAGAAGACCCTTGATATATCCGTTCAGGGTAGATTCCATGTTCAACTGCAAGTTCAGCAGCTCTAACAATATCACTAAATTGAGGATCATCTATTCAGAAGAAAAAAGAAATATTTTTGTTTATATTTCATGGGTTTGAAAGATGTGAACTATAATTTTGTATTACCAGGGAAATAGTTGAATGTCAAATCAATTTCCATTCTACTGTTCAGTAAAGGCTGATACTCCTGAACACCTCTTGTGGAATCTAAGAAATGAAAAGGAGGTCAAACAAAAAAGTAAGTGTTGGCAAACAAAGGGGAGTTGTACATGAATTTATTTCCATCAGAAGGAAAAAAAATTCAACAAGTTAGATTTATTAATCACTTTGTAAGGTGCTGTATCCAACGTCAGGCAAGAGAGCTGAATCATCTGAAGTTGAGGATGTGGTTCTGGTTTTGGCTGTTGGTGCAGTAGATTGATAACTTTTCACAACCGCGCCGTTAGAATGACTACGACTATTATGATGTAACGGCTGTTCCTCGGTCGAGTTGTTTTCTATAAGTGTAGTCGAAGTTCCTTCGACAGAAACCAATTCAACGTCGACTAGAAGCTCAGTCCGAGTGATGTTCACTGAAGACATGTAGAGGCACTCAATTTCGAATCAAAACAGTCAAACAATAGCTTAATTTATCTCAAAAAAAGTATCAAATTCACTTTTAACAATTTTCTGCGATGAGTCGAATCTACCCTGTTTTTAATCTGGAATCTAAAGCAAACAAGCAGGTCGCGATAAAGAAAGAGACGTACAGATTATAGGAACCACTATATGGATTCCATATGACCAGTGTCACAAGTTTTCTACTTTACTCCGCTTTTTTAGTGTCGCTAGTTGCGACGAATTGCAGACAGAAATTCCGTTCCCGTTCCCCATCTGTTTTTTTCGATACAAGGTACTAACTAAACAGCAATCTTATCATTCGGCAGAAATAATTATTTTTTTCATGAAGATTAACCAAATTTTCGCTGTTAGGTCAGTTAGTATGAGGAATTTGATTTTTTGAAAACATTTCTTAAATATTGTTGATTTTTTCAGGTTTATGTGAGCTCTTGTTTAAATCCATTCTTCACCAAAACTAGTCCACGTCATCGTCGCCGAAGCTTCTGCATCTAGCGGCCATATTAACCGGTTGACAGCTCGGTATCCTCCGTCGTTTCTTTGAAGATTCGTCGTCTAAAAACAACTTTCCCGAGTTGGATTATTAGTTTGTAATAATCTAGATCAAAATGAATATCTTCCGTCTATTGGGAGACTTGTCTCACCTTCTAGCTATTGTCATACTTCTATTGAAGATATGGAAAAGTCGTTCGTGTGCAGGTATTGAGAAACAAAAACCATAAACAAAAATTCGCGCGGTTCTGAAATCTCCTATCTTTACCATTTTCCAGGTATTTCAGGTAAGTCTCAATTCCTTTTTGCCTTGGTCTACACCACCAGGTACTTGGATTTATTGACAAACTATGTGTCCCTGTACAACTCGTTCATGAAGGTATTGTCTATTGCTTTCCAGTTTGAACATGTGATTGTTAATAGTATAGATGTTATTGATTAGGTAATATTCATCGCAGCATCTTATGGAACACTTTACCTAATGTACGTCAAATTCAGGGCTACATATGACCGAAATCATGATACATTTAGGTAAATATTACTTCAATTGTTTGAATTGCTGTAGTCCAACTTCAGTTTTATTTTGAATTCTTCAGAGTGGAACTCTTGCTTATTCCTGTTGCTGCATTGGCCCTTCTCTTCAATCACGAGTTCTCTGTTATGGAAGTGTTGTGGGCTTTCTCTATCTACTTAGAAGCAGTTGCTATCTTGCCCCAACTTTTCATGGTTTCCAAGGTAACTAACTTCTAAGATAATGTACAATTCTTTTGACTAAAGACTGATATTAACCAATACTTTTTTTTTAAAGACTGGAGAGGCTGAATCTATCACATCACATTATTTGTTTGCTTTGGGCTCCTACCGTGCCCTGTACATCTTAAACTGGATCTACCGTTACTATGGTGAAAGCTTCCAGGATTGGATCGCCGTAGTTGCTGGCATCGTTCAAACTATCTTGTACTGCGACTTCTTCTACCTCTATATAACCAAAGGTTAGAACTTTGAAATCACATTTGGAAATTTAATTTATTGCTTGCTGACTATGCTGAGGGCATGCTTATTAACAAATTTGCATTTTCCCTGTAGTTCTCAAAGGAAAGAAACTGCAACTACCAGCATAAACAAATTTATAATCTTCAACGTCATCACCAAGAATTTGTTGGCGAATTGTCACGCCGCAACAAGATGGAGATGAGAAGAATAAACAAGAAAGCAAGTGTGTATGTGTGTGTGTTACATGCAGATTGGCCTTTTTTTATTAATTTCCTTTCCGCGTTTCATTTTAATGTTTCTTGATTATTTTTTCCTGTTTATCCTGCAAAGAAGGAAACGCTTGAGCCGATGAATTTTTCGCAAAGCCAACAAAAGGATGCGATATTCAGCTCATGATACAGGGGGCTAATAATAATTTGTTTTCAATAAAAGAATTTCTGCTAAACAAAACACCGTTCAAATTTTCCTCCTATTGTTTACTCTTTTTTGAAACCGCATAGATATGAATGGAGAGGAATGATGGAACTTATATCCTTCAATGATTGTTGTGCAAATTTCCTTTAACCGGTTCTGTGATGGCAATGTCATAAAACTAGTGGGCATTATATATAGAATAATGAAGTACACAAATAATCTTGAATCACTTACATAATGTTTGACGTTTTTCATGTTGACAGAGCAGCTAAACTTTGAAAAAGAATATTTTACATAGTTACGTAACTTCACACTATTGGACAGTAAACATTTGTTTCTTTGAAATACTCATAATACTCTCTTCAGCTTACATGACCTCCTATGGGCTATGGCGTTGATGCACAACTTATCAAGATTTATCAGTAATGCACCAACATAAATGTTTATCTTTTATTTAGAAGCCACAATGTCATGTCACAGTCACGCACTCCATAACCTTATTATATAGTCTTATATGTATATATTTTTCTAGCGAATTACACGAAAGAATAAGCATTCAGAAAACACATCAGTGGAAAATTGCATAAATTTCAAATTTAATAAAATTTACCCGCATAGTAGCACTTAACGGGAAGTGAAGTCGTCCATAGGAATGTCGAATCTTTTTCGCACAACAATTGCGCAGTTTTGAGTTTGAAGATTATATAAAACAGGGAACATGTGCGTTTTTTACTTTGAGAACATCAGAACAAAATGAAATATCTTCAACTGAAAGGGGGCGACAACGTCACCAGTTTGCGATAACGCCTTTGAATACGATTTATCTTTCCTCGGGACTTGTTGAGGCTCGACTTATTTTCGTGCGATCACATATCAAAACGGCTGCGCAGCACATTCCTTCATGACAGTGACATTAAAGTTATACCCAAATAAAAGAAACTTTTTTAAACTTTTTTTTGCCATGTGCATTCAACATTCAAGAGACATTAAAACAGTTTTTTTGGCAAACATTTCTAACAATAAAATAATACAAAATCTTGTCGTCACAAGGTCGTTTGTGTTGATATTTGGGCAAATTTTATATTGGAGACTCGTCTTAGTGAAAATTGCAATTTAGTATAGCAGTAGAAACATTTGTATTTTGTTGTATTTAGATTTTGCGATAGTAAATTTTAAAAGAAAAAGCGGCACCACGCTTGATCAAAAGTCGTACACCTGTCGAAATAAATCGTGATGGTGAAATTGGAAAAAGAATCAATGATTGTTAAGGGGAACACAAAACAAAAAAAAACGGCCAATGACCCTCAAAAACTAACTGAAGTGCAATCATTTCGACTAGACATGAAATCATACGTTGGCTATTCGTCAATAATGAGGAAACTGCTGACAGTCGCAAATGGCAGGCGATTTCAAAAAGAACAAATGGGAAATCTTACACGTGACTTGTAGAACCAAGTTTCGCTGCTGCCGAACAATATCAAGAGAATCCCCTGCAGGCACTTTACCTACCTGTTTGGCCAAAAAATTTAATGGAACGTACATGATATGGAATCGTGTGAGCGCCATGCGATGCGCCCAGCCAGGTAGGATAGCCACAAGATACTAATAACAATCATTCGCCGAGTCATTCGACGGATATACCCTGTAACAGTAGCCTTTTTTTTCGCGAGATTACCCTATCGGTTCGATGGTTTTATGTTTAACTGCATTCTCTGTGCCACCGGTCCACGACGAGTATCGACCAAAAAGAGATCCGCCTTTATTGAATTCTTGCTTCGACGCAAAAACAGGAATGAACATCATCCAGCATCCATTCATCAAACGGGCCATCTTCTTAAGAGAAAGGTCAGAATGCATGGTCAGTGATTTACGAAAGAAGGGAAAATAATGGTCATCATTTTCTCTTTCTTTACAGGGTAATACAATATTCCCGGAAAGAAATAACGAGGGAGCGCACGCGAATGGAAATAGAAATCTATACATTTTGCTGCGAAATAAACAAGTTGACTCGTGGAATCTTACGTAAAAGGCAGTCGAGTTTGACAATCCCATTTATTTAAAAAAACCACCTCCCTAAGCCTCTCAGGTTTCCTTGATCAACTGATGTTTTTCACACACTCACATCATCAATAGCGAGGAATAGTATTGGCTGCAGCTCATCCGATCCGATAACGTCGTTAAAACAACAACACAAACTTTACCATTTGAGATTGTGCAGTACGCCAGTGAGAGACTATCGGGGTACGCTCAGCCTCAGCGGGTCATGGACCTCAGTGACCTCCTCGTTTCTAGTAAAAACAAATGTCAAAAAAAAATGAAAACACAAACAAAACGGGAAAAAAAGAAAAGAGGAGCAACTCCTTCAAAAAAGAAAACAAAAAAAGATGATAAAAGCTGCAATCATCTTGGAAATGAAACCGGGCCCATTTGGCTGTATTAAGATAAACCCTGGCGGCATGACCGTCTACGTAAACTTCCAAGTAGAAGCCATGGGCATTTTCATGTCAATCGACGACCATAAAACATTGACTGAGTGTACTAAATGCGCGCATATTAACCAACACGCCCTTATTATAACTTATATACTATACTACATCTTGCACCTATGGCATCGAAAACAATACTTTGTTGATTCAATATGCTTGTAAGTTCGGAGCGCACTCGCAATTGATAATCACACGTTTTCAGAGTATAATTTATCAGCGTCAATCCATGCATGGCGGTTACGTATAATAATCCTTAAGAAATAGGATGATGAAATTGATTGATCCAATCGCCCCGATTTCTGCTGCGACGTGACAGTTTGATAAGGGAAGAGGATTAACAACAAACCGAGGTATCCTCAATGTCAGTGCAGTCATTGCGTTGGGCCGCGCACGGAAATGTTTATTTCTCTTTCGAAACCGTTGTCAAGGACAACATAGATACACATCGTTTGGCCGCTAATGACTTGGTTATAAAAAAGAGAGGTGTATGTGACGGCATCGGATTTCAATGGACATGTTAAAATACTTTGGCCTCTTAGCTGCTGCAGCCTAGTCGTCGATTGTTTGTTTCCGCCAGTGACGGCTACGGGACCCCACCTTGGAAAAACGACGAGATATAGTTAGAATACGTATGAGAATTATTTAATCTTCAACCCTCTTTTAAAGTTTAATGCCAACCCCTCGTCAAGTTCGATATAGCCCCTATGATAAAAATCTATACGCCCATAATGGTCGACGTCGTATATCACTTTGAATGCGACTTTTGGATTTTTTTTTTTCTCTTTTCCTTCCTCGGTAAAAAGAAAACTAAATCATTAACAAATAATGTAGAGACGAATGAAAGATGTCTTGAACTGTATATCAAACTTATTATTTTTTGTAATTCTCGGGAAAATTGCGAGATATCGGGGGAAATCCGCTAACTTTGGGCTGGCTTTTGTTTCTAAATAGTAAGTGGCAGCCGTGGCTTCACTAACGCGCTACAACGGTTGATTCAGGTAGTCCACGCCCATCTTCACCTTCAGACCCTCTATACTCTCTCTTCGGGCCTTTTATTTTATTTTTTTTTTCTTTCTATTTTACGAAAAGAAAGATGTTAAAAAGAACTTGACCGTCTGCCTGTGGGATGTGAGACTTCAGTCGCTGGCCAACCGTCTTTCGTGCTGCTCGATTTGGCCTTAATACTGTTGTGCCAGCAATCGAACAATTTACCATCGTCGCTTCCCCAGCCAATTGTCTCAACGATTTAATAGAATCTAGGGATAGTGGAAACTAGAAAAATAGTACGGAAGGGAATACCAAATAAGAAGCTACCTAGCAGCTTTTTGTTCAATAGTTGGGTGATGACGAGTTGGCTTCTCTTCTAGTCTCCGTGAAGAAAAGACAAAAACATGATGGTAAGTCCTTAATTTAAAAATTCGACGATGTCTTGCGCCAGGTCAGGTTATCATTTCCATCTGTTTTCGTTTTGCTCAGCATGCCGCCTGATATCGTTTAGACCACCTACTATTTTACCGAAACGAAATTTTTGAAAAAAGTACCTGACGCAATTTAATATGCAATGCGGCATGGCGCGTGAACCGGCTGACTCACATAGTCAAATCTCAATGGCCTCACACGTTACCTATAGAATTCTCTTAAGGAAACAGTAAACAAAATTTCTAAATAAATAAATGATAAAAAGGAAGGCTGTAGTACGGTAGCCTTTATTTGCATATTGCCTTTCTGGTCGTATCTTCTCCTTGACGAACGGGCTAATGACCTTACTTTGTTATTTTCGACCAAAAGCTGCGCGCTTGAGTTTTCTTCTATTTATATATAGCGACATAACTCAACGTACAAGTCCAAACGTATCAACGCCATTTTCAAGGAGCCAACAGATCCGCCTCATTTTAACGATGCACTAGCCATGCGAAATTGGTCTTTAATATACCAATCCGTGTATATAAGAAGAAGGCGATACGTTACCTGTACAAAATTGAGACCTTGGCCTTGACGAGTTTGCAACAGCTCCTACTAGTTAGATGAGCTCACGCTGGCGGCTGCATGGGTGGAGCAGCACTACTTTCAAAAGTCTTGCTTTGCTTCCCCCTATCTTTTGGCATTGTTTTATTTTTTCAGCGAGTTGTTTATTATACCAAATGATTCCTAACTGTGAATAGCAAAAAAACCGTAAAAATTTCAAATGAAAAAAAAAACGTGCATTAAAAAAATTAGTTCCTCCTCTATTGAAGTCTTTACCCGGGATGAATTTTGACGAGCGACCTTGATAATAAAAAGAAAGGAGATCATTGCAACATTAAACTAACAACTGTTCTTCCTTTTGTAGCGCTGCACGTCTTTGTTGTTGATTGTTATGCTGGCAGCGTGCTCACTAGCAAATCCTCTGCCAAAGCCGGTGCCATTCCCGAAGACCTCCTCCCTTTCCTTTCTGCAAAAGTCTAGTAAGTTATATACTTCTGCGCTATAAGTGTATGTTAATTGCAAGTATTTCACCTTGATTTAATGTGTAAATAACTATAGTCGTCGACTACGATCGAAACGTACAGCTCAGTTTGAGAGAAGCAGACCCGGAGGTTAGCCCCGGGATGTGGGAGGGGGATATCGCCGGATTGTCGCCCGATGTGATTATTACATAACATGTTTTTTTTCTCTTTACATTGTACGAAAATTAACGATGTATTTCTCTTTTTTTGATTCTCCTTCACTTTATAATGGCTGCATGAATTTAGACGTACTATACCTGGCGTTTAGGACTCAAGTTTGATGTCTTTCCCGAACGACGATGGAAGAATGCAACAGTGCCTTATCACATCAGCCACAAATACAGTACGAGCTCAAGATTTTCAGTTGTGATAAGAAAAGAAACGAATAGTCCGTCTTGTCCGGGATTAAAAAAAAAAAAGCTAGATGAGAATCCAGCTAAAAAGAAATTTCTTTTAACGTCTAACCCAACCTTTTTCAAGGCCCAGTCGACAGGGAAACCATACAAACAGCCTTGTACACCCTCGGATTGATGACCTGCATCGATTTCATCCCATACGACGGTGAGGTGGAGGACTACTTGCTTATTTGGCCTGTAGAAGAACCAGCCGGGTAACGACCGCTTCTCATGATAATGAACAATCCACTAGTTTATAAAAAAAAAACCCTATACCACCTAGATAGGGTAAATATTCATTCAATTCTGGTTGGAATTTGTCTACAGTTGTTGGTCGTTCATCGGTCGTACAGGTGGGCAGCAAGTCCTGTCGCTACAGCCTCCAGATAGTCAAGGTATGGTGGATAAAAACGCAGAGAAACAAAAACGAGTTTACCAGAAATCCCGACCCAGCAACTAACAAGTTATCAAATGTTATCACATAACAGGTCCCAAGTGTCTTGGAGGGCCAGGAAAAGCTATTCACGAAACGCTTCACGCCTTGGGTATCTTTCACGAGCAATCACGAGCAGATCGAGACGACTACGTTACGTTAAATCAAGACAATGTCGTGAAACGTAAACTTAAAATTTCAAAAGTTTATTCAAATTTTTAAAAAATTGTCTCCCGTCTTCTTCTTTTGAGTAGCATTCCTGCATAACTTTGCCAAACAGAGTTTAGTGAATACGACCTACGATTACGAGTACGACTACATGTCAATTATGCACTACGGCACACACTTTTTCAGGTACTTAACTGTCTTTCATATGAATACTCCTTGAGTAAAGTAACACCGTTTTATATTCCAATAAAGTTCGGGCAGAGATAAACCAACTTTAGTTCCGAAACGTCGTGATGCCAAGATCGGCCAGCGAGAAGGATTGAGCCGGACAGATTGCTACAAAGTGAACAAGCTTTACGGTTGCTTCGAACGATCACCTTACGAAAAGCTCAAGTACGAGTCTTTCTGTGACATCCTCGGTCTTTGAGCTCACAGATACAAGTTTTGCGGCCACTTCATTTTCCGATAGCATCCTCGTCGAAAGGAACACCTCCACCCACAAAATGTTTTAACAAGATAAATTATGTCGTGCCAACGTACTTAAAATCTACCCTTTCACTATTTCTATCACTATCACTATTTTCAGCATTTGTTGTGCTACTTTATCGCTACGTTTGCATTGAAAATCAAAAGACAAATCACACGAGTTGAAGCGCGACACATTCTCTATTCCAGGATTGATTTTCTTTTTTTAAGAATACAAGAGCCGAAAAGATCTAAAATTAAGTGGGGCGATCACCCCATGTTTTGAAAACTACACATCAAGTGATCGGGAAACGACTAGAGATTGAACGCGAAAAAATCAACTAGTAAATAAATCCTCGATAACACGAGAATAAGGAATGCAATAGCGTGCATATATCAGATCGACATCGAATACACACAACTATAATTTCTTAAATATATATGAAGTAGCGAATTAGGGAATATAAAGAAATTTTCCGACCGTAAATTCAGGGACTCAAGATGCTCATTTACTTAAATTTTTTATCCTTGCTCTCCTCATAGCTGGGCGGTGGGGCTTCGTTGGACTATAGAAAAATAGATAAAATACATTTGAATTTTCCTCTTTCATGAAATCAATTAAGAAATTTGAAAATTATCTTACATATGCTGGAGGAACGTAAGCGTAATGAGTATTGGGATCGTAATAAGCAGTTCCACTCGCAGCAGCTTCGGCAGCCTTCGCATCTATAACCATATTTAATTTGATTTAAGCAATTAAACGAAAAAAAAATATTTGGTAGTTACCATTTGAAGATGGCGTGTATCCATTACCAGCATTTCCAGGATAAAGTCCGGGATATGGAGGAGGCATGTCTGTCATGTAAACGGAATTTGCTAGGAAAAAAAATAAGTTTGACTATGAATTGTAATTTTAGATCAATTAGATAAAAAAAACTAACCAGGAGGGGCATTGGGAAAAGCATTTGAAGGTGGAGGAACCCACCCATAGTAACCACCATTGGGAGGAGCATAATTTTGTGGTGGAGCATCATGCCAGGGTCCAGAAGGTGGCTGATATGCAGGTGGTTCATCAGAAAATTGGTGATTACGTTTGGCTAGAATATAAAGTCACTCCATAAAAAAATA
Source organism: Daphnia galeata (assembly GCA_030770115.1). Classification (NCBI taxonomy): domain Eukaryota; kingdom Metazoa; phylum Arthropoda; class Branchiopoda; order Diplostraca; family Daphniidae; genus Daphnia; species Daphnia galeata. The sequence goes on from CM061119.1 coordinate 7,545,692, forward strand.
GCTCTGAAAAAAAAAAGACTCGGAAATTTTAAAAATGTACTTATTCCTGCAGCCTGCAACATTGCTTGTCCATATTCAATGGCTCCACCATGTTTGAAGTGAAGCTTGAATTTGACTTCCCCAACCCAACCACCATTTGGCTGGGCACGAACTTTTCCTTTAATGTAATTTGCTCCAAACATGGGTTGTTCCAGTTCCACCTAATAATAAGTTGTGAGCATTACACTGTTGAATTACTCAAGTACTGAATTGGAAAAATGAACTTGCATCTTTCATAGTGCAAAACGGAAAGCTGAAACTGAGAAGTGGATCTTTTGTGTTTGAACTGTTAAAGATCATCCTGTGAGTGGTCAAGTAGAGCCTTCCTGCTTTATCACCTTTAAACTCTGGTCTATCTTGTCCACTGAATTCCATCACGACGTTATCACAATACAACAGTATACTATAAAGGAAGTTATCAAAATTAAACAATTACATTGCATCTCCAGTCCTTATTACTTCGACTCAACAACAACTTACCATTCTCCAGCATAAATCAGCACACCGTTATTTGCGTGAGCTGTATTGAGAGACATTCTTTAATTTATTTTAGCAGGACAAGAGCGAAAATGCACGTAAACGAAATGACGTTTCAGAGTTATGTTATGTTTATGACGAAATCAGAGACTGAAGGTATCTGGAAAAACAACGTTGCCATTTTCTGACTAATATGGAATGAATGAATATTATTTTTCCTTATCTTTTTTTTTTTTTAAATTGTCTTCTGAATTTCTGACGAATGATGGGATTCCTCAAACTGTGCTTTCTTGCAGTAGCTCTGAAGAATCACACCGATTGCATCTCTGATTTAACTTAATGACTTAAATGTTCTTTGTTTCAAATCTCCCTAACCATGGACTACTTAAGCTAGAGGACGGGACTCTCGTCCTATCCCGCCGTGTTATAGCTTGTCGGGTGGATTTTAATCATAATTTTTAAAAAAAGGGTCAATCGATAGAGCGTTGAAAACCGATTCTAAGTCTCCAAAGCACCTTTCTAGTAAAGACATGAAATTAAAAGATATTTACATTTTAGTTTTGAGGGGACGGGAGAGGTGTTCGTTGGTTGTCTCCACCTAGCGTTAAGAATTCTAAACTCTTGTTTGGATTAAGAAAGAAAACAAGCAGAATGCGAATCACAATAACAACGTCATGAAAGTGTTCAGTGATAAAACTCATTAACTCAAATCGTGCAGTGAAAGAAATTCGTTTTCAGTGAGAAAAGGTATTGTATTTACGGTTTTCTATCTAGTTTTCTGATATATAACATTCGAATCGATATTTAACTATATCGATTCTTAATAATTCGTCTGCTTTTCAAAAGTAAACAACTACATAGTGCATACGCAGAGAAATCAGTCTCTGTTACTGCGACTTTCTTTAGTTAAATAACCTTAAAATAAACAAGAACTATTAGTTTTTCTTTTTCTTCGCGAAAGTTCAGAGGGATGGGAGAGAAAAAAAATTGTAGTTATATGATATCGTTCGAAAACACACCAAAAGCTTGCAAAACTTACCGCTAGGCGGAGACAACCAACGAAACCTACCCCTTCCCCCTTTGACTTATAATGAAGATAACACCGAAATTCAATATTTTCCGCATAGGGACAATTTATTAGACTATAGCTAATTTTTAAAGCTTAACTTATTAAATAAATAAAAAAAAAATGCTGGCCGACATAGGAATCGTCGAAGTGACCCGTCCTCTAGCTTAAGTAGTCCATGCCCTAACAATAAGCATAGCCTACTGTATATAAGGAAGCCGAAAGGTTTGGGCTTTTTTTGGAAGCCAATTTGGGTTCCCTTCCTCTTATTTGGCTCCGCCCTAAGTAGACCCACGGGAGCCAATTTATCGTCTAGGGGCGATATTTGAAAACACGGATTTGTTTACGTTTCTATCGATATGATTTCATTCGCGAAGGAATGGAATCAGATTGTAAGAAAGAGGGCGTTGCTTTTTGCCGCCCGAATAGAAAGAGCCCCCCTTTTTAACTTTTACCCTGAGGTGTTATTATTTCGATCGCAATTTATTGTCGAGGGTGACATCTATGTTGCGGAATTAATTTTCCTTTTATAAAAAGCCGGCTGGTTTTTAATTTTCATGTCAACGTTTGATATGATTAATAATTGTTTTTGTTCTAGTTTTAATGTGGTAAAATGTTTAATTTTATGGAATTATTCATGTTGGGCTTAAGTCGGTGTTAATAAATTAACCTAGGTAATGTTTTTTTTTTCAAAATATTAGTTAAAGTCATCTCATTTTATTTTCGAAAACATTGAAATAAGCGAAGAAAATTCGTGTAATTATACCTCGAATCGAAAATCAATGAAGAAGTCGATTGTTCGTAACATCAAGTTCCGTATTTTTATTTGATCCTATAAGTTGGATCTGAATTACGCGATCAGTGCGATCAGATGCGATATTTGCATCAAATTTGGACACGAAATGTTGAAATGCAAATTTAAATAATTACAAGTAACAATTTTATTTGCACACAGAAACGAATTTATTTTTGCTAGGCCTACTATAATAATATGGAAAATTTAATTGTAATTCAGCATCATGTTCAAAATTTTCTTTGGTTTTCGTTTTATTCCTTTAGTTCCTTAGTGGAAACGCTTTAACACATTTGGAGTAGTCCGCACCTATTTTATTGCTATGAAATTGACCTTTAGGACAAGGAGGATAATAAGCAATGGACGCATGCCAATAAGCGGGTTTAGCTTTTTTTCCTTGAATTTTTCTTTCCATTTTATTCATTTGACTCTTATCGGCCTCTTCATTGTGAAGATGAGGAACATCCTGCAACTTTTCAAATTCACTGCTGAGGAGTTCATTTTGAGGTTCATCTTTCATTTTTGGTTTGGCCGCTGCTTCACAGATAATGAAGACAGCTAAAAACATGACCCATATCTAAAATTTGAAATCGTTTAGCGAAAAAAAGGTACAAAATACCCAAGAATAAATCATCAAAGATAAAATACCTGCAATTTCATGTTGAAAAAATGCGATTGTTGTGTGCAAAACCGCAAATTAGGCCTACTCTGATGTGACTATTTGCAATAAATACACGAAGTAACGAACATAAGGTGGCCGTACGTTATACCTGCATTGGTCAATGCCATTGAGGTAATGTTAAAAGAGAAGTCCAACATAAACCCGGAAGAATAATTTTACCAAAGTAACAATTGATTTCTTACCGTTTTTTACGTCGAAGTCACGTTGAGTGTACATCAGTACATGTTGAACCATTCGGATCTAACGCGCGCTTTTAAATCAGTTCTGGTTTCCCCCAATACCCTCTGCAGTACAATTTTCCATCCTTCTTTCCTAGAACCGCCCATGACTTCATTTTTGGATCAAATAATGGGAGCATATTAACTTGAGAGTATTTGGCTCGGTTACTGTAATATCCTTTTTCACGGTTCATAGAAAAAAAACTATCGCGGATATAACAAGCGTTTTTAAATCTAGGCTATTCTTTTTATAGGCTATTTCATTACTCTTGTTATATTCATCATATTTTTCAACATTATTAATGAATGCTTCAACATTATTTATAAATAATAAATTAATGATTAATATGTGTATAATTGTATATATCAGTTATCAGTATATAGGTATATACATACACCACATCTACTTGGCTACCATACCCTTTGATGCAAGTTTTTTTTAACCCATCCACTTCCGTTCAACATTCCAGGAAGCTTGCGCGTCTAGGAAGCTGCGCAATCTTATTCTCGTCCGTATACGTAAACTTAAACTATAGTCTATTATTAAGACACTGTATAGAAGGTAGTCTGAGAAAAAGATCGTTAAGGTGTATAATTGTATGTGTGCCACTGTGCCTATATTCTTTAAGAATAGTGGGTGTACGTGCAACACATTCAAAAACTATGCTGCTTTTCTTCTTTCGGTTGTGGATACTATACTTGCAACAGTCACATTTAATCTAATGCACTTGGAAAAGCCTTGATTTCGAGACCCATCATCATCCCGGTCCGATTGTTTTGTTTTTGTTTTGTCTTCTTCTCTCTTATCTCTCCAGTTGTCTATTGTCTTTTCTCAATTTACCGTTTGAATAAATACAAAAAACCTCAGGCAATGATAAAATTGACGTGAAAAGGAGAGTGTTTCTCTCTGTGACTGGGCTGTGTGCTGTATTGTAACGCCAATATTATTATGGGAAAGAGGTCGGCGGGACAAAAACAAAACGCAGAGATGTCCATTTGGGGATGAATCGGGAGTTCGGGACGACCGTTTTCAAACAGAAGAAAACAAATGGCGTTTTTTAAAAACGCATCAGCGCAAGGGATAGAGAAGGAAAAATACAAATGTTGATTTGATAATATACAAATCGAACAGGAGGCTGGCTGTTGTTCCTGATGCTTGTTGGCCATTAATTCATTTCACACACCCCGTGATTTTTATGATTACGGCCGTCCATACATAAGTTATTTTCAATTTTATTTTATTTTTGGTTTTTCCTTCTTGCCAAAATGCCATAAACCACGCTTAGGGACGCGCGGACAGCAGAGTTGCGATAAAATAAGTTATCAACAAAAAAAGTTTGTTTTTCTTTTCGTTCCATCACGTCGTAACCCGGTATATAATAATAACTCGCCGACTCGTAACTTCATCATTCCATCAACAGTTTGCTGGTTTTGTTGTGCAGGACTTTTTTTTAAGTTTTGTTTAGATGGTGGATTCCACATCCCTTATTCCGCTAATTCCCTTTTGATGGATTTATTCGATGCGATATCTCAATCGTACATCAACATTTTGATAATGTTCACCAAAAAAGAAAAAAGAAAACAAAAAACCAAATGGCAAAAACCGAGAACCAATGAGCAATTCGAGAAATAATCTTGCAGAAAAGAGCCAGCAGGTCTATATTGCTGATATGATAAGGTTGTCAAAAACAATACTACCACCATGAATGCAAATTGCAAATGCGACTGTTGCCAAAAAAGACAAAAAAATTTGTTGCATCCAAATAAGACGGAGGCATTTCAAAACAGTGTCATTTGAATCTGCGTCATACGAACTCAAAATTCAAGGAAAATAACAGCCTATAATTTTTAAAATAAAGGAGTGCGACTATCCATAGGTAATTCCAATACATCGCAACAAAAAATTTTAAATTAATAAATTTCCTTGGTTGAACGATTACGCCAGAATGTCGTTCTGTGTTCACCCGGCCGGCTACTTGATTTGCGATGGATCATTCGAACTTTTACAAGGCTTTCTTTACTTTTAATTATGTATTGAAACTAATTCAGAAAAATATTTAGCCAATACACGTATATGTAACCTGTATATTTAATGCAATCCCTTTCCACGGATTTAGTTGACATTCGGGATACGTGTGACGAAAACCGCTTTTCTCTCATATCTAGTGTACCGTAGCCAGCACGAAAACGTCAGTTATAACTATCGGCGCTTCTTTAGAGCCTACATGACTCGGTATAACTGCGTCCAAACACTAACTAAAGTCACTCTCTGACAAGTTTGTGTACTTAATAATCGACAAAAACAGCAAGTGAAGTTCGTTTGAGAAAATTGATTTCATAAGATGGGATGGAAAAGCTCCCTAGCTATTCACTTGGGATTTTGGCTCTACTTAGTAGGAGGAGGAATTATTTATTACTTTATCGAAAATCCTGGTTACCATCTTCCACCGGTGGAAAAACGTAAGACAATCAGGCGAAATGCTTTATTTTTAAAATATGTATGTATTCCTTGTCTCTTTCGATTCATCATAGTTGTTCTTAATGAAAATTTTAGTCTCTGACTAATAACCACAACGTTTACTGCATATTTTACTTTTATCCACATTCCGCAGCATCCTGCCTTTACATTCCAAATATTCTATAAGAAAAAATGAGCTAATAACTTCATTCTAACATAAATATTTGTACTTACGTATATTGACATTTACAGCGATGACAATAAACTCCAGTTTCTGTCAGGATCTGCTGAGTTCAAGTAAGCACTCCGGGAACTCTTTAGGGTGTTGCATTGAATTTAATGATTTGATCATTATTATCAGTTGAGCACTACGCATCAATCGGCGATGCCGGCGAAGTGAATCTGGAACACAACAACAGTTTTGAAATATGGTTCGAGGCTATCAACGTATCTTGTAACAACTTGACTCTGAATTTGAACAAAACGGACGGAAGCGGAGATCTCGTATGGGAATTTTCCAGTGCCCTTTTTCTGTGCATGACCATTCTCACTACTATCGGTAATCAGCACTAATACTATTATTTGTGTTGCCTCTCAATAACAACTGTTCTTGGATACCAGCAGCGAATGTTTTGACAATGACACGGTATTTTACATCCTAATTCCCTTTTATCTTTGTGACTAAATCAGGAAAGGTCTTTATTATACAAAGGCTAACTCCAGCTTTTGCAATATGTAGCTATAAAATATCAGTATACACGCGACTTTTATCTGATTTCTATGGATATATAAAGCAGCGTACAGTTCAGAATCTCTAAGTGGCAATACTTCTCGGTATATACTCTGTTGTTGCGTAAAACTACTTCTAATTATGCATTCTTCTGTCGACTACCCAGTCGATAAATTAAGTAACGAACTATACTGAATCTTACTGGTTGTTCCCTTCCTCAACAATCAACCTGTTAGCCTACTCTGAGCACGCGCGCATAAAATATGATTAGCCTACATGGAAAATGTGATGCATATAATATTTATTGTGAATTTTCATTCAAAAGAGGCTGACTGTATCCAGTAGGTTCTGCCTAGAAAAACCCTTTTGAAGAATCGTGGCACGAGTGTTTTTGACATCTATTCTTTCGTTTCTAAATGTACAGACACAGCATCAAGCATCGTTTTTTCAAAAACGATTGCTGTTGTTGTGCTTTTGACCATGTATACATTTGTTGACGAATTGTTATGATTTCTTTTTCAGGTTACGGAGATTTCAGGTATTAAACAAATTATGAAGTTAAATGATATTGTCGAAGTTAAACGATAAAGTCATACTTTAATAACCATTCAGTCCGAAAAGCGACTGGGGAAAAATATTTTGCATATTTTACGGCTTCATCGGAATCCCGATATGCGGAGTGCTCCTCGCTTCGACTAGCGACTACTTCAGCAACATGTTTTTGTACTTGTATGAACAGCGAAGGAAAAAAGAGCAACAAGATCAACGACGCAGCATTTTTATCGCAGCCGTCATCTTTCTGATTCCTGGACTTGCTGTCTTCTTCTTTTTTCCATCCGCAATATTTGCTTACATAGAGGTATTATTCAATTTATTATGCCATAAACAAAAGCGCAGATTTTAAAATGTGCTGACCAATTGATCATTATTACGATTAAAGAACTGGTCTTACTTGGATGCAACTTATTTTTCCTTCCTAACACTCACAACCATCGGATTTGGAGACATTATTGCAGGTGAGACGCGCAAAAAATTCCTTTTAATCCTCAATAAATAGTGTATTAATTGTTGCTAGGCAAGCACATAATAAATAAAATTATATTTAAAGTTTAACTTTTTTGGATATCAATTCTTCTAGCTCAGCAACCGAATTTCCCGCTGTTGTGGCTTTATCGTGTTTCCTGGATTATTTGGGTCCTACTGGGTATCGCGTATTGGGCGATTATCATTAACTTCATTACCAAGGCACTGAAGGTGACTCAGGTTATTAATGGCATAAGTAGCACTTCAATCCGTCACCTCCACATTATGCTGTTTTTCAGCTTTTTTTCAAATTTTGCACAATTAAACAATGGAGGTTATTCGCCGAACGATTTCTCCTTTAGTTAGTAGTGAACCTAATTTCAAAGTGACGTCTCGTCTAAAACTCATAAATTTCAAGAACAAGGATCAGCATTTTGAATTCATTATCTGCTATATTTTCAGTCCAAAAAATTAAGGCAACAATGGGCGAAAACGAGCCAAATGCTCTCTGTGCAAGCGCAAGAAATGCGGCGAGTTGTTAAACGTCAACTCTCGGGCCTTGATAATGGATCGAATGGAAGTGTATTTCTTGCCCTCAAAACCAAAGTAGGCTGGTTATTTTAATAGGCTATTTAAGTTAACAGTAAAAAAAATCTAAAAATTATTTTTTCTGTCTTTCAGTCCGCATTTGATTTCGCTTTACAGTTCACGGGGTCCATGGGAAAATCAATGACTAAATCAGTGAATGAACCTATGGCCAGGCGTCGTTCTCTTACCGATATTTTAAAGGTTTTCGAATCGTCGGTACCTGGATACGGATTTAACACACAACAACAACTATCAATTACGGATCAATTTTTACTAGATTTCCCTGGGGATGAAGTCAATTATGATCCTTCCTCCCCACAAACTGATAGTTCTCCTAGAATGTCACTGAGTACGGAACAGAATGGCAGCACTATAGATTTAGATTTTGATGATAACGCGTCCCTGTTCAGCATATATATGTCTTTAAATCCTTCAAGAAAAACATCAGCAACCAACAGTGGCAATTCAATTCCTTGTCATTATGATGAAGAAACAATCCGCAGCATATATCTGTCTTTAAATCCTTCAAGAAAAACATCGGCAACAAGTAACGGTACTCCTTTTACGGCGAATCCCTCAACCGAAACCCCTCCACTTCGAGATCTTCTAATTGAAGCGATAATGATCCTGAATGAAGCTGAAGCTAATGGAACAGATCTCAATCAATGATCCACAAAAGTATCTTAAAAATATGATTAATTTTAGTACTAACCAGATGTAATGAAAAAGTAAAGTCATCAACATAATATGAAGATGAATCCACTGAACCCTGTTTTAATAACTACGTGCTATAAATTATAAGCTATGGCAGTCCAGTTCCGTTACCTAAATAGTTTGAAAAAAAAAACGTATTAAAGAGTTTAATCAGTTTATACACTTAAATGTTTTTATCTTGAAGATTTATTGCCTTATTGGTTGTTAGTCAATATAACAGGTTTTTTTTTAACCGACTTGGTTACTGGTTAGAAATCAAATCTAGATTCCTGCAATGCCTTTTTAAAGTAAGCGCGTAAAAAACGGCGTTGCCATTTAGGAAAAATTGTATAAAGGGGTTGAAATAGCGATACAAACCTGAATGATTATATTTCACACCAAAATAAAAAGTCTGGTCTTGCACCACCAGATAGAGATTTCCTTTCTCTATATTTAAATTTTTGTTTTGTTTCCATTGTACTTGATTTTGCATTTTCATTGATATTTAAATTTTTCATTATTTACCTGTGTCTGATAGGCATTTTGCACCAAATAAAAATGTATGGTCCTCCATGAATTTTTTTCTAATAATAATCCCAAGCAAATAGTAAAAAACATTTCATCATGAACGATTTTACGTTTTCAGAAAAAAATGGGAAGTAGATATTTTTTTATTATACCTTTTCGTTTCTAATTTGCAGGCTTACCACTTTCCATTATTCTATAAATTTATCTTGATATTCAAGTAAGATCTGTTTGTATTTACTTTAGACATGTACAATTTTGAATAATACATCATAATAAGTTAAGCAGACTTAAAAATCACGGAATTTTAACGTTCGTTACTCCAGTTGAATTTCAGATAACTAGGAAACTACGAACGAACAGAGGGATCTATACCTTTAAGCACAAAATCAAAGACTAGTACGCCAAAAACCCCAATACTGATTAAAAATTTTATGATCGCGGATACGAATAATGACTTTAAGACTGACGAATTTCTTCGTTCACTTAGTTTTATCAGAATCTTTTTCTGTATACGATCGTATGCTGTTGGTGACTCTGTTTAAGAATATCGACAGGAATTTTGTTAGGACTTCGTTGTGTTTGACGCCAGGATACAATAAGATGAGTATTACTGAAAAAATTCAAATGCGCAATTATAATTTAAAATACTGTAGGTAAATTCGTTAAACTATATTATTACACATACCAAGAATAAAACAAATGATCCAGTTGTTGATTGTATAGCCAATCCAAGCTGAAAGGCTGCAGGATGAAAAGAGAGACAAGAAATACTAGAGGATGGATGGATAAAAATGTCAAGTAAATTAAATATAAACCCAGGAAGTATATTAATTAGAATTCACCATTTTAGGATGTGTCCTTTTGAGATCTAAAAAATAGATTATCTGGTTGTAAATTGTATCTTGAGTTTTAACCAGAGATTCACAGATTATCTCAAACTTTTTTTCTGAATGGAGAAATGACCAAATAGTAATTTTAATGATACAGACAACTGAATGAAAAATGTTACCATTAGCTGCTGTCCATTGCTGGGGTTGTGATACATAAGTACAAATTCTAGGAATACTATAATCAATCAAACTGAGTATCATGAAAAATAGAGAAATGGAGGTTATGATGGGAGGATCCCAATACCAGTACATCCTGAAAAAGAAACAACTTAACTCGGACAGCAAAAATAGTCATGAATATAAAACTTACAGAAATAAAGTGCTGACAGTTCCAACAATAGGTGCAGGATACCAGGACTCTGTCCATATGAGTATAGAATATAATGCAACGAGAAAAACACGCCAGGTTTCAATCCGTCGTTTAAGAGATTTAATTCTCTTTTCCTGAAATTGAGCAACACAACATCAACTATTTATAGAACACAATCAAATGTAAATGGTCCACACTCACCTGGTCGGATACGAGAAGAATATCAGGCATTTTGAAACCTATATTATATTACTAAAATATTAGATGGTTTTTAATCAAGCATCCCAAGACGGCAAGTAAAAAAAAATAAATATTATGACTCATGCAATGTTGACGTAGTCATTGATATTGAAAAGTGAGTCTTACATTCACGGGTGACCAACACAGACTATAGAATATTTTAGGTGGAAAAATAATTTTTTAAAGATTTTTTAAAATCAAATCAAGAGACAAGAGCAGATATTTAAAAAAAAACAGAAATTCGAAGTAATTTAAAATAAATACTATCAACCATCAGGCAATGTTGTCTTCTGTTCTCAGAGAGACAACAAATTTTCTGAGATTGTTCCAAGTTCTAACCGTTCGAGGCTAACGGTCGTCTCTAAACTCTTTTCAAATTTCCTCTTTCTTTTTTTCTGTTTCTTGATCATATCACTTTTCTACTCATTTGTTTTTAACCCTGATGGCTTCAGTAAGTGTTTAGAGAATAAAAGTTACAGCACACAATCTGATTTTAAAGATGTGCCCATTTTGAACCTTGTTATCTAGGTTTCGTTTGAAAATTTGGCACCCCACGTTAGTCGCCAAATTTGTAAGGAACTGCAACAACTAATTAGTGATCCACCTGAAGGCATCAAAGTCATTTTCAATGAAGAAGACATCTCTGATATTCAAGCCATTATTGATGGACCTGGTAAGGACATATTTTGCATGTTTGATAAAGCACAAAAGTAACCTATTTAATGACAATACTTTCCACAATCAGCTGGTACCCCCTATGCAAGTGGGCATTTTAGAGTAAAATTAGTGCTAGGAAAAGATTTCCCCTCTGGTCCCCCAAAAGGCTTTTTTTTAACCAAAATATTTCATCCCAATGTCTCGCAACAAGGTGAAATTTGTGTCAACACCTTGAAAAAAGATTGGAAACCTGATCTGGGTATCAAACATATATTTCTGGTGAGATTATTCATAGTTCAATTTTGTTTCACAGCCTAACCAAATATTTCTTTTTCAGACCATAAAGTGTTTGCTGATCGTCCCAAACCCAGAGTCAGCTTTAAATGAAGAGGCTGGCAAACTTTTATTGGAGCATTATGAGGATTACTTTCAAAGAGCAAAAATGATGACTGAAATTCATGCCAAAGTTAGTCAAAATCAGGTACATCCACAAGCAATAATTTTGTCAACTTATTGTATATGAACCTGGTCATTAAATATTTTTTAAATTGAAGTCAAACTCGGATACCCATTTGAATGAAGATACAAATCCAACAGAAGGACCTACTGCATCGAAAAAAGCTGCTACGGATCGCACAGTTTTGGCGGATAAGAAAAAGCCAGTGGCAAAGGACAAGAAAAGGACATTGAAGAGATTATGAGCATCTTGTACAGAAATGCCTTTTTCTTTGTATCTTTTTGCTTGATATCTAGCAACGGTTTGAAAATATCCGTAGTCTTTCTCAGCGATAAACTCCAAATTCTCCAACTCCCATCCCTTTTTGAATTGTTTCGTTCCCGCACTTCTATGCAGTGCGTGTTATTTAACGAGCAAATCTATCCATGTCTAGTTTTTACACTCGCGGAAGGGAGGAGAGTGTTGATTCAGTTTCCTTTTCTTTCTCTTTAATTTTATGCTGTTTTTTTTTTGTGCGAGGTCGAAGGAAATATACACAATTTGCTGATAACTATTCCAGTAATACGTTTTCCTCTTAGTCACCTGGGATTTTACACAGTTTCGCAGGCTGAGTTGTCAAACAAAACTAAACAAACTCATTTCCTGATTTATTTTCAAGATAATTTCTATTACATACCTCTCAAAGTTTAAGCTTTTCTTGAAATGCTCTTTCAATTATCCTTTTTTCTCTGAATTTCTTATATCCCTTTATTCTAGGTTACTACTTATTAAAAAGGTTATTTGACCAATGAGTGCAAATACTTCAGGGTAACGACCTTGCACTCCCTTTAGCAGGCCTACCGTTTCAACCTCATTTGACCCATGTCTTCTGTTGTGTATAGTGCGAATCCGTCCATACGTCTCAAACAACTATGCGTATTTTAATCATTTTTATTTTTTTCGTGACGTGGACTGTTTGCGAAGAGTCTTTCAACGCCAACTTGTCCAAGGTATGATATTTAAACAGCCAATATGATTCTTTTATTGAAACGCCATTGACACTATCCCGGGTTCATCAATTTTGTGACTTTTCTTCTAACTTTTTCCAGAAAAATTCAACAGCAGTTCGCGTGAAGAGGACCATCGGTTCACCATCACCTCATCCATCACCAGAGCGCGTAAATAAATTAATAAAACAGACTGAGTTTATGTCATCTGTGCTCCGTACGGGAATCAGTTTGGAACGGATATGGTTCGACATAATGTCGCAAAAATCCACAGCCGAGGTGGTCACTTATCTCATCCTGGGCATCATTTCCACTTTCTTCATCATTTTGACCCCACTGGTGCTCCTTACCAAGCTCCTGACTCCGCCATTGTTGGCCAGGAGGAAACGCAGCATCGATCAAGATGAACCCCATTTGGATTTCTCACTTCCGCAATGGATGGATCAGATGGAATCGTGGATGAGCACATACAAACCACCCGAGAATCGTTACAGATCTTTTTTTCCACTAACCTAATCAAGTATACTGCACATTCCTCTAATAATCTTCCGTTCCCAAAGAGACCGGTTATCGTGATGTCGACACAGGCTATAAATTGCGTTAAGGAGACAAATAACGACGTTGTATTTTTTTTCTTGCACACAGACACACAGGGATTCCATTAAAAAAAAAAGAACAAAAAAGAGGAGAGAGAATTTGTTGACTTGGAAGAAGAGTTTTTGAAAAAGAGAAACATCTATTTTTATACAATAGCATTGAAAAAATGGCGCGTGATTTTTCTTTCCTTTTTGAAGAAAAAAAAAACCATCGTCTGAAGAAGAGCTTTAGACAAAATGGGTAGAGCCGTACTGTACACGTCATTGCTCCAATAGAAAGAAAAGAAATTATAAAAAGCAGGCGGATCAATACGTCACTGCAAGATATAAGCCACGTACATGATTTTCCCTTTTTTTTCGGTGTCTTCCACGAAAATTTCCAACGAGAGGGGAGAACAACAGAAAGAACAGAACGACAAATTTTGTCAAAATAAAATTTTTTTGTTATGATGGTGACGGGCGTAAAAGCTAAACAGGCGTTATAAATCCTGCATTCCCTGAGGCATTCCATTTTCAGCCTTGTTTTTTTAATTTTTTAAAATTCATTAGCATGCATTTTTTGAAAAATGTTCCCCCCCCCCCCGAAATCTGAAAGAAATTCTTGTTTCAAAACACAAAAATTTAAAAAGCCATTAAACAAACAAAATAGAAAAAAAATGAAATAAAAACAAAGTTTTACATTTTTGAGTTGTCTTCGGATGACAAATTGATCCGATTGGGGGAAATATGTATAATATATAATAATAAGAAGAAGACGCGTAGGAACTTGTCAACAGATGATTTATGGTCTTGCCGAGTGTTGTTTTTGGAACGGCTCAACGAGTTCCAATGACTTTTTAAAAGCTTAGGAGGCTCTATCCAAATTTTGTCTTTCGGAAGGGATACATGCGCGCACAATCCGACACACAAAAAAGGGGGGAATGTTATGAAGAAACATTTCATAACAGTAATTTTCTTTTAAAAAAAAAACAAAGAAAAAACAAATGAATAACTATGACACTAGTGTCATAACTGTGCCAGAACTTGGAGATTCTGTGAGCCGGTTGGCGATGAGGAAGACGGCGGATGGTGAACAGTTGGAGAAGTTGTGACTGTAACCAAAACGGGCGACGATTGGCTGTTGTGGCAGCTCAGCACCTGACTGGACGAATTGGTCTGCACGATCGTGACTGTGTTGTTATCCTTATCTGCTCGTTTGCTCGGTTGCGCCTCGTCCACAAACGATGGAGCAGCACTTTTGATTTTGGCTTCCACCATCGCCACCTGATGGTGAATTAATGCCTCCGTGCAACTCGACGGCGTCGGTTGATGCTCTTCCGCCCTCGGTTGATGATGATGATGATGTTGCGACTGAGATTCACTATTTCTGGCTTCAACGGCCATTGAGGCACTACTCCTTGAACGATAACTTGGCGGACGACTAATTTCGCTCTCTCGAATTGGCAGTGAAGGCCTTCAACAATAAAAATCAATTAATATACAGTATTTTTTTAAATGATGTAACTATCAATTACCTGATGAGGGTATTGGCTTGCGACCTATAAGTTGGCGGAGGTGAAACTGGAGCAACTGGAACGCTACTAGCAGCTACACACGCCCGACTAAGTGGCGTACTGTGTTGTTGTTGTTGTTGCTGCTGCTGTTGTTGTTGTTGCTGTTGTAATTGCTGTTGGTGTCTATCTCGATCCAGGAGCAACAGCCTGAGACGATATTCTTGCATGGAAGCTTGATAGGAAGGTGGTGGTGGTCTGTATTGGAATTCCGGATACATCATGGCGGCGTAAGGATGGTGCGGCCGTCCGTACGTCGGTGGAATTCGTGAAAGGAAACGACGCCCGCTAGGCTCGGCCACTCCACCGCCAGTTAGTCCACCGGCACCTCCGCATTCGCCATTCTCCGCCACGGGCAATCCACCAGCGCCCGTCATAGACGATCCACCCAATCCCATCATGGCGCGACACGACGGGGCATCTTGTGACGTCAATCTCCACGCTATCGTGCTGACCGTGATCAACACGATCCCCACACCTGCCAAACAACAAACAACAAACAAAATTTCGTTTAATATGTTTTTTAAAATAAAAATGTCGACCCATTTCCTTTCATCAAGTGAAATCCATTCGATCCGGCATCATCTAAACGGATGCTCCTAGCGGTTAATGCACTCCCCTCTTTTTCCCATCAATAATCAATGCGCACTCACGACGCCTGTTGCAAACCGGTCCAACTTTGTTTTTCCCTATACGTCTCATAATGCAAATGTTTCTTCCCTTAAGGGGCGTGTGTGTAACGAGAATTCGAAGAGAGGGGAAGAGAGTTTCGTGTTTTGAAATTGGATTTTCCGTTCTATCCCAAAAAAATTTTATTTTCTTATTTTCTTCGCCATACGTCAGATGGCATTAGATGAGATGAATTAACCGGATGAATAAATAAAAAATCGCTGGATCGATAGTTTTCCTTTTAAGAAAGTTATTACATAAGGGAAGGACTCGACTCAAAGAAGTTCTTCTTTTTATTTTTAAAAAGCAAAATTGAAACCCATCTGAATAGACTAAACACGGACAAATACTCGTCGAAACGAGTCGTCGTCGTGGCTAAAAAGATGAAAGTAAATCAACTTCAATTCGAGTGTAGCCATAAAAAGAAGGTGAAACCATCAGAGAGAGAGACAGAAGAAGTTTCAAATATTGATGATTCGCTCAACTGGTTTTTAGCGAATGATCCCATCAGACAGACACACAATAATGGCCGGCAGCTGAGTGAAAGTTTTCTGTACTTTCCCATTTTGTATAGAATAGAGAAAATTTTTATTTTGTAACACGACCCATCTGTTCTTCTGCTGTTTCATTCTTTTTTTTTTAGTTTTCTATTTTTATTTTTCAATGGTGCGTGTTTGATCGATGATTGCTATAAACAACTTACCAATCATAAGAAGGGAAACGGTAAGGTGTTCCCGTCCGGAAGACCTCATGGCCCCGAGGACTGTTCCTACAACTGCGCAGCAGATGCCGACGAAAGCGATCATGACGATAAACCAACGAATTGAAACTGTTTGCGTCACCATCACCCCGCAACACGATTTGCCGCTCTCTTCACCGGCGTACATCGATCCTCTCGATCTGAAATAGCAATTGACATTTATTATTATGATTATTATCATTTTCAATTGTAAAGATGAACAGAGAGAGAGAGAGAGAAAGAATCTTTATAAAAAGAACATGGAGAGAGATAATCAGGGTAGCAATTTGTGGGCCGGATCTTTTTGCAGTCAGTTGCCCAGGGTACCGTTATTATACACACAGAACCTCCTTCATCTTCTCTTAGGTATTATATACATATATAAACCAGTGGTGCAATTAAGTCGTGCCGGCTGGGTCCATCCCGCTCTTGGGGTTCTTTTATATTTGTGAGTAATGAAAAAAAAAGAACCTTCTTCATCACCAAAAAAAACTGAATAAGGTTATCACACACGCCCAAATAGTCTGTCGGTTGAATGAGGTTACACACAAAAAAAAAGCCTTTGGCATTGAGTCATAGAACGGCCATTGAACTTTTTTGCCATTTTATTTATTTAAAAAGAGATAAAATGTCTACAGGTTTTTCTTATCGCGGAAGGAGTGGACTAACTGTTAAAAAAAAAGCTTTTTCAAGTTGTCGTGTGATCATTTGTTGAATGAAAAGACGAAAAACAAGACACACACAAAAAAAGTGAGTGAGAAAGAACTAACAGCATTGCGGTTCCTCTTGCTTTTCTTTAATGATGGGTTCTCCCCCTCTATATACTGTTGTTGTTATAATGTTACTTTTCCTTCTTCTATATTTTCTTTTTTTCAGTTCTTCTTATAAAAACATTTTCTAGCGAGTTCACATAGCGGAGTATATAAACACGAGAGAGAAAACTCATTACGATGCTGGGAAAACGAGAATCTTTCGTGTTTTCACCCATGAAAATCGTTAAGTGGGTTGATGCCGCTCTTTTTCCCCAATGGCTACTGCAACCATAGAGCACACCACCACCAGAGGAATGAGAAAATGTCTTGCAGTCGACCTTGCTGAGAATGAGAAAAAGAATAAGACACAAAAAAAAGGAGTCAACGTCATTTGCGTTCACAGCGGCACGAAGGGACTTTCACTCTCTTTCATAGAGAAACCAATCAAACGAAGGATAATGCCCCAAAGCGGAAAAGAAACTAACATCCGACCGTGACTTTGACGAGACAAGTCCCGACATGTCTAAACAGCCCGAAAAAACTCGGTCATCTTTTTTAAGTTTTCTGTTTATTATTATTATGTAGGTCGTCATATTCGAATTTGCATGCGACCTGCTATTGACACATTCGTCCAGACAGTTGCATGGAGTACCGTTATATTATGCGATAGTATTTTATTTTAAAAAAAAAGAAAGAAAGAACAAACACATCGGTGGTGGTGGTGGTTTTGAGAGTAGCTTAACGAATTCCGCTAGAGAGCGCGCAGAAACCAAAAGGAGAGAAGGTCGATCAATAACACAACACATGGAAGAAGGAAATCAGAGAAGGGGCTGCTGCTGCTGCTGCCCTGAAAATGTTTCCCATACGCACACACACACACACACACACAAAAGAGAGGGGAAGAAGAAGAATCATATTGTTGAAGAATATTTAGAAGAGGGGGTGAAAAAGAGAACCCTATTCATTCCACAATATCCAAAATGGATGCTCTCTCTTTCCTATACGTTTAGTAGTACATAGAATCTACTGCCACTTCTTTTGTGATGATTTTCGACGAGAGAAGAATGTCGGATGAATAAAAGAGAGAAAAAATCTAGTTTCTCCGAGTGTGTTTCTACAATGATTATTATTTAGTTCCCCTAAATGCAATTGAGTTTTAGATATCCTCTATACTAGGCTACATAAAAGAACCTAAATGTCAACGGACGGCTTGAGGGGCAAGAGATAGAGAAAATCAGGTTAGCGGGCATCGTGCCAGAACGCTTCTTCCAACGTCAGTCCGTGGGATTGTGTGTATATTCCTACTACCAGTACTAGTAGACGATGTCAGATGAACGCCAATGTAGGACGTCGTGTCTTTCGTGTGCGTTCTCTCTCTCCTCTAACCAAACCGACCAATTGAGGTCACAAGCCCATAACTCCGGGCAAAGAAGAAAACCATTCGGCCTCAAAGAGAGAAGATTTTTTTTTTTTTTCCTTTATTGTCGGGGTCCCTCTCTGAAAACTCATCCCGGACACCACCACAACAACAAAAAAGAACAGCGTATAAGAACCGAGAAGAGTCTCAGGTTCAAGGTTTTTATGTTGATCTATACCGCGGAAAAACTCCACCCCGAAAACGGTTGCAGCTGTAACGTTTTCACACAAAGAAACGGTCAGACGGACCCCCAATCGATACATAACCCAAAACTGTATGAACAGCCACATAATATAGAGAGCTGCATGCTCTACAAAGCTATTGACGAGATATTTGATATGGAACGGACGACTTGCATTACCATTGAATGTTTGTATCAATGTGTGTAAGGTTTCTATATAGACATCAGAGAGATAAGAGAGAGAGAAAGAGATTATAAAAAGAAGCTTTAGTTTTGAGAGTAGTTGCGTAATTGGCTTTAATGCGTGTTGTGATGAGAGTTTTCTCTTGAAATCCGGCGGAAACCGAACAGCGCCGGAACTATTTTGAGCCTTACAGAGGCGAAAGCGAATGAAGAGTCGATTCTTTCAAAAATTCGAAGGACAGTAGAAAGAGAAAATGGTGTCAACCTTGCATCCCTCGGAACCGCAGAAACGCGGTGATGACGACGCCAAAGGCACAAGCAAGAAATTTATGTTGTTGTTTTCTCATCCAAACTTTTGCGGTCTAAGTTGTATACACGTCCCTCAAACAAAAATAAAAAATCGTCTATTCTGTCATCAAAGCGGAAACGGATCCACCTCAGGCGAATCCATCGAAAGAAAGAAAGAAAAAAACGAAAAAAAAAATGGCAAGAAGAAAATGTAGTAATAAAATTTGATTGAATTTACCGTCGACCACCGGCTGGCGGCAAGGTGAAACTATTGCTGGCTAAAAGAGAAGTGCTGCCTCCGCCAGCGGGCACCACTACGGCCGGAGTTGTGGTGGATGGAGGGACCAATAAGCCACCAGCGGCCGTCGGCCCAATGGCCATGGGAACGACGGACAATGGAACGGGCAATGCCGTGATAGGGATAGGTCCCCATGCCCATGCATCGCTCGCTATTGTGCGGCAAAGTCGAATACGGCGGAGGCATGTGGGCGTTGAGGATGTCGGGAAGATGATCCGAATTGCTGGGAGAGACGGGAGCAGCCAAAGAATCAACAACGACAGACAATTCCGTCTGATCGTGCAACGCTTGCTGGACGTGTTGTTGCAGCGGTTGAGCCGGTACCTGTGATGAGCGTCGATGTCGTCGTTTTTCACGACGTCTACGTCGTGGAGGACCTCGTTCCAATTCGGTCACGGCTTCCTCGACACCGCTTAATCCACTCTCACTCAACTTGGGAGACAGGCCGACTTCGACTGCGACCGCTAGGATCCAATAATACAACAACAGAGCCTCCTGTTGACGTTGTTTCATTTCGAGCGTTTTCCACTCTGACATTCTGTTGAACAGAATCTTCCATTTCCGTTTGGCATTCCGTCGACACGAGTCGCCCTCGATGGTCATTTCCAGTCGTCGTCGTCGTCGTCGTCGTTGTACGGCTGGCCGGCTGTTGAGATGATTGTCGGTGTCGGTTTGACTGCGTTGGTAATGTTCGGGCAAATAAGCTGGGCAGAGAAGCGCTGATCGGCGCCCGGACGACAGCAGATGTTCGTCCCCCAGCGGCGCCGGAAGCGACAACGACGCCGCTACCACCCGTTGAGCTGGAATGAAGGGTCGCCATGTCTCCTGACTTATTTCTCGTCCCCCTTTTCCTTCACTTCTAATCAACTGCAAAACAAACATTAATCAGAATTGATCAGGTCCAGCTGCGGAACAATGACGCACTACAGATCTTATCCGGCATCCATCCATCCATGCCTTTCTATATCACGAGAAGATATCGATCCAACTCCTAAGCCACCCACCTATGCAACAACATCAACAACAACATTCCAGGCTGACAGTTTCAATTTCCATTTTAAATGAACCCCATTTTTTTTAAATAAAAAAACGAGGATGGAAGTTGGAACGGCATGCGGACGACAGATTATTGGATAAACCTTTTATCCACACCCGGAAGAAGGGATCTAGTGAAGTGTCGGAAGTTGGAAAGTTGATCCATCATCGGGGTTCAGGTTTATTTAAGCATCACGTAATATGCACATAAATGAAGAAAAAGAAGAAAAATTCTCTCTTCGGTCTAATAAACGTTAAAAATTATCCATTTTTAAAATATCAAAAGAATAGAATTTACGGATGAAGGGATAAAGAGAGTTATTTTCTTGTTTTAGTTATGTGAACTAAAGAAAAGTAAAAGCTTAACTATCGATCCAACACAACGCTGTTGCATTTTTTTCTCAATAAAGCGAAAAAGAAGAGAAAAGATTTTTATTTTAAAAAAAAAAGAAAACTGGCAGGTACATGAGAAACAGCCTCTTCTTTTCAAGTTTTTTCGTTCCCCCAACTGCGCGTCCTATTTGCCTCCGAGCTAACCCACGACTGTACAATAAAAAAGAGAGAACCCTCTCTTTGTCATACCTCTTCGATGGCTACACACAAAATCGTGAGCGAAACAAGAGACAAATCCTCGTGTGTGTTAACACACAAACAAAAAAAAACACTTTTTGGGAGGTTTGCAAACGTTTTCTTCTTTTAAAATTTTCAACACATTGTAGCGAACGAACAATCACACACTTGCAAAAACAACAACACAATAAATAGTTTCTTTTGTTTTGACAAAAAAGATGATGATGTTGGAAGGAAATTTTGTTGGGAGAAGAAACACAAGGAAAAACGATGCGAATCGAGACGATGAAAGGAGCACAACTCGAGGCTCGGAGTCGCGTCTCCTCACTGGCTGACTGAAAATTGTTGGTGAGACTCGTAGTGAAGGGACTCTGGAAAACGGAGGGGGGGAGGACACTAGCGCCACCGCTAATGAAAAACCCCGGAGGCCTGAAGGCCGAAAAAAGCAATGGCGCCTGGGCTAGGTTTTTTTTATATTTTTTTTCTACTGTATCGACGAAACATTTCTACACAGAGTAGACTCTCTCTCTCAGTCTCAGCGCATATTGCAGAGAGTTAAAATGAAAAATGGCTACCCTATTCGACTAATTGGATTGTTAAGCTAAAAAAGAAACAACAACTAACTGACTAAACGAAAAGAGTTGATTATACAGAGATGGAAGAGACCCCCGGATTGAGATGAGTGTCCGTATTTTGAGTTGACGTCATAAAAATTGATGATGTTCTCTGATTACACTGAAGAAGAAGCCGCAGTCTCAGAGAGTTTATTTCTTATAATATGTTCATAAAGCACGCACAGAAAAAAAAGGAACAATAATAATAATAAACAAAAATTGAAATTATATTATGAGAGTCTCATTTTTCGCTGCGTGTAAAATTGTCATTTGTCTATTTCTTGATAAACACAATTTTTAGTTTCTTTTTCACAGTGTGTTCGAGCGAGCAGAACGACAAACTGAAGTTCACTGACCACTATGAATTTTATTCAGACTTTTGTAACCGAATAATATAAAATAAAATCATTTCTTCGTATTGAATTGATGAAATGACTCCCAAGAAAAACCCAGACGTTCCTCTCCATTAGATTATATTCTTTTAAATATTACGCAATTCGCATTGATTTCATTTTCAAGGCCCCAAATTTCAAAACAATTTCGCTTATTTCCCTCCTGAACAACCGCAGTGGGAATAAAAGAAGCGATTTTTTTATTTAAAAAAAAAAACGTCATTGAATCAGCATTGCAGCTGTATAGTTATCTATTTTATTTTTATATAATATAATATTAAAAGGTTTGTATAGTCCCTGGAATAGGTTCACTAGTCCGTAACAATCCGCGGCGCGCGCGTGTGTCGGTTCGAACCAACACAGCTGCCCCCGTGTGTTACATTATGAGTGACGAGCATTTCCGTTGAAAAAAATAAAAATAAAAAAACTGGACGAAACACTGTGTGGACTCTCTCGTTTCCCGTTTGGGGTAAATTCAGAAAAATACATAAGAGAAAGCAACTTTTTGAAAGATAAAAAGAACCGTTCGGGCGGCTTACCAATTATGTTATTGCGGTTGCGCCACGGATCGCGTCTAATCACTTCCGCTTTTTTTTCTCTCTAGAAAAATCTGTTGACCTTTTCCCTGAAAATAGTAAATAAATGTAAATTTTTTTGTTTTTGGTTCCCTGGAGCTACATGTAGAGAAGTAGTACAACTATTTTTTTTATAAGGTAAACAAAAAGGAGAACAAGAAAACCTTGTGTCTTTTTTTTCGAGATTATTGCGTTCCCGTCGTCATATTGTCAATTTCATTGATTGTGGTTCTTCGTATATTGTCGAAAGCTGCGGCTATTTGTGGGTCAAATCTCCAAATGATGATGAACGTCCACTATATTCCGTGGGAAATGGAAAGAATTTTTCCATCGGTTGAAAAAGAAAACGGACCGTAAATTTCTCATCAACCACCGGCCATGTGTTGTGTATTAGTCCGTCGACACCTTTTCTCTAATCAGAAGTTGAGAGGTAGGTGGGTGGGTGGGATGAGCTGCAGCACCCAGGTGTTGATTGTTCCATCATCTGCGAAGGAGAATCACAAAAGTATTTTCATTTTTTTATTATTATTCCTACGCGACTTGACACGGTCAACAATTTCTCTTTATCCGTGATGGCATTTTCTTCTCTTTTTTATCTCTACACCGAGAAAACATCTGCTTTCAATGCATTTGAATATATTTTTTAAAACTACACAAGCAATTTGATACGCTCGGCTGGATTATCTAGAACTTCCATCATCATTAGCGATATGCTGTTAAGTATAATATCATTGTCTTAGTTTTAGAGCCTGTTGGCTTTCACTCTCACCGGCTTTTGCCGGTGTACGAACGCTTTCTCTATATGCAGCAATGACGACGACGATGGATCCAAAACATGATGTGATGTTCTCATTGAAAGAAAATTTTCCTTCCTTTTTTTCTCACACATTAGCATTTTTAAGGTGGAAACAAACTAAGAAAACGTGAAAGTTTCGCCACACATTTTCAACGTGTTTCTTTTCTCCCCAAAATTTGCATATCAGTCACACAAAATAAAACCAATGATACAGAGAGAGAGACACATTGGCCTACAAGCTCTAATCAGAACAAGGAATAAATATCAAATATGCACACACTATTCAGAGTTGACACGAATAACATGTTTGGCTTCTTTTCCTTATTCTGTCGACGACGACGACGACATAGAATGAAAGTAACTGCGAAAGCCGGTTGCGCTACTTATAAATGCTCCACTGATTGGAAATACCAAGGCCGGGGAAAACTTTAACTAACGCCAACTTTCATCTTAGATTTATTTCCAAGATTGTTTACAACAGATTTCCGTTCATTTTAAAAAAAGAGTAGTTAATTATGAAACAAACCCGCATTTTTCATTATGGAACGTGCTCTTTCAATGATGATTGGAAATTATATACTCACAGATAGACCACCCAGTGTATAAATATGTACATTTTCTTTTATCTTTATTTTTCCGAGTTGCTGGTGACTCTTCTAATGGTGTTGATTTCCAGACGGATTGTTATCGGGAGCGATACCAGCAGAAAAACTTTAGTGGGCGGCGAAACGAACGTTAGGACAAAAAAAAAACAAGTTCAAGTGCTTTTTATTTTCCATCTTGATAAGTTTCTCTTATCTTTTCTTCATATTTGAGTCCACATCAACTATATTAGACGATAAATTTATCTTTTCACTGAGGAGATAATACAAGAAACGAAAAGAAAAAGAGAATTAAAATTCCTATGGGGATAAGCCCATCAGCCAGCCAGCAGGAACTTACTCGACTGGAAAAATTTCATTCTCTTCTAGCTGCTGAACTGCTACATCGATTGAATGAATTATTTCCTGTTCTTATATTATATATACGTTCGTAGTACACACATGTACTATATTACCAAATCTTGAGAAAAAAAACAGTAAGATCCCAGGGATGTGTACTACACATAAGCCGGTTAGAGAAGAAAAAAATAAGCAGTTTTGCCCATGTTTTTTTCTCGACTTAACAAAAAAAAGGGGAGAAAAAAACAACATATTTATTCAACGGTCAGTAACATCTGTCGATGTTTTCCTTACACCCACTCACACCCCGGGACACACACACTGAACAAAATAAAAAACATTGATATGTATAGAGACATATCAAAGTTAAAACTTTGAATGTAAAAGATAATTGAAAAGCAATGGGCAAACTGAGCTCAAAACATGTTGGTTGGCTTCCTATTTTTCCCTTCTTTTCAAAACGTCACCTATTGTTTGTCTCCCAACAACTGCATGCATAGAATTTATCTTTTTACCTGAGAAATATCCTCGTCCCCCTTTCACTCTGCCAATTTGTTCCAGGTGGGCAAAAAAAAGAACAACTGAAGAGTTGAGTTACTAGAAGCATCAGCCATCTCCATTTTATGACTGCTATTCGTCAGTGTCGCGACAGACTCTCTCTCTCAGCTTCACATTTTCTTCAATGGAACACACACACACACACACGGGAGATGATTCCATTGTGATTAGAAATCTCTTTTTCTTTTCTTTTTTTCAGAATGGACTTGAGGACACTAAAAAGGAAAAATCATTTACCCTTCAGAAAAAACCACGTGCAACTCGGCCTTACCGTTTCAAAAGAGAAAATTGTCACCCACGACCTCTAGATGTCTCTCTTTCAGCTCTACTTTCTTTGCCATTTCATTAAGTGCTTTATGTCTATTTATTAAAATTAATTAATAATAAATTTTTAAAATGCAACTTTCACTTCCTGAAGTTAATTTCTTTCAATAAAAATACCAAGTACACGAGAAATTGGAACTTTCGAGAGTTTTATTATCACAACTCTCAAACGGGAGGGGAAAATACACACAGACACACGCACACCTCAAAGTGACTTGCGCGCAAAGAGGCTGGCTCTTGTTTGCGGGAATGGCTAGAGGAATTTTTTTTATCTTTGTTCCAAAAAAAACGGAAATCGAACGAAAAAAAAATATTTTTCGGAATGATGGTAGGTAGGCGTCAACAGCTAACAAACACACCAAGTCACGATAATCTACTCACAAAATGAAGGAAACAAAGGAGTTGGGAGATTGGAAAAAAAGTTTGTGTGGAAACAAAATTATAAGAGACTGCTTTAAACGGAAAATAAAACAGCACGTGTGACACCAGATGGATTTTTTTTTTGTTAATTCTTGTTCTTCCTCCTCCTCTCCCCCTTTCATTCATCAGCCTCTTCACCACCTTATTGCGCCAGGTGACTACAAAGTATCGGCTGTGGTGATGTTGGTGACGAATGTGTTTAGAAGCATTTGCGATGGACGATGGATGGGCCGGACTCATCGTACTCTTGCTTCGAGATCCACATTTGTTGGAAAGTGGACAGAGAAGCCAAGATAGAGCCACCGATCCAGACGGAGTATTTACGCTCCGGTGGGGCGATGATCTTGATCTTCATGGTAGATGGAGCAAGAGCAGTGATCTCCTTTTGCATACGATCAGCAATGCCGGGGTACATGGTGGTGCCACCAGACAAGACAGTGTTGGCGTACAGATCCTTACGGATGTCGACATCGCACTTCATGATCGAGTTGTAGGTAGTCTCATGCAGACCGCAAGACTCCATACCCAAGAATGACGGCTGGAAGAGGGCCTCAGGGCAACGGAATCGCTCATTACCGATGGTGATGACCTGACCATCGGGGAGTTCGTAAGACTTCTCCAAGGAAGTGGAGGAAGCAGCTGTGGCCATCTCTTGTTCAAAGTCCAAAGCAACATAGCAAAGTTTCTCCTTGATGTCACGAACGATTTCACGCTCAGCTGCACATTTAATAATAGAATTTTTATATAATATGAAAGCAAAACATTTTCTATTTCGTTAAAGCATACCAGTGGTGGTGAAAGAGTAACCGCGTTCAGTCAAAATCTTCATCAAGTAATCAGTCAAGTCACGTCCAGCCAAATCCAAACGAAGGATGGCGTGGGGCAGAGCGTAACCTTGAATTAAAAACAAACCATTAATTGTAATGTCCCATTGTTTCACGATCAATGAAATAATTACCTTCGTAAATTGGGACAGTGTGGGAAACACCATCACCAGAGTCCAACACGATACCAGTAGTACGACCAGATGCGTACAGGGAAAGTACGGCCTGAATGGCGACGTACATGGCCGGAGTGTTGAAGGTCTCGAACATGATCTGCAATAATAACAAGTTTATTTAATTATTAATAATTAGGTTGATTGATTTTTCACAGAAAAATCATACCTGAGTCATCTTCTCACGGTTAGCCTTAGGATTAAGAGGAGCTTCGGTCAAGAGGACGGGGTGTTCCTCAGGGGCGACACGCAACTCGTTGTAGAAAGTGTGATGCCAGATCTTTTCCATGTCATCCCAGTTGGTGACGATTCCGTGCTCAATTGGGTACTTCAAAGTGAGGATACCACGCTTGGATTGAGCCTCATCTCCCACGTACGAGTCCTTTTGGCCCATGCCGACCTAAATATCAAATAATATGAGAAAAATGTAAGCATTTTTAACATAAAAACCCTGCCACTGCAGAGGTATTGATTTCAAGTGTAAAAAATGATAAGCATGCAGAGTAGGACTGATGGATCAATATCCATAAACCACACTGGTACTCAGCAAGCAATTATTGAATTATACTATTGGCTTTACAGAGACTTAATTGTCTAATCATCTTACCATGACACCCTGATGACGAGGGCGTCCGACGATCGATGGGAAGACGGCGCGGGGAGCATCGTCGCCAGCAAAGCCAGCTTTGCACATGCCAGAGCCGTTGTCAACGACCAATGCTGCTACTTCATCGTCACACATGTTGGAGCTGGGAGGTTAAGGTTAGTCTGTCAACAAGGAAAAAATGAAAATGAGTATACATATCATTAACCAATAATATTATATAGAGCACAATATTTCTTATCAGTAGTGAAAGCTTAAGTTGGATAACCCATCCCCATCTGTCAAAACTGTCATTGCCCAAGGATTTCAACCCAGACATTGTGAAATTTAGATGGCATCATATCTACAATCGGACAGCTAGTTTAAGATAGGGGCGACGTCGCACCCTAGTACTTAAATCTCGATCTAAGATAAGATCACCTTGGATAATACTGTATCACGCCACACAAAAGCACAAAAAATACTGTCAAAAGTCCAAGGACTAATAATCTATAACAAGGCTATGGGAATAAAACTCCGAAACAATTTTAATAGAGGAAACACCGGTTTTCGTTTCACAGAAGGACAATGAGAGAAAATGGCGATTCCCCCAACGGATTTTTCCTCGAGGGGTGTGGACCCCTATTGATTCGCGTATGGCTGCGTATTACTCACAGACGCCGGTTACAAAATGGGGAGAACAATTTGAATTTTAACGTAACAACGACTATGACACGCTTCTACGAACACAAAAGGACAAACTAGATGCAATAGTACACGTTTTTATCGATTAACTTAACCTAAAAATGAACAATTTTAAGTAAAAAAATAAAATTCGGCCTTTACCGGAGAAAGCAAAGTTACACCAAAGCCGGCACCGCAAGCAATAACGTGGCGATGAGACGCTTGCCTTGCATTTATGCCCTTCTCTTTCCCTTCCTCTTCCTTCTTCTAGTTAGATCGGGCAACGTTGTGAATAGGGGTTGGGTAGCATTGAAGAATTAAGGCCTAAACATAGCAAAGGACGCCATCACAACTTTTGATCTAAAAACGCCACCTAACATGAAACCAGTAATTCTTTATTTAGAGTCAATTTGGCAGTTTATACGTTTAATAAACTAAACTGAATTGATTTCAAATATAAAAATCTATGATTGAAACTAATTTAATAGTCAACAAACACCTAAAATCAATTTTAAATAGGGTTTCTCTAGCCGCCACTAGGTGCGCTCGCGTACATTTACAGCGATCTATTCGACAGCATCATTTCGTTTTACCCTAGAAACTCCCTGGCCGTTGTATGATTATTATAATTTGGCTAGGAATTTTCGTTGCCCTGTTCGTTCGTTCTTGCTTTTCCGTTGCCTTATATGGTCATGAATTTGTCGCTTAGAGAGGGGATGGGAAGTTCTACTCCCACCTTTAGTCCTTTAGGGACAAACCCCACCCTACCGCTTTTTCTACACTCCCTTCCATCAACAAGCCTACACGTGTCCTTATTAACGCAACACATTTTGACATTTATAGATACCTTTTTACCATATCCTGTGCTCCAAATATGAATATGTTGTTACTTTAGAGATTGTAGACAAACCAAATTCCTTTCCTGGCAAGATTACAGCGTTTGCATCATCTTGTTATAACAGAAAACTAACGTAGAGTTTGATCATCAATTCCGTGTTAAATTTTATAACGGCTTAAAGTCAGACGACTAGAGATGCCTTACAGCTGACAGATGGCTTAAGCTTAACGGAATAAACAATTTCTATGCGTTATGCGTTGGCGACTTTCGAAGGTACATGCGAAAAAACTTGAAAGACAAAAAAAAATTCAGTTCATTCTAGCACAAATCATTTAGCTGACACAGTTATACCCTGAGATTTCTCCTAAATTTCTCCTCAGTTTTCCCAAGAATTCCATGTTCCAAACAATTAAGTTCGGTCGTCCAGTCCAACTCCAAAGGTCCCAATTGTACCGTTCTATGATAAATTGGATTGAATCAACCAAAGGAAAAACATTAAGATAAGCATTTTAGAGCATCTTCATTCAACCGGCTCTGAGATTGTTGTGTATATGCACGTAATATTTCTTATATAAGAAATCCTCCCGCCACCGTGACTTGACGAAACGTTGGACGGAACCTTGATGTCACATGGTTTTTTTTCATTTTAGTTGAATTTCTAGTCTACAGGTGGCGTTCAAATCGCGTGACTTCAGACGAAAATACTTTTACAGTTTTCTGTCTCGGCACGTGAGAAAATTGGGGTTTGCCGGTTTTCCGGTATTATTTCCTTTATAATATACATAAATATTACATTTTTGTCATAAACCCAAAATGTCCTACTGCAAAGAAGAAGGTAAATTATAATAACTTTAACTTAATTGCCATTTCTTCTTTTGTTCAGGTAACTGAAGGTGAAATTGTGAATCATATTCCCGATAGTTACGTCATTCGTTAGTGGATATTTCAAAAGAATAGTATTTTGGAGATTTTCAATATTTTAAGTTTGTTCACAGGTTTTTGTTTATTGATATTTTTAAAGATTCTGTTATTACAGTAATCCTAGAAAATCAACCGATGAGATTATGAAATCATCATCCACCTTTACTCCATCCTTATTTTAATTGCTAGTTTACATTGATATAGATGATTATTCTAACTCAAAACACTAGTTCTTTATGTTGAACAAGCTAAAAAAAAGAACTTTTCATTCCAGAAAGCAAGCCTGATTTGAAAGTACTTGGTGGTCTTCTGATCTTGCAATGTGCACTGCTTGATGATATTGCAAATAGTGAAATTTTGTTAAAGTCACTCTTTCAAGAAACAAAACAAAAACAACAAATATTTTGCAAATATAAATACCAGAGAGAACTGTGTAGGGGGAATCCAATTGAAATGAACTAGCTCTTCATTTAAATTAGAATAGACATTACACCCATGTACTTACTATTATTGCATTACCTATTTGAACCCTTATTTGTTTGCCTTACTGAAGTAGTGATTGAAGCCATATCTGGGTCTAGTGTGAACTTTCCTACGCGGTAGATCGCGTAGTTAGTACTATTGATTGTGTACTCCGATTAATCCTATATTGTACCCTAAACTCGTGTTTTTTACAGCTGAATTTGTATTTGTGTTATTAAAAACTTATTTCTTTTATTTGGGGTACTCTAGGAAAAGACAAAATTGTCTTTTTAACTCCAGAAGATTTGCAGAAACCTAGTACAGTCAGCTTTCCCGGATGAGGAAGATCCACCTGGTCTTATGCTGCCAAATGGCGAAATCAATTGGGACTGCCCGTGTTTAGGAGGAATGGCCACAGGTCCGTGTGGAGTCGAATTCCGGGAAGCATTCAGTTGTTTCCATTACAGGTAATACAATCTTCAAGTTTACTGTTTTCAGCCCTACTCAATTATGTATTTATTCATAGCTCTGCTGAACCCAAAGGCAGTGATTGCTTTGAATCCTTTAAAGCGATGCAAGATTGCATGTCCAATTATCCCACACTATATGGGAATGATGATAAGCCAGGAGAAGACGAAGAAGAAAATGAAGTGCCCAAAGAAGAGAGCAAAGAATCTTCAAACGAGGCAATCAAATTCTGAAAATCAAACAAAAACATGATGTTGATAGGAATTTAGTGCTACAAATTGTGTTTTAATTTGCTGCATCTCATGTAATAGCATTCTATACATAGTCATTTCTTCGTCGTGTACCGAGTTTCTTGGGTAGTAAGACAGAGAAGGGCTTAAAATTAAAACACGGTTTAAAAACAAATGCGTTGAAAGATTAAATTTTGTATTTTAATTCAACTTCAAGAAATATTTTGACCCTAAAGGTGCTGTGAAGTCTGAGTAAGTTGCCGATCAGAAATTGTGTGAAGAAGCAATATCGGCCACCAATCAAGTAAGGAATGTGAATTTAAATTTCTCATTTGCAATCGATAGCAAATGATTTAAATTCTACTTGGGATAATTTTATCTTCTTCAAACAGCTCGAATGATGCAACAAGCCAAGCGACGGCCAGTATTGCCATTGGCTAGACTCTCTGTATCGCGGTTTAGTCCCATATCATCCTCTTTCTCTTTAATCTAGATATTTAAAAATAGTGAATATTTTAAGTTTTTCCCAATTAAAATGGCATTCTATTTTTCAGTTACCACAAGAGTTCGATGTAGAATGGAATTAGGTCCAGTCAGTGTCGCAACCGAATCGGTAAACATTGCGTTAATACCTTGGTTCTCAATAGCTTCGACGTTCCCAAAATCTCCAACGTGCCTTTGGCGAAAAGATTTACGAGTGATGTAACCGAAAAAGGAGTGGTATCGCGTCGTATAATCTTCGAACCTACCTGGTGCGGGATTTTGGCCCTCCGTGAACCGAACCAGTTGGGTTGAAGTGCCCTCCAGCTTGGTTGCAATTGCCATCTTCATCTGGAACAAGCTCGTGGACGTGCAATCCGTGTAGACTTTTCCCGTTTGTGCGCAACCCTCTTAGGTTAACGTGAACGTTTAAAGGGCCACCCGTAGTTTGAGTAAAAGCGACTTTGCCAACGATGTTGTGCTTTGTTCTTTGAAGGGCACGATTTGGCTTCATTTCGCAAACAGCTTGATAGGTCTTGGAGCCTCTGGGTGGTTTGGGCGTTGTTACTGGCTGGCCGATCTGCTGCTGGGCCGTGTCCATCGTCATCTTCCAGATGTTTAAGCAAATTTTCGTTGTGATGTGCAGCGTGACCATCGTGATTCCGCAACATGAAATGAACGTCTATTTCATGCTCAATCTCCTTATTCATCTAGAGATGAGGAATTAGATTTGTTGAGCAAATTGTATAAACCTTTTTTTCCTAAGTGTTAGGCGTAATTACTTTGCCGTGATGGATGCCGTTATGCTCTCCGTGTCCATGGTCGAGTTCCAAATGTTTTAACATTTTTTCGTCGTGATGGGCTTTATGTTCTTCCTCGGTTTCGAAACTTGCATTGGCGTGATGAAACTCGTGTTCGTGGCGAAGAACTTCCTGTTTTACGACGTTAGTTAAATGAAAATATTCCAATTAGATTATCTTGCCATAAGTTCCGGTTTTTAAATGTATAGTGGAGAACCTTTTCGTCGGGAGTGTGTGGTTTATGGGGCTCAATGCCGGCTGGCCCAGCAACCGTTCGTCCATGGACTTGCTCAAGATGCTAAAGGAGGAAATACCGAACGCTTTAATGGATTGGTTCGTGACAATAAAAAGTAAAAAAACAAAACAAAACAAAATTATAGCAACAAAAATGCAATGGGAAAAAACCTTCAGATGCCGTTCAGAATGGTGGATGTCGTGGCCATTATCCTCGTGACCCAAATGATGTACCTGTGAAATTGAATTTGCTATGTGATATTAGGGAGCAACCAAACGGCATAAATAGAGGGAAATAACGTTAGAAACAATTTTGTAACTTTACCTGATGTTCGTGATTTTCTATAGCAGCGTGTATGTCGAAACTTTCACGAACTTCAGACTCTAATTCCCTGAGGGCTTTCCACAGCTTCGAAACGCTATCCCGCAATTCGGTCAGATCACTCGAGTCTGAAACTGATTTGGCAAAGATCAACGAAACAATTTGGTCAGTGTATCAATAATTAGAACATTTTTTGTTTCTCCTGTTTCATTTGTTACTGGGTCGCTTGTTATTCTCCTTCGTGACCGAAAGAAAGAAAATCAGTTTGTACCTGGAACGGCGCGTGTCCATTGGATAATAAACAAAATCGTGCAGAACCTTAGTGTAAAGATCGACAGCATATTGCCTTGTCCCAGTTTGTTGTTCGAGTTCTAGCAGCAAATACACACGGACAAGCAAACGAGTCTCGCAAACGACTCGCTCCGAGTTCTGTATATAACTTTTTGAGAAGCTGCGATGAAAGACACTGCTAATAAAATGTCAGATCGGAGCTCACCAGTTGCTCTTACTCTCGTTTTTGGTTTTGGTTTTTTTTCATTTTGAAGATGGAAACATTTGAGTTGAGAGGGAGAAAAAGAGGAAAAAAAGGGGCGTTTATATCTTTTCGAACAAAACACAAATATATAGAGGCCCCCCCCTCCTGTATTTGTGCTGTGAATATCAGCCGCTCGGCTAAATTTGAATCTCTAGCATAACTCCAGGAAGCTGGCATCCGTTCAAAAATGAAAAGTTAAACTCTATACACACACACCACTCTCTTTTGGTTGTGTTTATTGATGTTGTTGCCCCTTTTTACTTCTCCCGCTGACTGCAGAGAATTTTCATTTTGTTATTTCTATACATTTCAAAAAGAAAATTCTCCATTATCAAATCAAAACACTACACAGCGCTCAGTTCTAACTGTTTTTATCGCTACCAAACACATCGTTTATTATTTTGGGTCTTTGATTCAACCGGATGGAGCGCCTTATAAAGCCACTCTTTTTGAAAAATTCCAAATGATTCCACCAAAATCCATGAAGCGTCTTTCTCGAATTTTGATACACTTTAAATTACGCTAGGATTATTTGCGCATGAGTTTCGGGTAAATATACATTGCCTCAATCTCTCTTCTTGGTTATCTCAATTGGACTGACGCCATACTGTGAGTGCTCCAAACACTCTGAACACGTTATGTGATGTAATGAAGAAAAAAAAAAACGTGTTTTTCGCGAATCCGTAAATAAAGCCGTTGGTTTTTACAAGCGGAATTAGATATACTGTATTTATATATTGTGGAAGAAATAATATACGTTACACATCAGTCGGACAGTAGAAGATTCCCATATGTGTTCTATTCAGTATTCCTATAGTCACAGATTTGTCTTAACTGCGCAATGAGAAAGACATAGCACCTGGATATGTGGTCCAGAAACTATTTTGTCCAAGGTCAAGAAACCTGAGGTCAAAAGAAGGTCGCAAATTCCCGTTTGTTCTCCATTAGCAACTGGTAAAAGAAGTTCTCTCAAGCAGGTAAAGGTAAATAAAAATGTTTGAATTTAATTTACGACATTTAAAAACATCAACAAAGTTATTAAAAAAAAACCATATGAATCTTCGACCTCTTTCGCAGTTTCGAGATGCGCAGTTGGTGTGTTAGTGAAGGACATGGAAGGGTTCGACCTCGAGAGCATCCCCAAACGAAACAGGAGGCTGGGTCAGACATTTTTGCTATATACCTCTACAGGTAGTACAAATCGGACACACAGAGTCAGCGTCGTTTTCCATCCTCACCATAAGCCAGCGCACCTATTCGGTGTATCAGTTTTGGCATGAAGATGTGATCCGAGTTTTGTTTTTCCTTCTGACCAAGTTGGACGTACCTTTGGTACCTTCCCGAATTTTAAAAAGAGAAAGACACCTCAACAGGTCCCTTGTGTTCTCACCACTTCCCGGAAGTAATATCCGTCATCCCTCCGCAATCCGTAAGAAAAGATGAAGATATCTGCTAGAGTCAGAGGCGAGTGGCTCCAAGTCCCTTGCAAAGACGGTAAGTTTCTTTTCAATTGAATTCATTTCGATTTTTTACACCATTTTTAAAGAAGATCAAATAAGAGTTGATTTACGAAACGAAAATCATCAAGTAAATAGTTTATACGTAAGAAATGATGAAATAATAACATAGTATCATTGCATAACATCGTCAAATCTTTATCGTGATTTCACAAAAAAAAAGTTTTAACAGACATTTAAAAAATTAAGTTCTAGACCTTGATGCCGAAAGGTATGTAACTACGCATCATCCTTGTCTAGGTAGTAAATTTTCCTTATGTAGAAAAAAAAACCCTTGAGGATGAAAAAAACAAAATATCAGACGATAAACTGCTGAAAGTCGTAAACCCCTTTTCTTGTATACACATACACATGATGCTAATATACACCTGAGAGATAATAATATCCAAGGACGGCTATTCAGTTCTTCTATTTTTTTTTTAAATCTCTGCTGTTTTACTGTGCAACTATTCGCAGGTAACGTGACAGTGGGTTGGCTGGCAGAAGAGGCGGTCCGTCGTTATGTTCGACTGCACCCGGTCAGTGGGAACGCTCTTTTACCATCAAACGTTAACAACAACAAACCGCGGATGGTTGAGGTTCGCAAAACTGGCGGTTGTGTCCTGCTAGATCCGGAGGATAATGTCGTCGATGTGCTGGATGATAACGACTTTGTTAACATCAGAATGGAGAATGATATTCCGGATGGAGCTACCACGATCGGCCCGCCATCCTCGAGCCATTTCGATCATACGCTCACTGATGCGTCTCTTCTCTCCAACAATGGTTTAGCTCACGATCAAATGAGTACGACGTCCACTTCCGACGTTGTTTTGGATGGCTATCATTTGACCATCAAACAGTTGGTACTGTTGAGTAAAGGAAATACGAAAATTCGTTTGAGGAAGATCGCCGAAGATCGCGTGACTACCGGTCGACAGCTCGTCGAAGCCATTTTGAAAGAAAATAAGGTTAACGGATAAACTATTAATAAAATCAGTGGGGGCATGGAGGGTGTATAGAACATAAAAAGGCTTATAACTTTTTTTTCATTTTTAAAAGAAGCTCAAATAAAAATGGGCCCTTTTTTAAAAAAATGTTGTATAGGCTTCTATACAAAGTCTGTATAGTTTGGTTTAAAAATAGCCTGTTGAAATCTAAAATAGACCATGTTGAGTCCGATTTAGCTTTTGCTATGGGTCAGTCCGGCCTCCGCTGGCCAACTTGTATATAAATTTATTGGCACATCTTCTTTAGTAAATGGACTTTGACAAGACCAGCAACGATTGTCTTTTAATATTTTTACTATTTTTAAACGAAACCAGGTGGCGTACGGAATTACAACTGGATTTGGCAAGGTATAAAAAAAAGAAAAAAGATTTTCAATTTACATTTATTAAATTAAGCGATTGTCTCATTTATTCAGTTTGCAAGAACTGTCATTTCGCCGGACAAGTTGGAGGAATTGCAAGAGAATCTTATTCGTTCCCATTCGGCCGGGGTAGGACAGCCACTTACTCTGGAACGCGTTCGAATGTTGATGGCCCTACGAATCAATACGCTGGCCAAAGGTTATTCGGGAATTTCGATCAAGACACTTAACCAAGTGATCAACGCTTTCAATAGTTCATGTCTGCCATGGGTGCCAGAACAAGGAACTGTTGGAGCCAGTGGAGACTTGGCCCCATTGTCTCACCTGGCCCTTGGCATGATAGGCGAAGGCAAGGTAGGCGATTCAAATCTTCAAACTCCAATAACTACCAGCAGCATGCCATTCATGGAATATGTAAATGTGCAAGGGAGTTCTATTGCACAATCCTTAGAATGATGAGACAGTTGGCCCATTTTCTTTTGGTCGTTAATGACATGTGGAGAAAATGAGTTGGGTCGTTACTTGCTCGCCCATTTCTAATGCGTTCCGTGTCCTAGATATCTCTCAGCTGCGCTAATTCTAGTTTTTATTTTAAAAAGAAGTTGCGGTGTTGTTTATTGTTGATGGACAGAAAGGATCTTTCGTCAAAAAGTGTTTGAGAAAGGATTTGTTCCGTCGAGACGAGTTTTGACATATTTCTCAACTGAATATCGCTGAATATATCAGACAGAATCCACCTGACGTAATGTTTGCCGTCTGACTGTGTAGAAAAACAGTTCCATCCATTCGCTATGGTCCCAAAAGAATTTCTTTCTAGTCCATGAATCCGTCACCAATATAGAGTTGTTCAATAATATATACGTACATAACTGAAACATAAACAAACAAACAGATGTGGAGCCATCGGACCGGTTGGACAGACGCCAAATACTGCCTGGAGAGCAATGGACTGGAACCGATTAAGCTGGGAGCCAAGGAAGGTAATAATCGTAATAATGAAATGAAATGAAATTTTGAGAACAAATCCGTAATAAGATTTTGCGTATCACCGCAAAAACACAACAAAAGAAGACCAAATCATGTAGAAAACAAAAAAAAACAAAAAAAAAAAAAAATTTCCAGATGTCTCGTAAATGTTGCCAACCGTTATTATACTCTTTGAATAAGTCTAAACAATAGACTCTTTAGTCAAATTTCTTTCAAATTTACTGCGACAAATTTTCATTTCTTTTGACAAGGATTGGCATTGATCAACGGGACCCAGATGATCACGGCACTTGGCGCCGAAGCAGTCGACAGATGTGAATTGATTGCCAAACAGGCCGATGTGGTTGCTGCTCTCTCGCTCGAGGTCCTTAAGGGATCATCTAGAGCATTTGACAGTGACGTACACCAGCTTCGTCCGCACACTGGCCAAATCAACGTCGCCCGACGCCTACGATCCTTGCTCCACTCAGAGGCTTATCCGTCCGCTATAGCTGAAAGTCATCGCTTTTGCGACCGTGTCCAAGATGCCTACACTTTAAGATGCTGCCCTCAAGTCTGTTCTTCGCCATTAAAAACCATTTCCGTGCCGTATTTTTAAATGAGCATGTTTTTTGTGAAGGTTCACGGCATCGTTCATGATACCATCGAATTTGTTCACAAAATTATCAAGACGGAAATGAATAGCGCAACTGATAATCCTTTAGTTTTACCCGAACGCGGAGAGGTATTATATTCATTCATTCTTTAATTTAAATCAATCTAGCTTGATTACTAACAATCAAATCATTAATAATAGATTATCTCAGCTGGTAATTTTCACGGGGAATATCCAGCCAAAGCATTGGATTATCTTGCTATTGGTAAATAAAACCAACTTTTTCACTTAACCATTGAATTGAATGAATTACAACCCATTTGTCTCGATTCCGTTCGAAAGGTGTCCACGAACTTGCATCGATGAGCGAGCGCCGGATTGAGCGACTTGTGAATCCGGTGTTGAGTGAGTTGCCAGCCTTCCTGGTGCGTGAAGGCGGCCTCAATTCCGGCTTCATGATTGCCCATTGCACAGCGGCTTCCTTGGTCTCTGAGAATAAGGTCCTGTGCCATCCGAGCAGCATCGATTCGCTTTCTACCAGCGCTGGAACTGAAGATCACGTCTCAATGGGCGGATTCTCTGCCCGCAAAGCTTTACAGGTGGTCACCAACGTAGAACGAGTGATTGCCATCGAATTACTTGCCGCTTGCCAAGCCATCGAATTCCTGCGTCCATTGAAAACGACCGTACCCTTGGAGGAAGTCTATCGGACCGTCAGAGCGGTCGTTCGTCCATGGGATAAGGATCGTTACATGGCCCCAGATATCGAAGCAGCCACTAATCTACTAAAGGATGGAAAAATATGGAATTGCGTCAAAGGTCTCGCTTTCTTAATCACTTGTAAACAACCATTGATCCTTTTATGTTGACGATCCCTCATTCCTCAAAAGCATTGCCAACTCTCTTTTAAAAAAAAAAACAAAAACAAAAAACAAGCAATTGATTATCCCAAATGGGGAACCGTTTCGGACATTAACTGGCCACATAACGTTCCGCAGTCGATAATGTATCTCAGCACGTTCTTTTTATATACCTGTTAGACATGAACTCGGCTAATTGTCACATTTATCTAATAAATTTAATCAAAAGTTTGTATTGTTTTTATATGAAAATAAAACCACAGGTTACGTCGACGCAGTCAAAGATTATCTGGACCTGGAATCGAGGGCTCCGTCGCCCACTTCCGTCTCGTTGCCACATTCGGTGGCTCCATCCTCGTATCTGATTCAGGAAGAAGATGATGACGAAGACGATCCGCCCACTAAGAAACATTGCACTGACCACCAACACAATAAGGACATCATCAACGAATGAAAGGACGAAGAAGAAAAAGAAGAAAGATGTCAACAACATTTTCCTGAACAACATATGATGATGACATGCCATTTGAAACAACACACAAACATTTAAAAATCTGCTGCTCTGTGGTGATGGTGTTGCTCATGTTTTGCGGGGCCTTTTTCTCACATTCCAGTGATGACGTCATCGGCTTCCAGTTGATAGTTGTCGCCAACTCGGCACCGTTCTGAGTTTTGTTGTATTTTTTTTCGGTAGTTCCAGAATTGAAAAATAAAAGAAACATATTACCACGTAGTAACCGAGAATATAATAATATAAACTATTTAAAAAATTTTTTTAAATGGAAGACTGAGATTTTATCGCATATAGCTCGTCGTTATTCTACTAAAGCTTCAAAATCAGTTGCGCGATGATTTACTCTAAGGGTGCCGCGACCGTTACGGTCCTATCCACGAATCCACATATCTATTTCGAGTATTTCGGACCATATGCTGTTTCGCTTCCAATCGAATATAACCGACGCTCATTTTTTTCGAAACAGAATATGGATGAAGGGCGTAGGTAGTATTATATGAAATCCACGAGAATATGGTATTCTCCTCTTTTTGTTTTTTAATGACCCACACTCTTTTCAAGTCAAACACGTGACACAAACTATAATAAGGAAGTGGGTTATTGCTTGCCGTTAAAAGTGAATAAAAATGATGAAATAAAATGACGCAGCTGGCCAATGAAATAAGATAAAGCAGACAACCGTCATTTGAATATATGAAAAGGGGTGCGACAAGAGATTTGACAAATTTTTGTTTTAAAGAAAGAAAACAAAAAGAAACGGAAACGATGTCTTTTAAAACCCTGGCCATATGTGTGTTACGGCCTGTTGATTACGTGAGAATAACCCACAGTGCTGCATAACCAATGCTTTTGACAAAAGCAGACAAATTTAGTTTTTTTTTTAAACACTTGTTTTGTGTTGAAACAATTGGCATTTGTCTTTTGAATAGAATGGCGCGATATTTGAGAACCTTTCCAAAGAATAAAAACAACAGGAAACAAAAGAGGATTCTTAACCAGAAAAACTGACTTGGACTGAATGTCAAGGATGTAAGAATCGGCCGGTCGTCGTTTGGCCGTTGACGACGACGACGGAACAGCATCATCAGAAGTGAAAGGTAGTAGACGAGCCATAAATGCGGATGTGGGTCGTAGGACACGCTGAGGATCGCGTGGAACTGAGACGGCCCTCCTGAGTGAAGCCACTTTGGGTGGCTGTTGTTGTTGTTGGCGAGTCAACAGCTGGCGGCGTCGCTGTTCCAGCCATTCTCGGTCACGCTGTTGCCTTTGTTCGGCCATCAGCTGTAAGTTTTTGCTGCTGTTACTGCACTGAGATTTCTCCTTTCTAGCCAGTCTGGCCAAGTATTCATCAGCCGTCTCTGTAGCTACTTTGGCTGTTTCTTGCTCCATCCGCCATAAATAGGCCACCAGTTTCTGGTATTGTTGATCCATTCGACGTCTTTGCTCCGCTTCCTCCTTTTTACGCTCTTCCTCCAGCAATTCGGCCGTCATTACCGGTTCTTCAGCCGCTTTCAAGGCTTTCTCTTCCTGCAACAATGAAGTTATTATTGGGGAACATGAAAAATAAAAGACTTTGCCAATTCTCCGCTGTTGAATATTCATTTATTTGATTTATTTGATTCTGTCACAAGTTGGCTCGTCCATCAATCGTTCTACTTCTAATTGAATTATGTTGCAGCATAATACCTTCCAGCGATTGAGTCTCTGTCTCACAGTTTCACGTTGTCGGCGCCATTGCGCCACCCAGGCGTCGCTTTCTTGTTGTTGTTGGCATTCGGTCGACGCTTGTTTCCGTTCTTCTTCTTCCTGTAGTTTTTTCTGACGTTTCCACTCGTCCAACTCCTGTCGTTGCTCTCGACGCAATCTCTGAAGGTTTTGATACCACTTTTCATGGGCTTCCACCTGAGCCGCATTCTTACCTGTCAACCGCCAAAAAGGAAGGCGCATTATTTTATTTTTCTTTGGGTTTGTTTAATTAAGAGAAAAATAAAAAAGTGGAGCGGTCCTCTCCGTCCGATTGGAC
Organism: Daphnia galeata; assembly: GCA_030770115.1. Classification (NCBI taxonomy): domain Eukaryota; kingdom Metazoa; phylum Arthropoda; class Branchiopoda; order Diplostraca; family Daphniidae; genus Daphnia; species Daphnia galeata. Next base: position 7,586,826 of record CM061119.1, read on the forward strand.
TGATTTTCACACGCCATGTGTTGTTGACCGTAAATCCCATTGATTAGATTCCACATATGTATAACGGTATAATGAGATAGAACATCATTTCCAGTTTGGAATTTTTGGGGGTTTCGTTTCCCGTTTGTTTTCTTTTAAATTCGTTCCGACAAAAAGAAAATATTAAATGAAAATTGGCAAAATAATGAGTAGAAAACGAATTGGCATTCAACAAGCATGAAACGTTGATACAGCTATAGCTATATATCTGCTGATTGAATGCGTCCATCACATTTTCAAAAAGAAATAAAGAGGAAAAGAATAAGAAGTCAAGTAATCGAGACTCAACGGTTGTTGTCGTTGTTCTCTTTCTTGTTTCGTCACGCTCATCGTATTCGTTTGTGTGTGATCGTCACTTTCTTCGGTGCTGTCTAATAATGGCAGCTGCTGGATGGATATAAGCCTTTACGGTTAAGCCATCCATCGTCCCAGTGTTTGGTTGACGTCACAGCGTGAGAAAATCACGAAAAACCCCGTTCTATTGATATGTTCGGATTTCCTCCATTTCGCCGTAATAGAATTAATGATGACGCGCATAAGTTCTAAATTAAAAGTCAAAAAGAAAAGAAGAAACGAGTCGTCACCTGGCACCGTGTCACAGACAGCCGAGACGAAAGTCTGTCGATTGTTTCTAAATCTGGAACGCCACTGGAGGAAAAGGCCGTGATCTCGGGCGTCCCAGCCGCCCGTTTCGCCACCGTTGGAGACAAGGAAGTGCCGGAGCGCTTCGGCCGCAGGCGCTGTTGATCCAAAGACTGCTGTTGTTCCATTGGTCACCGCCTAAGACCATTAAGAGACGTTAATCATCACGTTCAGACCCGTTGTCTATGTACTTTGTGGTCCGTGCTGCTGTTCCTCTACACGTATAGCAGCGAGCTCGTCGTGATGGATGACGATGATTTACTAGCAAAACTCAGCCCCAAAACTATCAGCTGGCACCGTCAGCTCTGATTATTTCAAGTCTATGTTGGGCTTTTAACTACCTCCTGACAGTAGTCATTTTCAGGTCTTTCATAATCGTTAATCAAGACAATCTTGTCACGATTTTCTTAACTGTTTCAATACAATATCTCATCGCTTCTGACATGAACATTGAAGTTGAAATTAAATTTTCTTATAATGTTATTTAACCAAAAACGTTTTCATTCATCGAGGGCAACGATGCGTTCACCTATTAAAGGAACCTTTTATCGTTGTTGGCTTTATTCTCTTTCTTTCATCAGTATAGTCGGGAAATCCCAAGTCCGTTTATAGACAAACTTTTTAAGAAAAAGTACCGTGTAAACTATAACCATGACCTAGAGATCGTCCGAGAGTACTTTTTTCGACAACACACAATTAGGATTTTTAAATAAAATGTAGTATATAGTCTCTTGAGAATATCAACCGGTTTGATGAGCTATAACAATGAAAACGACTAGCTAACGAACAAATACATATAAAATGATGCTTGATTGCACATTACGAAAATCATATGCCGTCAATAAACCTACAAAATGTTACGATTTATTACAAAAATGCGGTAGCTAACGAACGAAACCGAGTTATGTTTTATTAGTCTAGTGTTTACGGTTCAATCAAAATGATCCCGATGGCTGTAGAAAATAAAACATACAGCAGTTATTCCTAAATAATAAGGACGACAGTTGGAATGAGATGTCTTGCGTAACTTTCGCATCTGTTGTCTCTCTCTCTAATATACGATGGAACGAGATTTAAACGAAGAATGTAAACCAAGGGAACGATGACTGGATACTTAGTACAGCTTATAATAACGAAAATAAACGATAGCTGGAAATAATGAACCGGATTGGAACACGTATCCCCGTAATACAGCAGTAGTACCTGGTCGGGACTTCGTATGGGCAATTTCGCAATGAGGTCACGAATCTGCTGACGAAGAAGACCGTCCTGTTGGAGCAATTCTTCCAGCAGCTGTTGTCGATGCTCATCGTCGACAATGTTATTACCCACCAATGTCGGTCGAATGATATCCCGGTTGGTGTTACAGCTACTACTACTGATGTCTATCGCCGTGACATGAACGCCGCAAATTTGTCCCACAGACTGGTATAGGGCGTTCAATTGACGGGCGATCGCCCAGCTCTCGTACTTGAGCTCTTCCATATACAGTCGGTTCAATAGCGTCCAAATAACCAGAAGAGGTTTTGGGGTTCGGTCACGTTCCAGCGCTCTCAAAAACTTCTTTACAGATGACACGAGACCGCGAAATAGTGATTGACGAGGAAAACGACCCACCAAAACAAATGCTGTTGAAATGATTTTTGAAATAACAAGAGGGATGAACTGCGTTTGAGGAAAAGAACAAGTCAAATAATAAAAAGAAAATACGAAAACGTATCCGACTGGAACACACCGCGTTAGTTAGTTGCCCCTTGTTTTCGTTCTCATTCTCTTTTCTCTACTAGCAACTATACAGCGACTGGGTACACTGCATGGCCATCCACGCCCAGCCACCTGGCGCATGAACGAGTCGCAGGGGCAACTTTGAACGCGTCGCCGAGTTTTGTTTTTCTTATTCTGTTGGGTCGATCGCGTCACCATAGTAACGGGCTTTGCTGAGAATAATAATATAGAAATAATAACATTTGGATATCGCTCTCATGTGAGCTGTATATTACACAATACACATATATCACAACCGCATCGGAAAACCCCATGTCCTGTTGTCTAGCCCCAATTGAAATCTGATGATGTCCAACATTTTCTCTCATTACAGATGGATCAAGAGTTTCAAACAGATTTATCCTCTACTATAATTCCGGATTAGAATGTCAACTACAATTTAAAATATTCTTAGCTGTTTTTTATTTTCAATAGCTCTCAATTATCAAACGATACACATTCAAATACATATATCTGGATTTATTAAATATATTCTACACGTACAGTAAAAGTACAAGCGGCGACGAGTCCGTTGTTGTTGTTGTGTTTATACCGCGCGATCTTCTTAGCCGAAAGAAAAGAGAAGTCGAGGGCTACGTTCACCACCTGGCGTGTTCTGGTTTGTTTTTAATATGTACAGCTAGACTAGCACCAACTAGCACCAAGACGTCCTACATGCTGGCCATCATGTCGCAGTACTTCTGATGGTATTTTCCACACACACACACACACAGCAAGAAAATAAAGCCACAGCGGAAGATTCGCGGCTTAGACTATAGTCCGTCCTTGTGTTACGGGACCGAACGGTGGTCTTCCGTTGAAATTCCTCCTCCTCTTTCTCCCTCTCCTGCTGCAAAAGCTTATTTCAATCACGCTCGACTTGCTGCCGGGGCTGAAAATAAGACGAAGAAACAACTGCAAACAACACACACACACACACACACACACACACACAGTGGGCCACAAAATTCCTCCTCCTCTTCTGTTGATATTTTTTTCCGGTTGTTATATCAGCATACCAGTATACCTGTTGGAGTGCAGTTGTTATCCTCGTCCAGTCGCTTCTGATCGTCGGTGTCTATCGGTCGCGTGTTATTAACACAGCCCTTTTTTCGTTTATATCTGGAGCTATCATTGTTACTATTACCGATTTTTGGGCAGTTTGAAATTTCATTGGTGCGTTGAAATTCTTTCTCTAGTATATAATAAATACAGCAGTAGCAAGTAGTAAATAGTATCTCGACTCGTTGCTCATCCGTCCAGAAAAGTGTTATTTTCGCCAGTGTTCCAGCATCGTGATTATTTGTTTCAACATGTTTCTACTACGCGTGATCGTGTCGTCGTTGATTCTCGTCGTCAGTGCTACGGTCAACGGTGAGTCGCGTTGTGTTCGTGTTGGGTTGGGGGACAAAAAAATAAGAACAACAAAATTTGCTCCCATTTTTCTTTTGTTTTTGATTTGTTTGTCGTCTTCTTTGTTTTGTCGTTGATTTTCTGTTTTGCTGAGAGAGAGAAAGAAAGAAAGGAAGCAATAAATTTCAATTTGTGTCAATTGTTGTTGTTCGAATGCAGCAACAGCCACTGGATTAGGATTACGGGCTGCTTCGTGTCAACAGGATTCGTTGACACGTTGTACCGACCCGCTTAAAGTCCTGACCAACAACCGCGACCTGGGATTTGCCGCATCTCAGCAAGGAGCTCAACGCGCTCTGTCCGTGAGTTTGTTCTTCTTCTGTTTTGACATTATATTATACAAATGATATTAAGCCATGATTTGAGTATACTTTGTGTTCTATTTTTATTGTTGATTATCTCACGAGTCATTCATTCCACTTCTTTGGGTTAAACTCGTGAATTCGTGATCTAAGACAACATTCCAAGACAGAAGAAAAGATATAAACAAAAAATACCAGCTGGGTCACTCTGCTGATCTTTTGTCCAGAAGCTAAAACGTGATGATCATTCTGAAATAAGAAAAACAATGACGCCATGATTCATTTACATCAGTTAGGACGGAAAACCGTTTCAATTACATTACAGACAGTAAGCGGACGGGCTCTTTCCGTCGTAAAGAGCTGTGATCGATTACAAATTCGTCGAGAACTTGTGACGTATAACAAAACCACAAATTCCTTTTTATTGGCCTCCATATTGACCAACCTTTTTGTTGTGTGTGTGTGGCAGTTGTGGCACCACGTCAAATAAGAAACAGAGAACAAGGGTGTGTAAAGAATGGAGTGTGAAAGAAAATTACGAGCAGCGATTACTTAACGGAACGCCTCTATAAGGTGTAGGTGATGGGAACGGCCATCAGGTTGGAAATCACGATCCTGCAGACATTTATCCTGATGGGTTTTCTGGCCTTCCTCTATTCATAGCCAGGCAGCAGCAGCAGCAGCAGCAGCAGCAGCAGTACTACGTGATGTAGAGAAAGAGAGTCATTATTGTTTCTGTTGGCTTTCGCGTTTGTTTTCGTTTAAAGTGTTCCCACAATGGCGTACACCAAAATGGACAAGACAAATAATGGCGTGAAAAACAGAACAAAATGAAAATTTTAAAAAAGACAAATAGATAACAACAACTCCGGTCGGAGTAGCTAAGGTCTTTCAAAAAGTTCTAGGCTGTATATTAGCTGCATATGTGTGCTGGTTGGCATAGCGACTAGGATTCAGGTGGATCAAGTCAGCTATAGACGGAAGTCATTAGAACGCTAGTTGATTTCAAGCCCAAAGGCGAAGTCTTGGCGTCGTTTCAAACACAAAAATGGGGAGGAAAACAAAAGCTCAAGATTTTCCCGTTTTCCTCTCACAACACTTAAAGCTGAAAAATCGATGTGTTGTTTTTGGTTTTTGTTTTGTTTTCTTCTCTCCACACTAAAATTGTTTTGCGTATAAATATAGAAAATGCTTCACACTCAACTTCCAAGTGGTGGTCGGGGGCAAGGTATGGGCGGGGTATTTTTTTTATTGTTACACACTGAGACCGTGACCACAAACACGTCCAATCCCAATATAACTGATGATCAAATTGGAATTTTAACTTTTATTATGAATCTTTCAATGTTAAGGAAATTGATCGATGGTTTGAGATGTATCGACAACTTCACATCGCGATGCCTCGATGCTCAACATCGTGAATTCTTCCACATGCTCTACGCTGGCACCAAACAGGTCATTGTTGACCTGTGCGAAGACGAAGACTATCAAAGAGGTTAGTTTTTTTTTAAATTCATTTTCTGTTCATCCATCACATTTCTAAATGGAGCCGCGCGAAATTCAAATTCATCAGATTCATGTCGTCGTCTAATAATTGTCTAACTGTGGTTTCTCTCTCCTTTTTTTTTTATGATGAATGTGTAGAATATCTGTTGCACGCTCCATGCATGAGAGATGTTCAATCGGGCTACGAGCGATGCGCCGTTGAATACCAGAGTCACGTGCGCGAACATAGCGGCAATAACAACCCCAATGGTGGTGGTAGCGCCGCGACTTTGGGCGGAGGCAACACCGTCGCTGATGACCCAGTTGAAAATTCCAAAAAACTCTGCTGGTATATAATATTATTATTTGCATCAATTATAATGAAGTTATATTCTCTTCGTACGTAATTCGATATAAAGAAAGATGGAATTGTGTAAAATTCTTTTATTTTTGTTTACAATAATGAAACGACGCACTTGACGCCTGACTTGGTATAAAAATAGTTCGTTCCAGAATTACATGAAGTGCTCTCAAGCAGTCGTCGCGGGCACGTGCGGAGTTCAAACGGGTAACTTATGATTTTTTATTCGCCTATATTTAGCGCATCTGGATAGCTTCCATTTCACTTTAATGGGTCTATTATTCTCGCTGTGTTATTTTCATTTTTAGCTTCATTCACACGAGGATTCCTCGACACTATGGCCGGTCCATTGATCCAAGTATGACACAAACAATTTGAAAATTCAAATAAATCGCATTAATATATTATTAACTTTGTTTTCTAAAAATCAATAGGGATATTGTCTTAGTTACGAACCAGGAACTGAACACGAAATCGAATGCGAGCTGCCAACGCCCAAAGTTGATCCATCATTGGGTTCGTCAACTTACAACAACTACGAGCCCTCCGAACAGGCATTGGATCGCAGTGACGGAATCGAGGAGCAGCAGCGCAGTGTCGACGAAACAGAATTCGTGTCTTCGCGTCAAAATAATCAACAACAACAGCAACACGCAACCGGATCGTCGTCGTCTTCGTTGTTGTCGTCTCGAGGCGTTGTCTCATCGTGGCCTATCCTAACTCTTCTCCTCCTGGCACCCGTCTCCTTCCTCCACTATTTTTAGAGCCTCAACGTCATCCGCTTCTTATATATTTATATATATACATAATTTATATTTATATTGAGAGAAAGAAAACACACAACAATCTCGGTTTATATGATGATTATTCATAGGCTATATTTAACACACAAAAAAAATCAAACAAAACAATGTTATTATATAATAATATAAGTGATGATGGTTTGGTATACCATGGGGGATGGCATATTGAAAAATTTTAAATAATTTCCTTTTTTTTTGTCATTTTGTGGAAATTTGAATTGAACTTTGTAACGCAATTAACTTTGGAAATATACAAGAGATACAATGAATGGATGGTGTTGCACAGTAATTAGGAATTTTTCCAATAATTAACGTTACCGGAGGATATATGTAAGGACCACGCCCTGTTTTTGCGTGTGTTATTATACAAAGTCTTACATATCCAGAGAGCCACACGTAGACTGCCCATTTGGTCCACATTTGGAATGGTCGGCTGGTCCCGGGTTTAATAAACACGCTCAGGTTTTTCTGTCTTTTACTTTTTCTCAGTTTTTGCTTCATCTTCTTCAGCATCACCTTTGCTTATTTCCATCTTTTTATCTGTTCCTTTTGCTCTTCCTTTTCTTCGACTAGCAGTTATATACTCTACGTATATACTATATACTTTGGCGTCGTTTAAATAGATTCCTCTCCATCTCCTCACAGCATATTGACTCAAAAAGACTTTGTGAGTCCGTGCCAAACCGGCCCCTTCGTCTCAATAACCCTCCCACCTCCCTCCTTGTATACTCCCAATACACCTCAAAGTCAAAAAGAAAAGAAAAAAAAAAGAAAAAATAACGCTACTGATCCAGGAGCTTTTGGAAGGAGCGTCGCAGATCAACTTCAACCTCCGGCCATCTCGGACTCCACAACCAAAAAGCCCATTCGTTTGTAGACTCTCAGTTGCCATTCATCCATTCACCCAAGTCTAACAAACAAACATATCAGAGTTTGAATAAAGCAGTCTAGATATCTGATCATTTGTGAAGAAAAATCTTTCGTCTTCCAAGACTCGTTGAATTTGCTCCGTAAGTCCGTCCAAGAAGAGCCAGAAAATGAATAATCCAGAACACGCCCACGCCAAATCTCTCATCATCAATTACGTCGTCATCATTCTACTTCTTTCTCTCCTTTGGCTCCTCTACGAAGGGGTAAGACGTGATTTCCTCTATCTCTATTACTTCATAAGGCCCCATAATGAAATTCTTTATTGATAACTATTTCATTCTGGTTTTTTGTGTGTGTTTGTGTTGTTGTTGTTATTGAATCACCCGAAAAATCTTAGGCATTTTAAAACAAAGAGCAAAATTCGATCAAAGAATTTCACGCGACGCCACTTCCTCACGTCACCAGTCATCACTCTCTCGCACACACACAGTCACTCAAAATGTCTCCCCATCATGCAACACAAAATCGTGTTTTCACATTAGAGGATGTCCAGGTAGTACATTTGATCCGTCAGCTAGACACATATTGCTGTCAACCTTTCAATATTGTATGCGTCTCAATTTCACAGTTACTATAGTAGTCAAAGAATTTCTCTCTTCTCTCTTTTAAAAAGCCAAACAAAACACAACAACAAAATCCCAGACACAACAAAAAAAAGCTGTACATCCTGTCGCTATCTGTCGTCTCGTAGATAAAATGCCAACCAAACAAACATACAAACGCGCATCGTCAACAAACCCAACAACAAACAAAGAAATGCATTGACCAGCTAATGTAGACTGTAAAGGATATGCAACAGAAGCAGCATGGGCATCTGTTAATTGTATAAGAAGCATGGCTTATTTTCTGCGCATCTATACTACTACCTGTCGTTGCTTTATTCTTTCTCAAAGATTTCTTTTTTCCCAACAAAAGTCGGTAGGTGACTTTGATCATCACCTTGCCAACAATTTCACGGGCTGGCAGACGAACTTTAATTTCCTAATGTCACCAGCTCAGAGAAAAAGAGCGGACGACGACAGTCTCAATCCGTGCTATCTTCATCAGCTAAAATTAAGCAGCCGGCGCTATACGCTATGCGTCTCGTCTGTCTATGTAACTTGGCGTCTTTTGTCAAGCGCCAAAACGACTTTAAATGGATGGGGGGTTGATGTGCTGCGCTCTACATTATAGAAAAGACGGACGGAGAAAGAGTACCGGGTATATGGAGAACACCAATTTAGCTCAGTACTGCTGGACGAAGCCGAGTAGTATATAGAATATGTAGTACATCGTAGTTTTGGTTTCATCATCATCTTCTTGTTTCTCTCTATACTTACTTGGCTCGGCAGGGCACTACTTTTAGAGCGTTGCCACGTGCCACGACAAACCTTTCAACAAAATCGTCTCTTTCTCTGGCCCCCTTTTTTTCTTTTTATTTCGCGGGACGTCGCAGCATCAGCAGTCAAAGAGAAGCGCAAGCGCGAAAAGAAAAAGTTGCGGGCCAGTCTGCTGCTGGCTCTATATAACGTGTTTATTGTTTACTTTGGTGTGATCTTTGAAGTAAAAAGAATGTTTCGTCATGCCATTCCAAACGGCAAACTCAGCGAAAAAGACAAAAAAATAAGAAGCCAAATAACTTTTTTTTTAAACACACGGCACCACTGATGAGTTTCTGGCGCTTATTTCGGGACCACAAATTTCTTCTTCTTCGACTTGTAAGAAAAGGGGGTTAGTATAAGGTCAAGCAGCTGCCATTTTGGCTCGTGAATGTCATCATGTACACAAGTCTAATCGTTTCTTATTCCATTTCTACAAAAAAAAAATTTAGCTACGCCCTTTTCCTTACGTGTTGCTCCACCCACAAATCTGGAACTATTTTCCACTTTGCATGATGAATATCCTTTGTCTAACTTTGCGTATTCCTATTTAGTTTTCGTTCCGATACTTTTTCTCTGTCCAACTCTGAAACCAAAAAAAAAAAAAAAAACTGGACAAAAATTCTAAAGATAGAAAACTGGGCATGGAAAATTCGCTGTTTATTTCTTCTTCCTCTTCTGTTACTTTTCAACAATTTTTCAAAATACAAAATTGGCGCTTCAAGTGAATCGTTAAAAGATTGACTGCATATCGTTCATGCATCACACAGTCTTCTTCTTGTTTTGCTCGTTTCATTTTAGCGGGAAAATTAAAATTCATTATTTAATATCTTTCCTCCTGTTTTTCTCTTCGTTTCGTTCTATATAGATGTAAAGCAGTCGCGCGCGCACCATCAAGAAGAGCGGAAGAGGATCTTGGGGGCACCGAAGGGACAAGGGCAAAACCGTTTTCTATCCAAATAAATTTGTGTTAACTTAGAAGGTAAAAACCAAATGACAATGTAATACTCCATCATCAACGGATTCATATGATATTTGCAACTGCAATACTATGAAACCCGTGAAAACGAAACGGTTGGGAAATGCTGAAACTGTCACTTTTCGATTCGCATATTTCATTTCTTTTTCCTCTGAAAATTATTTTTCAATTTCTACATTTGGGTTGAGACCGAAGTCCCGAATCCTTTCTTCCTTGAATGCCCCCTTTGACTTGGAAGTTTGCCTCTCATCGTATTCAATAACTTGTCAAACGTTTTATTCGAAATGCGGACATCACATCTTTTCCCGACTGTATACACCCCCCAATCAAAACAGACATATATCTCTCTCTCTTTATACTTGATTACCAGCGCATGATTTAATTGTGCAATGCGTAAACATTTTTCTATCGGCTATCAGAAAAATCCAAATGTCCCATCAAACAAACTAAAGTGCGCCTGTATTTTCTCTAAACTGCTTGTAAAAATCCTTTTTAAAATCCTTTTTTATTTCGATGGCGGGATCAGAATTGAAAGATGTTTCTTTTCTTCCTGTTCGTCCTATTATATTTCTAGAAAAAAACAACAATAACTTTTGGCTTGATGACTTTTCTGTCTGTTTCCTATATCTCATTTCCCTATTTTTAGGATATTTAGTCTCAGTATTTTTGACAACTACTGAACATGTCAGTCTCTATTTGTCCCCAGCCTGATGAACTATATAAACTTTCAAAAACAAAATATTCTATTTCAATATTCTATTACTATATGTATGCTATATATAAAATACACGACGTGTCAGTCCGTGTCTTTTATTCTCTAGTCTGATCGAATATACTACTATATAGGACCATGCGTTCCACTGGCAGCTGATGTATTTAGTGCCAAATGTCCATCAGCGTTGGTCAGGTTTTTAACGATCGTTATTCGAATGTTGTGCATAGGTATAGGGGAGGCTCATATCTCCTACTGCTGTGGTAGCTCGGGGGTAAAGAAGTGGACTGTATTTCACTTCAGAACTTCAAAGTGTGTATAAAAGCACACTGCGTCAAATAACAATTCAAAAGGTAACACCGATCGTGGATGGGACAAGGCTTGGGTGAGTCAATCCTGCCACGCAGGCTTCTTCAAGCAAATGGGAACACAAATAATGTCAATTCCACATGTGGTTCTCATGCACCTTTATCCAAGATTACAAGTCTACAGTCAGACAACATGAAATTCCGGGCAATCCTTATCCTTACCCTCTAAAGCCACGGAAAAGCACAACGATTCAAATCAAAGAAGAGTAAAAGTCGAGACGCAATATGTCAACTGACAGCTACAGGCGAATACTAAAAGTCCATAATCTCAGGCCTAAGCCTCAATGACTACGAACCCTCTATGCAACAATTAAAGGGCCAACAACAATAAAAGGCCTAAAACAATAAAAGGGGTCTGTATAACGCCATCTATACATGCAATAAAGATGAATAAGATTAAATTGCGGCTCCATTCTCCCCGAGACGGATTCTGTCGCATCCGTAGCTGGATCCAGCGAGTAAGCTTCTAGTAGAGCCAGCTGATTTGTCCCACTTTGGAGGATTCCAGTGGAAAATTCCACATCAGCAGCGCGGACCAATCCGTCCGCTCCTGTAGACCTTCATGATCTTGCCGGTCTGCCAGCGGCCGCGTGGAGCAATTCACCAATCGTCCAAGATAAAGTCTCCAACGGCAGAGTTTCTCGCCGGCATTCTCCATTTCTTCCGGCTGACCATCGATTGCAGAAATGAACCGCGCCATACGTCCGAAAAGAGATTCGTTATTCTCTAGATGTAGCCATAATGATCCCGTGGGAGCATCTGTCGGAAAACTCCGGCCGGCAAGTCAGCCACCGGGGGCACGGTTGAGAAAGTCGTTCGGCGTCAATGGCCGAAAGTAATCGGGATCCGAGCTGGTATACGTCAGCGGGCGGGAATTCAATAGGCCAGCAACTTCAAATAGGAGCGTGCGCAACACTTCATCACTCGTAACACAGCTTTCTCTTGGTCCAGCGCGGCGTATAACGTGTTCTTCACCGATCGCACTAGTGACTCGTGCTATCCTCCAAAACGAGGGGTCTGTGCCGGCTGAAAGAACCACTGGACTCCAAGCGCCCTTAATTCCGTCTCCAACACGCTGTCGCCTTTCAGACGTTCCAGTAGGTTCCGCTCTGGTCAGATTTGTTCCATTGTCTGAGAACATGTGGGCCGGCTTGCGATATACCGACAAAAAACGCCGCATCACCATCAAGAAATCTTTCGCAGAAAGAGAAATAGCGACGTCCACATACACTGCTCTTGACACCATGCACGTAAAAAGTACTCCTCATCGTTTCGCGGTCCCGCGTCAATGTGTCACATCGATGGGCCCAAAATAGTCAACTAATGTGTAGGTGAAAAGGAGGTAGCCCAGCGTCAAGTCGAGCTCGATGCACATCGGCCATGTAAAGCTGCCTTAGGGCAAAAGCGACGACAAGCCACGCACTCATTACGAACTCGCTTGACCACCTCTCGTCCGTTGGTAATATGAGCCAATACAAAATCAGTACTGACGTGGTGCATACTCTCATGGAATGCACGGATGATGAGTCTCGCAAGCGGATTCTTGCCAGTAGTATGGGCGGATGCAGCACGTCATAAGGAAATTTTGCCCGGCTGAGCTTTCCGCAAAGCCGCAGTATGCCGGCTTCATCCAAAAACGGGGTCAAAAAAAGTAGTTGTGACGTCGGCCGGAGCATCTTCTCTTGTTGCAACCTCTTCAGTTCCTCCGGGTAAGCCTCTTGCTGACTTCGTTTCACGAGGTCAAGGAACTCCCCCTCCAACCGGATCAATGCTGGAAGGTCCTTGGCTGAAATCCGGACGTATTGCCACTCCTTCGCTCTCGATGGTTGGACTGCTGTCAAACTGAAATGTACATGGACGGACCGCAACTCCTCTTTGGCCGCCATCCAAGGTAAATCTGTCGGCCACACCGACTCCTCTTCATTCAGAAAAGCTAAACCGTCCAACCAACAGCTCGGAATCTCTTCCTCCTCCAATTTGGATCTAGTCGCTGCATCGGCCTGATTCAAACGGCCCGGAATAAAACGCCAATCGTTCGGCTCAGTGAGAGTCTGGATTACAGTCGAGACGGCTTGGTCGACCAATCCTATGGCTGACGTAGATCTGGTAGTGGGATGAGACAGCACGGACCCAATTTCTGATAGTAGAACTGTCCGTATAAAAGAATTGCCCATCCATTTTCCGTTTCAGGGCCGTCCGGACGAATTTTGCGAGTCATGCGCCAATCAAGCCAGCATTCAATTCGAGTTTGCAGACCGAGACGGTTTTCAAAGGAGCCAATTTGGTGACCATCTTAACATGTCAGACCAGCACCTGATCATCCTGATAAACCACACGGGTGTAACAGGACGCGGAACACGCTTCTTCAGACGCGTCCACAAAAGTATGCAATTCGGTCCTACTGTAGCGGGGATATCCCTGATACCCCGCTGGCATTATGACAAGCCCCGTTGCCCCTGCTAGATGTCACGACTGGTGACAGCTCTGTTCTTCTCCCAAACCCACCCTCTCTCGAGAGGTCTGTCTGGTTTAGGCTGTGAAGTTGATAACACCTCCCCCCTTTCTGACTGATTTTGTGTAATACGGGTGCCGCGCTAGGCTCCGTCGGTAAAGGTACGATAATTAATTACATGTGATTGTCTCGTTATTGTCGTGCTGTGTCTCATTTTTGGGTTAAGTCTTGGTTTGTTGTCAAAAGGGGTTAACTTGTGGGCACTATCCCGCAAGAATTGGTGTCAGAAGAGGGATACAGGCCTTAGAAAAATTCACTTTCGTGAACTGCTCGTAGAACTTTCGCCCTGAATTAATTATATTTTGTTCTTTGCCCAAATCGCATACAATTTATTCGCTTCACTTGCAATCATTTGATTTTCGGCCGAAGTAAAAGTTTTTTTCTTTGTTGCCGTTGGCTATAGCGTGGTCTTGTATAATTTTTCTGGTTGCCGTTGGCTATAGCATGGTCTTATGGAATTTCTTTTGTTGCCGTTGGCTATAGCCTGGTCTTATGGAATTTCTCTTGTTGCCTAGGCGATAGCGCGGGCGCTCAGACACTTTAATTCTTTTTTTTGTGTGTGTTATTTATGCCGCCGAAACGGGTTGCTGGAATTCCCCCAGTAGACTATCATATTAGGACGCAAAGTGCTTCAAGGAATTTACCACTATTAGTTTATACCCCTCGGGTAGTTGCACTGATCCCCGATTGCGATTCAGAAGGCAAAGAGAAGGCTTCATGTCGATTAAGTTTTGATATCGCCTGTTAGAGAACAACCGGAACAAGTAAACGTACCGTTAAACATGGATCCCGATCTAGTCCAAGCTCTCACAAATTTTGAAAATGGCGCTGCTCAGGATCGAGCACAGTATCAGGAACGTCACGATGCGTTAATGAATATCCTTGGGGAACAGCAACAGGAAACCGCAGCTTTGCGTGCACTGGTAGTTGTTCAGCAGCAACAAGCAGGCGCGGCGCTTGCTCATATAAATAATGCAGTGGTAACATATATATAATGCAATGGAGACAATTCACTTGTTTGAAGGTAAAATAGGAGAGTCCGGTAGACATTGGGTCCGTATTCTCAATCAGGTCGGCGATGGGGAAGGATGGACAAACGCCCAGAGGTGACAAGTTGCAGTCAGACGTTTAGGAGGAATTGCCCTTCAGTGGCATCTGCAGTCAGGAGCCAATAATCTGAATTGGCAGAACTGGTCCACTGCGTTGGGAACTAATTTTACACAGCGTTTATCCCCATCGGATAGGTAGAAAATGGTTGAGGAAAGGGTCCAGAAACCGGGAGAACCAGGGATTGCGTATACAGTAGAAAAATCTCGTTTGTTTGATCTTTCCTCCCATGTCTTGACGAATGCACAGAAGGTTTCGTATCTGATAGGAGGGCTGGCGAATTGGCAGCATGTGGCGGCCATGATGAATGACACACCAGCAGACATCGACGAGTTCATGACGAGGTTGAGAAACCTTGAGACGTTATTCTCTACACCACGGCCAAATGTGTCTCCTTCCCCCCAAATAATCCGTTTTTTCCGCCGTCTACGTTGCCATCGGTGCCAATCAATACACCAACAGAGCAAATGCATCCACCCCCGGCTCCAACACCCCTTCAACAGCACCACACATTGATGTCGGTTCGGCACATACTGTCAAGTCGTTACGGATTAGGGACCGTCCTTGCTCAAAAGGTGGACGGAGAGGTAAAACCGGTTGTTTTTATTAGTAGAGCGTTGTTTGACGCTGAATCCAGGTATCATTCAAATGAGCTGGAATGTTTGGCCTTGGTATGGTCATTGAAAAAATTCGGGTGTTATGTGTATGGACGGCCTTTTGCCGTCCGTAGAGACAACTCCGCAGTAAACTGGTTATGTGACAAGAAATAGTTATCGGGTAAATTTTCAAGGTGGATTTTGAGCATTCAAGAATATGATTTTAAAATTGAGCATGTTAAAGGGAAAAACAATGTGGTCGCTGATGCTCTCTCGAGGAATCCTGGCGGAGAGGAGGAATGCCGGACATCCTCAACAGAACATCGCGTGAGCTGTGTATTAAAATCTGATGGATACACAGCCAAAGAACTTGCATTTTTGCAGCAAGTGGACAAAGAATTACGCCCAATTACTAACAGAATCCTAACTAACAAGAAAGATCCTGATTTTGCTTTAAGAAAAGTGGTTGCGTACAAGAAGAGTAAGAGTAATTTGGGTAGGAAGTTGCTTTTGCTGGTACCCTCAATTTTACGTAGAGATTTAATAAGTAAATGTCATGACGAGCCGCAAGCTAATCATTTTGGGATAGAGAAAACTTTGGCTCGAGTAGTAGAAAATTATTGGTGGCCACGGATGGAGTCGAGTGTACGCGCATATGTATTATCTTGTATCCATTTTCAATTTTACAATGTTCCTCCTGGAGCCCCTGTTGGCCTTCTGCAGCCCATTCTCCTACCTACTAGACCATTCGAGACCATCGGAATTGATCATCAAGGCCCGTTGCTGGAAACTCCATCTGGGAATCGGCATATTCTATTCGTCATTGATTATCTCACAAAATGGGTGGAGGCGATTGCTGTGCCAAGTACAGCCACCTGTCATGTAATAAAGCTGCTGAAGGAGATCATCAATCGACATGGACTACCGAGAAGAATGATTTATGATCCGGGATCGGCGTTTAAGAGCCTTGAGCTAGCCACGGAGCTAGACAAATGGAAGATTCGCCACTGCAGAGCATCCCCAAACGATTTGATTGGTAGAGAGGTTGAACCAAACAGCCGCAAGAGCCATTGCTGAATTTATTGCCCCCACCCATCGAGACTGGGACGAGCAGCTGTCTGATGCTGTATCCGCCATTAACTCTGCTAAACAGTCAACAACGAAACATTCACCGTTCTAGCTTGTCTATGGACGACTCCCCAATAGACCGGATAAAAATCTGTTCGAGTGGCCAGATGATGCACCAGTGTCAAGGAGAAAATTCATCAAGCGTGTGGAGCAAATGAGAAAGGCGGCCAGACTCAACATTATCCGCCGTCAGGACAAGACAAAGTTGATGTGCGACGCTCTCAGAAAGGCTTCAAAGCCGTATCATCAAGGTGACTTTGTGCTAGTGCGTCGGATGTTGAAGAAAAAAGGATTTACAAAGAGGTTTTTGCCAAAATACATCGGCCCATTCCAGATCGTTAAGAAAGTGGCGGAAACTACCTATCTAGTGGAAGAGTTGCCATCTAGAAGAAAGAGGAAAAAGGTACGGAGGTTTAACACTCATGTTGTACAATTAAAATCATTTCGAGCGAGAAGTGACGAGTGGCATGTGAGTGAACTCGACGAACCAACCGAAAGTGAAACTGAAATAACTCCAGTTCCACCGTCACGAAAGAAATTCCGGCCCAGCAAGTGCCTGTCCCTAAGCTCCCGAATCGACCGCCAGTGAGAACAAGAAGCGGAAGAATTTCCCGTCTCCCCACCATCATCGAAGATTTTGTGTTGAATTAAGTTTGAATTTTGTTTTGTTTAGTTTTGTTTTGTTTTTTCTTTTCTTTCTTCGATTGTTTTGTTTTGTTGAATAGCACTTTGCTCCAGCCACCCATAGTTTCCCCTATCCGTGAGCTATTTTGATTTTGAATTTTTAACCCAGAAGTATGAATAAAGGCATAAGAAGGGAGGGGTACAATTTTGTTTTTTTTTTGTATTCAATGGGTTGGATATAGTTTAGCCATAAGTTTAGAAGAATAGATAATTTTGTGTGTCAACAAACTTTATTTGTGTTATGAGTGTTCAGTGCCTTTAGGCACGGGTGAAATTGTTTGTGTTGTGTATTGTGTATTATATTTATCGTGAAAAATCAAAGCTCAGGAAAGGCCGAATGTAGCGGGGATATCCCTGATACCACGCTGGCATTATGACAAGCCCCGTTTCCGCCTGCTAGAAACAGCCCTGTTCTTCTCCCAAACCCACCCTCTCTCTCGAGAGGTCTGCCTGGTTTAGGCTCTGAAGCTGATAACACCTCCCCCCATTCTGGCTGATTTATGTAATACGGTGCCGCGCTAGGCTCCGTCGGTAAAGGTACAATAATTAATTACATGTGATTGTCTCGTTATTGTCGTGCTGTGTCTCATTTTTGGGTTAAGTCTTGGTTTTGTTGTCAAAAGGGATTAACTTGTGGGCACTATCCCGCAACACTACATTTGGGTGGAGACCGAAGTCCCGAATCCTTTCTTCCTTGAATGCCCCCCTTTGACTTGGAAGTTTGCCTCTCGTATTCAATAACTTGTCAAACGTTTTCTTCAAAATGCGGACATCACACCTTTTCCCGACTGTATACATTCCCAATCAAAACAGCCATATATCTCTCTCCCTTTATACTTGATTACCAGCGCATGATTTAATTGTGCGTTGCGTAAACATTTTTCTATCGGCAATCAGAAAAATCAAAAATGTCCCATCAAACAAACTAAAGTGCGCCTGTATTTTCTCTCAACTTCTTGTAAAAATCCTTCTTTTTTAAATTCTTTTTTATTTTGATGGCGGAATCAGAATTGAAAGATGTTTCTTTTCTTTCTGTTCGTCCTATTATATTTCTGTAAAAATACAACAATATTTTTTGGCTTGATGACCTCTAGTCTGTCTGTTTCCTGTATCTCATTTCCCTATTTTTAGGATATTTAGTCTTAGTTTTTTTGACAACTACTGAACATTTCAGTTTCTATTTGTCCATACACGTCGTGTCTGTCCGTGTCTTTTATTCTCTAGTCTGATAGAATATACTACTATATAGGACCGTGCGTGCCACTGGCAGCTGATGTATTTAGTGCCAAATGTCCATCAGCATTGGTCAGGTTTTTAACGATCGTTATTCGAATGTTGTGCATAGGTATAGGGGAGGCTCATATCTCCTACTGCTGTGGTAGCTCGGGGGTAAAGAAGTGGAATGTTTTTCATTTCAGAACTTCAAAGTGTGTATAAAAGCACACTGCGTCAAATAACAATTCAAAAGGAAACACCGATCTTGGAAGGGACAAGGCTTGGGTGAGTCAATCCTGCCACACAGGCTTCTTCAAGCAAATGGGAACACAAATAATGTCAATTCCATATTTGGTTCTCATGCACCTTTATCCAAGATTACAAGTCTACAGTCAGACAACATGAAATTCCGGGCAATCCTTATCCTTAAGCTCTAAAGCCACGGAAAAGCACAACGATTCAAATCAAAGAAGAGTAAAAATCGAGACACAATATGTCAACTGAAAGCTATACAGGCGAATACTAAAAGACTATAATCTCAGGCCTTAGCCTCAATGACTACGAACCTGCCCTCTATGCAACAATTAAAGGGCCAACAACAATAAAAGGCCTAAAACAATAAAAGGGGTCTGTACAACGCCATCAATACATGCAAAAAAGTTGAATAGAATTAAATTCCGGCTCCATTCTGGCTCTAATCTGTACTATGTTTTTGTATTCTCAGCGCGAAAAAAAATGCAAAAGGCGTACGTGATCTATAAATATAGAACTGGACAGTAGCTGGTGGGCTCATCCAGTACAAGATTCCTTCGGTAATGTCCTTCGGGGGTTTTTGGTTTATCGCTATTAAGATACCAATAAATTTATTTATCCACATAATTTATATTCCAGGACAAATCAACTAGAAGACATGCAAAATGGAAGGGAAATGATGATAAACTATGATAAGTGGTCGAACAAATAACTTGATGAATTTTTTTCAAGAAGTTTATTACTATCAACAATATGAATCTACGTTCAAAATACTTTAAGAAATTATTAAATATACTTCCAAGAACATTGAATTGAAATTTAAAATGCCAGATTGATACCGTTTGATGCCAGTGTTTTGCACCGGTGTTACATCAACTTTTTTGCGTGATAGGACAGATTTCACATGTGAATTTATAACTATTCTATTTCAGTAGTTTTTTGGTTTGTTACCCATTTACCCTGGTTTAATTCCAGAGTTTTGCACAAGGGCCATTCTCATATTAATTTAATTTTAAAAATTTCTTTTATTTTGTTTGTTTTGTAGTTTCGCCACTAGATATATAGTTTCTTATTGAAAAACATGGCTAACTTAAGTTTAGCATTTCGTTCGCTTTTTAAGATAGAATATTATTAACTTTTTTAGAATATTTTTTATTAAAAATCTCGAAATAAACTAGTTTATAAAGTTCATTCGTCAAATAGATGATATAATGTAGTTGTTTTGGTAAAACTATATTTTGGTCTGAGGACTAATTGATATCATTCATTCTAGCAACTCATTTCGTTGACAGAAACGAAGATATGCAAATAAAAGTGACAAGACTTTCACTATTCGGCAACCAACTAGATTACGACTCGTTATCTACTTGTAAGATTGTTATCTAGGGTCTTATATCGTGAAAAGATTTTTATCTATTACCTTGTCCCGATTCCTTTAATCGGAACCCATGTTTTCTTCCAATGTTTTATTTGTTAAATCTCCATAATTAACTGCATTATATAACAAATTTGAATTTGAATTTAAATGATGAGTCATTCATCATCATCATCATCTTTATCATAAGGCCTGACATATTGATTGCTACATCAAAAATATCAATAAAACGCACGATATCTTTGATCAGGCATGTCATGAGAGAGAAAATATCTTAAAACCCCAAATTGAATAAATTTCACCACTACGTATATAGTTTTTTTTATAGAAAAACATGGCTAACGAAAGTAAAGCATTTCGTTCGCTTTTTAAGATAGCATATCATTAACTTATTTTGAATATTTTTACATTAAAAGTCTCGAAATAAACTAGTTTATAAAGTTCATTTGTCAAATAGATGATATAATGTAGTTGTTTTAGTAAAACTCTATTTTGGTCTGAAGACTAATTAATATCATTCATTCTGGCAACTAATTTTGTTGACAGAAACGAGGTTATGCAAATAAATGCAACAAGAATTTCATTTACTAGGATTCGGCA
Source organism: Daphnia galeata (assembly GCA_030770115.1). Taxonomy (NCBI): domain Eukaryota; kingdom Metazoa; phylum Arthropoda; class Branchiopoda; order Diplostraca; family Daphniidae; genus Daphnia; species Daphnia galeata. The sequence continues at coordinate 7,607,451 of CM061119.1, forward strand.
ACCAGCTAGGTAATAACTACGCAAATTAAATTTCTAAAACAGTAATGAAAACAAATGAAAACCCCGTTACGCACTGTATCAAATTTTGACAGAATTATGTACAAAATTTGGTGACGATTGGTCATTCAGGGAAGAAACGTATAAAGGATAACTAAATGGACAATAAACCCTCTGAATTTCACTACTAGCTACTACTACCCTACCCCCTATACCCCACACCCTATATTGTTAAGGACCTTCGTATATAAATATACCTCAGGGATTAAGAAGACTTAATGACTAATAGAATCCAGCTAACTGGGTTAAGTGAACTAATAGACTTGATGGAGGAGCTTTCATAAACACTAATATACGAATTAACTAACTTTAATATTTTCTTTTGGTGATCGCTTTAAAAAAATTTTGAAATAAGAAACAAATTTAGACGTAAAAAAAATTTTATTTGATTGCCACATTTTTAATATAGAAAGTTATATTCACTGACATATCATAGATCTCGAATACTTAAAATTGGTTCAATGAGTCCCAGTCTCTGTACTCCGGGGGTTCCTCATATTCTGGTGGCTGGTCCGGATAAAACGATTTTGTCAATGGATTGGCTCTATTCTCAACTTTGAAATTTGATTGTGATATTCTCACAGGTGGCTTGTTATTTGACCACGAAAGTAAAAGTGTCATGGGAAGTTCACCAATTTGGTGCGTGATAGTTCTATTCAGAACGTCATTCCATGATGCGGGAATTCTGGATCATCTTCTTTGTATATCCAACCAAGAAAGCAATCTATTACCATCCATCCACAAGCTACTAAACAGGTCTGACGGTAGCCGAAACTTATTCCGTAAAAATCTGCCTCGTTACAGTAGATCACGCTGAATCCTACTGCAACTGTGCTCGCTGTCTTGATTGCTTGCCGAAACATTCCCCGAAAAATTTTAATCCCCTTCCAGTTCCAATTTAAAATCATGTTAAACAACGATTTGAATATCAGGTAAGATTGTATCGCCGCAACTGGGGGTAGTGAATTCGACGGGGCATCCATCAACACCACAGCAGGTGTTGTGCAAATCAAACTAAATCAAATCAACTAAACTTTGACTGTCAGGACTGCAAAGCAAATCCGGTTGATGTGGTCAACAAGCGGCCAGAAAGTTGGGAGCCAATAAATCAGTAGGAGTCATCGCCAACCACAACACTACAACAAATATTCCTATGAATAATACGGAAAACCATCGAACAAAACGAAAGACAGAAACTTTTGGAATCTCACCGTATTTTTTTTCATATTGAATGAAGTTGATAACGGCAATAAAAATACGTTATGCTATTCCTATCTTAATGACGAAATATTTTACGCTCATCTTATCCAATACCGATCACGCTGGATATTTTATTTGAGATTCTTGCATTTAATCTTAACTGGTTCTTTTTCTTACGACTGTTTTTTATACAATACGATAGGAGTAGCAGCAGTCACCAGTATTATAGATACAAACCAATTTTTTGTGGACTTGAAAAATCTGGTCATTTCTGAAAGGAACATTTTCACTTTCTCGAATCTAATCATCGTGAAATCGTGTTTTAGCTATAATAGCTAGAATCGAGCCGATATAAATACTCTATGGGAACAGATACCTCCACGCACTTGTTGGACTGGCCAATTATTGTTGATTTTGATGAAATAAATTTTTAACTTTTCTTTTTATATTTAGTTATTCGTTCCTTCGAACAATTCAATAACTTTCAATTTATGTTTTACTTTAACATACAATTCCGACCTAATCATTTTGTACGTCCAAGTCCAATATAGTCCAGCACCAAAACGTTATTAATTCTCTAGTATCCTTAACTTACATTATTCGTCTAAATTTTGCTTAGTTTCACCTCTGTTTAGGAACCGTTTGCTTTTTATTTTACTAGGCCTGCTATAATAATATGGAAAATATAATTCTAATCCAGCATCATGTTTCCTTTTTAAACGCCAACTCAACACTCCGTGGCCACCACGAGACTAAACTACAGCCGACGTCTCTACTCTCTTTAAGCCCGGATGCCAGCTCAGTGCCCTCCCAGCCTTTTTTCGTACTTTCTCAGGAACTGGCAACTCTGGACTTCTTACGGTTCTCGTGCAGTCGTCTCACTATTCACCCCCACCCCTCATACTGCTGTGAGTGTTGTGTTGTTTGCCATCCTGTGCTATCGTGCTATTCGTGCACGCCTCGATCTCTTTAGGAATCGCCCTACTCATTAGCCGGTGCGTAAGGTCTTCGGTATTTGAAGAACAGGTACTGTGCCGATTCTCGGTCACAGTCGTGCACCCATTCCTTACCTAACCTAACCTAACCTATCATGTTTTCTTTTGTTTACGTTTTCCTTTTGTTTATCCAAAATACCCACGAACACATTTGAAGTAGTCTACTCTGCACTCTTTTTTTCGCTGAGAAATTGACCTTTAGAACAAGGAGGGTAATAATCAATGGACGCATGCAAATAAGTGGGCGGAGCTTTTTTGTCTACAATTTCTATTTTTATTTTATTCATCTGGTCTTATCTGCTTCTTTATTCGTGAAGATCAGGAAAATTATGCGACTCTTCAACTTCATTGCTGACGTGTTCATTTTGAGGTTCATCTATCATTTTTTGTTTGGCCGCTGCCTCACAGATAATCAAGACGGCTAAGAACATGGCCCATATCTAAAATTTGAAAATCGTTTAGCGAAAAAAAGGATCAAAATACGTAAGAATAAATCACCAGTCTTATATTCGCACAAGTTTTACTTTATTCCACTTTGGTTTATCATTTCGCAAATGGCAAATAAAGAAATCTTTTATAAGAACAAAAAAAAATTATTAAATTTGTAGTAACAAATAAATGTAGTTGCAAAGAAATTTATTGATCGTTCATTGTCATCCTGATAGTATAAAATTCAGCCCTCTACATTAATTATCCCGAATTCAAAATTAAATTTGTTGTAGTCTGTTAACTGTGATTCTTACGTCTTCGCACTCCGAGATGCGTTCGTAGTGTTTGTTTCAACAGGTTGCGGTTGCCATTGACGACTCTTTTTAGGAAACATCAGCCTAAAATCCCAGATATTTTTTCTAGCTTTCCGGATATTTCCGGATTTTTATGTTCATTCTCTGGTGGTAGTTGAGGATAAACTGATTGAGTCGATGGAGCTGTTGCGACGCTATACCGATTTTTAGGTTTACATCCTGTTACGGTTGAATGGTGTGCCTGTTGTGCACGCGGTTGCAGTGTATTATTCTGGTTGTCATTCTAGTAGCGGGGAAGTTCTTCCTCTTTCATTTTTCCACGGAAAATCATCATCATAGTCTAGAAACTTCAAATCCATTATTACCCAGATACCAGCTATTGAGGAGACCTGCAAGCAACCTATACCTATTCTGGTAGAATCTGACTCGTTTCAGTAGAATACCACAATATACATCCAATTCCAACGGTTAAGGGTTAACGCAATGCTGATTGCTTGCACGAGCAATCCCCAACGCAACAAAGGCCCCTTCCAGTTCCGCGTATTAGCCAGCATCCGAAACAATGATGTGAACATCAGGTAGTAATGGATTATCAATATTCTGGGTAGCACATAAGGAGCTGGCGACCACATTCGATCAGGTGTCGAGCAAGTATAACCTCGAAGAAATCTTGGCTATTGGGATTGCAAAGCAAATCCTGCAGTTGATGTGGTTTGCAGGCAAACAGAAAATTAGGAGCCATGACTTAGTAACGGCAAGACCGAAAATAAAGAGTGCTTCAATTTTATTTAACTAGAAATCAATTCCTTTTATATTTAATAAATACAATGAAAAATACTGCAACCCACCGAATCCATCGTAAAAGGGGAATGATGAGAACTCTTTCTTTCCTGGTCCCCGTATTGTAAGGTTATTGACCCCCCCCCCCCATCCGCTCTGATTGACTTTCCCCTTCCGTTACACTATCCCTGTGTTACACATATAGTATTCGTGTCGCATCCGCTAATTATGTTTCTTTGTCCGGAGTATAAGACGAACGCCAGAAGACTGGGTTCGGCAGTTCAACAGCGCAGAAGTTGTATTACAAGTTGTCCACAAAATAGTCTTACATTGGTGTCAGAATGGTACGAATCCACGCGAGAAGAATAAAGGTAGGGGAGACCGGCGCTATGTGGGACATGGGTCACATGGGTACATAAAATATGTAAAATTTGTAAAAAATGATGAAATAAATACTGTAAGGGTCGCTCCCTGGAGAGCGGGAGACCCTTACCGGACGTGGTGACAGTGGGATAAACAAGAGAGTGAAGCAAGACGTCGGGTGTAAACTAATTGTATTTAAGAACTCAAGAGAAGAGAGGAAACTACAAAGGGGAGTTTGGTGGTGAAGAGGGACGATTCCGGCTGGAACTGTACTGCTAGACGGTACGGCACTGCACTGCACGATCTTGCTGATCCTGCCGGAGCTCTTATATACTCCGGAGGTGTATAGACGGAGAGGTGCTGGTAGGTACGAAGAGGCACGTTCGAGCGGCGAAGTCCTTTGCAGCGTATATGCAGCTGCTCGTGCGGGATGACCAGGTGCTGCACGTTCGATCCGTACAGCTCTTTGCAAAGCATATAGCTGGTTGCAAGTTGAGTTAAAAGGTGGGAGGATAGATTGGAGAGCTAAAGTGGAAAGCAGAAGTGGAAGAGGGGAGGAGCGTATAGTGACATGCGCACTACATACTTCTCCTCTATGTTTAGGTCGTCCCGACCGGAAAGAAAAGAAAACAGGTGACAATAATGAAAATACGGAAAAGAAAACAATAAATGACAAAATAAAAATAAGGCAATACTTGGGAGGGAGTATACCAATATAAGGCTGAATAAGGCAAAAAGGTTAACAGTCGTTTTTCTTAGAGTGGGGTCTGCGACTCTTTTAACATTGAATAAGAGCGTATGCCTTATATTGCCTTATCTCTTTAGAATGGGGCAAAATTAGCAAAGAAATATGAAATTTGCAATACATGAAGAGAGAATAAAACATAAAGTGTGTAAAGCCTACAGTCAGAAAAAGTCTGGTGGCCCTGGTATTTTGTCTACATAAGATATAGCCAAATAAGCTACCAGTAATACAGTAATGAAAACGTAAGTCGTTTTCTCGGACACACGGATGGGTTCTTTCGTGGAAATGGCATACGCAACTCAGTGCGTTTAACAGGTTAACGTAGAGGAACCTCTTACGATATACTTCTAGTATCAAAGACACAGTTTGTCGTTTGATTACAAGATGTTGTGTCTCGTAATTTCCTTTGAGACAAACAACACACATTTACTGCCATAGGAAGGAAAACTCATCTTCCTGGTAGAATAAAAATGTAGCCCGGGGCTTTTATATTTCCCATGCCCCATCCCAACTTTGATGCGATATCGGTACGTACAAGCAAAGCAAACTGCTGGCGATATCGATACATCCAAGCGAAACATACTGTTGAAGTTATCGCTGTTTACAAGCGAAACATATTGTTTTCGCTTTTTACAAGCAAAACACATTCACCAGAGTAAATGGCGGTTTTTTGTAAGTTAAAAATCGAAAAAGGGAGAAGAATAAAAGGACATGTATATGAAATGGTGATATAAAATAATGGAATCATTTCCATTTTCAGAAGACAAGACTGTCAAAATAAAAGGTGGACAGAACATGTGGCCAGTGTCAATGGCGTTATCGATAAAAGAGAAGGGTGGTGAAATAATAACTAAACAAACAAATGCAGTACACGTAATGAAATGAAGAGAGAAGAAATCGAAAAGAATATATTGAGGTCTTATCTTGTTGGTGAAGGTGATTGATGTGGCTGCCGCTAAGCAGATCTTTTGTCAAAATTGTTGCAAGGATTTCGGATTTTTGAATAAATTCCGCTTCTCCTCTATAGGATAAGTGTGCATGGTCAAAAGGAAAATCGGTCGTAGGTCGTCAGGGGTTCGGTAAATTATTTGATGGGTAATTGTTGATGTTTTCATCGCGCGTCCTTTAGTTAGTAGATCCTAGCGCTGCTACTTGAAGTCTTATTTCAAAGTTTGTCACATTATTTTGTGAATTCTTGTGAAAAGTTCATTCCAAACGCGAAGCTGCTCGAATTTATTCGATTCAAAAAGTCGTATGGTGACGTAAAGTGAGGGCCACTTGTAGTCGTTATTATCTAGATTTTTAAAATTTAGCAGTTAACTTTAATGTTGATAGATGAAACTTTGAGGTCAGTTGAATCCAGGCGTTATTCTTGGTGGTCCAACTGTATGAAAGTCCATTTAAGTGTGTTACTCTAACTTTCCAAAAGCACTACAGTGCCGGTCCAGTCATCGGGCCACCCGCTCATAGAGCCAACCCGGTTATCGGGCCATCTAAAGGGCTGCACCAGGTCAGCGCCATCACTAGAGCACTAAGAGAAACTATTGGGGGGTTTAAACGGCAGAAATACGATTTCGGCGATACAAATGTAAATGAATTCATTTTTTAATGAATAAAAATCTCGAGGGATATATATAATTACATAATATGTATTACTCTGGTTGGTATTTCTAATAATAAATTTAATTGAGTTCGCAACGGCCATCGATATATAGTATAGTGTATATAGTACAGTGCAGGTACAGTGGCCGTTTATTGCATGTGTTTCACTCAGCCCCAACGTGGTGCACTGCGATCGCGTGCCCAGTTATAGAGCCACCCTCTCATGGGGCCACTGCACCAGGTGGCCCGATGACTGGACCGGCACTGTATTGAAAAGGATGCAGAGAATAACCATCTCGTCCAATTGTTTAATTTTGACAGATGGGTTCGAAACCACATTTTGGTTGCATAGCTGTAATAGGTAGATTGACTCGTACATATTTTAACTATTAAGCGCTTTCCATTCGGCTTCGTTGATGATATACTGGTAGATGATTAATTATTGCTGCGAGCAAACCATTGGATTCTGCTAGCATGAGGGTTGTAAATCGTCGTAGCTGTAGGTTACCGCAATATCTTGCTTCAATTTATTCTCCAAGTTGGTTGTTTCTGGCTACTGCTTTGTCTTCTACAAACTGGTGATATTGAGGTAATAAGGGTTGATTTTCTTCGTTTGTATGTTGTTTTTCATGTTGAGGGGATTCAGTTGTCATTGCTGATTTGTTTTCCCATACATAGCTGTCCATCAGTTATTTGGGCGTATCGGGATTCCAAATTAAAGGACTGGAGGGGTTTTTCTTAGTTTTACATTTGGGTTGGTAATTTAATTCTTTAAAGTGGAAAGTACCCTAGTAGAACGAGATATCTTTTAGATATCTTTTAGATATCTACATATCTTTCTGGGGTCTTTTTTTTGTAGGCATCTTACAGATATCTTTTTAAATATGTACAAAAACATCACCCGTTTATCATATCTATAAAACATTTAGAAAATATCTTTATCAAAACATTTATAAACGATATCTAAAATAAAAATAAAAGAACCAAAATAGATTCGAACCCTGATTCTTCATGTTCACTCACCACCTCCCTAACCACTACCCTATCACGTTCTTTAGTTAACTTTAGAAATTATATATTAGGACTGTATAAAACGGACTTTAACTTTTTCCCTTAAGTTTCAATGACAAATCTTTAGTAAATCCTGATAGAGACAAATTTTTAACTCTTTTTAGACCAATTAAATAATCTTTGCGGCTAGAAAAAAAATTATTTTTGGACCGTTAAAAAACTTAGGTTGAAACCCATAAATTAGACCACCAATAGCCGTCTTTTATCAAGCCTATTTGGACGGTATAGACGACGACTTTTATATCCCAAATAAAAAAATGTGCGTCTAAATTAGACCGCCAAAAGCCGACTTTTATCAAGCCTATTCAGACGATCACACAAAGTCTTTTTTTCCCAAATTAAAACCAAACGTGTTGTCTGGGTATTGAGACACAATGAATGAACAATTCAAGTATCAAGTTATTTAGAATCAAATCATTGAAATCGTACAATGTCAAATTTAAAAAAAAAATCCTTCAAAATATACTTTCCACCACATTTTTCAACACATTGGAGATTAAGGTAAAGTTGCAAATCTTCTACTAGGAACTGAGGTCCTGAGTTTCTAGCAAACATTTGAAAACGGCAGCCAACGAAGAAGGAACATTGGACCATTGTTGCTTTTAAAATGTAGTTTAATCACGCTTGGATAATTTTACTGTTTGGATGGGCGGATTAGATATGAACTCGATAGTACGACTGGCTAGTTGCAATAAAGTGGTTGCATGCACTCTTGCAAAATCCAACAAGATTTTATAGCTTGCTAATAATACGATTTCTAAACGCAAAACAGCTGAAGATTTCTAGGGAACCGCAAATCGTCAACCTAGAATCCTACATGTTGCAGATAACATCTATTATCTTCACTTAAAACATAAATCCCATTGGTAAAAAAGTATATTTCTTATTTATATTATTTTAGTATGTAATATTGGTATAGTAGTTAGCGAGTAAGGCTAGTATTCTAATAGTCAGAGGTTCGATCCCCATAATCGACATAAAACAAATTCTCGTAGTTGGAAGTGAATAATACGAATAAGTGAAACAGAAGTGGCGTAGCTAATGTAAAGAATTTTTCAAAGATTTATTTAAAATATCTATGAAAGATGTATAATAGATATATTTAAGATATCTAAGAAAGATATATATAAGATATACTACTTGATCCTACTGCCTTTCTTTTGGCACAGATTTCGCACTTTCTAACGTAATTTTTAATTTCTCTGGCCATGTTGGGCCATACGTATCTTCTTGTTCTTCTTGCTATTGTCTTCTTTGTTCCTAAATGTCCTGCGTAAGGGCTATCGTGAAAGCATTTTAAGATGTTTTCTCTAAGTTTTTTAGGTACTAAAATTCTACCGTTAGGTGCTCCTATTAATCCTGAACTAAATTCGATGAATTTCGGCTGATCTTCTTCATCCGAATCATCTTCCTGTTCTAAATAGGGGACATCGTTTGGTAGGGGTGATGGGCTTGTGTCTTCTGGGCTTGCAGCTGCCTCTGAATGTAGTGAACGCCTATCTTGGGTCGTTTCTTCGTTGTCGGATACCATTTGCTCGTTTTGTTCGCCATTCCTGGGCTTACAAGAGGATTCTACGAGCGGTACCACAATACTCATCCTGAAGTTGTTCCGTCCTGAATTCTTGGAACGTTAGGAAGATGACAGTTTCTTCTGTGTCTTTTTCTTTCCCTGTCGATCCAGATTTGTTGGGAATTCTACTAAGGTTATCCGCGTTTTGGTGGGTTTTACCCGGCCTAAATTGGATGTCCATATCAAATTCTTGTAGACTGAGTGCCCATCTGGCAATCCTTCCTGTGGGATTCTTTCTAGTCCGTTACTATTGTAGCGCACGTTTATACGATCTCATTTGCCAAATATGTAAGGATAGAATGCTTTTGTCACATGCAAAATTGCAAAACATTCTTTTCCTCCAAATTCCAATTGACTTGATTCTTTGTGAGACGCTTTATTGATGTATAACTATAACAACTCATATTTCTTGTCCTTTAACAATCTGTACTTGCGCCAGTACAGAACCGACGCCAAATCCTGACGTATCCATATCTTACGATGAAGTCGGGACTGGATATGGATAACGCAGAATCGGCGGCTTGATAAGGCAGTCTTTAAGAAGTTGAAATGCTTCCTCTTGTTCCTTACCCCATAACTATTCAGTATCCTTTTTATTCAATACTGTAAGGTGTTGCGCTCCGCTGCAAAATTCTTTATTAATTTCCTGCAGTACCCTGCGAGACCTAAAAAACTTCTGATTTGATCGACGTTTTTAGGTGCTGGGTAATCTTTTACTGCTTTTTGTTTCTTTGGGTTTGGTTAAATATCTTCTTTTGTAAAAATATGCCCTAGATATTCTACTTTTGTTTGGAGAAAGATACATTTGGATGGCTTTATCTTTAATCCTGCTTTTCGTAGTAGGTCAAACACTGTACGCAGGTGATTTAAATGGTCTTTTATCGTTTTTGAAAATAAAATTACGTCGTCTAAATACACCATTGCAAATTTTGTTTAAACTGGTCCCAAACATTGTCTAAAAAGCGCTGAAATGTCGCTGGGGCATTTGTTAGTCCGATGGGCATTCTATTGCATTTATAGTGTCCATCTTCTGTGGTAAAAGCTCTTTTAGTTTTATCTTTTTCTTCTATCTCTATCTGCCAATATCCACTACACAAATCAAGGGTCGAAAAAATACTTTGCACCATGTAAATAGTCGGAAATTACGTCTATTCTAGGTAGCGGGTACTTGTCTTTGACTGTTTAATGGTTTAGTAAACGGTAGTCGATACAGAGTTCGTTTTTTCTTCTATCCTTTTTTTTAATAAGAATGACTGGTGAGCCGTACGGGTTACTACTTGGTCGTTCTGCTATTATATCGTGGTTACTGGCAATTATCTATTCTAAATCTTTTTTTCATATTTCATACTGTGGTTATTCTATTATTAGTTTATTCCTAGGCAATTGGGTTATTGATGTCAGGGGGTAGTGCAGAGTTCGTTCTATCGAGCTTACTTATTACATGGTATCTCGCGTTATTATAAGTATAAGTTATCCTATGGTTCATGCTATGGAGTATTATACTGGGGTTAGTTATAAAGTCTAATCCTAGAATACAAGGCTCTGTGAAATTTGGTAAAATGTGAAAGGTTTGTCTAATTGTATTGGTGTCGTTAGTATGAATTCTTATCTCTATATCATATGCACTAAATGTTTCAATTTGTGTGCCCGATGAATTTAAATTTTTCCTTAGTTAGTGATTCATGTTTAATTTCTGATCAGGGATTTTTGAAAGGAATTCTACTGACAGGATACTTGCTGTGGCTCCTGTGTCTAACAAAGCTCTAGTTGTAATAGTGTTTTTCTTTAACTATTGGGATTCTATAAAGCTGATTGATTACGTGTTTTTCTGGGGCTAAAAAAAATAAGGGTTTTCTTTGTTTACATTGTATCTTTTAAAGTCTGTTCCCCCTTTTTTTTCTTACTCTGGCGCCCTGATTTAAAATAATAAAATGTCTATCCCGGGGTCTGTTCGATTGTTGGTTATTGTAATTTGAATGTGAAGAGTTTTGGTACTGTGATTTACATCTATAATATATATAAAAAGGTGTTGACTTACTGTCCTGGTAGCAGCCAGTCCTGGTCTCTGGCTGCTATCTCCATCCTGAAACCTCACGATTCTCTCGTGGCGGCTGCTTTTTTCGAGGTAGGCCATGGCTCCTACTAGACCTGTGATCCTGGCGTAGACATGAAGATGCTGACTTGAAGGCGAAGGTACGGAACTGGCACGTTCACCAAATGTAAGGGTCGCTCCCTGTAGAGCGGGAGACCCTTAACGGACGTGGTGACAGTGGGATAAACAAGAGAGTGAAGCAAGACGTCGGGTGTAAACTAATTGTATTTAAGAACTCAAGAGAAGAGAGGAAACTACAAAAAGGAGTTTGGTGGTGAAGAGGGACAGTTCTGGCAGGAAACGGTACTGCTAGACGGTACGGAACTGCACTGCACGATCTTGCTGGTCCTGCCGGAGCTCTTATATACTCCGGAGGTGTATAGACGGAGAGGTGCTGGTAGCCACGAAGCCCTTTGCAGCGTATATGCAGCTGCTCGTGCGGGATGACCAGGTGCGGCACGTTCGATCCGTTCAGCTCTTTGCAAAGCATATAGCTGGTTGCAAGTTGAGTTAAAAGGTGGGAGGATAGATTGGAGAGCTAAAGTGGAAAGCAGAAGTGGAAGAGGGGAGGAGCGTATAGTGACATGCGCACTACAATACAGTGTATGCTAAATTATGTTTTATTTATCCTCTAAACTTTTTTACTTGCAATACTGTTTTTTTTTCGAGTTTAATGGAAAATGAAAAAAATGGGAGTTTGAAAAATATTTTCATTGACATCTTTACTTTTTTTTATATTATCTCCACTTATACTTCTTATAATAAATTAAGAGACAGCACTTCTGCAAGATAAAGGAATTTCCTTTTGACAAGTGGTTGTTTTAATAAACATAATTCAGCCGTTGCAGAGAAAAATGCGGGCCCCTGTCTCTGTCCCATTTAACCCTGTTTTTTTTTGTCCCATTTAACCCTGTTTTTTTTTGTTTTTTTTTCCTCTTTACATTTTATTGAATTACTTACTCTTACATTTAAGAAAAAATTTATTACCAAACATAAACAAATAACAGGGAATCACTACTATACTTTTATTTTTTCTTAATTTATCTTTAAACAAATTTGGCAGCGGAAAAACAAAAAGTGTCCCACATAGCCCCGGTCTCCCCTACGAAGAAAACAAGATTACGAACTCATTTTGAAAAATTTTGGGACGTGATTAGGGGTGGGGGTTGAATATTTGTTGTAGTACGTACGTTTAACAAACTTTCCGTAGTTTTGGGGAGTTGTAGTATTAGAAGGAAACGCCCAGGTATCAGTTGGTTGCAAATGTTTTCTTAAGTGGGGGTGGGGAGGAGGTAAATAAGTCGTTACGGTGAATTTCTGGCGAGGTTTCGCGGTAAGGAGGCACAAGGAAATGTCGATGGATGATTTAAATTCGGTTTTTGGCGGCGCTGGAGTGGAGAGAGATAAAGAGGCACTGAAGTCAGGGAAAACAAAAATCGAAGGTGGGGGTTACAGAGGAGATATGAGACGGTAGAAGGAATCCATTCGATGGACGTATGAAAGAGGGGGAAGATGTGTTCGAGATGGTAAAAAGGGTGCCTATGTTTACAGGATCAGAAGATGTGGAGGAGTGGTTATGAAAAGTAGGGTTTTTATTCGAGAAATACCCAAATAGAAAGGAGGAGTTGGTCGAGGGGTTACACTATCGGGTGGCAGGGAAAGCAGCACAATTCTTGAGGGTGGAAGGGGGATGTTTAGGGAGTTTCGAAGACCTGAAATTAATGTTCATGGAAAGATTTCAGGGAGGGGATGTGGTGACAGTGGAATAGATTTCCATCAGTGTCATCAAGCACCAGGGGAATTAGTAGTAGATTATGCACAAAGGTTTTAAGTTTTGGCCACAAGATTATATAAGGACTATATCGAAGCGAAACCGGTGTAAATGACAATCCTAGGGAAATTTTTAGGAGGATTAAACGGGGAAATTCAAAGATGGGTATGCAGTTAAAACCCTAGGCATTTCGAAAAGGCGTTTGAGATGGCAAGAAGGGAAGAATCAATTTGAGGATGAGCAGGCGGCGGCAAAGAGGAAATACGGAATGGGGAGGGAACTTGAAGGTATCAAAAGTTTTAGAGGACACAATAGCAAGGTTGGAACTAGCAACAAGAAATGCAAGGGAGAGTATTGATGATGACGATCTGCTAACAGCGTTCGGGAAAATAAAGCCCCAACCAGATCAGAATCGAAAAAGGAATAAAAAAAGAGCGTAAATTTGAATTGTTTCAATTGCGGAGAAATTGGGCATTTAGTAAGGGAATCAAAGCCCAAATCAAAGCACAATGGCTTGCGAAGTTTGTGGGGACCAATGACAACAGAGGAAAATTGTTTTGTCAGGAAGTTTGGGAAAACCACCCCAAAGCCAGGAGTTAAGTGTGGCTGGGAAAAATGTGGTAGAATGGGCCATGCAGAGGAAGATTGCTATTTAAAAAAGATTAACGCGAAGAAGGAACAAAAAAACGCCGAATACCCGTTGTTGGAGGCCTACACGATAAGGGACTACGCGGAAGGAAACCTCTGAAAGTTATTTGTTTACCAGTCAATCCAAAAAGTAGAAGGCTGCCGATCGTAGGGTTATTTTTTAATGGGTATTATGCAGTGAAACTAACGTCAATTTTTTCCTTGCGTCATAAATTTTTAGATTTTGACTTTGACTTTGACGAAGGTAAAATAAAATTGCTGACTTTTGACGTTGACGTTTGACGTAGCAAAAGGGAAAAATCGAAATTTTTCAGTCAACGTAGAAAAATCTGACTACAGAGGGAAATTTCGATTTGGCTATAGCAGGAGACCATTTTCTGCTAGCTATATTTAATTATCTTTCCTGTTACAATGGTTAACGCAAATGTAGAGCTATAATGGTATGAAGTTGGGGTTTTTAATTGGTTACAAAATGAGCCTAAATATTTTAATTGACGCTCTGCTGACTTAAGTCATGACGTTTGACGAAAAAAATTTTGCGGATAACGTTTGACGTTTTGACTTTGACTTTTTACGTTAGGAAAACCTGTGACGTTTGTTTTTTGACGTTTTTCAAAAACGTCAATTGATCAATTGGTGACGTTAGCTTCACTGTTGTTATATAGATGCGTTAGTCGACTCCGGATAAGAAGTAACACTGATGCCGGATAGATTTTGTAAAAGTAGAATAAAGAAAGATAAAGGGCAATGCCCTCCACTGGTAGGAATAGATGGAACGGAATTAGACTTCCTAAGCCAAGGAGAGGAAGAAATTCAAATAGGAAAAAATCAATTGGCGAAACACCGATATTATGTGGTTAAGAACATGCCGTACGACATAATTCTGGGGACGGATTTTTTGGAAAGGAATAAGGCGGTAGTGGATCTGGGAGAACGGAAGGTGGTAATTAATGGGGAGACGATAAGACAAAGTAGAGGGCAGTAAGTAGCACTAGTAAGGGAAACGAAGAGGCTGTCGCCAGAATGGGAAGTTAGAGTAGCATGCAACACGACGATCCCTCCATGTAGTAGGAAAATAGTGTTTGGTTGGACGAGAGAAGAGTTCATAGAGGAGGGGGAGAAGATAATAGAAAATGTAGAAACCGATAGGGATGATTGTTATGTGGAGCCTGCGTTACTGGGGAGAAATTTGAACAGATGGAAATTTCCACTGGTCATGGTGAATGAGTCGGAACAACCGTATAAATTAGTAGCTTATGTCTTGATAGGGAGATTGATGACCGGGGGGAAAGATTTTGTCAAAAGATACGAAAGAGACGTGCTTCATGGTAGCGAATTTAAGAATAAAAGAGGTAGGAAACCAGATACTGGAGGAAGAAAACGAAGGGAAAAGGGAGGAAAACCGGGGAGCAAAAGGAGGCACTGTAACCTGGGCAATTTCTCAGAACCAAGAAAAGGGAAAGTAAAGAAACTCATAGAAGAATTTGAAGTCATTTTTTCGAAGGGTGAAAATGATTTGGGTAGGACGACCCTGGTAACCCATGACCCCATAAACCCATGGACCTAGGAAGTAGACCCGGTGTATCAGAGGGCATACAGAGTCCCCTATGCAAATAAGGGTGAATTGGATCGACAACTGGATTCGATGATAAAAAACGACTTAGTGGAGGAAGCGAATTCTCCGTGGGCAGCACCAATATTACTAATAGACAAAAAGGATGGGACTAAACGATTAGTAGTTGACTTCAGGAGACTAAACAGGATCAAGAGAAAGGACAGATACTCTATACCGAATGTAACAGAAACGTTGGATTCATTGGGAAAGGCAAAGATTTTCACGACGCTAGATCTTGCAGCCGGTTACTGGCAAGTAGAAGTGAAGGAAGAGGACAGAGATAAGACAGCGTTCACCACAGCAAGGGGCCATTTCAGATTCAAAGTGTTACCATTTGGGCTATGTAATGCGCCTTCGACGTTTCGAAGAATAATGGACCACAAACTAAGAGGATTACTACATAAGAACTTCCTGGTTTACTTAGACGATATAATAATTTATAGCGAAACATCCGAGGACCACTTGGTTCACCTCCGGCATGTTCTTGAACGACTCAGAAAAGCCAACCTTAAACTAAAACCGGAGAAGTGCTACATTGGAAGAAGGCGGGTTAAGTACCTAGATCATGTAGTATCTGAGACAGGAGTGAAACCATCCCCGGAATATATTAATAAAGTATTGCAATTCGTAGAGCCCACAGACAAGAAATCGCTAAAATTATTTTTAGGGATGATTTGCTACTATATGAAATTTATACCGGGATACTCGCAGTTAGCACATCCACTAATAAAACTTACGCACGAAAAACAAGCATTTGAGTGGGGACAGGAACAGAGTAAAAGCTTTCAGATTCTAAAAAAATTGTTAAGAGAGGAACCGATTCTGAAGTACCCAGATTTCCACAAAGAATTTAACTTAGCCACGGACGCTTCAAACGTCGCTATTGGCGCAGTATTAGGCCAGCTGGACGAGTTGGGAAAAGAACATCCGGTAGCGTATGCGAGCCAGGTTCTGAACAAGGTAGAGAGCAATTACTCAACTAAAGAGAGGAGCACTATCGATGTTCAGGACGGTAAAGCATTTTCACGCGTATTTACATAACATCCATTTCAAAATTGTTACGGACCATCAAGCCTTGAGGTTGCTGAAGTCAGCAGGAGATATATAGTGTCCCGAAGCTGATGAGGTGCTCGATGAAAATCAATTTGTATGGCTTTGACATCTATTACAAGAACGGGAAGAAACACGCAAACGCGGATGCAATGTCCATGTGCAACGGAGAAAAGAGGAAGCAAGGCGCGGAGGAAACAAGAGAAAAAATCGAGAGTGGGACCGGAAACCAAGTTGAAATGGGAGTATCGGAAGCGGAACAGGGAGAGGAGAAGGAGGAGGAAAGAACTAACGAGATAGAAGAAGAAATATCCGAAGACGAGATCTTTCTCGTTCAGAGGATTAGCCTACAAGGAGGGGCGCCTTATAAGAAGACCAGACTTCTTCCAAACGGGAGGAAAATAGAGGAAAGATGCACACCCAGCAGGGAGATCGAACCGCAGCCTAGAGTCGTAACAGAGACGGGAGGTAGTAACGGGAAACAGGAACAGAAACACAAAACCGAAACAGAGGCCCAAGCCTGAATCTAAAACAGAAAACGAGACCTGAACAGAGGTCGAGACCAAAGGGAAAGGCAGAAACCGAGAGAACAGACACAGAAAAAGAAACCAGGAACAGAAAAAGAAACCAGAAACAGAAAACGTAAACGTTCTTTTTTGTTGTTTTCTCGTAACAGTTTCCGGGCCTGTGGCGCTTAGGGAATGCGGTTCGCAGGAACCTTATTATGGGTGTGGACCTCCGCAGTTATTATAAAAAATAAGAACACATTCATGAAACCCATGGAGTCACACTCCTGGAACCACGGAGTGTTCACAAGGGAACGTAGGGAAACGTTGACCATCACAAACTCCATTTGGACCTTGACAACGGACGTAGAAATTGCTGTCTACCAGGAGATAGTGAATCAGGTCCGAAAGTACGTTAGGTACTCCAAAAACATTATAAAAAAAGAATATGGGACCTCCCATAACTTCACTTATTTGGCTAACAGAGATACAGAGTGGGAGAAGGACGTTGAAAAATTTTGAATTCAAATTTCGCGCGGCTCAGCGGCTGCGAAATTAGGTCTTTTTTAAGAGATAAATTTGAACATCAGAATCATACGAAAAAAATAACAATCGTAACTAAAAGGTAGCTTATTATTAAGGCTTTAACAATATCTAAAGCTTGATTCATTTTTCTTTCTTTATCATAGAGAAAAATCAATTCTTGCCAAAGAGTAGCAGCGCCACCCTTGAATTTCTCATAAGAAAAGAAAACTCCATACATTTCAACAGTTTTCTTAAATTTTCTCGGTAACGAGTAAACATTGTTTACATCTGAAAACACTTAGAAAGCTTATTATCTGTAGTCTGGTCGGAATAGCCAAAATGCCTATCTAACCTAAAACAAATTGCAAAGTTTGGTTTTCTACATTAGCCGTATTAACATTAACCTAGTTTATATTCTCCTAAAACCCTCCATTGAAATTTTAATATTTAGTATGATTAATTTCAATTATAAAATATGTGTATTTTTGTATTGTAATTTATGCTCATTAAATACAAACAAATTGAAATTTAAAAAATGAGCTTTGTTTAATACTTATTGGCCTACATGCATGCAAAATTTTATTTCCCTAACTTGTAAATTGATGAAACACCACACGAAAAATGAGTTCCGTCTCCCTTTTTAGTACCCAAAAACCGCTTCCGCAAAAACGTTACTTCCGCAAAAACTGCGTGTTTAATACAGAGCTTACGGGGAAATGGCTAGTACATATGGCACAGTATTACGATGTTCCACTGGATTATTCAATCCAGCGCAGTTATTTTGATATTCTAGCATTTGAGGGGGACTGTTGTCGGGTACTTGGGGGACTACTGTCCGTGACATTTCCCGACAATGGTCCCTCCTCTACTTGAATGAAATTTTGAAAATTTGGGGGGACTACCGTCCGGATTGGAGGGACTACGGTCGGGGGCCAGTGTCCGGGAGGTGGTGGGGACTACAGTCGGGGGGGGGGGGACTCACTTCGCATTCCCGCAATAAGAACATTTTTCCAATAAAACAAGTCTTCTGGGGCCATCGATTGGTTGAAAACTTGATTATTGCACTCGATTGCACTTAATCTAGACTGATTTTTTCCCAACGTTTTAACAATATCAATCCAAATATAAATACAAGCCTGGGCCAGCAAGAACATGAGGACGAAAAACAAATCCATTTGTGACAAGAAATTTAAGCACGCTAAACTTGAACAACTATTTTTATCATCTCTGAGAAAATTTTAGATTTATGAAATACGTGAAACACACACTCGTGAGTCATTTCCCGAAGTTTTTTTTAACGTTCAGTTGTTTGGTAATAAGAAAACATTTGACGAAAAAGCAAGTTTTGAAAGTCATTTTTATACAAATATGAAATGACCAAACCAGACTTCAACTTCACCTCCAACCTCTTCGCTTCTTCCTACAGGCTTTGAAAGCAGGCAACTGCCAAGCATCCCCTTTGATTGACTGTTGAGCAACACAAATACAAATATTTACTAATAAATTAATAGGCTAACAATTTCCACAATTACTGTTGAGCTGCTCCATATTTCAATGCAATATTCAACGCTTGAATAGGACGAAGGGGCATAACTACAGATGTACCACCTTGACAGTAACTATCAAGAGCCAATAAATCAATTTCCAATTCTCCTTTTGGTTGCAAAGTGATTATGAAAACTTTCAACAAGCGCATTTCAGAATCCACATCTTGAAACTAAAAAAAACTGTATTTCGACCTAAATGTTAAAAACAATTTAAGTTGTCTGGCAGTACAATTATATTTGACTGATAAAATTTTTCCTTTGAATCCAAACCCGGAATCTGACAGGCAGTGTAGATATTCTTAAAATCAAATACAGGGAAAATATCAGTGAAATGTGGGTAACCCTGCAGAAACTGAGTAACTATTTTTCTGTTAAATTGAAAATAAAAGATGTTAACATCTTCTATACAGACATAACCATTACAAAAATATACTTGAAAAGTGTTTTCGGGGGTACAGGTTTGACTTCAACATCGTAATGATAAACATTTTTGTTTTCATGGTGACGGAAAAGTGATTAACGGAAATTGGAATTGTACGGCCGAAAACTCCTGTGTTGATCATTTTGATACATTTGGTGTTGGGAATTTAACAATTTATTAATTCTCCCAACACGGACGACAAGATCTGACTGAACTTCCAGACCACCTCAACGTTTGAATGATTATTGCCTTCGGGGCCCCCGTTAGGTGGCCCCTTGTCGCTATGTTCCATTACCCTAAAGTGATGTACCCCCCTTTTGTATATGCAATAAATTAGTGTACTAAGAGCAGCGAGGCGGACTACACCAGTCTAAGTGTCATCAATATATTTCTTCTTTTGTATGTAACGGGCTGAGTGGCTGACACCCATAAAAACGCTTACGTATTCAAAATTCGGCTCTCAGATTTTTGAAATTGTATTTTTCGTCGGCTTTTAAAATCCTTTGAAGGATGCCATCTTCGTCACAGACAGAAAAAACTTCGGAATTTAAAAGTATTTTTTCAGAATAAATGAAATATAGAATCTGTGAAAACACTTCGGACTCAATTCTTACTCTCTTCTTACATATATAGAATCTGTGAAAACACTTCGGATTCAATTCTTACTCTTTTTTCCGAGCGAATCATTGCAGCAAGGACCGAACTGCTCGGTTCAATAATGTCCCTGTGGCCCCCCATAAGTTCCCCTTGCACATCAAATTCGGTATCACAATCAAAATCCTGCTCCTTGAGCAGGATATGATACGGATTCAAATCAGCCATATCAACCAGCCAGATCTAATCTAAATTTCTAATTAACGATCAGATGACCGAACGCTACGACTAGACAACTTAGTGTAGCTCTGTACTCTGTAGACTAGTTCTGAACTATGAAGCGCGCGGGAACTTCTCGATTTCTCGGAGCATCGACAGGGTTGCTAACTCAGATTCTTTTTTCATCCCGCAACAAAGCGAAAATAGGGTCAGACCAGAGTCATGAAATTTAATTTTTTTTAGACATACATTCCTGAGGCTTGTTTCGCTTTTGAATTGGAAAGTTTTTAATAAAAATTTTTTTGCTATTTCCGCTAAAATTTCAAATAAAAACTTCAAAAATTCAAATAGAATTAGTAGGTCTATTGCCAGAGTCATCCGAGGATGACTTATTGCTTAATCGAGGGGAGGGAATCGTATGTTACACATCATTCGATAGCTTCGTATGATTTAATTTCATTCCGTGATAAACGGTTGTATTAGGAGCTTCGCACGGTGATCTGCTGGTGGATGTGCAAGATGTTTTTCAACATGGGGTTCTCCCGAGTAACAATTATAGGAATCAGGGCGTATTTTTCGTCGACTTTTAAAATCCTTTGAAGGATGCCATCTTCGTCACAGACAGAAAAAACTTCGGAATTTAAAAGTATTTTTCCAGAATAAATGAAATATAGAATCTGTGAAAACACTTCGGACTCTACGTCTTCAATTCTTACTCTTTTTTTCGAAAGAATCATTGCAGCAAGGACCGAGCTGCTCGGTTCAATAATGTCGCTGTGGCCCCCCATAAGTTCCCCTTGCACATCAAATTCGGTATCACAATCAAAATCCTGCTCCTTGAGCAGGATATGATACGGATTCAAATCAGCCATATTGTCGCGATTATATGGAAGCCCTTCTCTTACTTATAGTTACTTTGAGTTGCTTTGTTCTTGTTGTCAGGCATCGAGGAATCCAAGGGACACACACGTGTAAATGGATTCATCGTGCCGTACTGCTATCGGCGAATGCTTTCGCTTCATGCCACATTTTGGCAAATATGTTATTAGGATCCGAAAGGATAAGCAAAACGAGGTGCTGGTAAGACGTTGTTTGGTTCTCTTGCTTCAAATCCTTTTAACAAATAAAATAGTGTGTACCCCAGGCTTGAATGCACAGACGTATTGTAAGCAAAGATTGCATACTTGATATAGTTGTCCCATGTATCCGGTTGATTTATGACGTAGCTTGCTATCATATCTGCCATTGTTATATTGAAGCTTTCTACCATACCATCGCAGCATGGTTTGTATGCTGTGGTACGGAGACGTTTGATTCCTAACTGCTGGTACCCCGTATCCATCGTTTGTGATAGGAAATTAGTACCTTGATCAGTCAGTACTCGTTCTGGCACACCGTATTCTAAAATAATTGAGTCAATTAATGTGTTCATAACTGTTTCTGCTTTCTGATCTGCCATGCTGCTATCATGTATCTCGTGAGGTATTCACCCATAACAAGGATGAAATTGTTTCCTCTGGCAGACGTAGGAATTGGTCCTACGACGTCCATTGCCATTGTTTGCCATACATGTTCAGGTGGTGGAATTGGTTTTAATGGTGCTCTACTTGATCCTACTGCCTTTCTTTTGGCACAGATTTCGCACTTTCTAACGTAATTTTTAATTTCTCTGGCCATGTTGGGCCATATGTATCTTCTTGTTCTTCTTGCTATTGTCTTCTTTGTTCCTAAATGTCCTGCGTAAGGGCTATCGTGAAAGCGTTTTAAGATGTTTTCTCTAAGTTTTTTAGGTACTAAAATTCTACCGTTAGGTGCTCCTATTAATCCTGAACTAAATTCGATGAATTTCGGCTGATCTTCTTCATCCGAATCATCTTCCTGTTCTAAATAGGGGACATCGTTTGGTAGGGGTGATGGGCTTGTGTCTTCTGGGCTTGCAGCTGCCTCTGAATGTAGTGAACGCCTATCTTGGGTCGTTTCTTCGTTGTCGGATACCATTTGCTCGTTTTGTTCGCCATTCCTGGGCTTACACGAGGATTCTACGAGCGGTACCACAATACTCATCCTGAAGTTGTTCCGTCCTGAATTCTTGGAACGTTAGGAAGATGACAGTTTCTTCTGTGTCTTTTTCTTTCCCTGTCGATCCAGATTTGTTGGGAATTCTACTAAGGTTATCCGCGTTTTGGTGGGTTTTACCCGGCCTAAATTGGATGTCCATATCAAATTCTTGTAGACTGAGTGCCCATCTGGCAATCCTTCCTGTGGGATTCTTTCTAGTCCGTTACTATTGTAGCGCACGTTTATACGATCTCATTTGCCAAATATGTAAGGATAGAATGCTTTTGTCACATGCAAAATTGCAAAACATTCTTTTCCTCCAAATTCCAATTGACTTGATTCTTTGTGAGACGCTTTATTGATGTATAACTATAACAACTCATATTTCTTGTCCTTTAACAATCTGTACTTGCGCCAGTACAGAACCGACGCCAAATCCTGACGTATCCATATCTTACGATGAAGTCGGGACTGGATATGGATAACGCAGAATCGGCGGCTTGATAAGGCAGTCTTTAAGAAGTTGAAATGCTTCCTCTTGTTCCTTACCCCATAACTATTCAGTATCCTTTTTATTCAATACTGTAAGGTGTTGCGCTCCGCTGCAAAATTCTTTATTAATTTCCTGCAGTACCCTGCGAGACCTAAAAAACTTCTGATTTGATCGACGTTTTTAGGTGCTGGGTAATCTTTTACTGCTTTTTGTTTCTTTGGGTTTGGTTAAATATCTTCTTTTGTAAAAATATGCCCTAGATATTCTACTTCTGTTTGGAGAAAGATACATTTGGATGGCTTTATCTTTAATCCTGCTTTTCGTAGTAGGTCAAACACTGTACGCAGGTGATTTAAATGGTCTTTTATCGTTTTTGAAAATAAAATTACGTCGTCTAAATACACCATTGCAAATTTTGTTTAAACTGGTCGCAAACATTGTCTAAAAAGCGCTGAAATGTCGCTGGGGCATTTGTTAGTCCGATGGGCATTCTATTGCATTTATAGTGTCCATCTTCTGTGGTAAAAGCTCTTTTAGTTTTATCTTTTTCTTCTATCTCTATCTGCCAATATCCACTACACAAATCAAGGGTCGAAAAAATACTTTGCACCATGTAAATAGTCGGAAATTACGTCTATTCTAGGTAGCGGGTACTTGTCTTTGACTGTTTAATGGTTTAGTAAACGGTAGTCGATACAGAGTTCGTTTTTTCTTCTATCCTTTTTTTTAATAAGAATGACTGGTGAGCCGTACGGGTTACTACTTGGTCGTTCTGCTATTATATCGTGGTTACTGGCAATTATCTATTCTAAATCTTTTTTTCATATTTCATACTGTGCTGTGGTTATTCTATTATTAGTTTATTCCTAGGCAATTGGGTTATTGATGTCAGGGGGTGGTGCAGAGTTCGTTCTATCGAGCTTACTTATTACATGGTATCTCGCGTTATTATAAGTATAAGTTGTCCTATGGTTCATGCTATGGAGTATTATACTGGGGTTAGTTATAAAGTCTAATCCTAGAATACAAGGCTCTGTGAAATTTGGTAAAATGTGAAAGGTTTGTCTAATTGTATTGGTGTCGTTAGTATGAATTCTTATCTCTATATCATATGCACTAAATGTTTCAATTTGTGTGCCCGATGAATTTAAATTTTTCCTTAGTTAGTGATTCATGTTTAATTTCTGATCAGGGATTTTTGAAAGGAATTCTACTGACAGGATACTTGCTGTGGCTCCTGTGTCTAACAAAGCTCTAGTTGTAATAGTGTTTTTCTTTAACTATTGGGATTCTATAAAGCTGATTGATTACGTGTTTTTCTGGGGCTAAAAAAAATAAGGGTTTTCTTTGTTTACATTGTATCTTTTAAAGTCTGTTCCCCCTTTTTTTTCTTACTCTGGCGCCCTGATTTAAAATAATAAAATGTCTATCCCGGGGTCTGTTCGATTGTTGGTTATTGTAATTTGAATGTGAAGAGTTTTGGTACTGTGATTTACATCTATAATATATATAAAAAGGTGTTGACTTACTGTCCTGGTAGCAGCCAGTCCTGGTCTCTGGCTGCTATCTCCATCCTGAAACCTCACGATTCTCTCGTGGCGGCTGCTTTTTTCGAGGTAGGCCATGGCTCCTACTAGACCTGTGATCCTGGCGTAGACATGAAGATGCTGACTTGAAGGCGAAGGTACGGAACTGGCACGTTCACCAAATGTAAGGGTCGCTCCCTGTAGAGCGGGAGACCCTTAACGGACGTGGTGACAGTGGGATAAACAAGAGAGTGAAGCAAGACGTCGGGTGTAAACTAATTGTATTTAAGAACTCAAGAGAAGAGAGGAAACTACAAAAAGGAGTTTGGTGGTGAAGAGGGACAGTTCTGGCAGGAAACGGTACTGCTAGACGGTACGGAACTGCACTGCACGATCTTGCTGGTCCTGCCGGAGCTCTTATATACTCCGGAGGTGTATAGACGGAGAGGTGCTGGTAGCCACGAAGCCCTTTGCAGCGTATATGCAGCTGCTCGTGCGGGATGACCAGGTGCGGCACGTTCGATCCGTTCAGCTCTTTGCAAAGCATATAGCTGGTTGCAAGTTGAGTTAAAAGGTGGGAGGATAGATTGGAGAGCTAAAGTGGAAAGCAGAAGTGGAAGAGGGGAGGAGCGTATAGTGACATGCGCACTACAATACAGTGTATGCTAAATTATGTTTTATTTATCCTCTAAACTTTTTTACTTGCAATACTGTTTTTTTTCGAGTTTAATGGAAAATGAAAAAAATGGGAGTTTGAAAAATATTTTCATTGACATCTTTACTTTTTTTTATATTATCTCCACTTATACTTCTTATAATAAATTAAGAGACAGCACTTCTGCAAGATAAAGGAATTTCCTTTTGACAAGTGGTTGTTTTAATAAACATAATTCAGCCGTTGCAGAGAAAAATGCGGGCCCCTGTCTCTGTCCCATTTAACCCTGTTTTTTTTTTGTCCCATTTAACCCTGTTTTTTTTTGTTTTTTTTTCCTCTTTACATTTTATTGAATTACTTACTCTTACATTTAAGAAAAAATTTATTACCAAACATAAACAAATAACAGGGAATCACTACTATACTTTTATTTTTTCTTAATTTATCTTTAAACAAATTTGGCAGCGGAAAAACAAAAAGTGTCCCACATAGCCCCGGTCTCCCCTACGAAGAAAACAAGATTACGAACTCATTTTGAAAAATTTTGGGACGTGATTAGGGGTGGGGGTTGAATATTTGTTGTAGTACGTACGTTTAACAAACTTTCCGTAGTTTTGGGGAGTTGTAGTATTAGAAGGAAACGCCCAGGTATCAGTTGGTTGCAAATGTTTTCTTAAGTGGGGGTGGGGAGGAGGTAAATAAGTCGTTACGGTGAATTTCTGGCGAGGTTTCGCGGTAAGGAGGCACAAGGAAATGTCGATGGATGATTTAAATTCGGTTTTTGGCGGCGCTGGAGTGGAGAGAGATAAAGAGGCACTGAAGTCAGGGAAAACAAAAATCGAAGGTGGGGGTTACAGAGGAGATATGAGACGGTAGAAGGAATCCATTCGATGGACGTATGAAAGAGGGGGAAGATGTGTTCGAGATGGTAAAAAGGGTGCCTATGTTTACAGGATCAGAAGATGTGGAGGAGTGGTTATGAAAAGTAGGGTTTTTATTCGAGAAATACCCAAATAGAAAGGAGGAGTTGGTCGAGGGGTTACACTATCGGGTGGCAGGGAAAGCAGCACAATTCTTGAGGGTGGAAGGGGGATGTTTAGGGAGTTTCGAAGACCTGAAATTAATGTTCATGGAAAGATTTCAGGGAGGGGATGTGGTGACAGTGGAATAGATTTCCATCAGTGTCATCAAGCACCAGGGGAATTAGTAGTAGATTATGCACAAAGGTTTTAAGTTTTGGCCACAAGATTATATAAGGACTATATCGAAGCGAAACCGGTGTAAATGACAATCCTAGGGAAATTTTTAGGAGGATTAAACGGGGAAATTCAAAGATGGGTATGCAGTTAAAACCCTAGGCATTTCGAAAAGGCGTTTGAGATGGCAAGAAGGGAAGAATCAATTTGAGGATGAGCAGGCGGCGGCAAAGAGGAAATACGGAATGGGGAGGGAACTTGAAGGTATCAAAAGTTTTAGAGGACACAATAGCAAGGTTGGAACTAGCAACAAGAAATGCAAGGGAGAGTATTGATGATGACGATCTGCTAACAGCGTTCGGGAAAATAAAGCCCCAACCAGATCAGAATCGAAAAAGGAATAAAAAAAGAGCGTAAATTTGAATTGTTTCAATTGCGGAGAAATTGGGCATTTAGTAAGGGAATCAAAGCCCAAATCAAAGCACAATGGCTTGCGAAGTTTGTGGGGGACCAATGACATACAGAGGAAAATTGTTTTGTCAGGAAGTTTGGGAAAACCACCCCAAAGCCAGGAGTTAAGTGTGGCTGGGAAAAATGTGGTAGAATGGGCCATGCAGAGGAAGATTGCTATTTAAAAAAGATTAACGCGAAGAAGGAACAAAAAAACGCCGAATACCCGTTGTTGGAGGCCTACACGATAAGGGACTACGCGGAAGGAAACCTCTGAAAGTTATTTGTTTACCAGTCAATCCAAAAAGTAGAAGGCTGCCGATCGTAGGGTTATTTTTTAATGGGTATTATGCAGTGAAACTAACGTCAATTTTTTCCTTGCGTCATAAATTTTTAGATTTTGACTTTGACTTTGACGAAGGTAAAATAAAATTGCTGACTTTTGACGTTGACGTTTGACGTAGCAAAAGGGAAAAATCGAAATTTTTCAGTCAACGTAGAAAAATCTGACTACAGAGGGAAATTTCGATTTGGCTATAGCAGGAGACCATTTTCTGCTAGCTATATTTAATTATCTTTCCTGTTACAATGGTTAACGCAAATGTAGAGCTATAATGGTATGAAGTTGGGGTTTTTAATTGGTTACAAAATGAGCCTAAATATTTTAATTGACGCTCTGCTGACTTAAGTCATGACGTTTGACGAAAAAAATTTTGCGGATAACGTTTGACGTTTTGACTTTGACTTTTTACGTTAGGAAAACCTGTGACGTTTGTTTTTTGACGTTTTTCAAAAACGTCAATTGATCAATTGGTGACGTTAGCTTCACTGTTGTTATATAGATGCGTTAGTCGACTCCGGATCAGAAGTAACACTGATGCCGGATAGATTTTGTAAAAGTAGAATAAAGAAAGATAAAGGGCAATGCCCTCCACTGGTAGGAATAGATGGAACGGAATTAGACTTCCTAAGCCAAGGAGAGGAAGAAATTTAAATAGGAAAAAATCAATTGGCGAAACACCGATATTATGTGGTTAAGAACATGCCGTACGACATAATTCTGGGGACGGATTTTTTGGAAAGGAATAAGGCGGTAGTGGATCTGGGAGAACGGAAGGTGGTAATTAATGGGGAGACGATAAGACAAAGTAGAGGGCAGTAAGTAGCACTAGTAAGGGAAACGAAGAGGCTGTCGCCAGAATGGGAAGTTAGAGTAGCATGCAACACGACGATCCCTCCATGTAGTAGGAAAATAGTGTTTGGTTGGACGAGAGAAGAGTTCATAGAGGAGGGGGAGAAGATAATAGAAAATGTAGAAACCGATAGGGATGATTGTTATGTGGAGCCTGCGTTACTGGGGAGAAATTTGAACAGATGGAAATTTCCACTGGTCATGGTGAATGAGTCGGAACAACCGTATAAATTAGTAGCTTATGTCTTGATAGGGAGATTGATGACCGGGGGGAAAGATTTTGTCAAAAGATACGAAAGAGACGTGCTTCATGGTAGCGAATTTAAGAATAAAAGAGGTAGGAAACCAGATACTGGAGGA
This sequence comes from Daphnia galeata, assembly GCA_030770115.1. NCBI lineage: Eukaryota > Metazoa > Arthropoda > Branchiopoda > Diplostraca > Daphniidae > Daphnia > Daphnia galeata. The sequence goes on from CM061119.1 coordinate 7,635,495, forward strand.
AGAAAACGAAGGGAAAAGGGAGGAAAACCGGGGAGCAAAAGGAGGCACTGTAACCTGGGCAATTTCTCAGAACCAAGAAAAGGGAAAGTAAAGAAACTCATAGAAGAATTTGAAGTCATTTTTTCGAAGGGTGAAAATGATTTGGGTAGGACGACCCTGGTAACCCATGACCCCATAAACCCATGGACCTAGGAAGTAGACCCGGTGTATCAGAGGGCATACAGAGTCCCCTATGCAAATAAGGGTGAATTGGATCGACAACTGGATTCGATGATAAAAAACGACTTAGTGGAGGAAGCGAATTCTCCGTGGGCAGCACCAATATTACTAATAGACAAAAAGGATGGGACTAAACGATTAGTAGTTGACTTCAGGAGACTAAACAGGATCAAGAGAAAGGACAGATACTCTATACCGAATGTAACAGAAACGTTGGATTCATTGGGAAAGGCAAAGATTTTCACGACGCTAGATCTTGCAGCCGGTTACTGGCAAGTAGAAGTGAAGGAAGAGGACAGAGATAAGACAGCGTTCACCACAGCAAGGGGCCATTTCAGATTCAAAGTGTTACCATTTGGGCTATGTAATGCGCCTTCGACGTTTCGAAGAATAATGGACCACAAACTAAGAGGATTACTACATAAGAACTTCCTGGTTTACTTAGACGATATAATAATTTATAGCGAAACATCCGAGGACCACTTGGTTCACCTCCGGCATGTTCTTGAACGACTCAGAAAAGCCAACCTTAAACTAAAACCGGAGAAGTGCTACATTGGAAGAAGGCGGGTTAAGTACCTAGATCATGTAGTATCTGAGACAGGAGTGAAACCAGCCCCGGAATATATTAATAAAGTATTGCAATTCGTAGAGCCCACAGACAAGAAATCGCTAAAATTATTTTTAGGGATGATTTGCTACTATATGAAATTTATACCGGGATACTCGCAGTTAGCACATCCACTAATAAAACTTACGCACGAAAAACAAGCATTTGAGTGGGGACAGGAACAGAGTAAAAGCTTTCAGATTCTAAAAAAATTGTTAAGAGAGGAACCGATTCTGAAGTACCCAGATTTCCACAAAGAATTTAACTTAGCCACGGACGCTTCAAACGTCGCTATTGGCGCAGTATTAGGCCAGCTGGACGAGTTGGGAAAAGAACATCCGGTAGCGTATGCGAGCCAGGTTCTGAACAAGGTAGAGAGCAATTACTCAACTAAAGAGAGGAGCACTATCGATGTTCAGGACGGTAAAGCATTTTCACGCGTATTTACATAACATCCATTTCAAAATTGTTACGGACCATCAAGCCTTGAGGTTGCTGAAGTCAGCAGGAGATATATAGTGTCCCGAAGCTGATGAGGTGCTCGATGAAAATCAATTTGTATGGCTTTGACATCTATTACAAGAACGGGAAGAAACACGCAAACGCGGATGCAATGTCCATGTGCAACGGAGAAAAGAGGAAGCAAGGCGCGGAGGAAACAAGAGAAAAAATCGAGAGTGGGACCGGAAACCAAGTTGAAATGGGAGTATCGGAAGCGGAACAGGGAGAGGAGAAGGAGGAGGAAAGAACTAACGAGATAGAAGAAGAAATATCCGAAGACGAGATCTTTCTCGTTCAGAGGATTAGCCTACAAGGAGGGGCGCCTTATAAGAAGACCAGACTTCTTCCAAACGGGAGGAAAATAGAGGAAAGATGCACACCCAGCAGGGAGATCGAACCGCAGCCTAGAGTCGTAACAGAGACGGGAGGTAGTAACGGGAAACAGGAACAGAAACACAAAACCGAAACAGAGGCCCAAGCCTGAATCTAAAACAGAAAACGAGACCTGAACAGAGGTCGAGACCAAAGGGAAAGGCAGAAACCGAGAGAACAGACACAGAAAAAGAAACCAGGAACAGAAAAAGAAACCAGAAACAGAAAACGTAAACGTTCTTTTTTGTTGTTTTCTCGTAACAGTTTCCGGGCCTGTGGCGCTTAGGGAATGCGGTTCGCAGGAACCTTATTATGGGTGTGGACCTCCGCAGTTATTATAAAAAATAAGAACACATTCATGAAACCCATGGAGTCACACTCCTGGAACCACGGAGTGTTCACAAGGGAACGTAGGGAAACGTTGACCATCACAAACTCCATTTGGACCTTGACAACGGACGTAGAAATTGCTGTCTACCAGGAGATAGTGAATCAGGTCCGAAAGTACGTTAGGTACTCCAAAAACATTATAAAAAAAGAATATGGGACCTCCCATAACTTCACTTATTTGGCTAACAGAGATACAGAGTGGGAGAAGGACGTTGAAAAATTTTGAATTCAAATTTCGCGCGGCTCAGCGGCTGCGAAATTAGGTCTTTTTTAAGAGATAAATTTGAACATCAGAATCATACGAAAAAAATAACAATCGTAACTAAAAGGTAGCTTATTATTAAGGCTTTAACAATATCTAAAGCTTGATTCATTTTTCTTTCTTTATCATAGAGAAAAATCAATTCTTGCCAAAGAGTAGCAGCGCCACCCTTGAATTTCTCATAAGAAAAGAAAACTCCATACATTTCAACAGTTTTCTTAAATTTTCTCGGTAACGAGTAAACATTGTTTACATCTGAAAACACTTAGAAAGCTTATTATCTGTAGTCTGGTCGGAATAGCCAAAATGCCTATCTAACCTAAAACAAATTGCAAAGTTTGGTTTTCTACATTAGCCGTATTAACATTAACCTAGTTTATATTCTCCTAAAACCCTCCATTGAAATTTTAATATTTAGTATGATTAATTTCAATTATAAAATATGTGTATTTTTGTATTGTAATTTATGCTCATTAAATAAATTGATGAAACACTACACGAAAAATGAGTTCCGTATCCCTTTTTAGTACCCAAAAACCGCTTCCGCAAAAACGTTACTTCCGCAAAAACCGCGTGTTTAATACAGAGCTTACGGGGAAATGGCTAGTACATATGGCACAGTATTACGATGTTCCACTGGATTATTCAATCCAGCGCAGTTATTTTGATATTCTAGCATTTGAGGGGGACTGTTGTCGGGTACTTGGGGGACTACTGTCCGTGACATTTCCCGACAATGGTCCCTCCTCTACTTGAATGAAATTTTGAAAATTTGGGGGGACTACCGTCCGGATTGGAGGGACTACGGTCGGGGGCCAGTGTCCGGGAGGTGGTGGGGACTACAGTCGGGGGGGGGGGGGACTCACTTCGCATTCCCGCAATAAGAACATTTTTCCAATAAAACAAGTCTTCTGGGGCCATCGATTGGTTGAAAACTTGATTATTGCACTCGATTGCACTTAATCTAGACTGATTTTTTCCCAACGTTTTAACAATATCAATCCAAATATAAATACAAGCCTGGGCCAGCAAGAACATGAGGACGAAAAACAAATCCATTTGTGACAAGAAATTTAAGCACGCTAAACTTGAACAACTATTTTTATCATCTCTGAGAAAATTTTAGATTTATGAAATACGTGAAACACACACTCGTGAGTCATTTCCCGAAGTTTTTTTTTAACGTTCAGTTGTTTGGTAATAAGAAAACATTTGACGAAAAAGCAAGTTTTGAAAGTCATTTTTATACAAAAATGAAATGACCAAACCAGACTTCAACTTCACCTCCAACCTCTTCGCTTCTTCCTACAGGCTTTGAAAGCAGGCAACTGCCAAGCATCCCCTTTGATTGACTGTTGAGCAACACAAATACAAATATTTACTAATAAATTAATAGGCTAACAATTTCCACAATTACTGTTGAGCTGCTCCATATTTCAATGCAATATTCAACGCTTGAATAGGACGAAGGGGCATAACTACAGATGTACCACCTTGACAGTAACTATAAAGAGCCAATAAATCAATTTCCAATTCTCCTTTTGGTTGCAAAGTGATTATGAAAACTTTCAACAAGCGCATTTCAGAATCCACATCTTGAAACTAAAAAAAACTGTATTTCGACCTAAATGTTAAAAACAATTTAAGTTGTCTGGCAGTACAATTATATTTGACTGATAAAATTTTTCCTTTGAATCCAAACCCGGAATCTGACAGGCAGTGTAGATATTCTTAAAATCAAATACAGGGAAAATATCAGTGAAATGTGGGTAACCCTGCAGAAACTGAGTAACTATTTTTCTGTTAAATTGAAAATAAAAGATGTTAACATCTTCTATACAGACATAACCATTACAAAAATATACTTGAAAAGTGTTTTCGGGGGTACAGGTTTGACTTCAACATCGTAATGATAAACATTTTTGTTTTCATGGTGACGGAAAAGTGATTAACGGAAATTGGAATTGTACGGCCGAAAACTCCTGTGTTGATCATTTTGATACATTTGGTGTTGGGAATTTAACAATTTATTAATTCTCCCAACACGGACGACAAGATCTGACTGAACTTCCAGACCACCTCAACGTTTGAATGATTATTGCCTTCGGGGCCCACGTTAGGTGGCCCCTTGTCGCTATGTTCCATTACCCTAAAGTGATGTACCCCCCTTTTGTATATGCAATAAATTAGTGTACTAAGAGCAGCGAGGCGGACTACACCAGTCTAAGTGTCATCAATATATTTCTTCTTTTGTATGTAACGGGCTGAGTGGCTGACACCCATAAAAACGCTTACGTATTCAAAATTCGGCTCTCAGATTTTTGAAATTGTATTTTTCGTCGGCTTTTAAAATCCTTTGAAGGATGCCATCTTCGTCACAGACAGAAAAAACTTCGGAATTTAAAAGTATTTTTTCAGAATAAATGAAATATAGAATCTGTGAAAACACTTCGGACTCAATTCTTACTCTCTTCTTACATATATAGAATCTGTGAAAACACTTCGGATTCAATTCTTACTCTTTTTTCCGAGCGAATCATTGCAGCAAGGACCGAACTGCTCGGTTCAATAATGTCCCTGTGGCCCCCCATAAGTTCCCCTTGCACATCAAATTCGGTATCACAATCAAAATCCTGCTCCTTGAGCAGGATATGATACGGATTCAAATCAGCCATATCAACCAGCCAGATCTAATCTAAATTTCTAATTAACGATCAGATGACCGAACGCTACGACTAGACAACTTAGTGTAGCTCTGTACTCTGTAGACTAGTTCTGAACTATGAAGCGCGCGGGAACTTCTCGATTTCTCGGAGCATCGACAGGGTTGCTAACTCAGATTCTTTTTTCATCCCGCAACAAAGCGAAAATAGGGTCAGACCAGAGTCATGAAATTTAATTTTTTTTAGACATACATTCCTGAGGCTTGTTTCGCTTTTGAATTGGAAAGTTTTTAATAAAAATTTTTTTGCTATTTCCGCTAAAATTTCAAATAAAAACTTCAAAAATTCAAATAGAATTAGTAGGTCTATTGCCAGAGTCATCCGAGGATGACTTATTGCTTAATCGAGGGGAGGGAATCGTATGTTACACATCATTCGATAGCTTCGTATGATTTAATTTCATTCCGTGATAAACGGTTGTATTAGGAGCTTCGCACGGTGATCTGCTGGTGGATGTGCAAGATGTTTTTCAACATGGGGTTCTCCCGAGTAACAATTATAGGAATCAGGGCGTATTTTTCGTCGACTTTTAAAATCCTTTGAAGGATGCCATCTTCGTCACAGACAGAAAAAACTTCGGAATTTAAAAGTATTTTTCCAGAATAAATGAAATATAGAATCTGTGAAAACACTTCGGACTCTACGTCTTCAATTCTTACTCTTTTTTTCGAAAGAATCATTGCAGCAAGGACCGAGCTGCTCGGTTCAATAATGTCGCTGTGGCCCCCCATAAGTTCCCCTTGCACATCAAATTCGGTATCACAATCAAAATCCTGCTCCTTGAGCAGGATATGATACGGATTCAAATCAGCCATATTGTCGCGATTATATGGAAGCCCTTCTCTTACTTATAGTTACTTTGAGTTGCTTTGTTCTTGTTGTCAGGCATCGAGGAATCCAAGGGACACACACGTGTAAATGGATTCATCGTGCCGTACTGCTATCGGCGAATGCTTTCGCTTCATGCCACATTTTGGCAAATATGTTATTAGGATCCGAAAGGATAAGCAAAACGAGGTGCTGGTAAGACGTTGTTTGGTTCTCTTGCTTCAAATCCTTTTAACAAATAAAATAGTGTGTACCCCAGGCTTGAATGCACAGACGTATTGTAAGCAAAGATTGCATACTTGATATAGTTGTCCCATGTATCCGGTTGATTTATGACGTAGCTTGCTATCATATCTGCCATTGTTATATTGAAGCTTTCTACCATACCATCGCAGCATGGTTTGTATGCTGTGGTACGGAGACGTTTGATTCCTAACTGCTGGTACCCCGTATCCATCGTTTGTGATAGGAAATTAGTACCTTGATCAGTCAGTACTCGTTCTGGCACACCGTATTCTAAAATAATTGAGTCAATTAATGTGTTCATAACTGTTTCTGCTTTCTGATCTGCCATGCTGCTATCATGTATCTCGTGAGGTATTCACCCATAACAAGGATGAAATTGTTTCCTCTGGCAGACGTAGGAATTGGTCCTACGACGTCCATTGCCATTGTTTGCCATACATGTTCAGGTGGTGGAATTGGTTTTAATGGTGCTCTACTTGATCCTACTGCCTTTCTTTTGGCACAGATTTCGCACTTTCTAACGTAATTTTTAATTTCTCTGGCCATGTTGGGCCATATGTATCTTCTTGTTCTTCTTGCTATTGTCTTCTTTGTTCCTAAATGTCCTGCGTAAGGGCTATCGTGAAAGCGTTTTAAGATGTTTTCTCTAAGTTTTTTAGGTACTAAAATTCTACCGTTAGGTGCTCCTATTAATCCTGAACTAAATTCGATGAATTTCGGCTGATCTTCTTCATCCGAATCATCTTCCTGTTCTAAATAGGGGACATCGTTTGGTAGGGGTGATGGGCTTGTGTCTTCTGGGCTTGCAGCTGCCTCTGAATGTAGTGAACGCCTATCTTGGGTCGTTTCTTCGTTGTCGGATACCATTTGCTCGTTTTGTTCGCCATTCCTGGGCTTACAAGAGGATTCTACGAGCGGTACCACAATACTCATCCTGAAGTTGTTCCGTCCTGAATTCTTGGAACGTTAGGAAGATGACAGTTTCTTCTGTGTCTTTTTCTTTCCCTGTCGATCCAGATTTGTTGGGAATTCTACTAAGGTTATCCGCGTTTTGGTGGGTTTTACCCGGCCTAAATTGGATGTCCATATCAAATTCTTGTAGACTGAGTGCCCATCTGGCAATCCTTCCTGTGGGATTCTTTCTAGTCCGTTACTATTGTAGCGCACGTTTATACGATCTCATTTGCCAAATATGTAAGGATAGAATGCTTTTGTCACATGCAAAATTGCAAAACATTCTTTTCCTCCAAATTCCAATTGACTTGATTCTTTGTGAGACGCTTTATTGATGTATAACTATAACAACTCATATTTCTTGTCCTTTAACAATCTGTACTTGCGCCAGTACAGAACCGACGCCAAATCCTGACGTATCCATATCTTACGATGAAGTCGGGACTGGATATGGATAACGCAGAATCGGCGGCTTGATAAGGCAGTCTTTAAGAAGTTGAAATGCTTCCTCTTGTTCCTTACCCCATAACTATTCAGTATCCTTTTTATTCAATACTGTAAGGTGTTGCGCTCCGCTGCAAAATTCTTTATTAATTTCCTGCAGTACCCTGCGAGACCTAAAAAACTTCTGATTTGATCGACGTTTTTAGGTGCTGGGTAATCTTTTACTGCTTTTTGTTTCTTTGGGTTTGGTTAAATATCTTCTTTTGTAAAAATATGCCCTAGATATTCTACTTCTGTTTGGAGAAAGATACATTTGGATGGCTTTATCTTTAATCCTGCTTTTCGTAGTAGGTCAAACACTGTACGCAGGTGATTTAAATGGTCTTTTATCGTTTTTGAAAATAAAATTACGTCGTCTAAATACACCATTGCAAATTTTGTTTAAACTGGTCGCAAACATTGTCTAAAAAGCGCTGAAATGTCGCTGGGGCATTTGTTAGTCCGATGGGCATTCTATTGCATTTATAGTGTCCATCTTCTGTGGTAAAAGCTCTTTTAGTTTTATCTTTTTCTTCTATCTCTATCTGCCAATATCCACTACACAAATCAAGGGTCGAAAAAATACTTTGCACCATGTAAATAGTCGGAAATTACGTCTATTCTAGGTAGCGGGTACTTGTCTTTGACTGTTTAATGGTTTAGTAAACGGTAGTCGATACAGAGTTCGTTTTTTCTTCTATCCTTTTTTTTAATAAGAATGACTGGTGAGCCGTACGGGTTACTACTTGGTCGTTCTGCTATTATATCGTGGTTACTGGCAATTATCTATTCTAAATCTTTTTTTCATATTTCATACTGTGGTTATTCTATTATTAGTTTATTCCTAGGCAATTGGGTTATTGATGTCAGGGGGTGGTGCAGAGTTCGTTCTATCGAGCTTACTTATTACATGGTATCTCGCGTTATTAATAAGTATAAGTTATCCTATGGTTCATGCTATGGAGTATTATACTGGGGTTAGTTATAAAGTCTAATCCTAGAATACAAGGCTCTGTGAAATTTGGTAAAATGTGAAAGGTTTGTCTAATTGTATTGGTGTCGTTAGTATGAATTCTTATCTCTATATCATATGCACTAAATGTTTCAATTTGTGTGCCCGATGAATTTAAATTTTTCCTTAGTTAGTGATTCATGTTTAATTTCTGATCAGGGATTTTTGAAAGGAATTCTACTGACAGGATACTTGCTGTGGCTCCTGTGTCTAACAAAGCTCTAGTTGTAATAGTGTTTTTCTTTAACTATTGGGATTCTATAAAGCTGATTGATTACGTGTTTTTCTGGGGCTAAAAAAAATAAGGGTTTTCTTTGTTTACATTGTATCTTTTAAAGTCTGTTCCCCCTTTTTTTTCTTACTCTGGCGCCCTGATTTAAAATAATAAAATGTCTATCCCGGGGTCTGTTCGATTGTTGGTTATTGTAATTTGAATGTGAAGAGTTTTGGTACTGTGATTTACATCTATAATATATATAAAAAGGTGTTGACTTACTGTCCTGGTAGCAGCCAGTCCTGGTCTCTGGCTGCTATCTCCATCCTGAAACCTCACGATTCTCTCGTGGCGGCTGCTTTTTTCGAGGTAGGCCATGGCTCCTACTAGACCTGTGATCCTGGCGTAGACATGAAGATGCTGACTTGAAGGCGAAGGTACGGAACTGGCACGTTCACCAAATGTAAGGGTCGCTCCCTGTAGAGCGGGAGACCCTTAACGGACGTGGTGACAGTGGGATAAACAAGAGAGTGAAGCAAGACGTCGGGTGTAAACTAATTGTATTTAAGAACTCAAGAGAAGAGAGGAAACTACAAAAAGGAGTTTGGTGGTGAAGAGGGACAGTTCTGGCAGGAAACGGTACTGCTAGACGGTACGGCACTGCACTGCACGATCTTGCTGGTCCTGCCGGAGCTCTTATATACTCCGGAGGTGTATAGACGGAGATGTGCTGCAGCCGCTGCAGAGAAAAATGCGGGCCCCTGTCTCTGTCCCATTTAACCCTGTTTTTTTTTGTCCCATTTAACCCTGTTTTTTTTTTGTTTTTTTTTTCCTCTTTACATTTTATTGAATTACTTACTCTTACATTAAAGAAAAAATTTATTACCAAACATAAACAAATAACAGGGAATCACTACTATACTTTTATTTTTTCTTAATTTATCTTTAAACAAATTTGGCAGCGGAAAAACAAAAAGTGTCCCACATAGCCCCGGTCTCCCCTACGAAGAAAACAAGATTACGAACTCATTTTGAAAAATTTTGGGACGTGATTAGGGGTGGGGGTTGAATATTTGTTGTAGTACGTACGTTTAACAAACTTTCCGTAGTTTTGGGGAGTTGTAGTATTAGAAGGAAACGCCCAGGTATCAGTTGGTTGCAAATGTTTTCTTAAGTGGGGGTGGGGAGGAGGTAAATAAGTCGTTACGGTGAATTTCTGGCGAGGTTTCGCGGTAAGGAGGCACAAGGAAATGTCGATGGATGATTTAAATTCGGTTTTTGGCGGCGCTGGAGTGGAGAGAGATAAAGAGGCACTGAAGTCAGGGAAAACAAAAATCGAAGGTGGGGGTTACAGAGGAGATATGAGACGGTAGAAGGAATCCATTCGATGGACGTATGAAAGAGGGGGAAGATGTGTTCGAGATGGTAAAAAGGGTGCCTATGTTTACAGGATCAGAAGATGTGGAGGAGTGGTTATGAAAAGTAGGGTTTTTATTCGAGAAATACCCAAATAGAAAGGAGGAGTTGGTCGAGGGGTTACACTATCGGGTGGCAGGGAAAGCAGCACAATTCTTTAGGGTGGAAGGGGGATGTTTAGGGAGTTTCGAAGACCTGAAATTAATGTTCATGGAAAGATTTCAGGGAGGGGATGTGGTGACAGTGGAATAGATTTCCATCAGTGTCATCAAGCACCAGGGGAATTAGTAGTAGATTATGCACAAAGGTTTTAAGTTTTGGCCACAAGATTATATAAGGACTATATCGAAGCGAAACCGGTGTAAATGACAATCCTAGGGAAATTTTTAGGAGGATTAAACGGGGAAATTCAAAGATGGGTATGCGGTTAAAACCCTAGGCATTTCGAAAAGGCGTTTGAGATGGCAAGAAGGGAAGAATCAATTTGAGGATGAGCAGGCGGCGGCAAAGAGGAAATACGGAATGGGGAGGGAACTTGAAGGTATCAAAAGTTTTAGAGGACACAATAGCAAGGTTGGAACTAGCAACAAGAAATGCAAGGGAGAGTATTGATGATGACGATCTGCTAACAGCGTTCGGGAAAATAAAGCCCCAACCAGATCAGAATCGAAAAAGGAATAAAAAAAGAGCGTAAATTTGAATTGTTTCAATTGCGGAGAAATTGGGCATTTAGTAAGGGAATCAAAGCCCAAATCAAAGCACAATGGCTTGCGAAGTTTGTGGGGACCAATGACATACAGAGGAAAATTGTTTTGTCAGGAAGTTTGGGAAAACCACCCCAAAGCCAGGAGTTAAGTGTGGCTGGGAAAAATGTGGTAGAATGGGCCATGCAGAGGAAGATTGCTATTTAAAAAAGATTAACGCGAAGAAGGAACAAAAAAAACGCCGAATACCCGTTGTTGGAGGCCTACACGATAAGGGACTACGCGGAAGGAAACCTCTGAAAGTTATTTGTTTACCAGTCAATCCAAAAAGTAGAAGGCTGCCGATCGTAGGGTTATTTTTTAATGGGTATTATGCAGTGAAACTAACGTCAATTTTTTCCTTGCGTCATAAATTTTTAGATTTTGACTTTGACTTTGACGAAGGTAAAATAAAATTGCTGACTTTTGACGTTGACGTTTGACGTAGCAAAAGGGAAAAATCGAAATTTTTCAGTCAACGTAGAAAAATCTGACTACAGAGGGAAATTTCGATTTGGCTATAGCAGGAGACCATTTTCTGCTAGCTATATTTAATTATCTTTCCTGTTACAATGGTTAACGCAAATGTAGAGCTATAATGGTATGAAGTTGGGGTTTTTAATTGGTTACAAAATGAGCCTAAATATTTTAATTGACGCTCTGCTGACTTAAGTCATGACGTTTGACGAAAAAAATTTTGCGGATAACGTTTGACGTTTTGACTTTGACTTTTTACGTTAGGAAAACCTGTGACGTTTGTTTTTTGACGTTTTTCAAAAACGTCAATTGATCAATTGGTGACGTTAGCTTCACTGTTGTTATATAGATGCGTTAGTCGACTCCGGATCAGAAGTAACACTGATGCCGGATAGATTTTGTAAAAGTAGAATAAAGAAAGATAAAGGGCAATGCCCTCCACTGGTAGGAATAGATGGAACGGAATTAGACTTCCTAAGCCAAGGAGAGGAAGAAATTCAAATAGGAAAAAATCAATTGGCGAAACACCGATATTATGTGGTTAAGAACATGCCGTACGACATAATTCTGGGGACGGATTTTTTGGAAAGGAATAAGGCGGTAGTGGATCTGGGAGAACGGAAGGTGGTAATTAATGGGGAGACCATAAGACAAAGTAGAGGGCAGTAAGTAGCACTAGTAAGGGAAACGAAGAGGCTGTCGCCAGAATGGGAAGTTAGAGTAGCATGCAACACGACGATCCCTCCACGTAGTAGGAAAATAGTGTTTGGTTGGACGAGAGAAGAGTTCATAGAGGAGGGGGAGAAGATAATAGAAAATGTAGAAACCGATAGGGATGATTGTTATGTGGAGCCTGCGTTACTGGGGAGAAATTTGAACAGATGGAAATTTCCACTGGTCATGGTGAATGAGTCGGAACAACCGTATAAATTAGTAGCTTATGTCTTGATAGGGAGATTGATGACCGGGGGGAAAGATTTTGTCAAAAGATACGAAAGAGACGTGCTTCATGGTAGCGAATTTAAGAATAAAAGAGGTAGGAAACCAGATACTGGAGGAAGAAAACGAAGGGAAAAGGGAGGAAAACCGGAGAGCAAAAGGAGGCACTGTAACCTGGGCAATTTCTCAGAACCAAGAAAAGGGAAAGTAAAGAAACTCATAGAAGAATTTGAAGTCATTTTTTCGAAGGGTGAAAATGATTTGGGTAGGACGACCCTGGTAACCCATGACCCCATAAACCCATGGACCTAGGAAGTAGACCCGGTGTATCAGAGGGCATACAGAGTCCCCTATGCAAATAAGGGTGAATTGGATCGACAACTGGATTCGATGATAAAAAACGACTTAGTGGAGGAAGCGAATTCTCCGTGGGCAGCACCAATATTACTAATAGACAAAAAGGATGGGACTAAACGATTAGTAGTTGACTTCAGGAGACTGAACAGGATCAAGAGAAAGGACAGATACTCTATACCGAATGTAACAGAAACGTTGGATTCATTGGGAAAGGCAAAGATTTTCACGACGCTAGATCTTGCAGCCGGTTACTGGCAAGTAGAAGTGAAGGAAGAGGACAGAGATAAGACAGCGTTCACCACAGCAAGGGGCCAATTCAGATTCAAAGTGTTACCATTTGGGCTATGTAATGCGCCTTCGACGTTTCGAAGAATAATGGACCACAAACTAAGAGGATTACTACATAAGAACTTCCTGGTTTACTTAGACGATATAATAATTTATAGCGAAACATCCGAGGACCACTTGGTTCACCTCCGGCATGTTCTTGAACGACTCAGAAAAGCCAACCTTAAACTAAAACCGGAGAAGTGCTACATTGGAAGAAGGCGGGTTAAGTACCTAGATCATGTAGTATCTGAGACAGGAGTGAAACCAGCCCCGGAATATATTAATAAAGTATTGCAATTCGTAGAGCCCACAGACAAGAAATCGCTAAAATTATTTTTAGGGATGATTTGCTACTATATGAAATTTATACCGGGATACTCGCAGTTAGCACATCCACTAATAAAACTTACGCACGAAAAACAAGCATTTGAGTGGGGACAGGAACAGAGTAAAAGCTTTCAGATTCTAAAAAAATTGTTAAGAGAGGAACCGATTCTGAAGTACCCAGATTTCCACAAAGAATTTAACTTAGCCACGGACGCTTCAAACGTCGCTATTGGCGCAGTATTAGGCCAGCTGGACGAGTTGGGAAAAGAACATCCGGTAGCGTATGCGAGCCAGGTTCTGAACAAGGTAGAGAGCAATTACTCAACTAAAGAGAGGAGCACTATCGATGTTCAGGACGGTAAAGCATTTTCACGCGTATTTACATAACATCCATTTCAAAATTGTTACGGACCATCAAGCCTTGAGGTTGCTGAAGTCAGCAGGAGATATATAGTGTCCCGAAGCTGATGAGGTGCTCGATGAAAATCAATTTGTATGGCTTTGACATCTATTACAAGAACGGGAAGAAACACGCAAACGCGGATGCAATGTCCATGTGCAACGGAGAAAAGAGGAAGCAAGGCGCGGAGGAAACAAGAGAAAAAATCGAGAGTGGGACCGGAAACCAAGTTGAAATGGGAGTATCGGAAGCGGAACAGGGAGAGGAGAAGGAGGAGGAAAGAACTAACGAGATAGAAGAAGAAATATCCGAAGACGAGATCTTTCTCGTTCAGAGGATTAGCCTACAAGGAGGGGCGCCTTATAAGAAGACCAGACTTCTTCCAAACGGGAGGAAAATAGAGGAAAGATGCACACCCAGCAGGGAGATCGAACCGCAGCCTAGAGTCGTAACAGAGACGGGAGGTAGTAACGGGAAACAGGAATAGAAACAGAAAACCGAAACAGAGGCCCAAGCCTGAATCTAAAACAGAAAACGAGACCTGAACAGAGGTCGAGACCAAAGGGAAAGGCAGAAACCGAGAGAACAGACACAGAAAAAGAAACCAGGAACAGAAAAAGAAACCAGAAACAGAAAACGTAAACGTTCTTTTTTGTTGTTTTCTCGTAACAGTTTCCGGGCCTGTGGCGCTTTGGGAATGCGGTTCGCAGGAACCTTATTATGGGTGTGGACCTCCGCAGTTATTATAAAAAATAAGAACACATTCATGAAACCCATGGAGTCACACTCCTGGAACCACGGAG